>JAQQTO010000057.1:1871428-2493571 GCA_029884595.1 Ormosia semicastrata | reverse complement strand
TAAGAATCATCATTCCTATTATTTTGGAGGAAAAAACATTCTTGCATTTTATGAAAATGATTAATTGATTTCTACAATCGTCCTAAATATATTTTTATTACTATTTACTTCACTATATTCTTACTCCTTCATTTTGGTTTTTCTATTTAACAACAATGAAATAGGGGGATTAAGGACTTACACCTGAGAAGCCTAGCTCATCAAATTAAGATGAAGTGAGATAAAAGGAAAATATATAATTGAAAATCGTGAGAAAATGAAAAAGAAGCAAATCTCACCCTTGCGAAGCATACCAGCGCGGCCATTATGTTATACTAGCGGATCCACAATCACCGACGTGTCTTTGTCGATCTGTATTTTATTCATTTATTTAGTAATATATATTACATTATTACTTCTTAATATTACTTAAATGATTGAAAATTAATATAAATTATTCAGTTGAATCAGTTGTAACAGTTAGACATAAAAGGTGGATAAAATAATTTACAATTTTATCCTTTTTTTAAATAGAGTTTAAATAAATAGATGATAATTTTAAAAAGTTAAAAATAGACACTAAATCTCCCGATTCCTATTATATTAGTTAAAGATTACAGAAGAGATATGTATACGTACCAACACGACCACGTCTCAAAGAAAGACTCAAAGAAAGTAATTTTTTTTTCTTTCAAGTAATTAATTAAAGAAAAGAGAAAGATATAAAAATAATTATTAATGAGACTTGATTATTAGGACTTTTTTACTAAACTGTCACTATTAGTAAAACTATTTATCAAAATGTCATTTTTTTTAACTATTTACTAAATTGTCATTTTTTTAACTATTTATCAAATTGTCCTTTTTTTTTGAACTATTTACCAAAATCGGATGATCAATTGATTTGATTGCATAAATATATATTCAAATTTGCCATTCTCTTTTTTGTGTGACGCTCATGACATTTTTTTATTTATTTTATCAAAATGCCATAACTATATATTACCATTTTTAACTATTTACCATATTACTTTTTAAATGATTTATCAAAATTAATATAAATTATTCAGTTGAATCAGTTGTAACTATTAGATATAAAAGGTGATGATAAAATAATTTACAATTTTATCCTTTTTTAAATAGACCAAAAAACGCCACCCTTTTTTTTGATAAGTTTTTAAAATTAAATAATTAAATAAAAATTAATTAAAATACTTAATAAATATTTATAAACGTTATTAATGAATTCATACTAATTACGAAATAAAATATATAATATAAAATAAAAAAAGTGACAAATTGAGTATGTTAATAATATTGAACATTATTTTAGTTATTATGAAGATTTATTAATTACATAACACATATGTTTATTTTTTTGTTATTTTTAATTTTTTTTCAATTTATTGATCAATTTAAAAACGATTGAGGTATTAATTATTTGCTTTTAATTGTCTTTATGTAAGATTTTTAATAAATTTAAAAACAATCTAATCAAATGTATGTTACATATCTTATTATTGAGTTATTGAATATATTTATTTATTTTGACACAAATAATTTAAACAACATATAATAAAAATTAAATGGTATATCCTCGTAGAAGAGACGTATCACTTAAATGAATTTTTGTTGAGTAGGATTCGATGATAGTGGTAAGATTCCGATCCGAATAATCCCTATATCAAATTTTTAGTAATTCAATTAGTAAAAATTTCGACAGTAGTTTTCCCTAAATGTTGGATCTCCCCAAAAGCCAATGATCTCGTTTAATGCAACCGCTTACCACAATATTTAATAAAATCCAAAACAAAAGGCGAAAAGCATATATAGTGTAATCTAATTAGGGTACTTAACTCACAAGAATATATTCTCAATAGTATTTTACACAAAATCAATAAATATATTCTCTAAATGTCAATGAGATGGGCCCGCATCGAATGCGGTGGCCTGTGAGATGGTTCGGAAGAGAGACCTTTTGATGGGTATGGGTATGGTGGGTAACCTGGTGGTGGGTAATGATATGGTGGGTAACCCCGTGGTGGGTAAGGATATGAGGGGTAACTTCGGTGGCGGCATGGATACTGTGAGTAAGGGTATGGTGGGTATGGTGGGTAATATGCAGTGGTGGTGCCGAAGTGAGAGGGGTACGTAGCAGTAGTAGGAGGTCGAGCGGGGGGTATGTAGCAGCCGGAAGCAGCAATCGGTGAGGATGCCGTGTCGTATGCCGGCAAGTAGAAATGGAGTCCTCGTGATGTCGAAGTCGTGTCCGACCGCTCACTAATCCTCTCCTCCGTCTACGCCGCGTTCCTCGTTGGCTCGACTCCTCGGCGGCCCCGAAATGTCGTCTGCCGGTGGAGCCGGGACGCACCGCTCCATCGTAATGCGGTCATGCTCCCGCAATGAGTGTAGGATTTGTGTAGCAGCCTCTCGAGCGACAAAGGTGTTTAGATAGTTGAACCGAGCAAATACTCGCAATGTCCGCCTAATAAACATATACAATTTATGTCATTATACCGAATACAAAATACATATAGTCACTAACAAATTAGTAAAGAGCTTACCGCATTCCCAATAGATGCGCTTGTGGAGAAATCCAAATACCGGGTAATTCTTTTATACCAACGCATGTACTCGTAACGCGAACCGAGGGGTGCGACCAATGGGACTCCCCTAACAAGCTTCTCCCTACGACTATCCTGTGTGGCTATATAAACAAGATGTGTAGCCGGCCAATCCTCATCATGCCTCGCTGCCAATGTAACCGAGTGCAATCGTCTCGGCCGGAGCGGTCTCCGTGGAATGGGCTGGTCAAGACCAAATCGGCGCACGATGACGCGGTCCTCGGCGGTGCCACTCGACAATATGGAAACATATGAGAGGGACCACTGCCAAGCTAAGCCCTATGTCCCTAAAAACCACACAAAAAGTGGCAATGCTTGCCACCGCTCATCCGTGTATGGTTGCCATATAAACCGAAAAAATGAGATGCACAAAACATTAAGACGCATATATGCATAAGAAAATATATCAAAGGAATGTAAACAAAGACATACCTCATCGTTCTTCAACCGATCGAAGAACCGACGATAATATGAAAGGACGCCAATCACAATGATCACTCAATACTTTATGCTTACGCCACCTATTTGGTAAAATGAAAGTATTGCAAACGTAAGTATTTTTATTAACAAAGCATGTCATGAAAGTAATGTAAAAATATGATGGCATAGAAACTTACTCCCATCCTAAGGGACGTAGTTGACCACCACGACCAAAGATCGTAAAACACATCGTGCTCATCATGGTCGGGCTAGTGAAGGGGCCAGGGGAATTTCGTACCACGCCCGATCGCAATAAGATGCATGCACCTCCGATCTCGCGTGCGTCATAGTCAGTAGCTTTACAAAGCTCTCTATACAGTACGCCAAAACCGCGAGACCCCCAACTATACGTCCCAAGAATGAAGAAAGTCCTCCAACAATGGGAGGAACATCAAGTGCACGAGAGCATTCGAATGATCGGGGCATAAGAAACCCCAAGCAAGCGAAGTATGTAATGTCGTGCACGCCGTTGCACGTACTCATCATCATCGTCCTCAAGGACCGTAGTAACACTCGGCCGCCACAGGTATGTCATGTCAATGCGTGCCCCACCTACGAGCGAGGAGTCTCATCAATCCCTAACAACTGAGCGCACAAACTGAGCCAATCGTCCCTATGCGTAACGCCAGTGATTGCCGCGCCATCAATGGGAAGACCCGATATCATTCCGATATCCTCCAACGTAATGGTGCACTCCCCCGGTCGGCATGTGAAATGTATGCGTCTCTCGGGCGCCATCTTCAACCAACGCAGAGATCGTGGAGTGATCAATACCGCAATAACCCATGTGGGTAACTCCCAAGAAACCACCGTTTAAGATAAGAGAATAATCGGAGCAGGGGGTCCATATGTTTCGTCTTCTGAGCACGTCTAACACGCAGGTGTCGGTCCTCATGTCCCTGCCATACATGCTGGGAAACATGGTACTCCTGCAACTCCAAAATCGAGCCGTCCTCTCTGTCCGGGGTTTACACGGAATGCCATCTCTCAACTGTATGCCAAACATTAACAACAATTAGTATGATCTTATTATTTTTATAATAAAATATGATATAACCATATGATAACTATACAAGAATATAATATGGAATAATTAAAGATAACACTGACAATCAACTAACATATATAGGAGAATAGTATTCGAATACAACCGCATAGATTGGTGATACAAAACAATACAACTCGTAAATACACATCATTACTAATACAAGATTCTCGAAAAATGAAAATAGTCCGAGATCAACTAGATGGGCGCAGCTTGATGGCCCAAAAATCATCCCCCAAGGAACTCGATCCGCCGACACGACAAGTACGAGAATTATGTCCACGTTGATGGCATCTTGTACACGTCTGTCTCCGGCCCCGCTTCGCGCCAATCCATCTCATTCCTAAGTCGGGTTGATTTTGGTCGACCTTTGGATCTAAGCAATGCACGTGGTGGCACCAAAGTGGCGTCGGGAGCTTTGTGCAGCCACCATGGTTCAGCCGGACCGGTTCAAAGTCAAACTCATAGGCCCTATAAATGCTTTCCATCCTCAGTAAACCCTATGAACAAGTTCGAATGGGTCAATCGCCACCGAAGCACACGCAGCAGCGCATGCGCGAGCAAGGATAATGCAATGCTTGAAACACCTCACAATTCCACCGCTTGCTTGCTTCCAGTTCAAAGTATAAGAAAGTCCACCCCGTTGTTACAGGATTAAAAGCCTCTTCAACCATGAACCTTGTGTTCTCTCTATTGTACCGACGAACTTGGTGTGAACTGCCTTTGCCAGGTTTACTCTCCAAGTCTTCAATAAGTCATCACTCCAGATTGGTTAAATTAATGGGAATAACAATATCAAACCATAAATAGATGCACGTGTGAACAACAATGTGTTTGTGGTTGTACTTAATATTGTAAAACAATATCAAACCTGGTTCAATGTCGTCAATTTCGAATTTGCCTCGTCCTTTCTGCCAAAATGACTAAGTATTCTACTAACTTCGTATATGTCAATTGAACCAATGCAGTTATAGGTAGATTTCTCGCTACCCTTCAACACTCCATTAATGCACTCTGACAAATTGGTAGTCATATGACCGAATCTGCGACCACCATCATACGCCAAACTCCATTTTTCTTTTGGAATTCCGTTAATCCAATTTGCCATCTCCGTTGTAACTTTAAGCTTCTCTAGCCTAGCATCAAACTTTATCGCGATTGGTTCATACTCGATACATCGAATAATTTGGGTTAGTATTACAACCTAACTATTATTAGCGACAAAAATTACAACACAAAGAGAAAATGTAAAGTACCTGTGTTAATCAAAAATCTTTTCAACTCCTTGTTCTCAAATTTGGAGTTAAAATTGGAACCAATATGCCGTTGCAGAAGACATGATATGCATTCGAGGTCGCCATCCAAGATTTTCATTTGCCACCGATTGTAAGATGCCTCGATGTCGATCGAGATCAAACACAAGCCCTCTTGTTGGGTTACATGCAATCTCAAGTGGCTAAGAACCAACTCCAAGCATCCTTTGTCTCCCCCTCCACAATGGCAAATGCAATAGGCGTAGGTTTCTTCTCCATCTCCATCTTGAGTTGTTGCAATCAACAACTTATGACGATATATCTTACATACAAATGAGTGGCATCAATCTGAATGATGGGCTTACAATATCGGAAGCCAACCACACACTGGTCTAAATGTCCGCAATAACCGACAAAAGACTCTTTTTGAACGATCGAGTCTGTTATTCACAAAACATTCCTCGTCTTGCAACTCCACCATCTTCCTTCCATGTCTCTCTCGCATGGCTGCTAGTCATTTGGGCAACACCTCATAAGATTTGTCCCAATCCCCAAACACATTCACAATAGCCATTTGTTTTGCCTTCCAAGCCTTTCGATATGAAACTTGGTAACCAAATTGACTTCGAATCCGTTCAATAATTAATGATACGGTGCATCGGGTTTTGTTCTCGACTAACTCCAAAATGCAAGAGCAGATCAAACGAGAGTCCAACTTCCTATGTGATCTAATGACATAGATGGGCTTACGCAACTATGAGGTCCATTATATTTTGTAATCCGCCACGTATTCGACCTCCCGCTTTGTATGGCTCTAAGTCTCCAACTACAACCTTCGTCGAAGTTAGGGCATTTGGCGTGAATCTTCGTGAATCAAAGTCTTCAATATTGTACTCTTGATGCCCGTGGAATGGAATATTGTTTGAGAGCTAACTTCACGCAAATCTTTTGATGGAAATTGCAAGCCAACATAGAATTCATCACCCATGCTCCAAGTCCCACGAGTGTCTAACTCGTGCAAGTTATCGTGATTATCCAATGCATCCCGAGTTTAATTTGAGAAAAGATAATGGTGGCACAAACACGGATTCACTACGGAGGCATAAATATGGATTGAGGAGCAATCGCCAAAGGAACTCAGTAAATTTTGTTCGGCATCAAAGTTTTCTCGCCTCTATGTCGGTTTTGAATCGTCGCCTCAAAGAACTTGTTCTTCGTCTTCACTTGACTCCCATCTTTTCATCTCCGACAAGTGGGTTATCGTGTTCAACCATTGCACCACCAATAAGGATCATATTGCATGACTCAAGTTGGTTAGACGACCAACTTGAGATTCTTCATTTCACCTGAACAGAGCTTCAAAGATGCTCTTCTTGCCCACTTGTTTCTACCTCCACATACAACTCCATAGATGCCATGTTCGGAGTTTGACAGAAAGAATCTATCATGTACTTTAGATCATCATCGCTTCTATTGGAAGCCCTACCCATCTCCACGGATTGAAGCATTGCGGACACACCGATAGACAACTTTTGACACATGTTGGTTTGCTTGAAGCCTCAACTTTGAATGGATCTTAGTTTTCAACCCATCCAAAGTCATGTTGGTGTGATCACAATAGGCCTAGTGAGGAGGACCTCGATACATGACACCCTCTTCACCATCATATATCATTGTCCCATCAAGTAAATATGCACATTTAGCGATTTTGTCATGTTAACTCTAATTCTAACAATAACAATTCAACACATTTGTAGAGAGATTAAACATCAATTACAATATTCAATACGCTTATTTATGTAAAAAAAATTTCTAACCTCGAATATCTTGAATTAAGCTACATTTACTAATGTAAATCATGTCAAAGATATATATCCTACTAGATTACCTATAAATTAACTATCTATATAATTTAAATTACATATCATACAACTTCATTATTCATTAGTCAATACAAATATTAAACTACAATAATAATACATTATAACTAACACTAACTTAGTAAAAAAGTAATCAATAAATAATAATTAAACTATTTAACTATTGGTAAGAAATACTTACATAATGAAAAGGAATATAATTTAAAGTACAAACAATGATCCCGACACCACTTCTCGTGAAGAATTGAGAGACTTCGAGTGTTTAGAAGAAAAATTTGTAGAGAGATAGTGAGAATTTAGGAAAATGTGAGAATGTCACGCTACTAAAGAAAAAATATATAAAGTGAAAGTTACGCCACTCCTTACTGGATTTTGGCGTTTTGTACTTGCTATACGCCCATCAAGGGTGCGTTTTTGGTTGAAGTTCCGTAGGGCCAACCAGGATTTCCCAAGGGTAGGATGGCGCATCCACGTAGGTTTCGCCAGCGTTTTTTTTTGGGTGTAACAAATCTTCGTGTTAGCTTGCGTCCTACGCACATCGCATCCTTTTCACCTCAAACCATTAAAAATGCCACGTCACCTCAAAAGGGTGGCGAGACTATATATTTCAAAACGTTACATTTTGGTAAATAGTTAAAAAAAGGGCAATTTGGTAAATAGTTAAAAAAATGACAATTTGATAAATAGTTAAAAAAATAGCAATTTGATAATTAGTTTTACTAATAGTAAACGCTTTAATAAAAACATGATTATTAGTATAAATTTTTTTTGGATTTAATTTTTGTATTTTTTTCTCTTTTAATTAACCACTTGAAAAAGTAAAAAAAATTAAAAGATCCAAATCTAAGTATATATGTTAAAAATATTGATGTGAGTATTAGTATTTTAATTATTTAAAATATCAAAAATAAGAAGAACAAAGATTCAATAAGAGAAAAATTAACAAGAACAAATAAAAGATTAATTTGGGCATACTATGAATCATGTTAGGCACCATCTTACTTGGAGCAATGTTTGGTAAAATGGCTTTGACGAATAACCCTCTAGAATTATGCGTGAGTCTCCTCAAGAATTCATCCACACGAAGATCTTGGTACTCTAAGCAACAACACCTCTAGTTCTAATATCAGAAGACGCAACAGAGAGTGCTAAGAAACTCTCTAGTGCCCACATAGTAACAAAAGGGAAGAAGAAAATGATGAACAGTACTAGAGAGAGCAAAGGGTAGAGAGTAAGCTAAAATTGTAATATGATAAGTGTAAGTGTTTCTGGTAGTAGAGTGAAATAAATAAACCAATATATTTTATTAAGTGAGCAGCCTAACGAATTTATTTCAACTGTTCAAAGAGATATTTTAGTCTTAAGTGTATTAGCAAAAAATAATCTAAAAATAAAACCAGACCAAACCCACCGAAGCGCAAATGAGTCAGGATAGAACGTGTGTGTATTATATTAAGACTAAGTCCATATATCTATCTTAATATCAAAAAATATTTATCCAAAAACATGATTCATATATAAACTCTCCTTAAGAGTCTATCTTACTCAATATAAGATTTAGTCTTATACAAAATATACAGGTAGACCAAGCCTAACAATATACCCTATAGTAACCGCGTAATTCATCCTATTTTAAAGTCAAGTATTTAGAACAAAATCACACTACAAACTCCAGGCTACTTTTGGCTTCTTGTTATTATATATCAAATTACATAGTTGTTATTAATTAATTAAATAGCACCTTTTTAAACAATGGTAAGCAATTCATCAACATAATGAAAAGGATATAGAAGTTGAGACTTGAGACTTAAGATGAGAGGGAACGAGATCAACTGGACTAGCAACACAACAAAAAAACGACGGAACCTAAACCAAACTAGTAAGGATTAGAAAGGTTAAATAAAGTAAAAGACTACTAAAGAAAAAGATATGCACTAAAGTGAAAGAACTCCTCTACTGGATGTTTGTCGTTTTGTAATTGCTATAAGCCCACAAGAATCTGCATCAACTTCTTCAAACACCTTGAAGTTCCGTAGTTTCCAAAATTTCCCAAGGGTAAAGGCCGGAAAAACCAAAATCTTCTTCTTTTTTTTTGGGTGTAACAAATCTTCCTGTTGTTAGTCTTGCGTTCAAGCACATCCAAAATCTCTTTTCACCTCATCCAGAATCTGAACCTCAAAAGGACGAGACTAATTGTTATCCTCCCAAACGTTACTAAATTTTGGGCATAAGAAAAAAAGCATGAGCTGCTGATTCAGAACTAGACAAGCAACAGGGCAAATATCAACCACAAGTAGCATAGATCTAGATAAATTTGGTATCGCCGGTAAACTATTAAGAACCAACATGCAAAGAAAGATCCTAATCTTATTGGAACTTTAACTATCCATAAGGATTTCTCAAGGGCGCTGTCTCGAAGGTAACTCAGTAAAATATTTAAAGGATCATGATAAAAACCATACGCCATATTCTTGATCATATGTAGAGTTAACTGTGTATATTCTCTAACTACAGAAGTACCAAACTGAATAGTTTCTTGAAGAGGATGGCTTGTTGCATATAAAAAAAAAAGATAATTGCATAAATTGTGTGAATTATGTGCATAATTTGAATTATTTTAAAAAAGTGTCAATAAGATCATAATATTATTTAATAGCTTGCATAAGAATATGTGAAAAAAAATGTGTATAAGTTTGTGCAAGTATTAATGTTTGCATATCAAAGGGGACTTCCAAGTTATAAAAGCTAGTCATCAATACATCCATTTCACTTTCCTTTTACTGACTTTTTTCTAATTAGAGTCGTAGGATAGATTTATCAGTAATTTCAATTTTTAAGAATAGGGATAGATAAAAATTTGGAAGCCACAAGAAAGGTTTATAGTGTTGGAAAATAAGACGAAAAAAATCAGTATAAGATGTGGATCTTAGTAATTGAAGTTATGAATGATCACTAATTTGATTTTTATTTTTTGTGGTCCAGAATCATTTGGCACAATTTAGAAGTCTCATTATTTTGGACGGGAGAAAGGGTGGGTGGTGGAGGGCCGAATTAGAATCTCATTGTTAATTGTTAATGTTAATTTTTGGGGTTGAAACAATGCTAATTTTTTAGGTTGATTTAGAAGTTTCATTAGTTACTTCCATAAGTACATGTTCTTTCATAACTATTTTCCCAAGCTCCTCAATCAAACTTTGTATTTAGCCCTTTCATGAATCATGAAAACTGTTTTCCTTATGGAATTTTTTTAAAAAATTCAAATATAATTCTTTTACAAATAAATTATGTTATTTTTATTATAATTTAATCCCTACATTAAAACATTGTAATTATTTAATAAGATTAATTCTATTTCTTAGATTTTTAATTAGTTTAATTGGTTCGGTTTTTAGATTTAAATAATTTTTTATAAAATAATTAAGATAATAATAACTTTGTATAATTAACGTGGTATATATTCAATACTATATAACAATAAATTTCTAAGGCATCAAAGAATTTTTTTAATTTTCTGATCTCTCTCAAGGTGTTTTCACACACAAAAAATGTAGTATTAATCCCTCCTTGAACATCTAATGACATGGTCATAATCATAAATATTTCTAATAAGACTTGAATTCTTAAAGTAAAGTCTGAAATTTGAACTTGTTTTGAGTAATTAAAAACCATTCTTTCAATATAAAAAAGCTTATAAAACAGAAAAAAAATTACGCTAGCAAAAAAAATTGAATTTAAAAGTTAAACGAATAGTAGAATTTAAAAGTGTTTTTTTAATCTATATTTTTCAAGAGGAACATTACTCATGCAAAATTTCACAATAAAAACAAGTTTCAAACAAATGAACCAATTCAAATGCGTGATGTTAAGTTTAGTCTTAAAGGCAAAGTAAACGTAACAAATTAAATGCTTAGTGGGACTGTGGGAGCAACGTGGAAAGAAATCTTTTTCATTCAATGCCTTTACTTCTCCTTTTTCTTTATATATTTTTCTTTTTCTGTCTTCTTCATCCCCATTTGCTGAATTTCTTAACACATTATTATTATATATATTTTTTGCCTTCCCACGCTTATATCACCATTATTTTTATTTTTAATTTTGTTTTGAATAATTCCATAGGAGCATTGAATCATTGATTGATCAATTGATGGAGGAGGTGGATCTGATAGCGTGCAGCAAAACTTTCAAGAATTGGTCGGCACTAGTAGGGTCCACAAGCCCATCGTAGCCGCCCGTGGTGACGTGGCAGCACACACCGCACACCATCCAAACGCACATCACAGAAAATGGACGGCTGAGAACTTTGGTGGATTCCAAACCAACCCAGGGAGATTCGGTTTCCACAGAAAAGGTCACGCCGGTGTTTTCTGTTCCCTGTTTGGTTTCCAAAATGAGTCCACTTTTCTTCTTCGACATTTTCCACACTAGTCTCGCATTTCCCCCTTCTTCTTCGGGATAGCGTTTTCCCCCCAACCAAACGCACCCGAAACGGCATTGTCCAAGTTGAAAGTTCATTTGCATTTGAGTTTCATTTCACTGTCATTTAGCTCCCTTCATTGAATATAAAATACTCCTCTGACACTCCTTCGCCAAACACTTCCACATCCTACTGCTGCTGCTGCTGCTCCTGCTCCTGCTCCTCCTCCTCCACCACAAAGCCGTTTCCCTTGCAAGTCACGTTTCGTTCGAAGAAGGTGCGTTTCGATCTCGTTTTTACGCTATGTTATTTTTATGTGATTTCTTTTTTGGTGAATTTTTGTGTTTACATAGTCTATTTGTTTCTGGATCCGCAAACTTTTGTTGCGATTTCTAGATCGAAAGTTTTCTGATCTTTATTTGCTCTTGCTGATCTGGATCTACTTTGTAGCCGTTTGTTTTCTGTGTGTAGATTTCGCTTTTTACTTGATTTTGTTATGAGGTGTTTGTGATGCATCGGCTTTGATTTTCGGTTCGTTTTCCTGCGATTTCTAGGTTATCAAACTGGGAGATGATATTGTTAATTAGTCTGCTTATTTTATTTTTGTTTGTGTCCTTTTTTATTTTACGAGGCTTGTGGATATGATCTGCTATGCATGTTTCTGATCTTTTGAGTCTGTTGATGTTTTTCATCGCAATTGCATGAAAATGCCGGGGTTGCTTGTTTCTTTTCTTGTTTGAAAGAAAAATAAAATCGTGGTACATAGTAATTGATTGATTGCTTTATTGCATAATTGGGAAGTAATGGAATGGTGTTTCAGGGCTCTCTAGTCGTCCAAACTTTTGATCCTTGCTCATTCTTTTCTTTGGCTTTATTATGCTTTCTTAAACAACTTCTTTCCCTTTATGTTGTACAGGTTTTAAAAGATGGCTG
Source organism: Ormosia semicastrata (assembly GCA_029884595.1). Lineage (NCBI taxonomy): Eukaryota > Viridiplantae > Streptophyta > Magnoliopsida > Fabales > Fabaceae > Ormosia > Ormosia semicastrata. The sequence goes on along the minus strand of JAQQTO010000057.1, from coordinate 2,480,963 downwards.
ATGCTGAGGACATTCAACCTCTTGTTGTTGACAATGGAACTGGAATGGTCAAGGTTAGTGAATTTGTTATGATAGAATATACTTTGCCAGTTGATTCGTGCTTCTTGTGCTTTGCAAGACTGTTTGCCTTGTGCTTGGCTAGTAGCCTAGAATTAAGGACAATTGTTTCATATATTCTGTGTCTTATGATTTTTACAGTGGCAGTGCACACGATGATGTATATTTTTCTTGGTGTTTGCAGGCTGGTTTTGCTGGTGATGATGCTCCTAGGGCTGTGTTCCCCAGTATTATTGGGCGACCTCGTCATACTGGTGTAATGGTTGGGATGGGTCAGAAGGATGCTTATGTGGGTGATGAAGCCCAGTCAAAAAGGGGTATACTCACCCTAAAGTACCCTATAGAGCATGGCATAGTCAGCAATTGGGATGATATGGAAAAGATTTGGCATCACACATTCTACAATGAGCTTCGTGTTGCCCCTGAAGAACACCCTGTACTTCTTACTGAGGCACCACTCAATCCCAAGGCCAACAGAGAGAAGATGACCCAAATTATGTTTGAGACTTTCAATGTGCCTGCCATGTATGTTGCAATTCAGGCTGTCTTGTCTCTGTATGCCAGTGGACGTACTACAGGTTTGTTTCTCTAATTGATTTTGGTTTTACTATTTTGTGATCATGTGACTTCAATTTGATTAGGTCTATTTAACATATGGCTAAATGCTGTAACCTGGCTAAGTTCTGATCTGATGAATATGAGGCAGTCTTCAAGGTGAAATGTGGCAAATAAGTTGGAAACTTTGGGAAGCTGGTTGAAGTTCTACATGTATTGGTTTTGTTTATACTTTTAGCTTTGTTGAATTTTATGCACCCAGCACAATTCCATTTGTACAAGGGTGGGACATACATGCACTTCTATACTTATTCCTTGTGATTAGCTCAAAACATTATTTTCCTGCCTGGTTTGTATTGTTATGTTGGTATTGAATTATTGGTTATATAAATAGGTATTGTGCTTGATTCTGGTGATGGTGTGAGCCACACGGTGCCCATTTATGAAGGGTATGCTCTTCCTCATGCAATTCTTCGGTTGGACCTTGCTGGCCGTGATTTAACGGAGTACTTGGTGAAAATCCTTACTGAGAGAGGATACTCCTTCAATACCTCTGCTGAAAAGGAAATTGTACGTGATGTGAAGGAGAAATTAGCATATGTGGCCCTTGATTTTGAACAAGAAATGGAGACTACTAAGAGTAGTTCTGCAGTGGAGAAGAGCTATGAATTGCCTGATGGACAGGTCATTACAATAGGTTCTGAGAGATTCCGTTGCCCAGAAGTACTCTTCCAGCCTTCTCTAATTGGTATGGAAGCCACTGGAATTCATGAAACTACATACAACTCCATCATGAAATGTGATGTTGATATTAGGAAGGATCTTTATGGAAATATCGTGCTTAGTGGTGGGTCCACTATGTTTCCGGGAATTGCTGATCGCATGAGCAAGGAAATTAGTGCTCTTGCTCCAAGCAGCATGAAAATCAAGGTGGTTGCACCTCCTGAGAGGAAGTACAGTGTCTGGATTGGTGGTTCTATCTTGGCATCACTTAGCACCTTTCAACAGGTTTGTACTGTTGCTTTTCTCAACTGTTTTGTCCATGTTTTTTTTTCACTTATGTCTCATAATCAGTAGAATGTATCAGTTTATGGAAGTTTTTTGGGTTCTCTTCTATGCAGATGTGGATCTCCAAAGGTGAATATGATGAATCTGGGCCAGCTATTGTTCACCGGAAGTGCTTCTGAGTTGGGTCAAGTTGAAATGGATGTTGATCAAGTTCTTCATACACCCAGTCTTGTGCCATATTTCAGTCAAGTTTGGTTGACTTATTTGATGCTTTGGGTTTTTAATCGAGATATATCTAGTTTAATGGATGAATGGATTTGTAAGTTGAGTATGTTATATGTTTCTTTGTTAGGTTCTTGGAAGGCAGACTATTTTATGCAATTGGCGGATGGTATTGGAACTTTGTAGGTTCTGTTTGGTTTGATTTTCCTTATTCGTTTTTCATGCCGTGGCCATGAATTTTAGGTGCCTCTAGTTTGGAGGACGATAAGTTTCAGCATCTTTTTCTCCCAGAGGGATTTTTGAGTCAGTTTCTGTTTATATTTATTTTATGCTTAATTGGTTTATGTTTGCAGTGCACTCTCTTTAGACAACGGACCGCAAATGACTGGCTGTCGTCTTTTTTTTCGGTAGACGCCTGGTTGTCTCTTTATTGTATGATATGATATGATTAATCGTTTTTACATCATTTAGTTAAATCTATTTGGATGAGCCTATGGCATGATTTTGACCGATATTCAAAAATATTAATGAACAGTAATAAATTATTTAACTTTTTATTTCACCAAACTTTTAATTCATATATTTTGTAAGGATAATTTGATTTGATTTGAATTTAATCTGTTATTTCATCTTTATTTAAGTGGAGTCGTTGACACTATTTGTATTATTAAAAAAGAATTGTATGTATTGAATTAACTAATTAGAAATTTTTTATATCTTGAACTTAATGTTATGATCTTAGTTTTTTATTTATTATTTTTACGTAGTTATTCTTATTTAGAATAAATAAAATATTAAATAAATAAATTTACTCAAATCTAATAGGATGTATTACAGAATTTAAAAATTAAAATAATTTTAGTTTCATCTATGGAATTAGAAACTAATACTTATATTTGGCATATATATAAAAAATGTTTTTCAATCAATTTTAAAATTAACTTTTATAATATTATATTATATGTTCTTCATTTATTAATTTTACTTGTTATTCTTATTCTTATTTAGATGTAAAACATTGAACAAATAAATTTATTCAAATTTAATCAGACTTTTTGCCGAAGGAAAATCAAACCAATTCTTTTCATCTTAATTTAAGTTCATTCGTTATCCTGTTTGTTATCATTAAAAACATTAATTATTTGAATTCAATTGAATTAAAAACCAATTCTTATATTTAGAATTTATTAGAAAATATTTTCAATTAATTCTTAAACTAATTTTTTGATGTTGAATTAATTTCATTTTCTTTCTTTTTGGCTGAGAACTAATTTTATTTTCTTATTATTTTGAATGTGTAAAATATTAAAAAAATAATTTATTCAGATGGAAGAATTTAATAATTAAATCAATTCTTATATTGTAATTTCATCTTAATTTAAGTTCATTCATTTGCCCTTTTGTAATCATTAAAAAATTAATTACTTGAATGAAATTGAATTAAATGTAAATTTAAAATTAATTATTATGTTTGGAATTTATTAAAATATTTTAACTAATTTTAAATTAGTTTTTTATAATTATGATTTATGTTATTTATTTAATAATTTTACGAGTTTTACATGATGCTGTGTGAAATATATATGACATGTATTTCTCGAACAACACTACATATGTTAATAGAGATTAAAGATCAGACATCAAAGAAGGATCATAAACAAATCAATGGAAGGTGATTTGGGTATGGTGGGGCGGGCTGGAATCACGTTGTGCTACCTGCCTTGTCCTCCTTCTTGTCTAGGGTATTCATTTCGCATTTCAGTGGGTATTAAATCCTCCTCCCTTTTAATTATTTAGGAGCATTTAATAAGAGGTATTAAATGCTCTTTAATTAATATTTTAAAAACACTCATCAGTAAAATTATAATTTAAAATATGTTATAAAATTAAAAGAATGTCAGAAATAATATACTAAGTTTAATTATATTTTATGATAATCAATTCCTACAAATAATTATTATTCGTGTGTTATAAGTTTTTTAATAATTTTTATTTTTATGAACTCATTTATTAAAAAATCAGTCTAAAATGATAAGAAAATATAAATCCTTAATTCATCTAAAATTAAAAAAGAAAAAAACATAACATCATAACCCAAATATAAGATTATGTTTGGAAATTTTAAAGAAAATAAAAAGGAGTGACTTGTAATTAAATAGAATGAAAATGAAAAAAATGGAATAAAATAAAACATATAATTTCATTGGTTAGATATTTAAAAAATTTATGAAAGGAAAAGAGTGAATTACACAAGTCATTTCTTTTTTGACCTTCAAATTAAAGGAATAAAATATAAAAGTTTTGAGTGACAAGAAAGAGATTCTTTGATAGACAGAACTTAGCTCAAACATCGGAGGAAGTCTCTCTAACTCTCATCTAATATGTTGTTACATATTTATTACTTATCTAATCTATTATTATGTATCAATTAACTTAATAAAATTAAAAATAATACATGACGACAAATTAGATAAATAATAAACACGTGACAACAAATTATATAGGGATTAGAAGAATTTCCTCCAATTAGAGTCGGAAACAAATTCTGTCTTTCATTGACCCTCTCTTATCATTCTATTTTTTTCTTTAAAATAATTTCTAAACTTATTTTTATTAATTTTTTTCATTTCATTCTATGATTTCTTCTATAGCCATCCTCCCAAACATTGCATAAATCTTGAAAATAAAATATATATTTCACAAGTGCCGTTACCTAATCTACCCTGCAATCCTACCGAATCTCTATGGAAATATTTGCCATCCTTAAATAATAGTTAGAGTGTTTTATTGACTTTTTCTTCAAGTTTGATGCGGTGTATCTTCATCAAGTATCATCCCGCCATTCCTTAATGTGAATTGCCGAAATCTGGCCATTTTATTTTAGCAGTGTTAATTAACATGGATGAAACTTTTCAGAGATTTCACAATTTAATTGTTTAGATTTTTTGTTTTATTTCACTTTCTCTTTTCTTTTTCTCTGTCTTATGGATCTACCAAAATAATGTAATAAATTTAGTTGAACCTAAAAAAAAAAAATGTAATAAATTTAGTATGTGAAAAGTCTACTCTACATCTTTTGTTTTTCCTAGCTTTTAGCATGGAAGTGGGGTGAGTCAGAGAGAGGAGGAAGAAGATAATATAACTTGAAGAATAAGATTTGATTAAGAATAAGAGAATAATTGGTCCATCACAGCTTGGTATCCAAGTGTCATTCCTATCACCTCGCTCTCGTTGACATAGCTTTTTATTCCAAATATTTCTCTTTCTCCACTGTTCCTTCGGAAACGCATAAGCAAAAAATATTCTTTATTTATTCTCATCTTCTGCACATACACATAGTAGAATTTTTCATCCCGAAATTGTGGAGTAAGCCTCATCTTCTTCTTTCATTCTATACCCTTCATCACTTTCTTTCTTTTTCTTTTTCTTTTTTTAAATCTTCTTCCTTGAATTTGCATATATTGCTGGTGATCCCAGAAGAAGAAGAAGAAGTGGGAATTCATAGTTTTTTTTTTCATTGGGAGAGAGAGAGAGAGAGAGAGGGGGGAAGAGAAATGGATCACGAAGCTGATACTCACAGGACTGATTTGATGACCATCACTCGCTTTGTTCTGAACGAGCAGTCAAAGTATGCAGAATCACGTGGGGATTTCACCATCCTCCTCAGTCACATTGTTCTCGGCTGCAAATTCGTTTGCTCTGCTGTTAACAAGGTACTGTTCCATTACCACCCATCAACACCATTCTCTTAAAAAGCAGAGAGGACAAGGGAGAATCATGCTCTCATATTGTCACAATTTCTTTCTTTCTTTTTTTTGGGTCTATTTTTCCATTGGTTTAATATTTTGATAACCAATTTCTTTTTTCTTTTCTTTTCTTTTTTGGCAGGCAGGGCTGGCAAAACTCATAGGACTTGCTGGAGAGACCAATGTTCAAGTGAGTTCTCTGTTTTTGATTCTGGAATAAACTAAATAATAGGATTTGGATTATTCAATCATGACAGTGTCACTGTCACCTTATGAGAGAAAGACACAAACTTTTCTTGTGTACAACTCAGTTTAAATCCGAAATAATATGCTCTTTTTTCTATTATATTCAATTTTTGTGTTTTCTCATATTCGGAGTATGAGTACCTTTTTCAGGGTGAGGAGCAAAAGAAATTGGATGTGCTTTCTAATGAAGTATTTGTGAAGGCCTTAATCAGTAGTGGCCGCACAGTAAGTCTGTACTGTCTGTTATCTGTCACTGCTGTAATTCTCTTAGTTCTCAAATCTGGTTTAATGACACGCCTTAATGGTCTAATTCCATAGATTTTAGAAAAACTATTTGAATGAATGGAACAATTTTGCCATTTAATTGTTTTTCTTTGTTCTCCTTTCCTTGATATGAATTTGAGTTTCATTCTGATAATATCTCTGGGAAAAATGTTCTTCAGATGTATTCTTTTAGCAACTCTCTTCCCTGATTCTTGTAAAATGCAATTTGTTGCCTTGTCAGTGCCTTCTTGTTTCTGAAGAGAATGAAGAGGCTATATTTGTGCAGCCATCACAGCGTGGAAAGTCAGTTTGAAGCTCTAGAAATACCTAATACTCCATCTTTTAATGGTACCATTAAACTACATGATCATATTTAAGTAAAAATTTCTTTTTGATTTTGCAGATACATTGTTGTGTTTGATCCTTTGGATGGATCCTCAAACATTGACTGCGGCGTTTCTATAGGAACTGTATGAAATTCTTGTCTAACATAATTGCTGTATTTGAAAACTTCAGATCAGAAATGATAATAATAGCTACCATTTTCCATGTTGCATATAGATCTTTGGTATTTACATGGTGAAGGATAAACATAACGTTACTCTTGATGATGTGTTGCAACCTGGGAACAGAATGTTAGCAGCTGGTTACTGCATGTATGGAAGCTCTTGCACGGTAAAACAAACACCAATCTGTGCAACATGGCTTATGTATCTTGTTTTTTTAACTATTTATAGTTTATAATTCCTTTTCACAACAAATTTCAAGGTATCCTCTTTTGTTTTATTTTTACATTGGAAATGATCTATTTTTTCTTGTCATGAATACCTGATGCTGATTGAACAAACTCTGGAATTGCAGTTCGTGCTTAGCACAGGAAATGGAGTGAGTGGTTTTACACTTGATCCTTCCCTTGGGGAGTTCATATTGACTCACCCAAACATCAAGGTACATACATATGTGGAAGTCAAATTGGTATTGTACATGGAAACTCTAAATTTTCTTTGCTGTAATGAGGTGTAGCATCAATATGTGTGTATGTGATGTTCGACTTCTAGTCTCTTTTACCCTCATTTATTATTTGATGTAATCCTGAACCATGCTGGTTCATGAGTCCTTTATCCTTGCTCTGCTGATATTGCTAATGAATTTTTTGTGTCAGCGTGTGAAAGTTTGAACTTAGATTCTATCAGGGAGCTTTCAGCTTTGTTTAATTACTGTGTTACTTGCACAGATGCCAAGGAAAGGAAAGATTTATTCCGTGAATGAGGGAAATGCCAAAAATTGGGATGAACCAACCACTAAGTAAGTTTTGGGAGATTCTCTTACCTAGTATTTGAAATCTAATTCTCAGAATTGATTTAATTTATAAATGAATACTGTTATAAATGACAAAGTTCTCGACACTCTTTCTTTTCCAGATATGTAGAAAATTGCAAGTTTCCTGAAGATGGTTCACCACCAAAGTCTCTTAGGTACATTGGAAGGTATTTGATTCTGAACTTGGTGTAGTTCTTGGCTTTCCTCCAAATATCTTCACTTTTTTTTTTGCTAACTCAGATGACTAATGCAGTATGGTTGCTGATATCCATCGAACATTGCTTTATGGTGGTATCTTCATGTACCCTGCTGATATGAAAAGCCCAAATGGAAAGCTACGGTATGATGTGCGTTTTGTTTAGTTCTAACCATATGAATTAGTATCTAGGAATGCCAACTCTTTCTCACACCATTGCACATGCAATTTAATTGTCACATATTGGCTTGTTTTCTGAGTTGCATAATAGGATCCTCAAAGGAGAGAGTGGGATGAGAACTAGGCACATTCCTACCTCTCTTTCTTTGGGGGCCATGGGTTATATCCTAAACAGAAATACATGGCTTAGTTATGGAACTTCATTGTGAAATTAGGCTTCTCTACGAAGTCTTTCCAATGTCATATTTGATGGAGCAAGCAGGAGGTCAGGCTTTTACAGGAAAAGAACGGGTATGAGACTCTCTTTAATTTACTCTATTTGTTAGTTTATTATTACAAATGACTTAAAAGTGGTTGCATTGCATGCATTTCTGCCTCCTGAATTTGACGTATGGATCAAAGTTTATGAATCAGATTTGATATTACATCATCCATTTAATATTTAAAGTGTTCAGTTTCAGTTACATGTGATGAATCTCTTTTTCAAATTCTTTTGCTTTGCAATAGAATAGGCTGCTTAGGCAACAAAAATCAATTTATGAGCATTAGAAGATTCATGCATATGCGTATTCTTGTTTCTGAATGGATTGGCAAATTGCAGGCACTTGACTTGGTTCCAAAGAATATACATGAACGATCACCTATATTCCTTGGCAGCTACGATGAAATCGAGCACATGAAAGAGCTTTATGCTGCATCCAAAGCAGATGGTGCATGAATATCAATTGTCTTTGAATCTCAAGTTTGTGTTTCATGTGTCAGAGATATCAATTCTTGGCAGTTAATTGGGTAAGACATCATTTGTTTCAGTAGAACAGGTATTTATTTGAATAAGTTATGTAGAGAAGCAAAGAGTGAATATAATCGTTGTCCTTAATTTAAAACCTCCTCTTAAGTTGCAATTATAGGTTGAAGATAAAAGAATTCTGTGTTACTTAGTGTTATAATATTAATAATGGGTCACCAGAATCCACGAGGTCCAAAATAATTCGTTGTGTTAAAAAATGGGAAATTCTTGCATGAATCAATCCATGTACATGACTCAACTAATGGGTGAACTGCCCTATAAAAAATATTACGGGTTTTGTCAAGGAGGAGCACAAGGAAGATGGTAACTGGACTTAGCACAAGGATGACAAGAGCCACAAGTATAATTGGTGTCTTCAAAGTATATATTGTCATCATCCATAACTCCTCTAACTCTTGTCATTGCTTTTGTAATTTCTGAACTCGAGTAACCACAGTTTGAATTTGTGAGAGAGTACATATATATATCGAAGCAGTTTTTGGTTTGATTCAATTTTAACATTACGATTGATGGAAGTGATATTTGGTTCATCGCGGTATAATAATTTCTGCTTCATGCAGTTTTAGTTTGTAGACATGTGGCCCATTAAGTTTCTTGGGGCCGAGAGATGCAAAATTCTTTCGACTTTTTGATGATTATTATTTTGAGGAAAAAAATTATTTTAAGGTTAATTGTAATGTCCCTTTATCTTTTAATTGCGCGGTTTACTCTATTAAACAAATCAATCAATAACTACTTGTAACAATTTAATAATATGCTGTTAGATATTAAACCGAAATCTACCCTTATATTATAAATCATAATACTTTTTATTAAAAGTGAAATACTTTCTATCACACTCTATTTTGTATGTGGCCACGTATTATTACTTAACTTTTCATCTCATCTTTTTTTTTTTCTCATATGTGATTCTATTTTCAAAAAGTAATATTTTTCTTATCTCCTTATTTATCTCTTAAATAATTATTTCCTCAATTATCTTGATTCTTTTCTCCTTAATTATCTTCAATCAAATTTCAAATTTTAAATTTCAAGTTTTTTATTTTTTAAATTTTTTTATATTTTAGAATATCTTCATCCTAAAAGTGAGAGATTAATATTTTAAAATATGATTAGAAATTTAGGTAGACTAATTTCAACAGTGTTAAAATTAATTTCAATGTAAAAGAATTATTACCATTTTAAAAAATAAAACTAAATATTCTTTAATTTAAAAAAATAAAAATTAAAGCGTGATATTTAAAATGGCAAGCAAACGATTTTGTTATTTTATCTTTAATTTTTTTTAAACTGATTAGATTTTTTTGAGACATTTTCTCCTATTGACGGGTACGAAAGTGGTTTTTCTTTTAAAAAAAAATTGTGACGGGTACGATTGTTAAGGTATAGATTTATTTTTAAAATCTGATTTAAGGTATAGAAATTAATCTATACAGTCAATAAAAAAACATTTAATTTACACAAATAATAAAATTGATATGTATTAAGGATTCTATAAGCAATTCAAGATTTAAGTTAATATTTTTATCTTCATATTTTTCAATAAGTACCTTGAACAATAAATTAAAACTTCAAGTCAATAAGTAAAAAAAAAATTAAATCAAATAAATGTAGTTATAATATAATCTAAGTAGCTCAAATTCTGCGAATTCCTTCATGATTTTGAGATTGATAAAGTGAATATTAATCTAATTCAAATAAAATTATTACTATAACAACACAGCTTCTATTTTTAGCATTAACGATCCTCTAAAATGTAATTCAAAATTTAAGTTAATATTTTCATACCCTCATGATTTCTACATAAATGCATTGAACACTGAGATAAAACTTTAAATCTATAAATGTCATTAATAATAACCTAAGTAATCCAAATTCTGAAAGTTTCTTCATGATTTTTTTTAAGGCCTAAGACCCACTTTGTGGACATGGCAAAGAGGTCCTTAGTGAGGCTCTTAAATGGCCCCTTAATGAGGTCTGAGAAACAAAAAAAATAAAAATAAAAAGTATTTACAAGAATTGAATCCTAATACTCTCTTTATATATCATCAACTCTTATCAACTGACTTATTAACTATTAGACTTCTTTCATGATTTTGAGATTGATACAATCACAATGAACATTAATCTAATTCATATAAAATCACTATTATAATAACACGGACAACTACTTTTAATGAATAAAGATTAATAAATCACTTCCAATAATTATCGATATAGTCCAACATGATCTCTATCTTGATTTCATTATAGGTAAACTAATCCAATATAATGAAACAATTGGGTTTTAGCTCAGTGGAAACTAAAAAAAGACCAAAGTCTATTGGTCCAAATAGAAGAGACTCGAATCTTTTAAATTTGTGATTATGAGTTCGAAGCGGGGGTTCATATGTATTGAAAAATAGTGTTGAGAGAGCTCCTTCGGCAAGGGCTCGAGTGTAGCTTAGGTTGCTAGGTTAACCGCCTACACTTTTATCAACATGTGTTAGTCTGAGTGAAAGAGGTTTAAATCTCTTTAAGCATATGATATTCGGTTCGATTTCGAGACTCATGTGTAAGGAAATAATAATATTGAGAGAAGTCCTACTTAGGCGCTTGATCGTATCTCAGGAAATTAGTCTATTATCTATTAAGTAGGAGATACTTTGAAAAAAAAACCATTATTCTTATTAGAACCATATTTTCTTAATATCTTCCTTTTTTTTTGGGTTAAAAATCATAATCACATATCCACCTAACAAGGTGATTGATCTATTACTTGAGAATTATTCCACTTAACGAAGTTACTTCTTTAAGTTATATTACTCACTTTTTTTCAAAGATCATGTCACCACCGTTGTACAAGTATTACAAATATAATAGTAAAATATTACATGCATTATAAATATACGTGTATTACAAATCCATACATATGGCATGAGAAATTGAGAATGATAACTAGTATCATAATAAATTTAATTAGTCTCATATGGGAGAAATGACTGCATTTAATTGAGAAGAGGTCTATCGTTGAGTCCATCATTTTAAGTCATTGGATTAAAATAAATTTAGATATATGGTGTAGATTACTTACAAGATATCTGCGGAAGAGGTAAATAGTTTGAAGGTTGACTTAGCAAAATGGTTGCTGAAAAAATGAGAAAATCTGTTTGACTTGCCCAACCCATCCCTGGATCGTCTTCTATTCCTCTAGCCACACCCACACGCAGTCCTTCTCCACCGAGCGATAAAGAAAGGACGCTAATATTATGTTGTCCAAGATGGCTCTGTCAATCGCGGCCAATATGTCGAAACTGAAGACCCTCCGAGCCAGCAAACCTTGTAAGCAGTGACTCTTACCCACGTAGCCGAACAGGCTCGCACTCGAAACAACCATACTCGCAACATGGGTGTCGTCGTCTCGGGGGGATTTATTCTCTTTGGTTTCATTGATTGGACCCAACATCAACATGGCTTCGTAGCCCTTCGCAAAGTACCTAGCTCCAATTAACTTCCTGTTGTAATTTGAGGTTGTAAAATTGGTACCTATTATTTCGCACTCGTCTTAAGCTTCAGTTAGAAGATATACTTTCATCAAATCTTATCTAGTGTTCACATAAATAAGGAATTATTCATTGAGTTCAACAACCTTGTGGCTAAGCAGTAAGGAAAAATCAATCTCTTATGAATTTATCAAAGGTCACGCATTGTTCTTGTTGGCCCAAGGTCATTCTCCAGATAAATTTTTGCTTAAACTATTTTCCTTTATGCTATTTTTAAAAAAATTTATTCAGCCCAAAATATGAAATGTCGGCGCTTTATTCGAGACCAGCCCAGTGAAGTGACCATGTCGGCGCTTTTGTCGAGACCAAGGAACCCTAAAAATCATATTTCGGTGCAATCTTCTTTTTGGTCCGAATACACCAGTTTTCGGTTAAATGACCTAACTAGAAAATAAAATTGTAAGAGTCTTCATTTGCAATAAATGCATTGGGCTTTTAAAAAAAAAAATTAAATTGACCTCCTATCAGCGGTTTTTCGAGGGGTCCATCGATAGACTAAAAGTGAGAGTTTCCACCATCAAAGGCACTGGGAGAAATATGATCTACAACTTTTTTTTTTTGGACAGGAACAACTACGCATGTTAAGGTGGTGATCATATGGTAAAGAATCCTCACGTTTAGTGGGTTGATTTCAATGTACTTATTAGTGCGAATATTGTCAAGAGCCATGAAATATGGAATTTTTAATCTAATCTTGTTAGAATCTCATTTTAGTTCTCTTAATTTTAATTAAAAGAATATTTTCCCTCTAAATTTTAAGTTATTATAGTTAAATCCCTAATTAACTTTTTAATTTATTGCAAAGAAAAAACAGTGTTGTCTATGGTGCAAATTTCTCCACCCGTCTAATTTTATTTGTCCATTAAAATTATTGGACAAGAGTTAAGAAAATTATTAAAAAATCTCGACTATAAACAAAATTATTGTGACTGACTGAAATATCTTTTATTGAAATATTTAAAATATTATTATTTACTATACTAATCTTTTCTCTCATTTATTAATACTATGGGTAAAGTTAAAAATAAATTACTAATGAATCATTGATTTTTTATATGAACAGATAATTTTAAATAAAATAAAATTTTTAAATAGACAAATAAAAGTAAAATGAGGATGTAATATCTTTGTGTCAGTGTCTTCAAATTAATAGTACAATTAATTTTACATTGTTTAAATATGAGATTAATATTATTTAAAGTACTAAGACGACTCCTCCTAAAAGTGTTTCCGCGAGCTTGAAAAACTTCACTTAATATTTTAGCCGTAACCTAATGGTTAATTCTACAAGATTAAAACTTTAAAAATAATTTTATAACTAATATTTATATTGCTCTAAACAATTGATTTAATTGAGTCAAATTATTGATTATTGAATTAACTAAATTTGCATCCAAAATAACATAATAAAAAATTTCTTGAAATAGCTTTTGAGAAGAAAAAAAAACTATTTTTCTCAAAGCAATCAAAACCAAACATACCATAAAACCTGTGACTTGGCAGCTTCTGCTTGGGGTGACCAAATATTGTGGAGTTATTAGTTGATTCCATGAATTGCTTTAGATAGTATGTTCAATATAGCATAAAATATATATGATATGCTATTATGATTATTTATGGAAAACGAATCAGTATGGAATATAATCAACAAAAGTCAAAGCAAACCTACTTAATTTCAATTAGTTTAGGTAGTTTGTGATCGTGACTAACATGTTGTGCACACCTAATATTCAATGATTTTATTTTTTATATTGCCATTAGCCCATTACTAATTTTCAATATTTGTGTATGACTTTTAAGAGAAAAAATCATAAATGGTGAATTTTAGCATAATTAAATGTAGTATCTTTTTCCTACCAAAAAAAAAAGTTGCATCTTTTGAGATTTATTTTAGATTTGTTCACCTAATAGAGCTCTACAAAATTTGAAAGGACTTCAGTGAAGTCGTGTTTAATGTCTTGTATTTATCTTTATCATATGAAAAACTCACGTATGATAATATATTTCCCAGTGTTATCACAAGGGGCTACATCAGCTTTGCAAACCACAAGAACTTTTACCGATATGAAATTCAAACCCTTGTACAGAATGAAAAGGCAGGGAGACCTTGTGTGAGTTGCGTGTGTATTACCAGCAATGAAAATTTGAAAAGAAAAAACAAAATATTATACATGATTTACAGTCACAGAACATAGATGCAAATATTGACTGGCATGGACACAAAGCATAGAGAACCTGTTCTCTATTTATAAAAATGACATGTGGTTTATTTTTATTTATTGTCATGACTCATGAAAGGATTGGTTGATTGACTACAGCCCAGCCTGTGATTGCCAATCACACAGTTGTTAGTTTGTAACTTCTAAGTTTGACTAAAAAAAGAAAGGTTAATAGCATTTGCTAATTATAAGCAAGGAATTACACTAATGTAACCGTTGGCGTCCTCAAAATTTTCCAGGCCACAGGAACTCCACCACCCAAAAAAACCAAACGACTCATTATAAAACACCCATGTGGGACACTATTCCTTGGCATCTCTTATCTTAGCCTTCTTCTCTTGCTTGCTCTCATTACCTCAGAGGGAGGACAAATCAACTTGGTTCGTTCTCCCATCTTAATCATTGGACATGGGCAACTGTGCTAGCAACCCCAAGACCAACGAAGGTGAGGCCCCAGTGCCTGAGCCTGTCACTGAGGAGGTGAAGGTTGAGCAGCAAGAGAACAAGGCTGAGACCAAGACAGAGGAGACCTCCGAGGCCTCTGATGACAAGTCTCTAGGCACCTTGCTCAATGAGGTATTACTTTTTGCTTGACATGACATGGTTCATTAGCATTATTATTATTAGACTCTTGTTCATTTTAATCATCATCATGTAACAGCTTGGTTAGAACACTTGTAATTTGATCATTTTAAATCAAGGATCATATATTCATATGAATCTTGGTCCTTCGATTCCCATGAGACCCTCATAACAATTTAATTATGAATAATGTATTGGCAGAATGGTGAGGCCAAGGAGGAAGAACCCAAGATTGAGGAGGTGAAGGCTGAAGCCGAGGGAGAAAAGAAACCTGAGACAGAGGAGGCAAAGCCTGAAACCAAAGAAGATAAACCCGCAGCTGAGAACTGAGAAACTGCAAACGTTGTTAGTTTAAACTAAAGAGGGCTGTGATACTTCAAATATATAAATTATGTGTTTCTTTTCCATTTTGTGCTGAAAGAGAATTCATTAAATTTGTTATGGAGATTAATTATTTGGTTTAGCATTGTTCATTTGTTCTTGGATTTATTTTTAAAATTTTTTTTTTCGGATTTGGCTATGGATTGTTTTTCCTCGATATAGTGTTTTGGGAAACTTGAATTTTAATAACGACGCAGAAAACATAAGGAAATGAGAAATGGAAATATGACGTTTTTTTTAAAGAAAAAACTCAAGTTCATTTTCTTTTATTCATTATATTTTTTTTATTAATTAAATTATAATATGTGTATTAATATTTTTTTTATATATTAATATTTTCTCTCTTATTCTCTTTTTTATAAAAATATATACATGTCATATCCTAATTAATAAAATGAATATAAAAATATAAAAAATAGACTTAAATTTTATATTTTTTATAATAGTATATAAAGTAAAAAAAAAAAGAGGGAAGACAACTTTGACGGTACAAAGTGCCGTGTACCTATTGATATTTTGATACTGTGGAGGTTTAAAATATTTCAATGAAAGCAAAAATGGTAATATTTAATTTAGTTTATTTCATTTGGGACAATCATAAACAGTCACAACTCTTTTGTTACAATCTTTGCTTAAAGGAATTGACATTGTTATTAACTCTTGTACAGATAAATAGTTCTATCATCTAATAATTACTCTTAAATTAATGTTGATAATTTATAACTAAATTGTGTCATTTGTTTCCTGTGTAGCATCACTCTTGCTTTTGATATAACAAATAACTTACTCACAAAGAAAAATTGTTTGATTTAACAAATAGATTCAAATCTTTTTAATTAACTTTTTAGATGAGATTGTAAGAAATTTTTACGTTAGTTTTTAGTACTAACGTGAAAAGCGTGCCTTTGAACACAATTCAAGTTTCTTAATCGTGTTTTTTTAAATCTTTTAAAATTAATGTTACATTTGATGCAAAAAATGAAATTTCATAAAATCAAAAAATTCAGGAATAAGAATTAGTAGATTAAAATGATTGTTTTATTTTGATTTCATATTTTGGTGTAGAGGATACAATATAAAATGGATTTCAAATTGATGTATATGATATAAATAACCTAAATGTGAAAAATTTAAAAAGTTTAACTTTTTTTTTCTTTCGTATGTTAAATTTTATATATAATACAAATGCGTATTTTTTAAAAACAATATTCAAGATTAATTTTTTATCAACTTAATAAGAGAGATTTCAATATTATTTTTATCAACTATTTTTTTCTTATAATTAATGTGTTGTAATTATAACCCCTTTTTTTATGATATTAGTACAATATTAAATTTCTATTGTCAAAGATTTAAAAATTTTGATTAAAAATTAAGTTTTGATTAAAAAATATCCAACATTTTTGTTGATAGAGAAAAGAAGTTAAAATAAGATATATTTTTTTAACGAGAGAATGAGAGATAATATTTTATAAAAAGATAATGCACGTCATTTTATAAATTAAATAAAGACATATCAGAGAAAATATATTAATCTCATTCCACCAAAAATCAAAAGGCTTCCTTTTGATTGTGTCAATCTCGTTGTCAGCTGTTTTAAAGGTTCTTGTGCTCCAATGAGTGAATTCATCACAGCAAACTTGATGGTTTTATATGAAAATGTTTCTCAAACATTATAAATTCATATTACTCAAATCTGTTTACATGTTAGTTTTAGTATATGTAAGTGTGTAAAAAATAAATAGAAATTAGTTATAATTAAATGATAAAATTTATGTAAATATAAAATGATATATGTAAAAATCTATGTAAGGAACGTTACTCCGATTTTAGTTTTACCACATTGTCCCAACGTTCTTCTACATCTGCAATTCCCCAGCTATTATCTACAATTGACAACTCCTATCCATTCTTGATCTTTCCTAGTATCACGATATGTGGGTAGATGGGTACTATTGCATTGAATATAAATTGTGTCTACCTAAATTTTTTTGCTCAGGCTATATTTCATTAAAATCTCCCATATATACGAACAGGGCATAATTGCTAGTTTGGGCCCTGTGGCCCCATAGGTAACCAAAAGAAAGGGACAAAACAGCTAGTATTGAGTGCAATAATTTTAATTTGAGTAATGTTATATTTTCGTATAAGTTTTTTTAATAATTTTTTAAATATTAAATAAAAAAATAAAATACATCTAATATTTTAAGAATATAAAAAATATTTAATATTTTTTTATTTAATAATTAAAATGATTAATAAAAAAATTGAGTATGATAAAACATTTTTCTTTTAATTTGCTTCCGTAGCTCTTCCTTTTGTCCAAGTCAGGGTGCCCGTACATCGAAGGAGATTTGCCAGCATTGTAGATTTGTAGGGACTCTTCCGAAGTAATGATCTCATTAATTGTAAATAAGCCAACAAAGTTCAACTGGAAACTGAAAATCAAAGCACAACTGGATTTTAAGTCAATCAAGCTTTGTGTGTTTCCCCCGCCCCCCCACCCCTCCCAAAAAAAAAAACTGTGTGTTTGTATTGTTATTTTTTTCTTATTTCCAAGAGGCATAAAAATGTTTTTCTCAGGAACAAAAATCCCTCAGTTCCTTTAGGGTATTTGATATTTAGGCTCCCAATGGAATGAGATTGGGATGGAATGAGAAACACTATTCTTGTTTGGATATTTTAGGATAGAATGGAGTAAAGATACTTCCAAGGGAAGTGAATGGAATGGCAATAATTATAACTTTATTTTCCTATATTCCTTATTTCAGCAAAGAATTTTAGTAATTTGTTCATCACTGAGAATTCTCGTTTCTTCTTCTTCATGAGCATCCGAGTTAGGAACTTCAACTAGTTTGCTGTTGATAGCTTCCTTCTGGATACTGGAGTTCAGCACTTTTCATTCTGGATATTTTTGCTGCACGTCATTTAACTTTGGAGATTTTCTACTTTCAAACTTTTCTCATATCTACTATTCGAACATATGACCATAGGGCATGTAAATAGGCTCGCCTCCTTCAGCAAAGAGCACTTAGTAATTTGTTCATCACTGAGAATTTTCGTTTCTTCTTCTTCATGAGCATCCGAGTTAGGTTTGTTTTGTTGATAGCTTTAATTCTGGATACTGGAGTTCAGCACTTTTCATTCTGGATATTTTTGCTGCACGTCATTTAACTTTGGAGATTTTCTACTTTCAAACTTTTCTCATATCTACTATTCGAACATATGACCATACACTTATTCACACATCACATGCTCGTCTACTATTAGACTAATTACTTGGAGTTTCTATGTTGATTCTTTAACCTCCAACTTAAGTTTGTTTTTTATTTTAATCTTAACTCATAATTTAGTTTTAAATTATATATTTTGAACATATTAAATTTCTGAATATATATATATATATATGTGTGTGTGAGAGAGAGAGAGAGAAAGAGGCTAATTAGACCCTTCAATAATTTAAAATGTGATTAGTTAGAAACCGTGAAAAAAAATGTAAGCAGAAAAAACGTTTAATAATTATTAGTTATTATAATTTTGTGTTAATTGTGTCCGTTTTTTGTAATAAAAACGTTGAAACTTGAAAGTGCAATAAAACTTGGTCGTTATTTCTTTTGTCGTTTTTGTACAGCAGAAAGAGAGAGATAAATTTTGGTGATTTAAAGCCTTGCAGGTGAAGTTTGAATTCCAAGGTTCTTTCTTCTTCACAACCACCCACTAACTTGTAAGTGCTGGCAACTTGTTTGAAGTTATAACATGGCATTAACGATTGAATTTTAACGGGTAAATGAAACAGAAAAGAGGGGGAAATATGTTCGTACAATCAAAAAGCTTGATATTGGCTGTGTTATTATTATATAGTTTATGTTTTGAGTGGATGCAATACGGCGGATCCATCGATAGTTAGGTATCAATACATATCGTGTGATGAATATGCAAGACTCTGATCACATGTTATTTAGTATTAATCGATATATTATCTTCACTTTTCATGACGCAATCACGTTTAAGTTGTTTGAAAGAATCATCACTAATGCCCCCTTGATTTTTACTTTTTTCACATGGTTTAAACCTTGATTAATAATTGCTTTAAGACAAAAAAAAAAGGATTTTATGGTTATTCATTGTGCATTTTATACAATAATAAAGTAAAACCCTTTAATCTTTACTTTTTCACGTGGCTTAAATCTCTCATATTCAAAATTGATCTTATATCAATTGTGTTAAAATATGTACTTATATAAATAATATTATTTAAACATAAAAAAGGTTAACAGAATAAGCAAAAGCATATATAGCTTACTGGACAAACACCGAACCGGAATTAGAGTAAAGTATTAATTCTCTATTTGTTTAATTACTGATGTATTACTACATAGTATCCATCACTTTGAAGAGAACACATTAAAAAAATAGTTTAAATTTTAAGTATTATAAGTGTAAAATTTTTTATGTCATCATTAATTAATCATGCATCATTATATATAGAGGGACGAATATAGAAAATATTAAATAAAGGAACCGAAAAATAATAAATTATATTATTAAATATAGAGAAAAAATTTAAAATTAACAAATAAATATGTATTCACTTTTAAATTATTTAGTATGTTAAGATCAAAATACATTATTTTAAATTAAGAGTAAATATATTCTTATTTGTTCACTTTAGAAGAGTATTTATAAAATTTATGAAAATTTAGAAAGATTTATGAATAAAGTAAAAAAAGTAAAAGAAAAATATTTATATTATATATTAAATTTATCACAACAATAATTGTCCTTTGCATCAAGATTCATAAGAAAAATAAAAAAAAATTATATATAAATTTTAAAAAAGATAAGAGAGTAAATTAAAAGTGAGAGGAACTAATAGATTTATTATATAAAAATTAAAAATTTATAAAAAGATGAGTTAAAATTATAATATCAATGTATATAAAATAATTATGAATCACATGTTAAATACATATCGAGTATAAACTATTTTAATTTTATCATTTTTATCTTTGGTATAATTATCATTGACCTCTCATTGAGGTTAGTATTTATATATTAACATTCTTTTTTTTTTTTTGAGAAATGACTTATACCTCTTTTGTTTTGTATTTTTAATGAGATTTTGTATAATATTTGTACATAAAGTATGAGAGATATATGTAATTTCGTAAATAAAGAATAATGTTGAAGTGTAATAATAATATATAAAATTAGAGATATAAGTATAATTTTTAAATAAGAGTGTTAATATAATAAGTATTAATTTTATAAAAGATCAATATAATTATCTCTTTATCTTTTAATAAATTAAATTAAATTAATGATACCTACAAAAATAAATTAGTGAAGAAAGAGGGGGCCAAGGCCCATGCTTGCCCCCCTTTCAATATGTTCCTGATTATATATGTGATTTTTGAAATAGTTATTATAAGAGTCATATATTAATATAACAATACATAATTGATTAATAATATAAAAAATTTTAAAATGACAGTGTATTAATAATTAATTAAAAATGAAAAATCTTACCAAAAGTTAATTGGATGATCCATATCAAAGGACAAAGAAGTAAGAACTGAATTAACAACTAAAAGGATAAAGAGGAAATGAATATTTTCATTATAGGAGTGTTCACATCCAATCCGAATTGAAAAACTAAAATTCAATTAAAATTGAATAAATTTAATATTTTTTTATTTTTCTAAAAATTAATTGGATTGGATACAGATTTAATTTTCAAAACCGATTTAATCTAATATAAATATATTAATGTTATATAATATATATTTTTTATTATTAAATTTATACTAGTTTTTTTTTTCTTTTGATGAACTAAAATTTAGAGTCAATGATGACTGTCTCATCCTAAAATTAGAATATATCTCTAAACTTAATGAACGCTTATGAATGTACTTATAAATAATTCACAAATAACGGACCCTAATAAGAATTGAACCTTGACCAATTTAATGTGATCTGTCCTTATCAGTTGTGTCAATCGTTATTAGTCCTTAATAACTTTAGTTTCTCACACACTTTTTTTACTCTATGTGCCTCTACCAATCAAATGTTATTTAATGCAGATTAAATTAGCTATTTCTATTTTATATTTTCTTTTTTTTCTTTTTAACAAATTGAGTTGCTTTTAGCTCATAAAATTTTAAGCTTAATTTTTTTATTTTAAACTAATTAAACCGATCTAATTCAAAATAATCGATTTTAAAATTTAAACCAAACTGATATTATACGAAAGAGCTGATTGAATTGGATCAATTGGGTTTTCATTTCAAAAACTAAATCCAATCTACTCTAACCCACAAACACCCTAGTTTCCACCATGGTCTAACAAATAAGATGGCTAACATTTACAATGGAAATATTACTATGGAAGGTTTTTTCAACATAATGATGATATTTAGAGTGACCTCAAATAGCTAATCGAATAATCAATACCAGATTAAGGTATATTATCTGTCGCTTTATTAGGGGTAATAAATGGATAGTTTAAATTTGATGTTGACAATTCAATTTTTTTTAAACTTAATTTGAGTTTGATAGTATCTACGTAAGTTTAATTTATCTTAGTTCAAACTTGATTTGAGCTTACTTGTTTATATAAAATAAATTTCTAATATTGTTTACATAAAAGCATATTCATATTTGCTATAATAATTTAATAAACATATACCTCACTTATTTAACAATTCCGTGCGATCTAATCTAGTTATTTAAACAAATTTTGAACAAGTAATGAATGAAAAATAAATAATTTCATGTACGAATAATAAACAAGATGTTCACAAACACAAACTATTCAACAAATATATTGGTTTGACTTTGATTACACGTATACCTTTAATTTGCCACACCCCGCACCTTGCTTCATCAAGGATATATTGCGTATGTAACTTAGACTGAATAAGTTTCAGCCTAGGATCAGCCTATCAAAAAGTAAGCGTCTATGCGGTCCGCCTCGCTAAATTAAAGGTCATTGCGCACTAAATATAAGATTAGGTGTATGATCAACAAATAACCAGCCTTTCCGATTTCAGTTCTTTGCCCCTAGAATATACTAATGTCATTTTAGTGGCATTTACAACCATGCACATGCTTATATCACCATTAACATCACTCCAATTGGAAGCGTGTTCAAACCTGCAAATTAAAGATATTAAATTTCAAAAGTTATGTCTCTCTTTTGATTTTTGAGAACAAATTAATGGAATTCTGAGACTCCACTAACCTGAGCTTTTCTGCAACTTTCCGTGTCGATATTTCAGGTGTAGTATGCCTTTATGGATATATATATATTAACCAAATCCAAGTATATAACATCCAAAATGGTATTTGCTTCTTCTTATATTCTACGGTAGATTAAGCCGAACAGGACAAACTCTAACAATTAATTGTCCCTTGAAAGACACAGACAAAAAATTAAAAAAGTGATACGATGTTTGAAACTACAATAAGAATTGCTTTTTGAGAACATATTCCTACACACATATATGCATGTATGCATGTACCTATGTGCTACGTTTTATCAAAATATTAATTTACATTTACACGAACAGATTACGAGAACAATGAATAGAGCATATTAAAAATTCAAATGATTTTAAAAATTTTCTCATATGATATTTGATGGGGTGGTTGAACACATGGGAGATGAGAGGTGGTGAGGGAGATTGACTCACGAAGACCCATTTGGCACGTGTCAAGCAGGAACTACAAGCGTGTGCCTTTTTCACAGTACGAAACGTAAAGGGTGACGTGGGAAACAAAGAAACAAGCTCTGCCTCTTCGAGCTTTGGAATCCGCTTTGTTACCCGTAAATAAATACCCCACCTCTCCTTTACTCTGATTCTCCAACACCACCCTTTATTTCTCTAACACTATCTTAAGTGAAAATAATAACCCATTTTCCAAAGTTTGTGACGCAGCCGTTGGTGGTGGTTGCGGTAGCTTTGATATCTTAACAGACGTATGGTGGTGGTGACCAGTGACAACTCACTAATTAACGAGATGAAGGATATGTGCAATGTAGTGCAGGGGTTGAAGCCAGCGCTGCTAATGGTGATGGTGCAGATAGCATTTGCTGGGGTCAATGTGCTCTACAAGCTTGCCGTAAACGATGGCATGAGCTTGAGGGTTGTTGTTGCCTACCGCTTTGTATTCGCAACTTCTTTCATAGCTCCACTTGCTCTCATT
The DNA here is from genome assembly GCA_029884595.1 of Ormosia semicastrata. Taxonomy (NCBI): domain Eukaryota; kingdom Viridiplantae; phylum Streptophyta; class Magnoliopsida; order Fabales; family Fabaceae; genus Ormosia; species Ormosia semicastrata. Next base: position 2,457,429 of record JAQQTO010000057.1, on the reverse strand, counting down.
GTTGAAAGGTTCATTGTTTAATTAATAATAATCACCCTTTTAAGTTTTAATTCACCTCTGTTCTCAATGTGTGTGTGTGTATATATATATATATATACATATGTGACTCAACATTTCCTTGTTCATCTTTTACATATAATTTGATCATCTAGATTCTAATAGTTTCTTTTAATTGCTATACTTTTTTGCATGATTTTTAATATAGTATTATATATACATGATTCTAGCTAAGAAATGCATTTATATAATATGCCTTAACAATTCAAACCTGATTATTTCTTTCTTCTGCCAGAAGAATACATGGCAGAAAACAGCTGCAAAATGATTTTTTTTTTTTTTGGTTTTGCTTTTTGAAAATAAAGATAACTAAGTTTATAGTCAATCGAGGATGATTGTTTTGCTTTCTATGTGTTGGTCCAAAGCTTTTGTAGTGTTAATGGGTGCAGCTATTTGAGCAGATGGAATTATTGAACGCACTTGAGTATGCATTAAATAGTATAGGATTATTTGAGAAAGCTTCTTTGAAGAGCTTGTCTTTTCATTACTATCAATTTGAGAAAATTGGTGAAGCAATAGCAACAGTATTAGTAAAATGCCCCCGCTTGAAGAAAATAGTTTTTTTTTTTTTTGGGTGAGAGAAGAAAATAGCATTCAAATATCAAAAAGAAGACAGAGATCAAACTGATATGGTTTTTGTTGTTGATGATGATTTGGCAGGAAGAAGAGGGCAAAGATGACTTGGACGGTACTGTTTCAGTCATTTCTGTGCGGCTTATTTGGGTATGTAATGTCTTGTTTATTGACATGCTCCTTCATTATCGTTTGATTGATGCACTTCTCTCGGTTTAGATCAAACTTTGCAGCGAAAATCTCAAGCTTGTAAACAGAGTTGAGAAGTGAATAAGTGCAGGCCAATTGTGCTGTCCACATAGACTCCTAACCATGCGTGACTCTTTCTGGACCGCCAGTATATTGTTTAATATTTATAGCTATATTTACGTGATCTTTCTAGAGGCCATCTGTGCACCATTCTAGTTCTAGAGTTCCAAAATCAAACCTTCTTTGCCTCTGTGTCTCCCACGACGCGGCATCCTTTCAGGAACCTTCTATATATAAACAAAATTCAATTCATTACACTATAAAATTAAAGTAAATTACTATTTTTTTTTTTGGTTTTATATCCTTCCGTGATCGTTGTGATTTAAAGAATGATAATTTTTTTAAAATAATTGAACGATAATATTAATTACCTGTTAAAACTTCTTGTTATTTTTAGTTTTAAAGAAACTAATTTTATTACACAAGCAGTTTTTTTTTAATGTGGATTGTATTTAAATTTTTAACTTGTGACATCTCTATCAATTGCATGCTTTCACACATTTAACAAAATCAGCGCAGTAAAGTGTAAAGAATAAACTGAAACCATTTATTTTTTCAGATTCAATGAATTCCTTTCTTCCTTTTTTATTAATAGTGATAGTGATTGAATTATTTTCTTCATAACTTGTCTTTAACGACTAGATAGAGATATGTTCTGTCTAATTTACTATTAATTCATTTAAAGTGACGAAGAACTAGGCTTTGATTTAATATGCAGAGGAGCATTAGCTCAAAACTTCTACTTGGAGGCCCTGGCTTTAACTTCTGCAACCTTTGCATCCGCGATGTCCAACCTCACACCAGCTATTACCTTCATCATGGCCGTTTCCTTTGGGTAAGTAAGCCTCACTTTAACAAACATTATTTTCCCAACTTCTTTTAATTCTATTTATATTTTTTTTCATTTTTTCTATCAATTACTTGTATCTAAGAGTCACAATCTCACTGTGACAGCATCTTCACTATTTAAAATATAATTTAAAATTATAAATATATATATTATGAAATTTATTAGTAAATATGTTAATTCATATATATATATATATATATGCATGATATATTTCCCATAAACTCAAGTCTACAATAATATTACTCTATATCAAATGGCTTTTAGAAGTCCTTTTTTTTTTGTTTCTCTCTCTCTTGTTGCACCTTGGCTAAGTGGACTAATACGTACTTTTTTATTTGACATCTCTACAGTTTGGAAAGATTAAATTTGAGAACAGCAGCAGGGAAGGGCAAGATACTTGGTACATTAACTGGAATAGGTGGGGCAATGGTACTGACTTTTGTTAAAGGTGTGGAAATCAAGATGGGGTACGTAAACCTTTTGCATCACCCAAACAGTGCGCACCCACACGAGAGTTCCGGTGGTAGGACCGTCTTGGGTGCCCTATGCGCCCTTGCCAGTGGCATCTCTTATGCACTGTGGCTCATCATTCAGGTCAGTTGCATAATTACTGCAGTTAAATATCAATTAATTATAGTAATTAATGACAAATTGACAATTAAGAATGTCAGCTTAGGACACTCAAGTTGAGTGCAGTAGATTTATGCAGGAGAAAGAATTTCTCTTGGTTTTGCAAGTGCAACCAACCGTTTGTTTGTGTAATTAATTGCTTTTGTGTTGTGCGATTGTCTTTTAGATATTATAACAAAAATCAATATTATTTAACTTTTTGGTTTAAATTAATTTTAAATTATTGTGGCACAGGCAAAGATGAGTGAAAGATACCCAAGTCATTACTCAAGCACTGCATTGATGTCTCTATGGGGATCACTGTTATCCATTGTGTTTGCTCTTTGCCTTGAGAGGGATTGGAGGCAGTGGAGGTTGGGTTGGAATGTTAGGCTTCTAACTGTAGCTTATTCGGTATGCTGTTTGCTTAACAATAATACACCTGCATCCATTGCATTGGCTTTGAGCTATCATTAATTATGTGACTAAATGGTACTATATATTGTCCTATATGTGGCTAAAGAGAAATCATGTGAATTGACTGATGTAGGGTATAGTGGTTTCTGGAATGATGGTGGCTGTGATTTCATGGTGTGTACACATGAGAGGCCCATTGTTTGCCTCTGTTTTCAGCCCTCTAATGCTTGTGATTGTGGCGTTGGCTGGTTGCACGATGTTGAATGAGAAGCTATACCTTGGAAGGTATATCTGCCTTTTTTTTTATGATTTCCATAATAGTAATTATCCTAATAATTTTATGTAATACATTAGAGCCTAATAGTTCGTTCACCTACAAAATGCAATTAATAACTATTTAAGCCCTACAACTTTAGTCGTAGTTACAAAGGTTTGACAATTAAGTTATTTTTGCCTATTTAATCATTTTTACTGATAATTGTTGCATGCGTTGGGGCCGAGGGACTCTGGCGAAAAGAAATTGGCAACTACTACTTATATTTGAAATTTTTTTAAATATTTATTATAAAATTATTTGTTAATAAATGTTTATCAAATCACCTTGTATACCAAACCCATAAAAGAATAATAACAGTTTCCATTCAAGTTTTTAATTAAGGGATAGTGTCAAGTAGATTATTGTTTTTAATTGCCAAAAGTAGTTATTTATGTTAAAATTTATAGCCATTTTGATAGTTTGCTTGAACTAATTTGCTTTTATCAATTTTTAGCATAATTGGAGCAATGTTGATTGTGTGTGGTTTATACGTGGTTCTATGGGGTAAAAGCAAAGAGATGAAGAAGATGAATCAATTAGTGCCATCACAAAGCCCCCATAAATCCAACACAGTCGAAATAATCGTCAGGTCAGCAGTAGAAGATAAAAGCAATCACAATAACAACAATACCCACGATAATAATGCTGCAGATGTGGTTAGGGATAATGAAGATTCATCAGAAAATGGCCGTGAAGAGCATGTTACACATACCTAATCATTCCATGTAGCTTCTACGGATGGATATATAGTACTGTAGATAGCTTGCCATCCTTTTCCAATCACCCCAACTACTGCCCATTATGCTATGGCCATTTTTGGTAGTGTTGGAAAAGGGAAAGCACTGCTTACTTTCAATTCTCTCTTTCTTTCCTTTCTATTGCTTCTATTTTATTTTATTTTATTGTTATTTTGGCCTCCAACTTAAAGAATAAAGCGTGTAGTCAATCGTAACCTAAAGATGGATATGCTAACGTTTTGTTCTAGTATCATCTCAATTTATCTTTAATGTAAAATAGATGATTTTTGGGCATATACTATAACAAACGTAAAGTGAGCAAGTACGTTTAATTTTGTCAGCTTGAATGCACATCACACACACACATATATATATATAGGGCATATCTAATGAGGAAAATTTTTATTGTGAGAGGGTGCAAAAAGTAAATTTTAACCATACAATCATATATAAATGGTCAAAATTAAAAGTTACTTTGAAGGTCATGTGACCACTTAAAAAAGTGACATACATTTATATTCTAATCTTAATTATTCATGAAAGATCCAATAATCAAGATTCACTCCTCTCACTTTTCATAATAAATACTTTTTTCACCTGAGTAAAATCATATATATATATATATAGAGCGTATACTATGATATAAATGTTTATTATAAGAGGTGACACACACACATACATACATATATATATAAGAGCATATATGATGATATAAATATTTATTGTAAGATGTGATATGAGTAATCTTAACCATTAGATTTTATATAAATAGTTAAAATTAAAACATAAATATATATGTGATTTTTTTAAGTGGTTACATTATTTTTAAGTAACTTTTAATCTTGATCATTCATGTATAATTGTATAGTTAATATTATATTTATTCCTCTCACCCTCTCACAATAAAAACTTTTCTCACTATTTATATATATAATTTAAACTTGTAGCTTAATGCTAACTTCTACAAAGTTGTTGGTCATTTATTGTGTATTTGGATTATAGTTTACAAATTTGAGTTTGAGTTAACTTGATTTTACAAATTTAATTTTGGTTAAAATGATGTTTGTAGTAACATATAGTTTATGTTTGAGAACTTTTATTTCAAATATATTTTTGATAAAATAAATATTGTTTGAATGACATTAATCAAAATCACATTTAAATGTGTAATTATTGAAAAGAATATGAATTTTATATTGCAACATTAAAATTATATTTTTATTTTATTTTATTATTTTTAAATATACTTAAACAATATATATATATATAGAGAGAGAGAGAGAGAGTTAATATAAATAAATAAAATAGCAACAAAATGCATAAAATATATTTATAAAAAATTATAATTAAATTTAAATACACATAAAAAATATAATTAAATTATAATTTTAAAATTTAAACTAAATCAAGAGAATGTAGAAGTTAAGTTTAGTATCATGCAGATCATAAATTAGTATTAAAATATTATTAAAATAGTATTTAATATCAAATTATAAGAGTATATTTATCTATATACACACAAAAGATTTTCTCTCGACATAAAAGTAACAAAATATTACTTTTCCATTTAAGGGGATAATCTTAAGTTTGTACTCAATTTTAACTATAAAAAAAATTGCTAAACATGTTAGCATGAGGTTCAAGACACGTTTAAAAAATGTAAACGTAATTCTAGAATCGCAAACCAAAATCCAAACACATCCTTAATAATCAAGATAAAATTTTGGAATAGAAAAATATTAGTAATGGGAACATAGTTCTTTAAACCTGGTTTTAATCTGCCCATAAATATCTCTTCCCAACGTACGAGTGGATTCACATCTGATGCAAAGTTAGTGATGTTGTATGTGCATTATCTACAGGAAAATATTTGCCTTATACATCTTTTTAATGATGTAAAATTATTTATATCTTTTTAAAAAAATGTAATTAAGTGAAAAAATAATAAAAAAAATATAATAAATAATATTAAATATTATATAAAAAAAAGTAAAAATATAAGAATATCATTGTTGTTATTTACATGATGGACATTATAATTGGTAGGTGGGAAGGAACTGAATCTTCACCACGAAACATTGGAGTTGACCATTAATCTGCTAAAAGGAAAATTGGGAATATGGCACCAGTCACCCTACATCGGATCCACCAGTTGTTTCCTAGCCACACCATTTATCCTTTGTCCTACTAGGCCATGAGCAAGGAGACATATCACTTGCAGTTGAGCTGGAAGCCTGGAATCAAGAACCTATGTGAATAAAAATTGGAACAGTACCTGCTGGCGTAAATCCATCAAATCATGACAATTATTTCACATCACTAGGATCTATCCGTATATGTTTGTTTCGATTCTGCTTTCATAATGTGTGCTTTACGATGTGATTGCCTTTACGATGTATGTTTAAGTTCGGCTTGGCATACGGCGGGTATTACTACATATCCTATTAAATTTAGGTGTATTATACATTTAAATTTTTATTTATAATAATAAATATATTTTTAAAGATAAATTATTTTTTTCAGATCATATACTATTCATATTAGAGGTAAATAAAAGTATTATTTATGTTGAAAAAATATTGTTCATATTAAAAAATATTATTTATATTAAAAAATATATTCATGTTAAAAAATATTTTACATAGAAAAAAAATATTATTTATATAAAAAAATTATTATTTATCGCTATCGGTGTTACTTGTTTACATGTCTAACTTGATATTATTTATTTTTTAAAAGTAGTTGTATAACTATGTAAATAATATCGATTAAAATAATATCAATTATAATTATATAGTTTTTTATTTTTTTCATAAATAACTATACATATTAAAAATTTTATAATATGTATAAAATATTATCAATTAAAATTTATAAATTTTTTGATATACAATTATTTATTAAAAAATAAAAATTAATATAATTTTAATTAATATTATTTTAAATGATATTTTTATATAACTGTTATGTAACTTAAAAAAATAAATAATATAACTTTAAAAAAATGGTGGCAGTTGCTGGTAGTCTATGATGGTGGACAATGACTCAACAAGACAGATGGTGACTAAAAACTATAAAAAAATATAAAACTAAAAAAATATAAAATAAAAATAATATATAAAACAAAAAAAAAAAAAAACTTATTAAGCAATTTTCTATAATTGATTTAAATTATTAATTATTTTTATAATTAAATTAATAACTTTGAATCACATAATATATTATACATCCTTCTTTAAAGAGTATATATTAGAAATGGCCTCGTATCACATAAAACTCAGTTGGTCACCGTACCTCTTTGTTGGGGCTTGATTTTGACTCTACCAAATAAAATTTCACCCAAAAGGTGAGTTCAAGAAATGATGATAAACTTACATTTAATAATATATGGACCATATGAAGGAATGGCTAACAATGAGTTAAGAAAGCGTATGCATTATTTACAATCGTTTATAAGATTTTCCCCCAAAACTAGCCTGTTTTAATTCGGATTTACTGATTTATCATCTATGAGTTTTAATGCCCCTGAGAATGTGAATACATTGATTCAATTTCTGGCCAAAGAAGACCATGAGTCAAATGAAGCAGTATAAATATTTAGAGAGCTACCTTTAAACAAAGTTGAAACAGAAAGAGTAAAGGAATTTCTCTTGATCTGCACTGGAGCCACGGTGCAATGCTGACATGGTAATAAGAAATTAAGAATATTCTGGACGAAGGTCGCGGCTCAAATATTGGATCATATGGGATTGAGGCCGAATGAAATTTTGGGTTGGGCTCACTTGATTGTAATTCGACCTCAGCTATGGGAATTTATTTGGACAGTACTGGCTTTCAGATTTAGATATCGTATCGTTGGAAAATTGGGTTTAAGTTATTTGTCAAATGTGTTTTTTCACTTTCATTCATACATTATTTTTCCTAATTTTCTTTTTTATTATTTATGATCTTTCCTTTTCTTTTTCTTTTTTTTTTTGCTTTTTGTCAACCGAAATTTTTTTTAAGCTCAATTCTTTCTCTTGGGATGGAAAATCTTTTTTAAAAAATTAAGGTTGGAGAACATTGTCTCCAGTTTTGACCTACGTTTATTTTTTAACCTGTAATTATTTTTTTGTTACTAATAATATAATTTGGTCGTAAATTATATATTTTGAATATATTCAATTTCTAAATATATGTGGGTGACTGATTTGGCTCTTCAGTAATTTAAAATATGATAATGTGGTAATTATAAACCATAAAAAAATGATAGTTGGATGTTGCAAAAAAAGAAATAAAACTCCACTTAATAGAGAAAAAAAATAGAGATTTTTTGGAAAGAAAGTATATATTGTTGTCTGGTAGGAATAGGTAAAGAAAAGAAGTAAGATTACCAGGTGTTATATTATTATTGTAAGAACCTGAACTTCATAAACACAAAAGTTTTGATGGTAAATGGGCTACTACACTTGCGAAGGGGATGGCCCAATTCTATTAACCACTATGCACTCCTTTCTGCCCCTTTTCGATTAGGTTGGTTTCCCTTCTCTTGCAGGGCTCCCCAAACCCATCAACGCACACCACGGCACCATCAGCACGTGGCTGTTGTGATGCATGCTTAAATGATTGGAGTAAAACAGCTGAGTTATTGCTTAGGTGGCAAATGCCTAAAATCAGTATGAGTTATTGCTTATAATGGAATTAAGTGGCCAAGTTTGCTTTTTGTGGCTGCAGTTGCTCGTGCATGAGGAGTTGATCGAAACGTCCATTTGAATGGGCTGCCTTTGGAGTGAGTGGAAGTGGATGCTGACCAAAGGAAGAAAGCTACCAATGAAGGACAACGGATTGATACTATGAACTATCAAATGAAGGCTGCCTGATAATGCCTTAGTAGAAAGCTTAGCAGTAGTGCCGTTAAATTAATGGTTAATTCCCATATTATAATGTAATATTAGGTGTATCATTAAGAATTAGATAGCCTTTCCCATCTCAGTTCTTTTCTTTGTCCCTAGAATTTACTAATGTCTTTTTTAGAAGCATTTTCAACCATGCATTCACATGCTTATATCACAATCAACAACACTCCAATTGGAAGCACGTTAGCTAGAAGCGGCAAAAGATATCAAGTTTCAAAAGTTATGCCTCTCTTTTGTTTTTTCAGAACAAATTAATGGAATTCTGAGACCTCCACTAACCTCAGAGTTTCTACAGCTTTACATGTCGATCTTTCCTGGTTGTGTGGCCATTGTGGTTATTAACCAAGTATATATAACATCCAAAATGGCATTTGCTTCTCCTTAGATTGCGTAGATTAAGTCGAAAATGACAACCTCTAACAATTGTCCTCAAAACACTGACAAAAAAATTTAAAAATTATCTGATGTTTGAAACAACCATAAGAATTGCCTTTCCGAGAACATTCATCCCATGTTCTTTAGTAATTTGAAAGGTTTTAAATTATTATTTTTTATCTAATTAATATACATCTAAGAGAGTTTTGACATCTCAAGAAATCTCCATAAGTTGCGTATCTCTTTTAACGACCAAAGCATAGATTACTCTATCCTTCTCAACCTCCTTCTCAAGCTATGACAAAATAAGCAATGCATGTCCCTTCTCTTTTGTAGAAGATTTGGAATTACACGTCTTTACATGATAAAAGAACAATCTCAATGTTTTCCACAACAAATTTATAAGTATTTTTTTCTTCCATCATGAACAGCACCCATATCATATTGACATGGTCTACCCAATAGTATATACCCAATATCCATAGGAGTTACATCACACCAAATCCCATCATGATAATTTTTACCCACAGAAAATGAAACAAGGCATTTATTATCAATCTTTACCTCATTGTCCTTCTTTATCCATGAGACAACATAAGGTTGAGGGTGAGGTATATATGATTTTGAGATGAGCTTGTCCACCATCTCTTGAGAAATAAAATTTTCAAAGCTGCCTCCATCAATGACTAGAGAACACACTTTTTCACGAGACTTACATCTTGTTCTAAAGATGTTGTGTCGTAGCCAATCTTCATTATTGTCTTGCTTATGGGCTGCAAGAACTCTTTGGATCACCAAGCATTCTTTATCTTCTGGTTCAATCTCCTCACGTTCATAACAGCCATCACCATCGTACTTTGACTCCGCATCTTCAAATGTTTGTTCTTCATCTTCTTCGTTCACAAGTCCCATGCGAGCATCATTCCTCTGCTTCAGACACTCATCATTCATGTAATGACCTAGTTGGCCACACTTAAAATAAGTAGGAGACTTAGTTTTATTTGAAGTTGAATTATTTTCACCTTTGCCACCAAGAAGATGCATAACCGTGAAGCCTTGTAGCAATTAGCTTCACTTTTTGGTTCTCGGGAATGTCTTTCTACTCAAAGAATTTTTCCACAGCATTAAGCTAATCTAAAAACTCCTCTGGTTGTAGATGACCATGAAACTTTAGCAAATCAACCATGATAGTCTCCGATGATTGTATGATTCTCCTTAAGAAGCTTTGAGTTTGCCTATCGGCAAAAGGATTCGTAAGCTCTGAGTCATCACTAGAATAACCATGACTGGAACCTCGTCCACTCCTGGATTCCTGACGCTCAAGTTGCAATTTCAACTCCTCCACTTGTCTTCGAAGAGCTTGAATTTCAGCATCTCATTCATCACCCAAGTTCGTCATCATTGGGTTACCTCTTTCACGTCAACCTCTTCCTCTTCTTGGCACCATAGGGAAAGAGGAGACAAAGGCTTAATCGAAATCAAACTTTGATAACAAATGATGAAGGATGATTTAGGAGATTTGGGAATAACTTAAACAAATTGTAAATTCGACTTCACAAGTTGGGATCAAGAGAGAAATTGACTACTTCTATTCTCAAATTCTATATATTAAGTGTTCAGAACATTATGCTCTATCATTTTCCCTCTTCATACAAAGTATTTATAGGCTAACAACATTATAATTCACAAGAAACATAAATAGAAAATTAAATTTAAAATGCTAAAAACTAGAGGTTCCATCTTCTAAAACATAATTTCCAATGCATCACTTTAGAACTTCACAATTCTCTATAAGAAAATGATTAATCCTCCTAACTCATCTTCTTAGTAATTTTCGTAATTATTAAATGAAGAAAGTATTAGATGCTTTTTATGTTCTCAAGATATTGGTTGTATTTAATTTTTTATTTAATATTTTTTTATTAAATAATAAGAGAATTATTAAGAGAATCCTTTAAGAAGATATAACAAAACTCTTCTTCATGTGTTTAGAATCTAAAAATAAATAAAACTAAAAGCTCTACAATTCTCATTATATTTGAAATCTAAACAGGAGTTATTACATGTTAAAAAGGTGAATAAATTTAATTTTCAATACCACCAACCATGCATGAACTTTGAACCACTACATCATTCTCCTTAGATTCCACGGTAGATTAAGTCGAAAATGACAACCTCTAACAATTGTCCCCAAAACACTGACAAAAAAAAAATTATCTGATGTTTGAAACAACTATACGAATTGCCTTTCCAGAACATTCATCCCGTGTTCTTTAGAAACTTGAAAGGTTTAAAATTATTATTTTTTAACTAATTAATGTACATCTATTGCCATACATGAAACTAGTCGCTTTAATTTGCCTGCCACACAAACCCACTCAGGGATTAAATTAAATATTTTACGTGGCACGCACTTAAATCATGTGCGTATTATTATATTGTATCAAACAATAATTTATATTTTTAAAAAAATATTTAATAATTCATATTGAACGGGAAATTAAATTTGTGTTTTACTTCTTTAAAAACCGAATTTCTATTAATTTATTAAGAAATTCAAATCCTTTTATAGAGTGAGCTAATAGAATTTCATAACTGATCGATTGCAGGTACAAACAACATATAGAGATAGGGATTTTTAGGTAGATTTTTTTTTACAGAAAATATGAACTGCTTATTTTAAACATGAAAATAAAATTTTAATATATGTAAAATTATGTTAATAAATATATGAATATTTTTTTTATATAACTTACATATCTTTACATATATTAAAAATTGATTTGCGTGGTTAATGTAAGAAGTATTTACTCAAATTTCTCGTTAAAGATGTTGCCATGATCTGAAATGATGTTTGAGGTTGAATATGAGGAGTAAGAAGAAGAGTTACCTCACAAAATTCATCACTGAGAGTGATGTTGTTCAATTGCTGTTGTAGTTGCAGAGTAACAGCAGTGTAGAGACCTGAAAATTCAAATTGACCCACGTAGCCCCTTGTGCACGTGTCAGCAAGGAAATACAAGCGTGTACCTTTTTAAACGTAAAAGGTTACGTGGGAAAACAAACAAGCACCGCGTCTTTTCTGCTTTGGGTATCTGCATTGGCCATAAATACCTGCTCCCTATAATTCTTCACCAACAGCAAATCTGGGAAAAGTATTTATACATGTCTGTCTGTCACAGAAGATAAAAGCGCCTCTCTTAAATGATCTTAATTTCTCTAACTGTCTAAAGTGAATTTGCAACAGTTTGTGACGCCGCGCGTGATACTTAAGAGACGGTGGGAGGGGTGCGTGACAGTGAGTGTGACTGACGATGAAGAACATGTGGAACGTAGTGCATGCGTTGAAGCCAGCGCTGCTAATGGTGTTGGTGCAGATAGCAAATGCATGGGTCAATGTGCTCTACAAGCTCTCGGTAAACGATGGCATGAGCTTGAGCGTGGTTGTTGCCTACCGCTATGTTTTCGCAACTGCTTTCATAGCTCCACTTGCTCTTTTTCTTGAAAGGTTTCTTTCCTTAATATTTACTATTAATCATCCTTTTTATCTCCATTCTCAATATGTGTATGCATGTATGCTGCTATTTTTTATTCATTCAATTTGCACAGTTTGTTCATCTTTTATATACTAATTCTCAATATGTATGTATATGTATGCTACCATTCATGATTCAACACGCACAGTTTCTTCTATTTCCTTGTTCATCTTTTTCATATAATATAATAATAATTTTATTTTATGGTTTTTAATATATTATTATGCAGATTTTAGCTAAGAAATGCAGATATAATATCAAAAGTAAGCTATAGCAACTTTTTCTCAAGTATTGCTTTCTTCTGTCAGAATAATACAAGGCAGAAACCGAAAGAACGATTTCTTCCACCCCCCCCCCCCCCATAGTCAATGGAGTATGATCGCTTTGCTTTCTATTTGCAGCTCGAAAGCATTTGAGGTGTTAGTGGATACTGCTATTTGAGCAGATGGAATTATTGAACCCACTTTAGTATGCATTGGATTTGAGAAGTTCCTTTGAGAAAGAACATGTCTTTTCATTACTATTTGAAATGACTGGAGAAGCAATAGCAATAGTACGTAATAGAAATAGCAAAATGATCCCACTTGAAGAAAATAATATCTAAATATCAAATTAAGGACAGGGAAAAAGGAATAGAGATCAAGATAAATAATCATCAAATTAATATGGTATGGTCTTTGTTGATGATGATTTGCAGGAAGACGAGGACAAAGATGACTTGGACGGTACTGTTTCAGGCATTTCTGTGCGGTTTATTTGGGTATGTAATGTATTATTTACTGTATGCTCCTCCATTATCGTTTTCTTTCAGTTCACTTTTTGGTTTGCAGCGAAACAATTGTCAAGTTTGTGAAAAGATTTGGTTGTGAATAAAGGGAGGCCAATTGTGCAATCCACGTAGACTCGTAACCATCCGTAACTCTTTCTGGACCGTCAATGGTTTCTTTTAATTTCTTCCTTTTTTTTTACATAAAGTTTTAGAGGAACGAAGATTATCCGTTACCATCAAGGATACTCTAAAATAAAAATCTTTATAAAATGAATAAATAAGCCTACATCAATTATTAATAGTTGATGTTAGCCAATCTATTAATAATTGATATAAGCTTACTTATTTGCTTTACAAGAATTCTCACTTTAAAACGAATAATGTTAAATTCTTTTACACAATCCTCTTATTAATTCTCTTAATTATAAAATAAAAGAAGTATTGAATATTTTTTATATTTTTAAGACATTAAATATATTTATTTTTTTATTAAATACTTTTTTTATTTAATATTAAAAAAATTAATAAGAAGATCTTTTAGAAGAATATAGCAAAACTCTTTACAAGACTTTTCTAGAGTTCCAAAACCAAACCTCTTTGCCCCTTTTCCTCTACGACAGACGACACCACAATTTTAACGCTCATTTAAAACGAAAAATCGAATTGCATAATGAGTTAATTACACATCACCTCCACATTCATGGTTCATATCTCTTTGCTTCTTTATTAGTGATAGAATAAGAGTATAAATATGTAAAAAAATGAGATAAGATGATATCTAATAAAATGATAAAAACTATTAGGATTTGAGATGATGTATACATATAATTATCTTTATGCATGTAGCATTATTGATATATTTAAGGTGACATGGGTTTACAACTTGAACTTATAGCAGCTTAATTTATTTCAACATAGACAAGAATACACATAATTTATTTTGAATTGAACCATTAAGACACTAAGCATTATAGAGTGGTATCAATCTAAACTTTTATAAAATAATCATAATTAAATTCAATTAAAAAGAGATTATGCATCTTTCTCCCTTCTACAAAATTCAACAGGGGTTTTTTTTTCCCTCTAATAAAGGAAGTTAGATGACCTAATATGGAAATGGGATGATAAGTTTAAGTGGAGGCAACATTTGCTGAGTGATATTTGACTTCAAGATCAAATTGTTATTAGAAAGACTAGTATTGCTTGAGTTAGAGCTCTTAGTCACTGTGGAGGATAATCTGAATCCATTTGTTTACTTCTTTTTCTTTCCACAGACACACACACACACATATATATATTATTTTGTTATGATCGAATTATTTTTCTTTAATCATATCTAGACAGATTTGTGTTCTTTCTATTGTACTATTTACTTATGTAAGTGACGAAGATCTAGACTTTGATTTAATATGCAGTGGAGCATTGCCTCAAAATTTACAAATGGAAGCGCTTGCTTTAACTTCTGTAACGTTTACAACCGCCGTAACCAACCTCATTCCAGCCATCACCTTTATCTTGTCCATCTCTTTCGGGTAAGAAATGTTAAATATAATCCAGTCAACAAAAAAATATCTAATATAAAATCATTCATAAACTTTCATTTAACAATTTAAACTTTTAGGGGGAGTTGATCATTGGCATGGAATTAAACCTTATGTGACCATTTAATCAGCTATTCTATCCTTGCCTGCCTTATTATTAAAATTAAAGTTGAATTTCATCATAAGGTAAGATAAGAGTTGGTCCTTCACAAGAAAGCTTCACTTCAACTACAATTTTCTCTCTTACTTATATTTCTATTTGTTTTCTTTTCACATTAATTTCAACCTTATTTTTAATCAAACAACGAAACAACAATAAACAATAAATCAATGAATGAAAATCACAATTGGAATACATTGTAGAGTTGCACTTTGGCTTAGTGTTATAATTTGTTTTTTTTTCTTTCCTTAAAATATCTTCAGTTTGGAAAGATTAAATTTGAGAACAGCAGCAGGGAGGGCCAAGATAATTGGAACAATGACTGGAATTGGTGGTGCAATGGTACTGACTTTCGTTAAAGGTGTGGAAATTGACATGCTATCCTTCCACATAAACCTTTTCAATCACAAAAACGGCCACGTTGTACACTCACACGCTAGTTCCGGTGGCATGACCATCTTGGGTGCTCTCTCCTCTTTCGCCAGTAACGTCTCTTATGCTCTGTGGCTCATCATTCAGGTCAGTTTAATTTGGTTTCGCAACCAACAGTCGTTTGTGTCGTGCTTGTCGTTTAAACTTTAGAGAATATATATATATATATATTTGGCTTTTCATTGATTTTGAATAATTGTAATACAGGCAAAGATGAGTGAAAGATACCCAAGTCCTTATTCAAGCACTGCATTGATGTCTCTAATGGGTGCATTGCTATCCATTGCGTTTGCTTTTTGCCTTGAGAGGGATTTGAGTCAGTGGAGGTTGGGTTGGAATGTTAGGCTAATAACGGTAGCTTATGCGGTATGCAACTTGCTTCTAATAATAATACAAAATAAAGTTTTAATTCTTATAATTTACATTTGTTTTCAATTCAGTTCTTATATTTATATTTTTTCAAATTACTCTTCACACTTATAAAAGTTTTTAAAATAGTCATTATCATTAATTTTTATTTATAACACCATTATAATATCGTCAATTAGTTAATAAAGTATATATTATTTTATTTAATATGAGTTTCTTTAGATACTCATTTTCTTAATAAAATGTTAAATAAGATATTTATTCATTCTAATTGATGTTTATTTCTTCTCAATGAAAGTTTATTTAATAAGTGCTCTTTTGTATGTTCTTTTTTTCTCCGTAAGATGTTTAATATGAATTAAATTAATAGTATTAAAATAAAAATTAATGACAAGCACTATTTTTAAAACATTTATAAGTATAAAAACTGATTTAAAAAGAAAAGAAATTATAAAAACTAAATTTAAAATGAGTGTAAAGTTTTTGAATAAAACTTTAGTTTAACTTAATAATCATAATAAATAATTATAATACACCATTCATCGCATTGGCTTTAATCTATCATTAAATATGTAACTGAATGAGGCTATATATTAATATTATCTTTTTTTTGGGGTAATGATATTAATATTATCTTATATGTGGCTAAAGAGAAATAAAGTGAATTGATTGGTGTAGGGTATAGTTGTTTCTGGAGTGATGGTGGCTGTGATTTCATGGTGTGTACGCATGAGAGGCCCATTATTTGTCTCTGTTTTTAGCCCTCTAATGCTTGTGGTTGTGGCCTTCGCTGGATCCACGATTTTGGACGAGAAGCTATACCTTGGAAGGTATATGTACCTTCTTCTTATTAATTATTAATGTTTATGTCATACCCTTTGAGCCTAATTATTCACTACAAAATGAAATTAATAAGCACTGTACTTTTTATAATTTCAATCGTGTAATAGATGGTTGACCACCCAGCTGTTTTTCCTTATTTTAACTGTTTGGGTGGAATGTTGGGTTGGACGGATCATGGTAGAAGTTTATATATATCATCGGTGCTTGATGCGTTGGGGGCAAGGGATCCTAAGTACTTAAAACTATATGACATGCATATATGAAAATCTCTTGTTAGGGGTTTTTCCATTCAAGTTATTAAGGGGTAGTGTCAAGTGGATTATAGTTTCAAATAATCGAAAGAGTTATTTTTGTTAAAATTTGTAGCCATGGTTTGCTTTAGCTGATTATTTACTTTTGTTAATTTCAGCATCTTTGGATCAGTGTTGATTGTTTGCGGCTTATACATAGTTCTATGGGGTAAAAGCAAAGAGATGACGAAGAATCAATCAGTGTCATCAAAAAACCCCGTTGAACCCGACACAGTCGAAATAATCGTCAAGCCTCCAGTAGAAGATAAAAGCAACCACAAGAACAACAATACCCTCGATAATGCTGCAAATGTGGTTAGGGATATTGAAGATTCGTCAGAAAATGGACGTGAAGAGCACGTTACACATATACACTATAAGGGGAAGAAGGAGAAGAAGTAATATCTCGGAATGGCTTAGATACCTAATCATTCCATGTAACTTTTCCGGAAAGATATATAGTATTGGAGATAGTTGCCATCCTTTATCAATCGCCCCAACATGCTATGGGTATTTTTGGTAGTGTTGGAAAAGGGAAAGCACTTACTTTAATTCTCTCTGTCTTTCCTTTCTATTGCATCTTTTTGTTTTTTAGTTTTTGGTTCTTGAAAACCAACTGTATAGAACAAAGCGTGTATCCAATTGTAATATAAAAATGGATATGCTAACATTTTGTTCTAGCATCATTTCAATTTAATTTTAATTTTAACAGAGAAGATTTTTTTGGGCACATACTGTAACAAACGAGAAGCGAGCAAGTACGCACTATATATTGACAGTACGTTTGCATGCTTAATTTACCAAACTTGTTGGCCATAAGTAATTGCAAAATTAAATATTTTGAATAGACAAATATTATTAATGTGAAGCTGGTTCTTTTGACCAGATTTTAATATGCTCATAAATATTCTCTTTCGAGCGTGACATGCGAGTTGGTGAAGTTGTACATGAAGTATCTCATTGATTGACATTATATTAATTGTCTATTTATACTTTTTACTAACTAATCATAATTATATTATTAATTTTAATTATAAGCAGTTATAAAGAGGGTGAATAGAGAATTGAGAGTGTTAGTAACCTCACCTTGAATCTTCACCATAAAACATTGCATTTTGACCACGATGCTACAAAAAGGGAATGAGTTTTGCTATATTTTTTTAAAACTTCTTGTTAATAATCTTTCTAATATTTAATAAAGTATTAAATGAAAAATTAAATATATTTAATGTATTGAAAAAAAACATTTAATATTTTCTTGATTTAAATTATTTAAGAGAAATATATGATTCCAATTAGCCTAGCTTGTTTAAAAAAAATTCTTCTAAAGTGAACTTGTCTCTAAAGTAAACAAATAAAAGTTTATCCATTTTTGAATTATTTAGTGGATTAAGATCTCCATGCACATAGAAAGATGGATAGACTTTTATTTATTCACTTTAAAGACAAGTTTACTTTAGAGGAACATTTTCTAATTCTGAATAGAGTTGATTAAACAGGTCGTGACTCGTTGGTTAGCCTGTTTACCCTGTGATTTATGTGGGCCACAACGTCTATTTAAATGTGAGTCTATATAACCGTACCTGTTTAACATACGGGTTCAGCAGATTTGAGCAAGCTAACCAATGGGTTGCTAGTCACTAGTGATAATTAGTACTGATTAACAATGTTTACCTTTTTAAAAAAGAATCTAATTTAGTGAGTCATGATAATTCCAAGTCATAAGCTCTATTCATTTGTAATTACTCAAGCAAGTCCAATAATCTTAACTAAAAAAACCTCTAAACCCAATATATGGTATAATATATAAATATAAAAAAATAAATAACCATCAATTTTTTTATAAAAACATAAAATTGGAAAGATTAATCAGCTAATCCATTAACCCGCAGGTTAAGCAAGGTAGGCTCGAGTTGCATAAATGAAGCTCGGTTTATTTAATGGGCCAACCTGGTCCAACCCATTTAAGATAAGCCCATAGTTGGTTCGATTAGGCTAGTCGATATACCCAGCTATACTTGTAATCCACCAATTGTTATCCTAGGAAGGGCACGCAAACAAATTAGTAGAGCTAGGATTAAAAGCCAATGTGAATTAGGGTTGGAAGATTCCACTATGATCTATGGGCACCCAAACCGCCCCATCCCGTACAAGACAGGCTAAAAATCTGCCCTACTGTGGGGCAGAGTAGAATAACACTGGAGGGCAAGACAAATGCATGTTTAGGTCATCCCACCCTGCTCATCCCATACTCCTAATCTAAATAAACATTGTGTCATAGTTAATAATGAAGAAACACTACAAGAAAAGTCGGCGTTTAACAATGATTATTTCTGGCAGATTCGTCGCCACCGGCAATCTTGGTAATTTATGACGGAATTAAATATTTGCCAGAAAACTAATCATTAAGATAAAAAAAATTAAAACAAAATAAATTTTCAGCGGAATAATATGTCGAAAAATAAATCACCATGGATTCTTTTACATTTCCTTCAAATAATCCACTAGTAAATGTATCAATTTTGTTTCTCGAGATTTTCTGGTGGATTAATTCAACCAAAAAATCCCTTCGACTTTCAAGGAGGTCCCCGACTAATTTCCAACGAATTTTTTGCCAAAAATAAGATGCAGGGTTATTTGAGTAACAGATCGATTACGTATTTCAAGGTTTTTGCCACTACAAGAAATTAAGAAAACAGCGAGGAAAATTTCCTTCGCTTTTTTTTCATCGCTAATTAGCAAGGGAAAGTACTCCCTCTCTAATCCGTCTCTAGAAAATTTAGTTCCCTCGCTAATTCCTCTCTAATCCCTCACTAATATTCCCTCGTAAAATGGCGAGGGAATTTCCCTCGCTATTCCGTCGCTAAATTATTTCCCAATTTTGTCAATTTTCCTCGCTATTCCCTCGCTATTCCTTCTCTATTAATTCTCTCTCTATTCCCTCGCTAAACCCTCTCTAAATTCCCTCGCTAATAGCTCGCTAATCAGTCGCTAATGGATTATATTATTTAGTCGCTATTTCCTCGCTAATGCCTCGCTAACTTATCCGTCGCTAATTCCTCGCTAAATTATCCGTCGCTATTTTCTCGCTAATCCCTCTCTAAATTACCCGTCGCTATTTCCTCGCTAATCTCTCGCTTACTTATCCGTCGCTATGTGGTCTCTAATCCCTTGCTATTTACAAGGTTTCTGTCGCTAATCCCTCGTTAACCCTCGCTATTGAGCTACTTTTTTTTAATAACCTAACTGTATATATAACTTTCCCAAAACCTGCATATCAAACCACAATCCAGCAAACAGAAATCCAACAACAATCCAATAATTGTAAAATGCTACAAATAACTTGTACAAAATAATCCAATAAATAGTTAAAAGTCATTATACAAATAATCAATCAATATAGTTGAAAGTTATACAAATTTGGCAATAAGAAAAAAAATGACAATCAGTCTAAGTTATCTTCGTCTTCGTCTTCGTCTTCCTCTCGACCATCCCTGCCTAAATCTTACGATGGTGGTTGTGGAGCAACATTTGTTGATCTGATCGTAGATAGGAACGATTAGAAAGGCGCCAACATAGGAACAAGTTGACTCTGGACAAACGAAGCCATCGCTGCTGCCACTGCTGTGTTTATAGCTTCAGATATGTCTTGTGTCAACGGTGTAGAGTGGGAAGGACCCGCAACCGAGGAGGATGAAGCTGGCCTGGTGTTATTACCAATGTGCAAGTTGTTACCTATGCCATGCACACGTCCCTTCTTGTTGGGACCCGCCGCATCCAACCAGACCTCTAGGTCAACCATAGGGTGAGAAGAAGAGTTTTCTCCATATTTTACTGTCATTGCGGTGTCATATGACTCCTAAAAATAACAAAACAAGAAAAATATTAACAAAAAAAAACAACCTAAAATATATATGACTTTTGAATAGGAACAAGACACTTACAATAAAATTCGTCGAGCGTTCAGAAACATAGCTTCTATCTTTCTTCTTATGAACTTTTGCATACAGATCTCTGTAAGAAACCAGATGCTTTAACTCTGCCTCCTGTAATCCCATATGGAAGAATATTATATAAGAAACACATATCAAAAGTAAGGCAATCCCTCTAAAATACTATGTCATACTCAAGATAAGCAAATAACTCAAATAATTACAACATGTTCATATACAGATGCTTATCATTAAAACTTTAAATGCAAAAGTTATATTACCATCTTGCTCTTGGGTTGACCAAAACTTATCGACCGCCTGTATGCTTCAAGGCATCGAGCATGGTCGTCTCCGTTCCTTCGGGCGTGCGACCTCGTCATCCATTTATCTGTCAGCCAAATGTCGACTAGGTCATCCCACACTTCCGTCCTCATTCCTCTGGGCCCATGACCCTTAATATCAGCCAAGTTGTTTGAATTTACCCTCTCAAAGGCCTTATCTCGTGCTTTGTTGAAATAGTCTGGATAACGGTCTAAGATAGTCCGTTCCCAGACAGTTCTCACCATGCTGCGATCAGCATCAGATGTGAACCGATGCTTAGCCTACACAAAGGATATGTATGTATATTTATTTTTCAATAAACGTATAATATATAATTCTATAAACATAATTACTTACCATGAAGTCGGTAAATAGTATTTCCTTCATCTCAGCTAGATAACCTCGTCACGTACTAGCCGGAACAGGCATCCGTGTCACCCTCGACGGTAGAAAGCTCCTCCTGTAAGTACAATAAGATAATAAGAGTTATCTGAAAGTAAATACATGTAATAAAAGATGATATGTCACTAGTACTTATGGTTCAGGGACAGGCGCCACATATATAAGTTCCCTGCTATCTGTTTCTACATTGGATTCTTCACATGAAGGCACCACATTCAGGCTGCTAGTGGGTGGGTCAGCAAAGGGTGGCATAGAAATCACTGGGTCAGTAAGGGGTAGGACAGAAACTGATGCGCCTCCAATGGTCAATGGACTAGACGCTGGTAGGCCTGCACTGGTCGATGGGCCAGTAGCGGAAGTTGCACCTAATATAATTATACATAAAAAACCACATATATATTACATTTATATAAACCACGAGTTAATAATAATTAAAAAGATTATCCTATAGGTATACCTGGAGAGGGCTGAGAATGCTGTACTGGTGGAGAATCATAGGTAGATGCAACATTACGACTTCTCTCCCACGACTGCGTCCAGCACCTCTACCTCGAAGGGTCATGATGGATAGCTGCACAAGGAAACATAATGAAACATGACTCCATTTAAGCAACTATATGTCAATAAAAACCTCAAAATAAACTAATGATAATCCAGTGTAAATACCATTAACGAAATTGATTGAACAAGCTTCAATTTTAACTACTTGAGTCTGAAGCAAAAGATTCCTCATCTTCATCTGAGAATTCATTAATTTCATTATTTTCGTTGTCATCAATGAACTCATCATCAACCAGATCGTCCATTGGATAATGTATATCACGTATGTTAACTTCTTCTATTTGGGCATGTGCATCAAACAAGGAGACTGTTTCATCATCTATCACAGGATTGTGTGTTCCAAGGGATCCATCATCTTGGTAATAATCATTAGCAGTTAAGTCATTCAATTCATCACCTTCCTCATTCAATGTCTCAACCACGAAAATTTTTGCTCTGACCTTGCAAGCTGCCCACCATTCACCATTAGCTCTATTCCCGCTTTGTGGGTATCTTGTATAGTACACTTGTTGTGCTTGTTCGGCTAAGACGAATGGCTCATTTGAGTGAAGTCTTGATTTATGCTTGATGTCAACCAACTCATATCTCTCATAAACATTGACTCCATTTATCGGGTCAAACCAATGACATTGTAAAAGAAATACTTTGTTCTGATTTCCTACATATGACAATTCTAATATATCTTCAATTATGCCATAATAGTCGAAGTCATTCTCACCATATATACTACCTCTAACACATACACCACTATCATGGTAGCTTTATTTTGTCCGTACACCTTGGTATGAAATCTGTACCCATTAATTATTAAGCCACAGTAAGAAGTCACGAACTTGGATGGACCGTAACTTATCTCTCGTATCATTTGATCCTCGACTTAGCCTATATTAACCTGTATCATTACATAGACGGTAGATAGTTGTAACATCTAGTATAATGCACATTGAATTTAATATGATAGATCACAATATGGATAAAAGGACTCACTAGATATTTTAGCCACCTACTGAAGTCCTTATCTCGAGCTTCCAATATTTGATCATCAGTTATATTGGGATCTGTATCCCTTAACGAATCCTCGAATTGTCTAATCAATACAATAATTAATATTTAGCATAAATTTAGCATATTAATAACAAATTCATTAGATAGAGAATAAACTTGCTGGAGATAAGGTTCTACTTCTCCACAATTTACAAGCATATATATCTCAACAATCTGAAGCTTCACATCCGTCAAGAATCTATTTCGACCTCTCCCGACAGGACGACATGGATTTTTAAAAATAAACAACCGTTCATTAATTGCATCTTCCCCACCGTCATCATTCCGAGGAACTTGAATGCGCTTGGTTTGTAGGTGGGGATCAAAATACATAGAAGCAAAATTAGAAATTTCTTCTAAAATATACGCTTTACAAATAGATCCTTCAACTTTCGCCTTATTTCAGACCTTTCTTTTCAAGTACAGCATACACCTCTCAAAGGGGTACATCTACCTGTAATGTACTGGTCCTCCAACCTTAGCTTCATAAGGGAGATGCACGACTAGATGTTCCATCACGTCAAAGAATGCTAGAGGGAAAATCTTCTCTAACTTGCAAATTGTTTCAATGATAAAAAGCTCTGCATTCTCGATGATGGAAGCACGAATTTCAGTTGCGCAAACTTCTTTAAAGAACAAGCTTAGTTCTGTTAACGGTCCCCATATAGGTTTTGGCAAGATATCACGAAATGCCAAAGGAATTAACCTTTGCATAAAAATATGACAATCGTGACTTTTCATTCCATATATCTTCCTGCCGTCTACATTGACGCAACGTGCGATATTCAACGCATACCCATCAGGAAATTTCAACTGTTTTATCCATTCACACACCATCCTTCTTTGATTGGCATCCAAGACATACGTCGCTTTTGGTTTTTTACACTTGCCATTGTCAACTATTAGCTCCAAGGTAGGACGTTTGCATATTATCTTCAAATCTTCTCTTGCATTTGCATTGTCTTTTGTCTTGCCCTTTACGTCCATGACAGTGTTGAAGATATTATCAAACACGTTCTTCTCAACATGTATAACATCTAAATTATGTCGTATTAGATTAGTCGACCAATAAGGCAATTCCCAGAATATGCTCTTCTTCACCCAATTGTGGTGTATACCAAAGCCATCTTGTTTTTGTTTACCTGAATTCAAACCGAAAATGATTTCCTTAAGTTGAGTCACTCTATTCAAGACATCTGTCCCACTCAGCCGTTGCGGTGGATTCAATTTTTTCACTGTTGATCTCTTAAAAGAGTTTCGATCACGGTAAAATGGATGATCAAAAGGCAAAAATTGGCGATGACAATCAAACCAACAACATTTCCTACCATGCTTCAACACAAATGACTTACTGTGATTCATACAATAAGGACAAGAAAGTTTTCCATGAGTGCTCCACCCAGATAGCATTCCATAGGCTGGAAAGTCACTTATTGTCCACAATAAAGCCGCTTTCATATCGAAATTTTGCTTCTTCCAGGCATCATAAGTTTGCACCCCATCATCCCACAATATATTCAGATCGTCAATTAGGGGTCTAAGATAGACATCTAAACTTTTACCAGGTGACTTTGGTCCAGGAATCACAAGAGTGAGGAATATGTATTCCCTTCTCATACACATACTTGGAGGTAGATTGTATGGTGTAACAAAAACAGGCCAACATGAATATGGTGTGGCTGAACCGCTGAATGGATTAAAACCGTCTGTACACAGGCCAAGCCTAACATTTCTAGCGTCTAGGGCAAATGTAGGATGGGTAACGTCAAATCGTTTCCAAGCCTCAACATCAGCTGGATGCCTGATCACTGATTCATCTTGACGCACTCCATTTGCATGCCAAGTCATATACTGTGCAGTATTTTTGGACATAAACAGACGTTGGAGTCTTGGCATAATGGGAAAATATCACAACACTGAGTGCGGCACATCCTTCTCATTCGATGAACGTCCCGCCTTCAGTTTGAATCGTGGGTGTCCACATACTAAGCAAACTGACTAGAGTCTCTTGTCACTGTATTCTTTGTAATACAATATGCACTGATTAAGACACGCATCTATCTTCTTATATCATAATCCTAACTCACAAACCATTCTTTTCGATTTGTAGAAGTTTTCGGGTAACCTTTCAGGCTCTGGAAGCTTGCTCTTAATTATGACAATCATTCTATCGTAACAACTCTCACTCATGTTAAACTCTGACTTCAAGTTCAAAAGTTGAGTTACAGCTGACAATTTCGTGTGCTTATGGCAACCATCCCATAAAGGTTCGTCAGCGTCTCTTAGCAAGTCATAAAACTTCACAGCTGACGCATTTGGATCCTCTTCTAAATCTTGAGCCTCTGCATTTAATCTATCACCTGCGGCATCCATAACCATATCTACGTATGGATTCCTAGGCTCCACTTCATCATCATGGACAATGGATGTTGAGTCGATATCTCCCCATATGTTCTCACCATGAATGGTCCAATTTACATAACCATCCACAAATCCGTACTTATACACATGCTGTTCTACCCCAAATACCTCCCTCCAAGCACGATTCTTACATCTAGCACATGGACAAAGGATGGGATTTAATGCATCACTAACTATTGGGTCTCCTTGAGCAACCCTAATGAAATCATCAACTACATCCTTGAATTCTTCACTTACATAGCCGGTAGGATCATTTCTTCGTAACATCCAACTTCGATCGGGTCTCATGATTGCTGAAATTGGTTTAGCACATTAATACAAATCCTTATATCAACCGATCCTTCTTAACATGGTATGGCCCTATCTCATTCGATAAGAAACTTTTTCAACACTTGGTTAATAGTTATTCCTTAAATCTCATATTTTATACTTGACGAAATTTCGGCAGCATTTCCCATTGGTCTCCAAGTGCATGACTATAACGCAGTGAGATCTACCACGTTTAAGTATACACCCAGAGAACAAAAGGAAATGTAACATACCGAAAGTTCAACAAGTATAAGATCTGAGATTTAAATAATAACTATTAACCAAGTGAAGGAAAAATTTCTTACCAAATTGTCCCACTTGGACAATTCAAGATTCAATACAATGAGCAGTACGAACAATAAGTATGTGTGCTCATTCATATTGAATCTCAAACGAGAAACTAAGGTTTTGCTCAAATCTTCACTCGAATAAGAAAATAAAACTTTAAGCATATGTTAAAGCACAATCAAAAGTTAAATGAAACTAATATTCTTAACACATAATTCGTTAGAAATTCATAACTTTTATTTTCAACATCCAAGATTCGATGTCATATTTAGATAGTCCTAAATATACCTCATAGGAGAGAAAAGTATAAATAAAATCTAAGTTTTCACTGGCCACAATGATTGCTGCTATGCGGCCTGACATAGACAACATTGATGAATATGTTAGGAACACTACTGCTAGAGCTTTCAGTGTTGTTGCCTCTGCTCTTGGTATACCTGCACTCTTACCCTTCTTGAAGGTTGTTTATAAGAGTAAGAAATCATGGCAAGCTCGGCACACTGGGATTAAGATTGTGCAACAGATTGAGAAGGTGAAGCAGTGTGTAAGGAATTGGAAGCCCTATACGCAGTTGCGATACTAAGGAAGTCATGATCATTCTGATTCGTGAATTTCAGTCGCCTGATGAAGAAATGAACCAAGTTGTTTTGAATGTGGTGTAGCAGTGTGTCACACCCTCAGTATCATGTTAGGCTTATAAGCGGGTTACAAAGGTATTCTAATACTTGCTTAACATGTCAGTTCAGTTTTATGACAAACTGAATTAGTTTAGGTACTTAGTTGCAACACAGAAATTGAAAATAGCTTAAAATGACTTAGGAAATAGCTTTACAGGCTAAGTTGAGAGAAACAAGTATATAGAAATTGTTTTTAGGTTACAAATGAGTTAAGTAAGATACAGTTAAAATTTGAGAAGAATCGGAGTCAGTTAGGTATTTTTAAGTATATTGGTTGTGTATTTTAATACCGATTGACTAGTAGCAGATATGAAAAATGAGAATAAAAGTGAATCAGCAATTTAAATGAATCCTAATATTTATTTTAAAGTTGTTGGGAAGTTGAAAAACTTGAATTAGTATAATTCAAGTGTTCGTAGCATGTAGAAGTTCTAACACTGAACTTAAGTTTCGATTTTCCCTTAACCCACGACCCCCAGAAGAAAACAAAAGAAAAGAATAGAATAGAACAAAAACAGAGAAACGAAGGGGAGAAAGAGAGAAAGGAGAAGAAAGGAAGGGAAGAGGAAAAGAAGAACAGCAAGGCTCCAAGGTTGGTCATCACCTAAAGGTAGGAGAAAATGCATTCTGGCAGCCAGTAAACCAGATTACATGATTTCCTGCTCCGGTGTCCATTTCACATGAAACTAGTGACATTTTAAAGCTAACATGTAAGGCTTCTTGATTGCAAAATTTCATAATTTTCTTGTGTGTACTTTGTTCCCAATTGCAGTTTTAAGTCAGGGTAGAAACGGGTAAATCAGTAAATCCTCTATTTTTGCTTCTGAAAAATGTCGCATAACTTTGGATACGCTTATCCAAATGAGGTGAGGTTTGTGGCATTGGAAAGATATGAGAGAGAGCTATCTTGCCATAAAATTTTAGAATTTTATGAGTTAAGATACACATTTGGTGCAATCTTGAAAATCAGCCTTTTTAGGCAAGTTTTGGAGGTATTTTGGGATGATTTGAATCCTAGAAATACTAGTAACTCCTTTAATAGTTAAAGTTGAGTTAGATAGACAAGTTTTGTGGTAAATACTTTACTCTCTCAATAAGTTGAGTTGAAATTGGGTAGTAGCAAGAGTGAATTGGCTCCCTAAGGCAAGTGAGGTTAAGCCTAGTGAGTTGGTTCTCTCAAGTAAGTGAGGTTGAGCCTAATGAGTTGGTTCTCTCTAGTAAGTGAGGTTGAGCCTATTGAGTTGGTTCCCTCAAGCAAGTGAGGTCGAACCTAGACTTGGTTCCCTACAGGTCGAACCTAGAGTTAGGCATCTTTAGAAAACAGATTATTAGGGACTTTAACTGATTATTGAAGAGCTCTAATCGGCTAGAGAACTAATTATGCTTAGAGGTGGAAAACTTTTGGGGAGGTTTGGGAATGTGATTTTCGGTTGTTTTATGCAACTTGATGCAGAAAACCAGCAAAGACTCCCTTAAACAAGAAAAACGAGCTAGCCTGACAGCTGGTGATGTTTGTCGCATAACTTGAGTTACAGACATCGAAATGACATGATTTTTGTGTTATTTTAAAGCTAATACATAGGGCTACGTGTGGTAAAAATTTCAGAATTTTCCACGTAGCCAATTTGCACCAGTTTCTGTTTGAATCAGAGTTGGATTCTGCAAAAAAATGTATTCTGGTAGATAGTAAACCAGATTGCATAACTTCCTGCTCCAATGTCCGTTTTACGTGAAACCAGTGGCATTTTGAAGCTAACATGTAAGGCTTCTTTCTTGAAAAATTTCAGAATTTTCCAATGTGTAGTTTGTTCCCAATTGCAGTTTTAATTCAGGGCAGAAATGGGTGAATCAGTGACCCTATTTTTGCTTTTGCAATATCATTCTTTGGAGCACCAGATAACAATGCAATTGGTGTTCATGCTGGACTTCCGAAAAATGATTCTCGGATAAGTGATGGTTCAAGATTTGCAAAGTTAGTGCATGCCTCCCAAGTAATGGCCATTCGTAGTTGCTATGAGATTAAAGGTGAGTACTTGAATGTATACCAGAAACTAATTGGGAAGCCAGTGATTCCCATAGGTTTCTTGCCTCCAGAAATGCCAGAGAAAGAAATTGCGATAGGTCTTGGGGTAAGATATTTGAGTGGCTTGATAAGCAAGCACCCAAGTCGGTAGTCTTTGTGGGGTTTGGCAGTGAGTGTAAACCGAGCAAAGATCAAGTTTTTGAGATAGCTTATGGACTGGAGGTATCTGAATTGCCATTCTTATGGGCACTGAGAAAACCCAATTGGGCAATTAATGATCATGATTCTCTACCTGTTGGTTTTGGTGAAAGACTTCTAAGAGAGAGATTGTTTGTATGGGATGGGCACCACAACAAGAAATATTGGCACATGCATCTATTGGGGGTCTTTATTTCACTCGGCCTGGGGCTCTGTAATTGAAACTCTGCAGTTTGGCCACAACCTTGTTGTATTACCCTTTATTGTTGATCAACCTCTTAATGCAAGGTTTTTGGTGGATAAGGGTCTGGCCATCAAGTTCTATATTATTCTATATTATTCTTGGCCTAATTATCCAACACTGAATTTATTTATGCGGTTGGTACATCAACCGGTCATCAATCATGACTGAGTCAGGGAATCCAACAGTGCAAACCAATTGTATAGGCCAATAGTTACCTTTGCTTATCAGGGTAATAGCACAACATAGTTACATGTGCATAATCTAAATTAAAAAAATAAAAAGTCCTTAACATTAAGCAAAAGACACAAGGTGCGCATAACAGAGAAACAGGGCATGTGTGTCCCAGTATTTATAAATGCACATGATAATTTTTGTCACTTGGGAAGAGAGGTAGCTAGATATTGCACTTACGGGCTTTGGGAAAGATAAAGAAGCAATAAAAGCATGTTGTAATTATCATTACAACTTTAACTTGGTCGTTTTCTTTTGTTGACACTTTTCCCCTCTTTTCACTCCTCCTCGCCTTTATGGCTTTATATTCAACACCTTCCCCAGTTCATGTTTTTAAACAATAGTTCTATTTTTATGCCATGTTTTAAAAGCAATGCCGCTGTATATATCACACTAAAATGCCAATCAAATCAGATCATTCTACATTCCAGTAGCACTCTTTTAAAATGGCCAAGGAAGCTTCTGTGTGCCTCTTGTTCCTCTATTTTCTCATGATGAGGTTATATGGTAAAAGAATTCTAAGTCCTCCTAAGTCCTAACCAATTTTTCAAATAATCATAGAAGCAAGTATTAATGCTTTTTATATTTTTAAGATATTAAATATATTTAATTTAATATTTTTATTAAATATTAAGATAATTATTTAGATGATGCTTGAGTAGGATATATGATATGGTTTATTAAAGTGTAGAGACGTTAGTAGAATTGGATTTTTTTTGTAAGATTACGAGATATTTCATACTCAGAATATGAGATTATTTCTTATTCTGATATAAGAGTGATTACGTGTTTTTTAATTGATTAAACTCTATACTACAATATCAGGTTCTAAACAATGATCTGGAACATGATGGTTGAATTCAATGATTCATCAAATTTAGGATTTGTGTTATTGGGGCTCACATTGTTAGAGGGATAACTGCAATCTGCAAAGGATGATTTGGAAAATTAATTAAGGTCGTCAAGGATGTAAAAGAGCAACCATCATGGGTTGGGTTACAGTTAAAGCATGAGATTATTGTTGCTTTTGGGACATGAAATGGGGCCCACGGTTGAGACCACCTTGACTTCTTGGAGTTGGAACAGCAGTGAACATGAATTACTAATGCAACACTGAAATTGTCAAAAACTAAACATTTTATGAAAGACAAAACCACTACTACAACTTAACCATTTAAGGCGAGCATATCTTGAAGAGAACCAAGAAACAGCAGTAGGTCAAGGCCAATCAAATTCTCAAAATAAAAACAATAAGAGTAGTTTAGGAATCAGTTTACAGGAATCACAAGAAAATGATAAGGCCACCTCTCCTGAATCTATTGGTGGGGCTCAACTATACTAATTTTGCAGCAACAATGGTATGATTGTGTGGGCAATTTGATATTTGTAGATTGTAAAGATGGATATGAAGATTGAAGATACAGATCAAATGGCAGACTAAAAGGACCATCTGTTTCAAATGGAACCAGATTACCACATCATGAATTCTGAGTTTAGATTTTATATGATTTCTAAAAGTGGGAAAAGAGAGAGTAAAGAGACGACAGCTTGGAGGCAATAAGTCAAAATTTCTAGTTTGTTAGGAAATTACTATTAATAGCAAATTACTGATGAATGACTAAAAACACAGCAACCTTCTCGCGTCTTTCAGCTTGAGAATTGAGACCTGGTATCCGTATGTCACCATTATGCATTACTTATTGCATAATTTCAGGATTGCAACATTGCCTTTGAACGTATGCTCTGAGATTCTCAATGTCACAAATTCAAAATGTGTATGGTTAACCCAACTTAATCCATGAAAAACTTTTACACGTACCTAGTACTTAATAAATGAATACTCGTTCCGTTTATTTTTTAACAAGTCATTTTCAAAACATCCTTAAGTTGGTAACTAAAATTTAAGAAATAATTTCATAGTTGCCAAAAGAAATATGGAAAGAATACCCACTTTTCAATTCCCTACACTAGATAATGCGCTGCAAAAGCTGCTTAGTATCTCCTACTTCCAGTAGTAGAGTCGTGGGACATGCAAGGAGAGCACAGAGGTTGAAATCCCGCAATGCACCCCACTTCCTTTCCCTCCTCCCTCCTCACGGGACCTCCTGTGAGCTTCCCCCAAGACCCGGTTCCTCCCTTGACCCAAAAAAATGACCTCCTACTTCCAGCTAAAGGGTAGTAATAGGAAATTAGGAATCACACCGCTAAGACATAAAATCTAAAGTGCAATTTCAGATATTAATGACACAATGGCCCCGCTCCATTTGTGTTTGATGGGTTAACAGAACATTCAAACACCTTGCAATTTTCATTTGATTGATGTGGGACTTGCATTGAGATGAAAATCAGAATAGTAATTTAAACGGGGAAACAAATCTTTTACATTTCCTTTCAAAGAACTAAGAAAACAACTATACAACTTGAGCATAAAGATAAACGTCATTAACATACTTGTTGTCTCTGCTTAATCCTTTAAAATCTGATGTCGCTTAAGCTCAAGTACGAACAATAAAGCAGTAACGCTATACAATCTCAGAACCCACATAAATCCCTAGTTCTCTGCATTTTTTCCAGTCCAATGTCAAAGTAAACACCTTTTAAATGCACTCTTCCTCACCAAAACCATCTAATCAGTATATTTGCTATTTCTAACATAATTATTAGGGAAAATGGCTATTTCTAATCTGTGCAGAGTGAGTATGAGCAGAGGAATGTTTTAAAAAAGGAATTGGTGCTACGTGAGTGTGAGATTCTGCAGAAAACACATGAGGGAACAGGTGGAAGAAAGAAGAAAATTAAAGAAGACAAATGGAAGAAGGCTTACCAGTAAGAAGTCGCGTTGCTATGGCTGCGTGGTTGCTCGTCACTGGCGCCACCTCAAAAGAAGGGGATTTGACTCGCTTGGCTGTTGTGCTTAGCTTCGGGGAAGGTGGTGGAGGGGAAGGCCGTCTCGGGTGCTGTGGGTGGGAAGGAGATGTGGAGGGAAGGCCGTCTCGGGTGCCACTTTGTGGGAAGGAGATGTGGAGGGGAAAGGGGATTTGATTTCTAACCTAAACAAAATGTTTTGGCTCTTAACCGAGCGGGACGGTCCTTTTATTTGCGAGGGAAATTATTCCCTCGCAATTCCCTCTCAATTAGCTCGTCAATTTAGCGAGGGAAAAATTTACCTCGCAATTCCCTCGCTGATTTTGGCGAGGGAACATATTTCTTCGCTATTACCTCGCTGATTTTGGCGAGGGACCATACTTCCTCGCTATTCCCTCGTTGATTTTGGCGAGGGAACATCTATCCTCGCTATTCCCTCGCTGATTTTAGAGAGGAAAATAATTCATTCGCAATTACCTCGCTATTCAGTGGCTGTTTCCCTCTTGAATTTTTTTTTTAAATTTAGTGAGGGAATATTTTTCCCTCGCAGTTCCCTCTCTGATTAGCGAGGAAGTTGGGAGAAAAAATTTCCCTCGCAAAATTTCATCGCTAATTTATGAATTTCTTGTAGTATGCAGATTAGTCATCGAAAATTCAAAAAAACTCGTCGAAAAAAATTTCAAGCGAATTATAATCTATCAAAAAAATTTTTAAGAGCCACGCGAGGATCCATTATCTTCCATTTTGCGACCGTTTTCTCTCCTCCTTCCTCTCCCTCTTCTCCTCCTCTTTCCCCTTCCACCGTCGAGATCAAGCTCTTGATTTTAACCACCTCTCTTCTCCCTCCTCTCTGCCTCCATCCTCTGGGTTCAAGCTCACAACTATAAGTGTCTCCATCCTCTTCTCCTTTCTGGCATCCTCCTCCTGAGCTCCGACCATGGGTGCCATCTGCTGATGTCCTATACGACCCTAGCCGCCAGGTTTGGCTGGTGAGGCTAAGAAGGTGACGGACAGAGCTCTATCCACGAGGCATTATTGTTGTCGCTGAAGTTGAGCTTAGACCATAGGTGTCATCGGGGTTGATAGCCCATGTAACCCAAATGTGGCGCATGGGACATGAGTGCATAGGTTCTCACCTGTATGTATTTTTTTTAATGTTATATTTTTTAATAATATGCATATATGTGTGTGTGTTGCGCCACATACGTGCATAGGTTCTCACTTGTATGTATTTTTTTAATGTTATATTTGTTAATAATATGCATGTGTGTGTGTGTGTGTGTGTGTGTTGTATTTATATTTTGAATATATATGTTTATGTGTATATTTGAATGTATATTTATATGTATGGTATACTAGGGGTGATCAACCCGAACCAAACGACCTGAGAACCCGATCGACCCGACCCGATCCGATTACAAATATCCGGGTTAGTTCGGGTGTTTGGGTCAGTTCGGGTCGACCCAATTAAACCTGACTTCTTATTAGTTCGGATTATGGGTTTAAGTGATCGACCCAATGACCCGATCTGATGACCCGTAAAATGACGTTGTTTTGCTTAAATTCAATCATTATTTTATTCAATTTCCACAACTCGACCCAATGACCCGACCAACCCGAATAACCTGATTAACCCGATTACCCAACCCGAACCAACCCGATTACAATCGGGTTGGTTCGGTTCTGGTTACTTAAAAAAAATCGCAAACCCAACCCGACCCGATCTTACCTAATTGGTTTAGATTTTTTTCTCTCCAAACCCGACCTGACCCGACCCGTGATCACCCCTATGGTATACTATTATTTGTTAGTGTTTGTGTGCTGGTATGATAGATAATTCTTTATTATGTTGTTATAGAATCTGATTAATAACTTTACATTGTATAAGACTAATACTAATTTATTAAAAGAATAATATAATATTATATGCTAATGTACTAGTTTGAAAATTAAAAAACTATGATAAACTAGTAATATGAAATATGAAATATTAAATTTTAAGTGAAGATGTTGATTAATTATTTAATTTAATTAATTGATTAATTAATTTACATATTAAATTAAAAATAATTATTAATTAGTAATTAATATTAATATTAATATTTAATTTTAATAACTTAATAACGTATAGTATAATATAAAAGAAAGCAAAAATGTGAACTATATATATAATTAATTAAGTTAATAATAATTTATTAATTTTATTAGAATGATAAATTTCAAGAAGCCTACTGGTTAAAAATAGGAAATATCAAATAAATTAAGAGTTAAAGTAGGAACCCTTATCTTCTAAAATCTACTAAAAAATTTAAATGAAGAACACTTATTAAATTTTAGAATCACTTTCATTTAAGTTAGTTTCAAGTTGTAACTCAAAAAGTGACTTCAATTCTCAAAAAGTACCATAAAAAAATCCTAATCATCATTTTAAACAATTTTGCATTTGACTTTAAAATACCTAATAAAAATAAAAAAAATAAAGATTTTTAATTTAATTACATACAAGATAGTGTTTTTTATTTTACTTATCTTTGATGATAATTCGCTAAGAGGAAAGATAAATATGTGATGAACCTGCAAAAATTCATATTTTTACGATTCAAAATCTTATGTTTTCATTCTCTTTTAATCTGTTTGATTGAATTTGTTCTTAATTTTATTTTGTTTTTATTTATTTTAAATTATGTTTTAATTATGTATTTTTATACGTTTTTTATAAGTAATTATGCATGGAATAAGACAGGACGATTGCACGAGATAGAGTTAAATTTGCATTCTGGTGGTTCAGCGCCCAGACGTTGGAAAGCTAGCGCTTAGGCGCTGGCAAGACAGAGAATAAAATTTGTCTCTGGTCATTCAGCGCTTGAGCACGCGTTACGTATCAAAATTTTAGGAAAGACGTCAGCGCCTAGGCGCTGGAAACATAGCGCCTTAGTATTTGCTGCGTAACCTGACACGTTATTTTCACTATAAATACATAAGTTACGTCAATTTCAACACACACTTAGATAGAACGCAGCAGCCGTCAAGAGGCACAAACCCTAATGTGGTGTGGTCGCGCAATTAGGCTTGAAGATTAGGAATTTTTTTCAACCTTTCCACCTTTCTACAATAGAGTTTGTCATATTCTTCCTTTTGTGTTCTTCTTTTGTCATGTGTAACTAAACCCTTTTTTGTTAGGGTGATGATGGATCTTGTTCTTGGATGATGTAAATTCTTTTATGGGTTTAATCAATGTTTCTATTTCATGATTTATGTGTTTATCTCTTTTCTTAATGCTTTTCTAAATCTGGCTAATTTGAGAATGATTTTTGGGTTTATGTATGATTTAAAAAAATTTGCATGAACCTAGAACTTGTGATAAACACCATAATTTCTACAATCGCTAGGAATAGACATTGTGGGTTATGTGGTCTTTCTTTTAATTTCCTTGTTCTTGATAATGTCTTTCTATTTGGGATTAGACTAAGGGATTAGTTAATTCTAAATAGTGTAAGAGGATTAATATACTAAGGGATTGAATATTAATTAATTTTGAGAATTGACCATGAATCATTGGAATAGGACTTGATTAAACCAATATTTGACTTTGCATTAAAGAGTTCAAGTAAAATCTGACCCCTAACCTTTTTATATCATTGTTTTTCAACTCAACCTAATTAATTAAATTTGACTTTTGTTATTTTTGTTTATTCTTTCTTTTTATTATTTTTACCTACTCTCTTTTTGCTAACTTGAATAGTATCGATTTGGCAAACTTAGTAATTGATAATATAATTTTCGTGGGAACGATACTTTACTCATTTTTTATTACTTTTGTTGATTTGGTACACTTGTTAATTCCACATCAATATGTAATAACCTTCTATTATGGTGATATGAATTGCATAATATATTAATATATGCTATTGTTATTAGCACTTATTTGCATGTATGTTGTTGTATTTGAATTGTTGAAATAATTAATGTTTTACTGAATTGGGAAGCTCTAAACCTTAAGTTAGACGATACTAGTTTTGCATTGATAGGTTAAGTAGCTTTGAGCAGCCCCAAATTTGATTGCTCAAATAATTTATCTTTTGTCATCCACTGGCTGTGAGGATTATGACTCTAGTGATAAGATTATTATGTGGTAAATGTGATAGAAAGTTTGAATAGTGACACGAATCCACCTTTTATGATGATAAAGAGAAGACTAGGTAAGGTGTGTTAATCATGGCAACCATTACCCAAGAGGGGGGGTGAATTGGATATAAAAACTTTTTCACAAATGCTCTTAAAATAAATACAAATATTTAAGGTATTTAAATAAAAGCACATAAGGAACGTGATGAAGAAAAGAAACTTTAAGAACAGCGGAAAGTAAATGTGTAATAAAATAAAATTACATAAAATAAAGAGATAAAGAGAAGAAGAGCAGTAACGATATTTATCCTGATTCGACCACCAACCACTTGTGGTTACGTCCCAATTCTCCCGAAACACAGTTCGAGATTTTTCACTATGTATACAAGCTTCCAATAGGTGCTTGCAACCTTTACATAAGAGAGCACTTTTCACACACAGTGGAAACTCTACCCTTGTGCTAAAGTCTCTACCAGCGGATACCTCACCCTTATACAAACCTTGAAGGGATACCTCACCCTTATACAAATCTTGAAGGATACCTCACCCTCAATATAGAAGAACAGAAAATATAGATGAAGAGAAACTCTCACTAAGAGCAAATTATACAAATTGAAGCTCTATGAAGCTCTTTAAGGATATCTCAAATTTTGGCTAAAAAGAGCATAGAAATTTGATAAAATATGTATCACAAAATAAAGTAAGAAAGAATTATTTTAGATAAATGGGTGTTGCTAAAAGATGTCCCAAAAACATGTATTTATAGTGGTCTAAGAAAAAGAGCCGTTGGGTATTAATTAATATCACATTAAAAGCCTTTAAAAATAGCCGTTGCGTAAAACTGGATCGAGTTTATTCGAATAAACGAAGTCCTATTCGAATAAATCACTTATAACACATCAGGAAGTGTTTCCTGAAACCTTTTATTCGAATAAACATTTATTTATTCGAATAAACGTTTAGTTATTCGAATAAAACGTTAAAAACACGTTCAGTAACGTTTTTTGGGTCATGTTATTCGAATAACCCTTTGGTTATTCCAATAAACTATTAAAAACTCGTTCTGGTAAGATTTCTGTGGTGTGTTATTTGAATAACATATGCTTTATTCGAATAAACCACTCAGATTTTGAAAACTAACTTTAAATGATCATAACTTCTTCATTTCTTATCCGTTTAAAACAAATGACCAGTCATTGGAAAGATCTTTGAGTCTATTTTCAAATGAAATAAGTTTCAAAACAAAACTCAAAATATTTTGAAAGATATGATTAAAAGAGTGACTAAAGGTCAGTTTTGTAAAACTCAAACTTGACTATTTTTCATAAATTTGAACTACCACCATAAATAACTTTTCAAAACTTGTTTGTTGGGTATTTTAGCATAGGAAAAACATTTGTAAAAACATATTTGAGATATCCATAAAGCTTAGAATAAAGACCCTAAGTCCTATAAGCTATACCATTTAATCTTCCTTTGGACTTGGTCTTTGACATGACTTTGATGTTTATCAATACCTTCATGAAATAGGCATTCACATCCTCCTTGTGTTGAGCTTAATTGAGATCTTTTGTTTTCTTGTTGCAATGCTCACTCTTGATACTTGGACTATCTTACAAAGTATTGCTCACTTAAATAAGCATAATTAGTCCAAATTCATAATTCAATATATTCATATGCATGAATCATAAATGTATAATTCTAGTTAGTTTACCATGCATATAAAACTTTCATATACATATCCAAATAAGATATTTATCAATTATTAATGGATATGCTCTATATATGATGCAACAAAGAATATAAGCAAGATATTCTTTTTGTCTTGTATTTGTCATCATCAAAACTTAACATATAAAATCATTTGGGGCAAACTTATTTCCACAAGGTGATGTAAGAAAATGAAGAAGAAAAACACTATGGATTGAAAAAGTTAATGTGTATTTTTTTTAAGTAGATTTTCTAACGGATAAAAATCACATAGTGGAGCAGTTGCAAAATAAGAGAAAAATCAAAAACAAACGAAATTGACATAAAGAGTAATTTTAATAATAAAAATGATGTTATACAAGAGTTTTGTAGAGAGGATAAGCTAGATAAAATCGCGAGCTCAACATTATTAGGATTGTGAAAGTTGAGTGAGTAATGTTTAGACTATTGCCCTTGCTGGTTGATGAAACTTTGGCAAGTGTACCAAATCATACAAGTAATACAATAGTGAAAGAGTATCATTCCTATGAGGATTGATTACTATTAAGTACCAAGTTCGCTATTCAATTCACTATCTAGACTACCGATTGATATGAAAATTGATTACTTAACATGAAAAGAGCAAATGTGGTAAATAAAGTGAGTATAAGTATTTTTTTAAAAAAAATTTAACAAGATAAAAGTGTGAAAAAAATCAATGGATTAAAGAGTTAGGGGTTGATTATCACTTAACCTTCATTTAATTTCCACAAATTCAAATTAATTATGTTTACTTCCTTCAATTGGTGGCGAGAATACTCTAAAATAGCCAAAACTTAATTCCTTGGTGAAAAACCCTCTTCAAATTACCCAAAATTGTCAATCCCTTAGTCAATTTCATGCATTTGAAAGGTTTAAGCATGAGATTCCCAAATTAGCCATATATTCACCAATACCCATTCCTATGTATTGACAAATTATGGTGTTAATTTCAAGATCAAAGGTATAGAGGAATTTCTCAATTCTCAAAACACTCAACAAAGTAATCTATGGTTGATCAAGTCATAGAAACATTAAGCACAAAAATTAACACTCAATTAAAAAGAAATAAACATTCATTAATCAAGAATTCATGTACATCATGGTTGGGTCAAACTAAGTCTCCCCCTAGCTATGGGAGATTTAGCTACTCATGGAGAAAAACGAAAATAAAGAGAAAAGGAAAGAGGAAATCAAGATGCCAATGGAGATGAGATGAGAAATCTTCTCCTTGGTCTTAGATCCAAGCTTCTTACTCTTCAAAAATGGTGGAAAGAAGAGAGAGAATGCAGAAAATGGAAGAAGAAAAATAAGATGTACGGAAGAGAGCTCTAAAAAACAGTGTAAAAAGAACACAACAACGTCACAGAATCCTATTTATAGTGAATCTTAAGTGAGCCACGTGCTTCAGCACGTTTCTGGTTTCAGACGTCCAAGTCTAGACTTGGGCGTTCCACGTATGGACTTGGAGCTTGCAGATTTTCGCAGAGTTGGACATCAAAAGCCAAGTCTAGACTTAAGGGTTCCACATTTGGACTTGGAACTGTCAGATTCTCAGAACATGCAACCACCAAGTCTGGACTTGAGATTAATTCCATGTTTAGACTTAGAGTTTTACCAGAATAGTA
This sequence comes from Ormosia semicastrata, assembly GCA_029884595.1. Lineage (NCBI taxonomy): Eukaryota > Viridiplantae > Streptophyta > Magnoliopsida > Fabales > Fabaceae > Ormosia > Ormosia semicastrata. The sequence continues at coordinate 2,417,414 of JAQQTO010000057.1, read as the reverse complement.
TGCTTACCAAGTCTGGACTTAGAGGTTTTTCTTCAAAAATCCTTCAATTCTTCAATGCATCTTGATTCCTTTAATGCTTAATTCTCTTGTCCAAGTTCCTTAACTCCTCCAAAGCTTCTTTTTGTCTTCTTGGCCAGCAAATCACCATGCTCTACTAAGTTTTGAATTAAATCTGAATAATTGTGTTCTTTAACTTCATGAAAATTTTCACTAAATGATGTAATATCAAACTTTGGCATGAATGATTAAAGATAAATGAAAACATGTGTATTTTTTCATAAAAACTAAGAAAGATTGAAACTTTATGCTCACAAATGTATTAGTTTTAAGGTCATAATAACTCTATTTCATAGAGTCGTCACACCTCTAAACCTAACTTTTTACTAATCCTGAAGCAAAATAGACAAAAGAGCAAAGCTTTAAGGCCTAATTTCAAAACAACTTCTCATGACAACAATAAGAGTTCCCGAGTTCATCTCATGGCAAAACTTACCTATGAAAATCATTCATGGCCTTAAACTCATTTCATGTTAAGGTAAAACATTGAACTTGACTTCCCAAACTCAACCTAATGCTCTCCATTGCATGTAAATGTAAGATAAACTCCTCTTAATGCATGAAAATTTATTATTATAATCTGTAATGTTTTTCTCCTTTTTTTATATTTCTTTACCTAGTCTTATCCTTATCATTATAAGATGTAGAATCGTTTTTTGTACGTAAACTTTCGATCATATCAACTGCTTGATATATTCATATCAAGTAATATCTTTTTATGAAACATAATTTGTCTCCATTAATATAACATTTATCATTTTTTTAAAATTTATATGTGATGATGAATTAATTTTAGAATTATAATTAATGATTGTATAATTAGTTTATATTTAAAATATTCACTTACGCTGGCAAAACAATTAAAATGCAAGTTTAATATTTTCTTACTTGACATAATCAAGTTTTCAATTTTTCATCCCTATAATCTATAAAACGCTGAGGCGGGTTGACTTATTTTATTTCAAGTTGTGACTTAATTATTTGACATCACTAATGATGGTCATATAACTTAGATGCATTAAGTCAAGTATATTATTGATTAATAAGTAATTATTATAATTAATTAATAAATATCTTAATTAAATATTATAATTAATGATATAATTGATTAATATATTCCACTTAGATGTATTTAAGTTTATGTAAGTATTTTTCTGTTAATTTTTTCATCCTTTTATTCATATATTTCCAACCGCCTTTTAGTATATGACGATAATTGGTATTTTGTTTTGTGAATAACTGCAAGAAAGGTGGAATACATGATTATTATATTTTTGGAAGCAATTAAGATCATATGAGAGATTGTGGAAATATTAGTTAGAATTGTGTTGTAAAAATATAATGGGAGAGGATGAACAGGATGAGATTCTGTTCTTAATCTCACCATTTATTTTGTAGAATTGTATATTTTGATATTGACCATGATTTTTATTTTAGAGTTTTAAAGGATAAGATTTCATTCTGTTCCATAAGGAACAGAAGAGAATCCTGATCCAAATATAATATGTTAAGGATGCTAGAAATCGACTTACTTAAGTGCTGTACGTATAATTAATGTTAAGTTTTTATTTATCTATATATATCTTGTCTTTCCTTATATGTATGCTTTTAGAATTTCAGCAATGTGACTATGAAATGTATGTTTTATTAATAAATACAATATTCCTACAAATAAATAGGAATTTAATCTGCATTTTCTAGCATCAACATATTCAAAAAAATAAATAAAGATTCATTAAAAAAATTGATTTGCAGCGAGGTACTAATGTCGCATTTCCTCAATTCATAATATTTTAGAAGAAAAAAAGAAAAAACTTTGTCAGCAACTCAGCATCATAAATTCTGCTACCAAACATGAGCAACTATCCCCCGACAAGATTCTAGAACGGTACAATGCAGTTGTTGACCACTCTGCAGCGAATTTTTTTTTTTTCCTCCTGAAGTTACTTCAAATTGAGTCTAAAACCTCTACCCAAATTCGCACCCAACTCCAATAACCTAAACTAATCTCAAGCCATATGAATGAACGTCTTGCTTGTTCTGATTCACGTTATTAATATTATTTAGTTTGTAATAAAAAAAATTATTTTAATGGATAGCTGCCATTTGGGTACGTACAAAGAATTTTGGATGATTTTACCGCCCAGGTCATAATTTTGATCAGAATCAAATTATATGGCGATCATTACAATACAAAGTCAATTTGACATTCGAAGGGTAAAAAATTCACAGATGAGATTTATGTGTAAAATTGGATTAAAAATTCATCTTAATTTTTCATGAAATTTTAAAGAAAAATAATCATTCTACACCTTTCAAAAAGGGGTGTAAGTACTGTTTACACTATTTTTAAAAAATGTGATTGAGTAAGAAAAAATAATAGAAAAAAATATGTATAATAAATAATATTAAATAAAGTATAAAAAGAAGTGTATACATTATTTGATGTAAGAATATAAGTGTCAAATTTTAAAAGGTATATCAAACTTCAATAAGTCAGTAAATGTTTAGTGATTGATGTTTAAGGGTATATTTAATTTTTCTTTCGGCTCTCAAGAAATTAAAATATGTGTTTTAGTAATTAAAAGAAACTAATCCCCATAATCTAATCAAAAATAATTATCTTGCATCATTTTATATGAAATACTATTTTTTACATTTTTTTGATGAATGTAATTAAGTGAAAAAAGTAATATAAAAAAATAAATATAATAAATAGTATTAAAAAAAGTATGTGAAAAAATTTATATACTATTTGTAATAAGAATATTATTGTTGTAATCTAATATGTGTCATATTATTTCTGTTAGCGTTGTCAATAATGAAACGTAAGCATTCCTCTCACGGGATGCACGAAAACATATGGCTTACACGTACGTGGAGAACAAGAACGGCTTTGGAATCACAGACCACACACCAACTGATTTGGAATCTTCTTTATTGTGGCCGGCCCATAAACTACACTACACCTCCTTATTGCTTTCTTTCGTATGTTCCGTGTTGGAGCTGGTGCAAGTTGTGCTAGCGTAGATGACAGCGGCAAGGATGAACAAAATCTTGAGTGTGGTAGCTGGGCTGCAGCCTACCCTGCTAATGGTGGTGGTGGCGGCAGCATTTGCTGTGGCCAATGTGCTTTACAAGCTAGCCGAGCTGGATGGAATGAGCTTGGCAGTGATGAATGCATACCGCTTCATTTTCGCTACCGGTTTCATGTTTCCTCTTGCTCTTATTCATGACAGGTCTATTACCAGTAACTTCTTCCTTCTGTTATAATCTGTTTATTAATTAACCCATATATACAAGAAATAAAAGTCCAACTAATTAATGAGCTGTAACTCAAATAGTATTTCTTGGCTCCATCAAAGATGAAAGTTTAAGTTCAATTCTCATATCTTAAATCTAGCAAAACCAGTTTCCCCAACTATCAATCGGCAAGGAAAAATGAAGAAATAAAAGTCAAAAAATTTTTTAACTCTGAATATGGCATGTTTAATAACATGATTAAACTAAAGATTTGGATTTATTAAGGTTATACGGACAAGACTACAATGAAAAATTCATTTCCTGTCGTGAAATAAAATCGCCAACAAGAAGATCGAACAGCAGTTCTCTATGCATGTGTGTGGGTGAGGAAAGAAATTATTCCTATTCTACTATGCTTTTCACTATTTAATCTCAATAGAGCAACTGCCTCTCTTAGTATTATAAAGAGATAGACTAACTTACCTATCATAGACTAACTTACCTATTATGGTAAGTTTATACACAAGACCCACTTCATAATAGTCCACGTGATGAAAGGTGTTTAACAATAATAGATCCAATAACATTAGTAATCTCTATTTGGGCTAAAACAAAATTAATAGTATCTCTTACTATTTTAGTTTTTATTTAAAAATTTTAACTTCCAATTAATTTAAGTTTGATAACATGAAATACTGATTATGCTAGTCCAAATGATAATAATCTTTCAATTTCTACACTTCAATACCCTCACATCCCGATACTTTGTTTCTGGAATGAGGAGGAGAAGCACAGTAAGATATTAACTTTACTGTATGTTTTTTTTTTTTTTTTACAGGAAGAACAAACCCAAGTTGACTTGGAGAGTTTTCTTTATGACATTTCTTTGTGGCTTATTTGGGTATGTTTATGAAACTCCTGTTATGGATATAAATAAAAATCATTCTTGGACATTTTATTTCAGCATATATTTATCCATGTTTCAACTCTATATAATGACAAAAAAAAATCCCCTTTTGGGCAACAACATTGCTACAAAATAATCACCAAAAAATAATGTTTATTATGTGATGCAGGGGAACTTTACTTCAAACCTTTTACTTGGAGGGTCTGGCTTTAACATCGGCAACCTTTGTTTCAGCAACCTTTAACCTCATCCCAGCCATCACCTTTATTATGGCCATCTCATTCCGGTAGTTACCACCAAAACTAATTTATGTTTCTTTTTAATGTTCATTGGTATCATGGTAATTAATTTATTTGATAGTAAGACTATTCTTGATATATATATTTAATCTATTTTTCAAAAATGAAAGTGTGTTTGGAATGTAAAAAAATAAGAAATGATTTGATTTGTAAATCAAATTTAATTAAATCTTGTGTTTGGAATATTAAAAATAAGAAATGATTTGATTTCTAAAATCCTATAGATTTTAATCCTTTTGTTTTAAAAATTTTATCAAATTTGATAAGATTTGATAGGATTTGATTTAATTTGAGACGAACAGACTATTTTACCCGTAGTAACTATCTCTAACTACCTCTCATAAGAGTTAAAATGTAAAATAATAAAATTAAATTAAATCAATTCTCATTTTAATGAATTCTAAACACAAAATTTGATTTCTAAATCAATTCAATTCTTATTTTTTTTAAGTTCCAAATATAAAATTTAATTTCTAAATCAATTCAATTTAAATCAAATCAAATCAAATCATTTCTCATTTTAATTCATTTCAAACACAGTACAAATGCATAGATATGTGAAATTACAAAACTGCCATATAGCCATTTATTTGAAAGGATGCCTCATAATCACAAATGAATTAATGTGTATGTGGCAATTTTGTGCCTGATCTTTGGTGTCACTCAGAGTTTTGTATAATTTATTTCTTAATTTTTCAATAGTTTGGAAAAATTAAATTTGAGAACATCGGCGGGGAAGGCAAAGTTGGTAGGAACTATAATTGGAATTGGAGGGGCAATGCTGATGACATTTTACAAAGGCGTAGAAATTAAAATTTGGTCTTCCCACGTTAACTTTTTGCGTTCGCATCAACATCATAGCCACATGGCACCTCAACACGCAAAGCTTGGACGTCAGGTGCTAGGTGTTTTCTGTGCTTTCGGAAGTTGCTTCTCTTATGCCTTATGGCTCATCATTCAGGTCTGTTAAATTTTCGCCACCAAATTGCAATTCTATAAATTCATTGGTCTTGTCGTTTTATTAATTATTTATGTGTACATTGTGGTTTGACTTCTGTCGTTTACTGCATGAAACAGGGTCTGATGAGTAAAGATTCTAAAGAATACCCAAGCCATCACTCAAGTACAGCGTTGATGTCTATAATGGCAGCAATGCAATCCACTGCTTTTGCTCTTTGTGTTGAAAGGGATTGGAGCCAGTGGAAGTTGGGTTGGAATGTTAGGCTTCTAACAGTTGCATACTCGGTATGCTTTTTAATTTACTTAATGACCATAGGTTTTGTGAACTAGTAATTACATATGATTGAAAAAGAATTGAGCATGTTTTCATGTGATTTTTTATTTTTTTTTGGGGCAGGGAATTGTGGCCTCTGGAATAATGGTTATTGCCACTGCATGGTGTGTAGAGAAGAGAGGCCCACTATTTGTTTCTGTTTTCAGCCCTCTAATGCTTGTGCTTGTGGTTATAGCGGCTTCTTTGACATTGGAGGAGAAAATATACTTAGGAAGGTATGCATTCAATAAAGTCCTGTTTGATTTGCATCTTTTATTCCGCCGGTTTCTCAAAAATTACCGTGAAACCGGTTCCCAATTTATGTGCACTATTGTGAATAAATGCTATTTATACATTCACATGTTCATGATTTGGATTTGGTTTTGTTTGGTTTGATTTTATGCTAAATGTATAGCGTACTCGGATCAGCACTGATTGTATTCGGGTTGTACATGGTGCTATGGGGTAAGAAAAGAGAGACCAAAATGAGGACTCAACCAGTGCCATCACAAATATCTCAATCTCAAGTTGTTGATGGGGTTGTCGTGCCTACGATTGCAGAAGATAAAAGCGGTCGTATCAACATCAATTTTACTGCCTATATTGCTAAGGACCATCAAGACTCACCAAGATATAGACGTGAAGAATATGATATACCTAATACCAATAAGGGCGACAAAGAGAAAGTCGTGATCTCGAGTAATGTCTAAGATACTTGGAATGGACATCCAAATAAGATCTAACGATGTAAATTAAAGGCATTTTGGCAGCATCAGTTTCATGGAAACATGTATATTTGGTTTTTTTCTTTCCTTTCCTTTTTTTTTATCCAACTTTTCTCTATCCAACAATGAAGAACCAAGATATGCTGAAAATAAGGGGCTTATGAGTTGTGGACATTGGGGGCCCCACAAACCACATGTATTCCTATCCGAGATTTTCTTTTCATCCTAATTGTACAATAAATTGGCTTCCATGTAAAAATAGAAAAGAAAAGAAAAAAGTTGGCTTCGTTCCCTGTTGCTTTTACCTTGTCTTTTCCTTCATTTTTGGTTTTGATTGATTGATGTATGTGAGGCCATGCATGTCGTTACGTAATCTAGACGTGAGTAATTTCTTGTTGGGATGCCACCGAAAACCGAGTGATGGTTACGGCATTACCCAAAGAAGTTACGCACATCACAATGTACAAAATCATGCAAAGTGGTGACTCTGGTTGTGCACACAGACAATTTGATATACCATCCACGGATCCAGATCGATTATAAAAATAAGTGCACAAATCTCGGTTCTTCATTCAATTTTAGTATTTAGTAATTTTAATACAAAAATAAGAAAAAAGTTGTTTTAAATGGCAGGATGGATAACTGCACACCCTGCAACTTCTTTTGAAACTGTAGGAGATCATTATCCACTATCCACGCTCCATAAATACCTCCTTTGCATACTCGCAGCCATGAATGGTCCACGACAAATGGCTAAACGGAGTTAGTATCGCTTTGCCCTAAAAGTTGTACCAAACTTTTCACAGAACAGCCCTTCACTATATAGATGATTAAAAGATCAAATGCAAATAAACCATATACTCTTCTAACATATGATTCTCGATATTTTTTATTTATATATATTCTCAAAATTATAGATGATGAAAATTATTTTGTTTAAGAAATATCCCACAAGGTCCAAATTCATCCATACATAGTTCATCAAAAAAAAAAAAAAATTCCTCCATACATAAATAATACTGTACGACTTGGGCTAAACTCAAATGATAAACGTGATATGTTGACCCAAAAAAAAAACGCGATATGAAATTTGAGTACAGAGATGACAAGTTTAATTCTTTGTATAATTGAATAATTTGTGAATGAAAAAATATTCTTATCATAGTTGTTGTTTTCATTTTACCCACAGTGTATACTCACAACATAGTATTCATCAACACACTAGTAAATATACATAAAGTATTGTGAATTACTTATCAATTGAATTCAATTTTAATTTATTATCTACGTAAAAGCTTTTATATATCATCTAGTCATGTATTGGTACATTGTTAAAATAGTTTAGCTATTGAAGTTGTGGTATTGAGTAAGTAAAAATTAAATCCTTTTATCAATTATACGACTTATTACAATGCATGCTCTCCCTGTCTGGAACTTCTGATTTCGTTGAATTAACGAAGGCCCCACTCTCTCGTAACTCACGATGGTATTTTTTGTACAAATTATCATCAATTAATGGCAAAACCACTATAAGAATTTTGTGAATTAGCGATAGAATATAACAACAAAATTTTTTCTTTGCTAATCCTTTATTAATATATATTAGCAATGAATTAATGAAGAAAATTGAAATATTAATGAGAGATTAATGATGAATTTTTTTTGGTTACTAATTAGTAAATTTCTTGTAGTGAACTAACTAACAATTGATTATTTACAATAATTCATCCTACAATATCCGTAAATTCCATATCAATAATATATACAGGAAAGGATTGTAAATATTTAGGTTTCAAGAATTTATTTATAGAAATAAAAGAACCTCAATACTATTTCCAATAAATTAGAAAACAAAGAAATGTATATAAAAGGAAGAAAGCGGCAGGGAGGGCTTAACTTAAAGTCCTCAACTTTTGAATCCGCGGGCTATATAGTTTAGGCCACAATTAGATCATATGTTGCTTTTATATATATATATAGGATCTTACTCAGGTGAGATGAATGTTTATTGTGAGAGGTAGAATGAGTGAATCTTGACCATTTTCATGAATAATCAAGATTAAAATATAAATACATGTGATTTTTTTAAGTGGTCACATGACCTTCAAGTAACTTTTAATCTTGACCATCTATGTATGGTTGTATGGTCAAAATTTATTCCTCTCACAATAAAAATTTTACTCACTAGATATGTCTCATATATATATATATAGAGAATTTTACTCAAGTGAGATGAGTGTTTATTGTGAGAGGTGAGAGGAGTGAATATTGATATTAGATCTTTTATGAATAGTTAAGATTAGAATATAAATGTATGTGACTTTTTTAAGTGATCACATGACGTTTAAGTAATTTTTAATTTTGATCATCCATGTATGGTTGTATGGTCAAAATTTATTTCTCTCATCCTCTCACAATAAACACTCTTATCATTAGATATGTCCATATATATATATATATATATATATATATATATATATATATATATATATATATATATATATATATATATATATTCTTTGTTTTGTTTTTCTTATTGTTTTCAAAACCCACTTTGTAAAATAACATTAAAAAATAAATATAAAAACATCAAAACAATTTATAATTCTACAAAATGAAGTTATTTTAACTTTTAATTGAATAAAAATGTAGTTGTTAAGTCCAAAACTCTCCTCAGCTATGAGAAATTGTGCTTGATTTTTTACACTTTTGTCATACTCATTTATAAACTAATTTCAACTTGTTTAATTGTATTTCTTAAAATTAATGGATTCACTTTGTTACTTTAATTCAAAATTCGTGAATTTATGTAAATTTGTAGATTTCAATAGAATAAAGAGGATTTTGGAAACAAAAATGATCATCTTACACTTTTAAAAAGGAGTATAATTACTGTTTACATTATTTTTAATGAATGTTGTTGATACTCAATTTTATCCATCTTTTATTTTTATTTTATTTTATTTTATTTTATTTAATTTCTTAAAAAAAAAATTGTATGGGTCAACCCATGACCCATTTTTCTTCTCAACCCATAACCCATTTTCTCAACTCTTCCTTTTCCCCTTCCTGTTGCTACCACCGAACCATCAAAGTTGCATTGAATTGGATTGAAAATTTCTACAGTTTTTCTTTCCAAATCATCAAGCTCATTCAATTTTGAGCATCTGCCTTCCAAAACGTAAAAAATGAAATTAAGGCATTTGAATGATGGGGCACAATATAAGGAAGGGAAGAATGAAAAGGACGGGGGGATTCAATCGTTCAGAGGCAATCATTCAGAAACAAAAAAAAAGAGAAAGCAATTACAGACTTAAAAATTCATACGAAAAGGAGGAAAAAATTCCCACAGATACGAAAACCCCTCCCACAATTCATCTTCATCTTCAACAATCAAGCCATTTCAATTTCCTTCAACCACCAAAACCATCCTGCCCACACCCAAATTTTCATTATTTTCACAATTTTTTTTTTTTCACAACCACCATCCCTTCATCAAACCATAACCTCTTCTCACCCCTTCTGCCACCCACCATCATCCTCCATAACATCCATCTTTCAACCAAAAACCATCACCAGAAATCCACATTTAAACCAAGCAAAACAACCCAGGAACTACTCCACCGTGTCGCCGGCCACAACCCACCGTCCCTGCAACGCGTCGCCGCCCCGCTCGGATCCAAGCACTGCCCAGCCGCGAACCTCGCCAGCCCCCCTGCAACCCGCGCGTCGTTCCCTTCTCTCTCCACCGTTGCCCGCACCGCGCCAGTCCGACCAGCACAGATCCGTCGCCGGCTCCACCGCGTCACGCCCCTGCTCCGCGCGCCAGATCCGGCAAGCCGTCGAAAAACCGGGGTTCCGCTCCTGTCTGTGCCACCTCTCGCCTTGACGCCGGCATTCCACCACGTTGCTGCCGTCTTCGCGTTGCGCCGCCCTGCTCCCTTCTCCTCCACCGATCGTGAGTTTCTTCTTCCCCTCTCATTTTTCCTATTTCTTTTTCTGATTCATAATCTATGTCTCAAGCCTTTTTGTATTCTTTGCTTCCTTTTTTTTTTTTTTTTTTGGGGCATTGAATAAGTTTGGACTTTTTGTTTTTTTTTTTTTCATTTGGGCCCTTTCGTTTCTTGGTTTGGGCTGTTTTTTTTTTTTTTATCTTATTCATTTATTATTTGGATTGATTTGTAGTTATTAATTTAGAATTTACATTATTTGTATTTTAATTTAATACACTTTTTTCATTAATTTTTTTTTTTTGAGGTTGATATGTAACTTTAATTTAATTATTGTAAATTAAGTGATTTAAAAGCGGCTATTATGCGGAAAAATTGGGAGAGGATCGGAGCGCCGATCAGTTACACTCTTCCCGATAATCTTGAGGCTTTATATTGGATTTTGCTTGAGCTTGTAGGATAGTCTAATCCCCACATAAAAATTAAAATAATTATGTAAATTAAAATATAATTTTTTTAAATAAACCAAAATAAACTTTTCTTTTGTAAAATAAAGTATTCAAATAAAAGTGAACAATTTCATACAGATTTAGCATTATGATTGTGGTGAATTAAAACTTTATTTTTCATGAAAACATTTTTTAGAAATTAATGCAAAAATCTCATTGTGCATAAAAATATTTTTCTTCTTGATTACGAATGAGATTTATTTGGCCATTTACTTTAAAAATTATTTTCTTACCTTAAACAAATTTCTTTGAGTTAAAATTATTCATTGAAATATTTTTTTTTATTTGGCCATTTTATTTTGAAAATTACTTCTCTTCAAAAAGATAAAATTTTAATTCACCACTTTTATATAATATGTTGTAGACTTTGAATTTGTTCTAAAAAAAATAGCTATTTAGCCACCCATTACTTGTCTTAGTCATTTATCATTCTTGATATTATGCTTGACAAAATGGGACATGTCAAAATAAAAAAAATAAAAAAAATTCTTTTCTTTTAATTAATAAAGGACCAATTAAATTAATCTTACAAATAACATTAGATTAAATAGGTAACCGTTCTTAGAACGGACGGTGTAGGGTGCTAACACCTTCCCTACCCGTAATCAACCCCCGAACCTCAAACTCTGAAACGTAGACCATCTTTTAGGTGTCCAATTGCACCATTCCATTTAATGGATAAAGCGATTGGTGGCGACTCCCTAACACCCCGAGGTCCTATCCTCCTTGTTCTTTTTATTTTCGCGGCGCCCTTCGGGACGGTTGCGACAGCTGGCGACTCCACTGGGGATATAGAGGGTTAAGCCTTATTTTAATCTCATGTTATTTGCTCTTTAATTATATTGGTCCATTTTTGTTTGTTTATTTGTTATTTGTTTCATATTATTGTACATTTTGTTTACATTATATTTATTATATTTACTGCTTTGTAAATAAGTTCTCTCATGTACACTTCCACACACAAGCTCTCTACTCCGAGCTCAGTACCTTGTAGGCTTAGACAGAGGGTGAAGTAGTGTTGCTTTGTGGGACCGTTGGTCTCCGTTTAGGCACATGAAAACCCCTCGCTCAAATTGAACTCTTTCCGCTTGTAACCTATCATGGGTGAGGATGGAGGACCCTTGCTAGCCAAAGTGTTGGTGACAAAGAAGGGACAATTTGGGGACCTTTTGTCCGATAGGGGTCTAGAACCAAAGCTCTCACTTGTAGATATAATCTTAGAGCTATCATCATTCATAGAACTTATCCTGCTGATCGGGTACCAAGATTAGGTACCCCCTTTTCCTCTAACATATGAGGAATTTCTGTTTGTCTTTTATTTTGTAGTTGTTAACTTTTCTTTTATCTTGCATTTGCATATTTGGTCCAATCCTGTGAAGATATCGATAAACCTCAAGCATGAATAAGGGAAAGATGACTCTAATGTCTGAGGTGGCAGAGAGTATCAAGGCTGTCGGTGAAGAGTCTGCAAGAATTCAAGCCAAGGAAGGAAATAGTTTGCGTCGCGAGAATGTTCCTTTACCTCTCTTAAAGGGGAGCCATGACTTTGAGCAAAATGACTTAAGGAGGCTCCGTAATGCGTGGTGTAGCATGAGAAGACAAGAAGAGTTCAATGACAAGTATGGAGATATTGCAGCTCTCATGTTCATCACCCCTGACCTCCAAATGTTGAAAGCTATGCTCCATTTCTGGGACCCATCATATCGGTGTTTTACTTTTCGACAATTTGACTTGGTGCCCACGATTGAGGAGTATGCTAGGCTTCTTAATAGAGACGACGTGCTAAAGGACAAAGTGTACTCACATGACCCTAAGAAGACGCCAAGAAGGATGCTGTCCAAATTGATAGGGATTCATGCCAATGAACTGGACAAGTACATGGTGGATGAAGGACGAAGTCTAGATTCGGAGTTCTTGCTTAGGTTGGTTGAAGTTCAAATTGATCAAAGGTTTGGTTTGGTAGCACTAGCCCTTGCTATTTATGGGTTAGTAATTTTCCCAAGAGATGGAAAAATCAAATAGATGGACACGTGATCAATTTGTTCGAGCAGATTGAGCATGGGGTACACCCAGCCCCACCAATTTTAGCCGAGACAATTCGATCTCGAACTACTACCGAGTCCATCAAAAAGGAAGGTTTTGGGGATGTGCACCATTACTTGCAGTATGGATGCTTAGTCATATGCCAACGTTGAAGTGCTTTAACCATCCAGAAATTGATCTGAAACAAGTATGTCATACCTAAGCACCCGCTCTCTCTATATGGTCGTGACAATTGGCCTCCCCGAACTCCGACGATGAGGCAATGGATCAGTTTTTTCATGGAAATAAAAGAAGTGGTCTGGAGGGCCAAGTGGTTTCCTCACACTTATACCATATATAGATGTGGAAGCAAACCTTGGGTTCCACTTATTGGCCCATGGGGAGTAGTGGGCTATGCTCCAGCTATGGTCCGAAGACAAATGGCATCCCTGCAATTCATTCCGATGACTCATGGACTGTCCAAATTTGAATTCTCGTATGACGATGAAGGAACCAGTCATAAAATAAAAGAAGTCATTGAAGATTGGAAGGACACAAGAAGTGTGAAGCCCGGTCTCCCATCATCTGAAACGACACCAGAATACCCAATTTGGCAGGCTAATAGGAAGAAGGGGTTTCTTGCTCCCAAGGTACAGGGTCCAGAGTTACCAATACACCAATTTAATGAACCCAATGACTACTATGCCGAAGCAGAGGGGCGGTACGAAATCATTTATCGGCAGTGGACTACTGAGAGAAGGTCCTTGGAAGATCAACTTGGCACTACAAGAAGAAAAATCCAAAGTCAAGAACAAGAGACAGCCTCTAAAGATATTGAAATAGAGAGGTTAAGGAAAACATGTCAAGCCCTCGAAATAATCATTCAGGGGAAAGATGGTCAACTTCAAGAATTCAAGAATGAAGTTAAAATCTTGAATCAACATTTGGAAAAGCATGTTGAATGGTCTACTTTCTTGGAAAGTAAGAAGAATCAGTTAGAGGATGATGTTCTTTTCTTGACTAATGAAAAGAATTTCTATCGTAATGCAAGCCAAGAAATGGAGCGGAAAGCCGAAATGGTTCTTGATAATATGAGGAAATCTCCAACCATTCAAGAAAGAGGGCAAGAGAAATCATCAAAGTGGAAGCCAAGCTAGCACCAGGGAGAAAACCAAGATATTTTGACTCGGGTTAGAAAGGACCTTGACTTCCTAGGAAAATTTCACTGAAATTAGTTTCTTGTTCTAGGAATGCTGATGTAATGACTCTTTCCATCTTATTTTGTAAAGCTAATTTCTCCATCTGACTTGAGGAGTAGCAAGAATCAACATATGTAAAACTCTCTATGACCATAGAGCTTTTTCCCTTTGAATAAATGAGGTTTATCGATATCGCTTGCTGCTTTGGATCACGTCTCTACATGCATAGTTTTATTTTTTGCATTTTCTTTTTCATATTTTCTAATAATAAAAAATGAATACAGAAAGGAAAACTGTCTCTACGACACCCATATAGGACTCGCTCTCAATCAAGAGTCATGGATGAACTGGGTCAGTCACAAGAGGAGTTGAGAAGTGAAGTAAGCCAGCTCAAAGAACAAATGGCCAAGATCTTGGAAATTCTGGAAAAAACGAAGAACACAGAGGGGACTCCTTCAAAGGCAAATGATGATCCTTCTGCCACGCCTGCACACCCGCCCGGCTTTACGCCAGTTCCTTGGCAGTATCCTAGTGTCACCTCTCAAGGGGCCATGATGCCACTCACAATTTACTCAAATAATCCTGAAGCACAGGCATCTTCATTCCCACCATATGGCCTTCCACCTGGTTATGTGCCACCATTATCCACCAATATTCCTGAGGGCAGTGCACCGACAGTCCCAACGAGTTCAAACCCTCTCCAAGGATCTCAACTAAATATCAGTGAGATTCCTCAGTACCCGGTTTCTATTCCACCTTATGGCATTTCTCCTGGTTTTATGTCATCCCAAATTACCAACCCTCTTGAGAGCGGCTCTTCATTGGTAATACCTACTTCAGAGCCACAAGGTTCGACTCAGGCCCAACCTCCTTTCTACATGCCACAGTTTTTTTCCCATAAAGTCGCTGGAACTTCTCCGCTGAACCCTTCAACTGAAGGCATTCAATCCAAGGGAAAATTAGAAGTTCTGGAAGAAAGATTGCGAGCCATAGAAGGAGCAAGTAGCTATGGTCTTCTGGATGCCGAGCTCTGTCTTGTCCCGAATGTGGTAATCCCTCCAAAGTTTAAGGTCCCTGATTTTGAAAAATATAAGGGAACCACTTGCCCAAAGAATCATCGACCATGTACATCCGCAAGATGGCATCCCATGCTCATGATGATAACTTGTTGATTCATTTCTTCCAGATAGCTTAGTTGAGGCAGCTTCTAATTGGTATACACACCTGGAACGTGCCCATATACGATGCTTCAAGGACTTGGCGGATGCTTTCTTAAAGCAATATAAGTACAACATCGATATGGCACCAGATAGGCTACAGTTACAAAACATGGTTAAGAAAGGAGCTGAAACCTTTAAAGAATATGCTCAGCGGTGGAGAGAGATAGCTGCTCAGGTTGAACCCCCATTGACAGAAAGGGAAATGGTGGCCACATTCATTGACACTCTCCAATCACCCTTCTATGACAAAATGATAGGGAGTGTGTCGTCGAATTTCTCAGACATGGTTATCATCGGGGAAAGAATCGAAGGAGGAATGAGAAGTGGAAAGATTGAAAGCTCAATGGGGACATTTAGTGCCAAAAAGCCCCCAGCAGGGAAGAAAAGAGAAGGAGAAGCCCATCTGTGACTTTCGATCAAAGGAGTTTTGCCCAAGGAGACATAGCCAGACACATGTTAACCCTCAACCATCCTTCCACCTCCTACATGCCTTACTATCCATACATTGCTAATGCCTCTCAAGCTCCATATCCTCAGCCTTATCACCCAATGATCCCTTATCGTGCACCATCTCCTATCCCAAATCAAACACTCCCTACCATACCATATCAACCAACCCAACCATGGGCCCAAAACCCAAATACCAATCAAAGAAGGCCGCCAGCTAACCAAGAAAAGAAACCTGTCCAATTTGACCCAATTCCCATGACCTATACTGAACTGTTACCACAACTCTTCCGAAATTCATTATTGGTTCCTTGCCCAATGAAGCCATTGGAACCCCCCTACCCAAGAGGGTTTGACCAGAATGCTAAATGCGAGTACCATGCTGGGGCCGTAGGTCACTCAACAGAAAATTGCAGAGCCTTGAAGTTCAAAGTGCAAGACTTGATTAATGCCAAATGGTTAAACTTTAAGGAAAAAACTCCTAATGTAGGCCGCAATCCTTTGCCTGATCATGGAGGTCCAGTAGTTAATGCCATAGAGAAGTCTTCTGGACGATGCCTCATAAGTCGTAGGGCGAGGTGAAAACTCCCATGAGAGTAATTTTTCAAGAGCTTTGCAAATATGGGTTGATACAAAACCAAGTTGAGTTTAAAAAGGCCAATGAAGATGAAACAAGCAGTGTGCAAGATTCATGGGGAAGTCGGGCATTCTATTGAAGAATGTGATGAATTCAAGCGGATCCTCCAAAGTTTGATGGACAAATCACCTAGTGCAAATAAGCAATCGAAGCGATAATGGTGACGTCTATATGGTCAAGGAAGTTACACCTCCACCAGTTCAAGAGGCTGCCAATACCTATGCAACACAACCAATCATAGGGCAAGCTCCAGGCATACCAAGGCCATTGACAATTCATTATAGTAAAGAGGTGTCTCCGCAAGTCTCTTTTGGTCGGAATCCTATCACTATTCAAGTGCCGACTCCTTTTCCTATAAGGATACCAGAGCTGTGCCTTGGAAATATGATGTGCAAGTCGTTGTGAATGATCTCCAAGACAATCAAATGAAAATCTCATCGGCTATCTCTAGCATATCTGGGATTGGTGGAATGACTCGGAGTGGTCGTATTTATACACCTGAGTATTTGCGTAAAGACCAAGTGGAGGAAGTGGAAAGAATTCGGAAAGGGAAAGGCAAGATAGGGGAAACTTCTACTGAAGAAGCCTTGAAAGAAAAGGAAGAACCAAAGGCAACACAGCAAGAGGTCTATAAGAAAGAAGTGACCGAGGAAGAAGCTTGTGAATTCTTAAAATTCATAAAGCAAAGTGAATACAAGGTGGTGGATCAACTGAACCGCACCCCTGCAAGAATATCACTCTTATCCTTATTCTTGAACTCTGAACCACACAGGAAGGTGCTAATGAAAGTGCTTAATCAAGCCCATGTTTCTCATGACATCACGGTTGACAAGTTAAATGGCGTTATCAACAACATCACAGAGATAATTACATCACTTTCACCGATGATGAAATACCCAATGAGGGGAGGGGACATAATAAAGCACTTCATATCTCGAAAATTTCAAGACCATATCATGGCTAGAGTAATCGATGGATAATGGCTCTTCCTTGAATGTGATGCCAAAGTCGACACTCTCTAAATTACCTTTTGATGGGTCACACATGAAATCAAGTGCGATGATAGTAAGGGCATTTGATGGCACGAGGAGAGAAGTCATAGGGGAGATTGAAATACCAGTTCAAATTGGTCCCTGCACTTTCAACATACTCTTCCAAGTAATGGACATTGCACCATCCTACAGTTGTCTATTAGGACGACCATGGATTCATTCTGCTGGAGCCGTGCCTTCCACCTTGCACCAAAAAGTCAAATTCATAGTTGATAACAAAATGATTACTGTCTTTGGTGAAGAAGACCTACTGGTGAGCAAGCCGCTAGACACCCCTTATATTGAAGCTACAGAAGAGGCTTTGGAGACTGCCTTTCAAGCACTCGAGGTTGTTAATACCATTTATATAAAGGAAGGAGCTCCAATTTCTAAACCGCACTGCGTCTGTTGCATCTGTAATGATGGCTAAAGTTATGCTAGAAAGAGGTTATCAGCATGGAGAAGGGCTGGGCAAGAAACGACAAGGTGCCACAGGACTTTTTCAACCCTTTGAAAATAAAGATAGATTTGGGCTGGGGTACAAACCTACCAAAGCCGATAAGAGGAGGATAATGGAAGAGAAAAAGAGAAAAGGTTGGCTCGCTTGGAAAATCGAGAACCTAAAGTGAAGGAAGTCCCCATCTGTGACATAAGACAAAGCTTCCGGAGCGCAGGAGTTGTGTTCGTAGACCAAGTGACCGCAGTTGAAGATGATTTTGTTAGTCATATGGACCTGGTGTATGCATGTTCTTCGGATACAAGACTCGACAACTGGGAGATCTCCGAGTTTCCAATAACCTTAGAGTCTCTTTCAAAGTAATTCTGTAGTGCTTTTTCCTTTAGCTCTGCCCAAGGCTTTAGGATTTTCATTTGTAAATGGGCTCACATGTTTCATTTCCAATAATTGTTATTAATAAAATGCATTTTTGAGTTCTCTCATTTTTCATTTCATTAGCTTTCATCCCACCATTATCATGACCTACTATTCATTTCATTTTTCTTGTGTCAACATCACTTATTGCGATCTGAAAATGACTCTCTTGAAAGTGACAAGTGTCAATATCTCATCATATAATTTTGAACACCCTGTTAATCATACTGATGAGGATAATGAGGATGATTGGGAAACTTCACCTGAGTTAATGAGATTACTTGAACAAGAAGCTAAAGAAATCCAACCCCATGAGGAACCAATTGAAGTAATTAATTTGGGGACTGAAAATGATGAGAAAGAAATCAAAATTGGTACCTCGATGAAAGAGGATGAGCGTAACAAGTTGATTAAGCTCTTGTTTGATTATAGTGATGTTTTTGCATGGTCATACCAAGATATGCCTGGGCTAGACACTGACATAGTTGAGCACAAATTGCCACTAAAACCTGGGTATCCTCCGATTAAGCAAAAGTTGAGACGAATGAAACCTGAGATGTCCCTAAAAATCAGAGATGAAGTAAAAAGACAGTTTGATGCTGGATTTCTTGCAGTTGCAAAATACCCACAATGGGTTGCCAATATTGTTCCTGTCCCAAAGAAAGACGGGAAAGTCCGAATGTGTGTAGACTATCGAGACTTAAATAGGGCTAGCCCTAAAGATGACTTCCCGTTACCTCACATTGATGTTTTGGTGGACAACACTGCTCAACATTCATTTTTTTCCTTTATGGATGGTTTCTCGGGATACAATCAGATCAAGATGGCACCGGAAGACATGGAGAAGACCACATTCATCACCTTATGGGGCACCTTCTGCTACAAAGTGATGCCTTTTGGCTTAAAAAATGCTGGGGCAACGTATCAAAGAGCTATGGTGACATTGTTCCATGACATGATGCACAAAGAAATAGAAGTTTATGTGGATGATATGATTGTAAAGTCAAAAACAGAAGAAGATCATATAATTAATCTGCAAAAGCTTTTTGAGCGATTAAGAAAGTTCAAACTCGATTGAATCCTGCAAAATGCACTTTTGGTGTCGAGATCGCAAACTATTGGGGTTTGTGGTGAGCCGAAAAGGAATAGAAGTTGATCCCGACAAGGTTCGAGCAATACTTTTGACATGCCGGTCCACTCGCCGAAAAAGAAGTTCGGGATTTTTGGGAAGGTTGAATTACATCGCTCGATTCATATTCCACTCACAAGAACATGTGAGCCGCTCTTCAAGTTGTTACGCAAGAATCACCAAATCAAGTGGAATGATGATTGCCAAAGAGCCTTTGAAAAAATCAAGCGGTATTTACAAGAACCCCGCTTTGGTGCCTCCAAGGCTGGGGAGACCTCTCATTATGTATTTGACGGTTCTGGATGAGTCTATGGGTTGTGTACTGGGGCAGCATGATGAGTCCGGTAGGAAAGAACGCGCCATCTATTATTTAAGTAAAAAGTTCATCGACTATGAAGCAAAGTACTCATTGTTAGAGCGAACTTGTTGTGCCTTGGCATGGGCTGCCCATCGATTGAGGCAATACATGTTGTGTTACACTACTTGGTTGGTGTCCAAAATGGATCCTATCAAGTATATCTTTGAGAAACCCGCTCTCACTGGGAGAATCGCGCGATGGCAAGTTCTATTATCGGAGTATGAAATTATTTATGTCACCCAAAAGGCAATTAAGGGAAGTGCCCTTGCAGATTATCTGGCTAACCAGCCTATAGAAGATTATGGGTCGATGCAATGTGAGTTCCCTGATGAAGATATAATGGCTCTGTTTAAAAATGAAGAATCTTCTGAAAAAGAAAAATGGACTATGTGGTTTGATGGAGCCTCTAATGCACTGGGGCATGGCATTGGAGCCATCTTGATCTCCCCTGAAGATAAATACATCCCAATCACAGCAAGGTTGTGTTTTGATCATTACTAACAATATAGCAGAATACGAAGCATGTGCTTTGGGTATTCAGGCAGCAATAGAATCAAAAGCAAAGATCTTGGAAGTATATGGGGACTCTGCCTTGGTCATTCATCAACTAAAAGGAGAATGGGAGACCCGTGATGCCAAATTGATCCCATACCATGTTTACATCAAAGAATTGATTGAGCAATTTGATGAAGTCACTTTTCATCATGTTCCTCGAGAAGAAAATCAGTTGGCTGATGCTTTGGCCACGCTATCATCAATGTTCCAAGTAAGTCATGAAAGAGACCTACCACTTATAAAAATGGAAAGTCGTGACTGTCCTGTATATTGTCAAGTGGTCGAAGATGAGCCTGATGGAAAGCCGTGGTACCATGACATCAAATGCTTCATCAAGAATAGGGAGTACCCTCTAGGTGCTTCAGAAAATGACAAGAGGACCCTGAGGAGGCTCGCAATGGGTTATTTTCTGAGTGGGGAAATACTTTACAAAAGAAATCATGATATGGTGCTTCTAAGATGTGTTGATGCAATGGAAGCAGAAAAGATTATCGAAGAAGTACATGAAGGTTCCTTTGGAACTCACTCCAATGGACATGCAATGGCAAGGAAAATCCTAAGATCTGGTTATTATTGGTTAACCATGGAAACTGACTGCTTCAATCATGTGAGGAAGTGCCACAAGTGCCAAACATATGCTGATAAGATCAATGCTCCTCCAGTTCCCTTGAATGTCCTAGCAAACCACGCCATTCTCCATGTGGGGTATGGATGTCATAGGACCTATTGAACCTAAGGCCTCAAATGGGCATCGCTTTATCCTTGTCGCGATAGACTACTTCACCAAATGGGTTGAAGCTGCTTCTTATGCCAATGTGACCAGGAATGTGGTGATCAAGTTCATCAAAAAAGAGTTGATATGTCGTTATGGTCTACCGAATAAGATCATTACCGATAATGCAACCAACTTGAATAACAAAATGATGAAGGAAATGTGCGAGAATTTCAAGATCCAACATCATAACTCCTCACCATATCGCCCAAAGATGAATGGGGCTGTTGAGGCAGCAAACAAAAACATCAAGAAAATCATCCAAAAAATGGTTGTGACATACAAAGATTGGCATGAGATGCTTCCCTTTGCTCTGCATGGTTATCGCACATCTGTCCGTACCTCAACTGGGGCAACTCCTTTCTCTTTAGTTTACGGAATGGAAGTCGTACTCCCTATTGAGGTAGAGATCCCCTCATTAAGAGTACTGATGGAGACAAAATTGGAAGAGGCCGAATGGGTCCAAGCTCGACTAGATCAGTTGAATCTTATTGAAGGTAAAAGGTTAACTGCACTGTGTCATGGCCGATTATATCAAAGGAGACTTATGAAAGCCTATGCAAAAAAGTGCGCCCTCGACAATTTCAAGAAGGAGACTTAGTGCTCAAAAGATCCCGCCAATGCAAAAAGATCACCGAGGAAAATGGACTCCAAATTATGAAGGACCTTATGTCGTGAAGAAGGCTTTTTCTCGGAGGGTCCTTGATTCTCACAAGAATGGATGGTGAAGATCTACCACTTCCTGTAAATTCGAGATGCAATCAAGAAATATTATGCATAAAAGCACTACTTGTCAAATAAAATAAAATAAAAAAAAAGGAAAAGCATGGCTCGCTAGGTGGAAAACCTGAAAAGGCTACTTAGGCAAAAGTTAGAGCGACCTGGTAGGTTGAAAACTCGAAAAGAAGCGACCTAGGCAAAAGTTAAGGTCCAAAATAAAACGACAATAGTGCTTGATATGACAAAGGAAGTGAGACAATATTGCTTGAGTCTCCATGCTGGGGAGAAGCAAATCTGCTTTTAGAGCAAACTAAGTTTCTATATTGGGGCGGTGCCAAATGATCTCAACTGGGGCAATCAAAGTCTTCATAGGTCAAGTTAACGGTGTTCAAAATCGGGTATGCGAGAGGATTGACGCCGATTACGATAAAGGGTTTCATTGGAAGAATTGAAGACCTTTGCCCTTATCATCCCTCTCAGTAAATTTCATGTTGATGACCACAATAATACTTTCTTTTCACCATTCCCATTTCAATACAATATCATCATGTTTTTACCTTTGCCTCTTCTTTGACTTAATATGCATTTTTCTAATAATCATATATTGGAATATGAAATGTGTGACATTGCTGTCCGAGCATTAAGAATTGCTAATGACTTGAAAGGTATGGGAAACACAATGATTCCTGATAAGAGTGTTGATAAAGAGAAAGGACAACCAGGTCACCTCAAGGGTCATTCTGGTTGGACATTTCAACCATCGGCTGAATAGACAAATGAAAGGATGCCATTAAATCCTATTCCAGTTCATCTTTGAAAATGATTGCAATCATGTCCTCAAGGGTCGTGGAGACAAAAACAAAAAAAAATAAACAAAAAAAAACAAACAAAAAAAAAAGAATTTTTTTTTTTTCATACTCTCATACATTTGAAGCATGCATTGCATAAATGCATTTGTTCTCATTTTGCTAGCCTTGACCTACAAAGATCCAAGTTGCTGTTTACCTTTTTGGGTCCCTGCACCCATTGTATTTAGTTTTTGGGCCCCGCGCCCATTGTGTTTTCCTTTTCCCCTGCGCCCATTGTGTTTTCCTTTCCGGTTCCTACACCCTTGTTTTCCTTTCTGGCCCCCGCGCCCATTGTCTTTAGTTTTTGGGTTCCTACACCCTTGTTTTCTTGTTTCCGGGCCCCGCGCCCATTGTCTTTTAGTTTTTGGGTTCCTACACCCATTGTTTTCTAGTTTCCGGGCCCTCACGCCCATTGTGTTTTCCTTTCTGGGCCCCCGCGCCCATTGTCTTTTAGTTTTTGGGTTCCTGCACCCATTGTTTTCTGGGTCTCCATACCCATTGCTTTTAAGTCTTCTGTTAAGCTTCAACGGATACCCGACTCCGTAAGCTTCTTGCTTTTAAGTTTTTGTTAAGCTTCAGCGGATACCCGACTCCGTAAGCTTCTTACGTTGTTTTTGTTAAGCTTCAAATGGATACCCGATTCCAAGCTTTTTTGGGTCCTCGTACCCGTTGTTTTTGGGTCCTCGTACCCATTACTTCTTTGTTTTTGTTAAGCTTCAACGGATACCCGACTCCGTAAGCTTCTTACGTTGTTTTTGTTAAGCTTCGGCGGATACTTGATTCCGCAAGCTTTTTACCTTTTGGGTCCTCGTACCCGTTGTTTTTGGGTCCTCGTACCCATTACTTCTTTGTTTTGGTTAAGCTTCAACGGATACCCGACTCCGTAAGCTTCTTACGTTGTTTTTGTTAAGCTTCGGTGGATACTTGATTCCGCAAGCTTTTTACCTTTTGGGTCCTCGTACCCGTTGTTTTTGGGTCCTCGTACCCATTACTTCTTTGTTTTGGTTAAGCTTCAACGGATACCCGACTTCGTAAGCTTCTTACCTTGTTTTTGTTAAGCTTCAACGGATACCCGACTCCGTAAGCTTCTTACCTTGTTTTTGTTAAGCTTCAACGGATACCCGATTCCGTAAGCTTCTTACCTTGTTTTTTGGTTAAACTTCAGCGGACACCTAAATCCGCAAGTTTTTACCTTTTCATGGATAAAATTGAATCAATTCCTTTGTTTTTCATTTATCCTAAATGTACAACAAAGGGGGGCAGCTGTTGATACTCAATTTTATCCATCTTTTATTTTTATTTTATTTTATTTTATTTAATTTAATTTCTTAAAAAAAAAACTGTTGTATGGGTCAACCCATGACCCATTTTTCTTCTCAACCCATAACCCATTTTCTCAACTCTTCCTTTTCCCCTTCCTGTTGCTACCACCGAACCATCAAAGTTGCATTGAATTGGATTGAAAATTTCTACAGTTTTTCTTTCCAAATCATCAAGCTCATTCAATTTTGAGCATCTGCCTTCCAAAACGTAAAAAATGAAATTAAGGCATTTGAATGATGGGGCACAATATAAGGAAGGGAAGAATGAAAAGGACGGGGGGATTCAATCGTTCAGAGGCAATCATTCAGAAACAAAAAAAAAGAGAAAGCAATTACAGACTTAAAAATTCATACGAAAAGGAGGAAAAAATTCCCACAGATACGAAAACCCCCTCCCACAATTCATCTTCATCTTCAACAATCAAGCCATTTCAATTTCCTTCAACCACCAAAACCATCCTCTGCCACACCCAAATTTCCATTATTTTCACAATTTTTTTTTCACAGCCACCATCCCTTCATCAAACCATAACCTCTTCTCACCCCTTCTGCCACCCACCATCATCCTCCATAACATCCATCTTTCAACCAAAAACCATCACCAGAAATCCACATTTAAACCAAGCAAAACAACCCAGGAACTACTCCACCGTGTCGCCGGCCACAACCCACCGTCCCTGCAACGCGTCGCCGCCCCGCTCGGATCCAAGCACTGCCCAGCCGCGAACCTCGCCAGCCCCCCTGCAACCCGCGCGTCGTTCCCTTCTCTCTCCACCATTGCCCGCACCGCGCCAGTCCGACCAGCATAGATCCGTCGCCGGCTCCACCGCGTCACGCCCCCGCTCCGCGCGCCAATCCGGCAAGCAAGCCGTCGAAAACCGGGTTCCGCTCCCGTCGTGCCACCTCTCGCCTTGACGCCGGCATTCCACCACGTTGCTGCCGTCTTCGCGTTGCGCCGCCCTGCTCCCTTCTCCTCCACCGATCGTGAGTTTCTTCTTCCCCTCTCATTTTTCCTATTTCTTTTTCTGATTCATAATCTATGTCTGAAGCCTTTTTTGTATTTGCTGCTTCCCTTTTTTTTTTTTTTGTGGGCTGTTGAATAAGTTTGGACTTTTTGTTTTTTTTTTTCATTTGGGCCCTTTCGTTTTACTTGGTTTGGGCCTGTTTTTTTTTTTTTTTTTATCTTATTCATTTATTATTTGGATTGATTTGTAGTTATTAATTTAGAATTTACATTATTTGTATTTTAATTTAATACACTTTTTTCATTAATTTTTTTTTTTTTGAGGTTGATATGTAACTTTAATTTAATTATTGTAAATTAAGTGATTTAAAACCTGGCCTATGACGGAAAAAATTGGGAGAGGATCGGAGCGCCGATCGATTACACTCTTCCCGATAATCTTGAGGCTTTATATTGGATTTTGCCGCAGAGCACGGCTAAGTCTAATCCCCACATAAAAATTAAAATAATTATGTAAATTAAAATATAATTTTTTTTAAATAAACCAAAATAAACTTTTCTTTTTGTAAAATAAAGTATTCAAATAAAAGTGAACAATTTCATACAGTTTAGCATTATGATTGTGGTGAATTAAAACTTTATTTTTCATGAAAACATTTTTTAGAAATTAATGCAAAAATCTCATTGTGCATAAAAATATTTTTCTTCTTGATTACGAATGAGATTTATTTGGCCATTTACTTTAAAAATTATTTTCTTACCTTAAACAAATTTCTTTGAGTTAAAATTATTCATTGAAATATTTTTTTTTATTTGGCCATTTTATTTTGAAAATTACTTCTCTTCAAAAAGATAAAATTTTAATTCACCACTTTTATATAATATGTTGTAGACTTTGAATTTGTTCTAAAAAAATAGCTATTTAGCCACCCATTACTTGTCTTACCATTTATCATTCTTGATATTATGCTTGACAAAATGGGACATGTCAAAATAAAAAAAATAAAAAAATTCTTTTCTTTTAATTAATAAAGGACCAATTAAATTAATCTTACAAATAACATTAGATTAAATAGGTAATCGTTTTAAACGGACGATGTAGAGTCTGCTAACACCTTCCCTACCCGTAATCAACCCCGAACCTCAAACTCGAAACGTAGACCATCTTTTAGGTGTCCCAATCGCACCATTCCATTTAATGGATAAAGCGATTAATGGCGACTCCCTAACACCCCGGAGTGCCCTATCCTCCTTCGTTTTTTTTTTTTTTCATGCCATACTCTTCTATCGCGACAAATGTGATTGAGTGAAAAAAATAATAAAAAATATATATATAATAAATAGTATTAGATGAAATATGAAAAAAAAGAATGTATATATTATTTTATATAAAAATATAATGATTGTTTTAGAAATGAGCTATAAAGAAAGAAACATAAAACTAAGTATAAAAGGATCAAAAAAAGTACCGAAAGAAAAAATTTGGAGCAATAAGTGCACACCTAAACGTGAGAGCGGCACTTTGTAATGGAGGAGTCACGTCAATGCATGAGCAATTTGGTCAATGCGTGGCTACAATTCAAACAAATTTAGCCAATTTGGCTTTTATTACTCCCATGCAAGTCCACACAAGCACTTTGTAATGGACGAGCCACGTCAATGCATGACCAATTTGGTCAATGCGTGGCCACAATTCAACAAATTTAGCCAATCTGGCTTTTATTACTCCCATGCAAGTCCACGCCAAGGTGTGGTTATAGTCGGGCAAATATTTGGCCATTTTGGCTTTTATTTCCACGCAAGTGCGTGGGAACATATGCATGCATATTTATCAGTGTAAAATATATTTATTTTTTAATTTATATTTATTTTATTTTTGTTTATTTGATTTATTTTTAATTTTTAATTTATTTTTAAATAATTATCTCTTTGCTTTGGATTATTTGAATTTTTAAGATAAATTATTAAATTTTGTGTAAAAATAAAAAATTCTTAAAGATAAATATTTGAAGGATTTGAATATTTTGGTATAAGAATTATGTTATTTATGATATTGAGTGAATTTTAGGTCTATTGAATTAAATATATTTTTATTGTATTTTATAAGAATATTAAGGGTTTTTGTCGTATTTTAGACATGATTATTAAAATATTGATGAATAGCATAAGGACATTGTTGTAGTATTTTGAATATAAATTTTGTTACAGATTTAAGCTAATTTTAGTGTCTATAGAAAGATGAGAAAATTTCCTATAACTTTCATGAAGACATCTAAGCCCAGTTAATGCACTAAGAAAGTGAAAAATTGTGTGCAAAGTGCATGACGAAGTTTGACCAAATCAACTAGAATTCATAAATTTTAAGGATCAAGTTAGATTCTTAATTAGAGTGTAAATAATCTCTACTTGATGACTAAGTATCTCTGCTTTTAATGCAAAGATATCAAAGAGTTTTTTAATTTGAGTGAAATATTTGTTTCTTAATTTATATGAATTCAACAAAAAAAAATAGGAAACAAGATATTTGATCAAAGATTAATTAAGAAAAATATTGCTAACAAACATGTCTCAATAAATTAGGAATAACTTTATCTATAAATATGTGATTTACCTGGTTTTGGTGGCGTTTGAAAGCTAAGAAAGAAATCTACAAATCTCATGTTAGCAACTTTCTGTAATTAAATTGTCATTAATATTGAAGATTGGATAATGATTCTAAAAAAGATTTGATTCAGATTCCCACACTATCTTAACCATTCATCATTAATTGAGTCATATCTTGAGTTACAGAGATCAGATTGACGCACTATTTACGGCATTGAAAAGCTAACAGAAAATCCTACAAATTATCTGTTGAGATTGAGGGTAGATTCGGTCATCTAGTGAGTGAGAAAAATCATGCAAGTTAGATATGAAAAATTGTCAGCTTTTCTATAAAAGAGGGTAAACGAGTTTAGCAAATGAACTCTCTTTTGGTTAAGAAAATACACAAAAATTATAGAATTTTGGAGGCTCGGAGAGAGAAGTAGAGGCACAAACCCTAATTTGGTGTGGGCACATTCTGGCTTGAAGATTAAGAATTTTTTTCATCCTTTCCACCTATGTTCCATGAAGTTTGTTGGGATTTCTTCTTTATCTTCTTCTTTCTCCATGTGTAGCTAAATTTTACTAGTTAGGGTGATGATGAATTTTGTTCTTAGATGATGTAAACTCATTATTGTGTTTAATCTATGTTTCTATTTCATGATTTATGTGTTTATCTATTATCTTAATGTTTTTCTTAATCTGATCAATTTTAGAATGATTTTAGGGTTATTGTATGATTTGAAAAAATTGTGCACAAACTTAGAACTTGTGATAAACAATACAATTTTTGCAATCGTTAAGAATAAACGTTGTAAGTTATGTGATCTTTCTTTATATTTCCTCATTTTTTATAAAACATTTTCTATTTGAGGTTATACTAAGAAATTGATTAACTCAAAGTAGTATAAAAAAGATTAATATACTAAGGGATTTGATATTGATTAATTTTGAGAATTTGATCATGAATCATAGAATAGAATTTAGTTAAACCAATATTTGAATTTGCTTCAAAAGAGTTCAAGTGAAATCTGAACCCTAACTCTTTGATATCATTGTTTTTCAACATTTGCCTAATTGATTTGTTTTACTCTTATTAATTTTAAATATTTTCTTGTTAGTGCCTTCTTTTATTTACATTCTTAACCCAAACCTTAATGTAATTAGATTTGTGTTAATCTAAGCTTGTTTTTCTTTAATTAAACATTGATATTTGTTCTTAATGCATTTATGATTTGATCACTCATAGATTGATTTGTTGAATAATTTGAGGATTGGAAAATCCCTTTTTGCTATTACTTCTTGTGATTAATGTCATGATCTAACAATATCTAGGAACAAATATTGTTGATTATGTGGTTTATTTGAGAATCTTGTGCTTGATCCTTCAAATTGTATGAAATTGATCAACGAATTAGTAATTTTGGGATAATTAGGAGAGAGCTAATTCACTACTGGATTGAGTTTTTGCTAATTTCTCAACTTCAATTAAGGGATTAAGCTAAATTAACATGGATTCAATAAAATTAAGTAAGGGTAAAGTGAAATTAACCCCTAACACTTTTACCCATTTGATTTTCATCATGATTATCTTCTTTTAAAATTCCTAAAAACATTGTTACTTGCTTATTTTTATGCTTTTATGCGATTCACTTGTCTCGCATCTCATTCGATCATTTGTATAGTTTTATTCTTAGCTAATTTGGTATTTGACACTTCTCAATCATTGGAAAAATGATACTTGATCTTAATTATCACTTTATTATTTGAGCAATTTGGTTTACTTGTTAATTAGCTATCAATAATTAACCTATTTGATTATCTCTTTATTGTTTTTATAGTGTGAAAATTGTGATTAATTGGGGAGTTTTATTAAATATTGTTATTTTGTTTTGAAAAACTGAGATAAAAAGAATCTTCCAAACAAGTTATTTTATCGGTCTCCAAACAAGTTTATTATTTTTTAAAAACATAAAACTATTTTTAAAAACAGAAAGTACACATGCCGTCAATATCTCTGTTTCATTCAATTGACAATGTAGTCGAAGCCGGCGGCAAGTTGAGCATCCTTTAGTTGAATGGACTTCCCCACTTGTATAGTGGGTTAACCAATGTCCAATGCTATTTGAAAAATTGAGCCAAACAAATATTGTATGTTTAAGTTAAAGCAAAAGCCTGCTTAGCATTTGCATCAGTCGCTGCCACTACTTTGGGATCAATTTGTTGAATAAAGCCCTTACTATTAACCAAAAGTTATAGTTGATGAGCAATAATGCAACTTTATTTTCATAAAGTTTTTTAGAACCGTATCCAGTTAAAAGGGTTGCATCCATTACAGGTATTATGGACTGTGATGCTAAGCCTATCAAACTTGGAGGGATTCAAACTAATAATCTTGTTCTGATATTACTTGTTAAATTAAACATTTACCATTAAGCTGAAAGTTATAATTGATAGGTATGGATGTAACTTTATTTTTTTGAAGTTTCTCATATTTGCATCTAACTAATTAAGGGACTGGACCCATTATAAACACGATGTAAGTCCATCAAATTTTAAGAGAGGCATTGACTAAATAAAACTAATACAACTTTAAAAGGTAAAATGAATTAGTAGTTATTGATGCATCAGAGATTCACAATGTTTGAATACGTTACTTATATAGGCCACTGATTTAATTCAATATAAATAATTAGCAGATTAAAATAATTAAGACTTGAGGATTAAAAATAGTATGTTAGTGGCGGCGTAAAAGTGTAACGGGGAATGTATCCTTACGGAAACAGAAATTGAGAAGCAGAATTGTACGTCTTATTGCATTAAGAGCCGATGTGTAAGGGAGCTCTGCTTTTGCCTCATGAGCTCAAGATGATTTTCTTTCCCATGTTTAGGAAAAAGCCAAAGGATATTATAGGGTGAGAGGCAAGTGGAGTCAAATCATTTTTTTTAAAGTTAGAGGAAGTAATTCTATCCATTTTGAACTCTTAATAGTGGTCCCATTAAAGCAAACTCTAAATAGTAATTATGAGAATATGCCTTTTCTACATATTCATTTGTCAATTATTTGTCACTAGATCATGGAAGGAGGCTCCTTCAGACGAAATCACAGAACTGTGTTCTACATGATCCATTTAATTGATTAAATTAATGAATCTGGGTGCTGAACATGTAATGTAAAATGTGTTATACTCGAAATTCTTACCTCGTGTGCGCGTGCTTCCATCCAAATACCAACAGGTCCATCGCACTACCAAATATAAGACAAAACATTTCTATGTGCCTGCATATATTACGCATGGCAATAGGCTCTCATAATTTATATTTTTGCAACCCAACCTTGCAAAAAAATTTGTTATTTGTTTCACTCATAAAAGATGTCTCAAGTGATAAATAAGGTTAAACTTGAAAGGCTTCTGGATTGATAGAGATCCAAACCATAGAAAAACACTTACGAGGATACGTAAAAGGAAAATAGTTGTAGTCTTTTTTCAAACAAGAGAAAGGAGAGGACTTGCACTAACTAAATGCTCAATAGTGGCGCCCAAGGACTTTGTTTCTACTTTTCATCCTCCTATTGGTTGAGACTAGTTGCCATTTTTCGTTCGTCGTTTTACTTATTTACAGTTTCAAGCAAACGAATATTGAGTAAAAGTCAACTTTCTTTATCTGATTATCAACTATTAAAACATGAGGCTAAACAGTGACGGAACAAGGAATTTTATGCACTGAGCAAAAGTAATGTTATTAATATAGATGGATTTTTATTTAAACTGTCATTGGTGGTAAATTATTTATTAAATTATTATTTTTTTGAATTATTTATTAAATTATTATTTTTTAAAATTATTTATCAAAATGTCACTCTTTTAAAATTATATATTAAACTATCACCCTTTTATTTTATGTGACTTTTTTTTATTATTTTTGAGCCACGTAGGATGTGCCACATGAAATGGTACATCAATGCATGTTGCGCCAACAAGCTTGGCATAACATGCATTGATGCGTCATCTCATGTGGCGCATCCTGAGTGACCATTACACTAGATACGCCAACAAGGTTGGCGTAAGTGAGTCAAATACGTCACCTAGGATGGCTTAACTCAGCTATATATTACCACTCCCCCTTCCCTCCGTACCATTCTTTCCATTTGCTAAATTCTCGGGGGTTTTTTTAAATTGTCACTGTTGGCAAAACTATTTATCAAACTGCATTGATGCGTCATCTCATATGGCACATCATCAATAAATACGCCTGCATGTTTGACGTAAGTAAGATAAATAAGTCAACGTTGTTGGCGTAACTAGCTAAATATGCCAACATGTTTGGTCTAACATAGACACGGCTGTGTCTAAACCTAACACGGTCATGTATCCTAAAAAAAATTTGATAGAAGTGTTTTGGATGTTAGACACGACCGTGTCTCTTAAAAAAATTGTGACAGAAGCGTTTTGCAAGTTAGATACGGCCGTGTCTAACTTGGAAAATCCTCACAGGGTCCTGTCTAAGCCAAAATGATCTTTTTTTGCTCAGAAAATGCGATGTGTTGGCATGTTTAATTTTCAATCGAAATGTTTTAAATCTCATTCAATTTATAAAAATGAAGATAATGATAAGGATTTATGTAAAATTCACTAATAAACGTAAGTAAATTATCATAATTTATCCAGTTTAAGGCTATAAAATATAGGACTATAAACCGCAATATAGATTCAGGATAAATGGGTATGAGTTTGGTGTTATAGTAAACCTAGGAACACACAAAAAAAGAAAAAAAAGAAAAAAAACTAAATGACCGAACTTTGGTTAAATTATGTCAAATATGTTTATGTCATTCTGCGTTAACTAAATAAATGTAAAAACATTCAGGATAAATGGGTATGAGTTTGGTGTTATAGTGAACCTAGGAACACACAAAAAAAGAAAAAAAAAAGAAAAAAACTTTTTTCACTTTACAAAGACTCTTGTTGTGACAAGCAAATGTGTATAGGTTTGGTGTTATAATGAATCTATATTGCGGTTTATAATCCTATATTTTATAGCCTTAAACTGGATAAATTATGATAATTTACTTACGTTTATTAGTGAATTTTACATAAATCCTTATCATTATCTTCATTTTTATAAATTGAATGAGATTTAAAACATTTCGATTGAAAATTAAACATGCCAACACATCGCATTTTTTGAGCAAAAAAAGATCATTTTGGCTTAGACAGGACCCTGTGAGGGTTTTCCAAGTTAGTCATGGCCGTGTCTAACTTTCAAAACACTTCTGTCACATTTTTTTAGGAGACACGGCCGTGTCTAACATCCAAAACACTTCTGTCAAAAATTTTTTAGGAGACACGGCCGTGTTAGGTGTAGACACGGCTGTGTCTATGTTACGCCAAACATGTTGGCGTATTTAGCTAGTTACGCCAACAACGTTGGCTTATTTATCTCACTTACGTCAAACATCTAGATGTATTTATTGATGATGCGCCACATGGGATGGCGCATCAATGCAGTTTGAGAAAATAGTTTTGTCAACAGTGACAGTTTGAAAAAAATCCCGAGAATTTAGCAAATGGAAGGAATGGTACGAAGGGAAGGGGGTGGTAATATATAGCTGAGTTACACCATCCTAGGTGGCGTATTTGACTCACTTACGCCAACCTTGTTGGTGTATCTAGTGTAATAGCCACTCAGGATGCGCCATCCCATGTGGTGCATCCTACGTTACCCAAAAATAATAAAAAAAGTCACGTAAGATAAAAAGGTGACAATTTGGTATATAATTTTAAAAGAGTGACATATTAGTAAATAGTTTAAAAAAAGTAACAATTTGATAAATAGTTCAAAAAAGTGACAGTTTGGTAAATAGTTTTGGCACTAGTGGTAGTTTAGAAAAAATCCTAATATAGAAACATAAAAACTTTCAAAAAAGTTTCAATAATTATATTTATATATTAAAAAATATATTAATACAAAATTATGAAAAATTAATTTACAATTATTTCCTTCGTGTTTTCATATTTTAAAATTGTTGAATAATCTTTTTATTATCAATACTATCAAATATTTTCTTCCTTGTATATGTAACAAATCAATCATTCATCTCTCATACGATTGCATAGTCAATTCTTTGTGATATTCATAGAGTGAAGAACAAATAGTTAAATAAAAGAAAAAAAAAAGAAGCTTGAAAAATTTGAGAAGTACCACTAAAGCGTAACAATTAATAGAAAGAGGTGGGAGAAGACTTTGGTGGTCTAAGTATTTTGATAGACTTTGATACTCTATTAGTTCCAAATCACATGGGGATGGTAGAATGTTTTGGAAAGTAATATTAAAAAAATAGATTTTACTTTATATGACTATAAATTTATTAATTTGTTTATATGTGAGTAAAAGTTACACATACAAAATAGTAAAGAAGATAAATAAATAAATAAATATATATATATAAATATATATATATATATATATATATATATATATATATATATATATATATATATATATATATATATATATATATATATATATATATATATATATATATAAGATCAAAGAAAATTTTTAAGTTAGGTGAGAGTATGAATCTCCACTCTTTTCTACTTGGGTTCATCCCTAAGGCTAAATAATATGCATATTAGTGTAAAATTCAACTTAAAAATATAAAATTTAACCTTTCAATTTTAATTTTTTATAAGTGCTCGATTGAAACCCTGAGGTTGTGTTTGGAATAAATAAAAATGAGAAATGATTTGATTTGATTTGATTTGAATTGATTTGATTTAGAAATCAAATTTTTTGTTTAGAACTTTAAAAAATAGGATTTGAATTGATTTAAAAATCAAATTTTGTATTTGAAATTTATTAAAATGAGAATTGATTTAATTTTATTATTTTACATTTTAACTCTTATGAGAAGTGGTTAGAAGTAGTTACTAAGGATAAAATAGTCTATTCATTTCAAATCAAATCAAATTCTAACAAATCTTATAAATTTGATAGAATTTCTAAAATAAAAGGAATGAAATTTATGAAATTTTAAAAATCAAATCATTTCTCATTTTTTAAATCAAGAAAAAAATTTATAAAAATCAAATCATTTCTTATTTTTTAACATTTCAAACACAAAATTTAATAAGATTTGATTTACAAATCAAATCATTTCTCATTTTTTTATATTCCAAACACACTCTTAAGATCTATATCTTCACAAAACAAAGTATAAGAAAATGAATTCTTTACATTGATTAATACGTAGCACAAAAACTTCATCAAAATCTTACAGTAGTACTTGAAAGAATATTATAATAGGAATCGAATTCAAGATTTTTTTTTTACGTAACTTGTTTTTACTGATTAAGTCAATCTTCGTTGATGAATTTATAAAGTTATTGATAGGATATTAGTTATTTGTCCAAACAAATTACTAACGTTGAATTAAATATATATTTTTTGGTACATTGAACTTAATATATTTACTTAAGAAAATCAAGACGTATTCAGCTTTTAGTAAAAAGAATTTTGTCTAGAAAAAATTGAACTTCAGAATTATATACCACACATACTAAGGAATTTTGGTCAATTGTTGAAGCTCCACCAGTTGAGCTGGATCCCATCATTCTCGCGGATGCAATGTGAGCGGGGGCGACCTACCTTATCATTAAGGGAGCAGCCGCATTCTCAAACAAAATTTTGTTTCTTTAATTATTATATAAAATTATTTAAGTAAATCTTCTCAAATAGATAAAATTTACATCTCTTTTAAAGATTTTACAATATTTATATGAGTAAGTGTATATATAACATCTTACTTAAAATTTTCTGGATCTGCCCCTGAATAGGAGAGCCTTTTTTTGAGGCAATGAAAGTGGGGCTTGGTATTTTTCTCTTTTGTTTTGGTCTGTTTTGCTCTTTTGTTTTGTTCTCTACTATATCAAAAAATGGAATTTAGGTCAACATATAATTTTATGAAGGACCATGACACATAATTTCTTTAAAAAAATACTTATCTTCAAATTCAAATGTGTCTTAATACTTACAATAAGCCTATATTTTCTCATGATACATAAATTCTTTAAAAAATACTTATATTCAAATTTCAGTTAGTCTTGATACTTACGATAAGCCTCTACTTTGTCATGCACTTATCACGTTTTCAAATCTACTTTCTGATAAAAAAAATATTTTCCAAGTTCAAAAACGTTTATTAATAATTAACAAATATATATTTTCCACAAAAAATACTTAACAAATATCTTTCTACTTTAATAAAATGTATAAATCAAATTAAAAACTAAAAAAATTTTGTAATGTTTTAGTTTCAAATGGATATAATGAAGAATTTTTTATTAAATTTGTTTAAATATATACAAAATAATCTTCAAATTTATAATTATTTTTAGGATATTTTATTTTGATTTTACATTTAATTTTTTTACACTAAATCCATAAATAATAAAGTGTTTTATGAATTTAGTAATAAACAATTTTAATCGTAATTGACATAGAATTGACATAGAATCTAAGTCACGGATCAGAAGAAAGTAAAATATAAATTATTCATGCTAATAAGAAAATGGCTAAAATTTAAGAAATTAAATACCTCCAGGTGCAAAAAAAATCTCCATGCGTTTTGTATCTTGTGCTTTGAAGTTTACTAATACTTCATGAACTCATGAAATTGTGCATGTTAACTCCTTATAAGAATTTTCTACACATGCAAAAAGATATTAATATACACTAGTATACATGATTTGTAAGTCCAAAGAGTTGTGTTAATGAGTTTAAAAGCATATAAAAATTTTTGCACATCACCCATCGTTAAAGGTGGTTTCTTAAATGTTAGCCTCAGAAAATCAGAGTGAGAATTTACATATATATCAATGATTAATTGGTTAATAGTGAAGATGTTTGTATTTATAGAAAAAGAAAACAGTTAATTTGTATATAATTGCTACCAATTATATATACTCAACTCTTTAAAATATGTGTTTTCTTCTCTTGTTCGAGTTTGTATCTCAAATGGAGATTAAAGTGCTCATATCAAATCCATGAAATCAAAGTTAAATTCATCCATTTTTAGCTAACAACGTCATATTTGTAATCGTTTAACGTCTTCCCTTAAAAAAAATTAATTCAATTTAAGATATACAAATATATTTTCAGCTAGTTTAAATTTTAATCATTGGAATAAAATATTTAAAGCCAATAGGACATGGTTTCATATAGATGGTTTTCTGAAGAAACGGAGGAAAGTAGGCCTATATAATATTTGTTTCAAATTTGCGTCAAAACAAAAGAAGGTGGCTGAAGACTGAGGAAATTAAAATACGGCTGTACTTGTGCAGACATTTTTTTTTAATTGTCGTATTGAGTTTCAACCTGATAGAATTTTTATTTTTTAACATACTCACTATTAATCCAACAGTGAATATTAAAAATTGGGAAAACTTTAAAAAACTCTCTTATACTATACATGATGTACACTTTAGCTATGTTATTTTAAAAATATGTAAAATATACTTGTTACTATGTGATTTGTGCAGAGTAGTACAAAATGATAACATACATTAGTTTTTGAATGGAAATGCACACATGCAACACACGTACACGTCTCAAGTTTTGAGTGTCAAATGTTGTCTTCTCCTTCCTCTCACTTATTTCTAAATCCTAGAACTTCATAATTGAACTACTTGAGCAAGGAGATGAGCAAAGCTTGAGACGAGCTTGTTTGCAGTCTTCTTCAGTGCACAAGCAAGAAGATGAGCTCATTCTTCTTCCTCGCGACTTTGCAATGCAGCCATGGAGGAAATAACTTATGGGTTTCGATTGCAGTCACTGAAACAACCATTAATCTTGTCAGATTTCATGCAAAAATGAACTGGCAACAAGGATAGAGGAAGCCCACAATGGTTCGAGGGAAAAAACATATCACTTTCATAACGATTTATAGTGACCCGGGAGAGGCATATCTTCTATTTAATGGTGGATGGCCAAGCTCCACAGAGGTGCGAAATACATTGGAACCTCAACTTTTGTAACCGAATCAAATCCTGAAATTTCAAACCCTAAATCTTGAGATTTTTCAAGTCTAAATCTTGAAATAATTTGTAAAATTGAGGAAATAAGGGAATTGGAAAATTAGGGTAAGATTTGGGGACGAAATTAAGGTAGAGGATATTGAGAAATTCATAAAGAAGAAGAATCATTCCCAAATTATCCTCATCAGAAATTGGACAGCATTTAGCAAAATACACTTGAGACGTATACGTGCGTTGTACGTACACATTTTCATCCAAAAATTAATGTTTGTTACCATTTTGTAGTACTCTATATAAATCATAAAATAATAAATTTATTTTATACATTTTTAAAATAACATGACTAAAGTTTACATTACGTATATTACAAGAGAGTTTTCTGAATTTTTACCTTAAAAATTGTGCTTAATAGTTATACGTTATCGCAGTGTCGATTCTCCCACTCCTCCTCACAGGTCTCACACCTGATCCTATGTGCATATATAAAAAATAAAAAAACTGTGCTATGGTAGTTTTTTTATTTAGAAAAGAGTATATAGTTATCTTGAATTTTCACTCTTTTATAAATTATCACCATAAACTTAAAAAAAAATTAATTAATTTTAAATTTTAATTAATGACTTAACAAATCTTTTCATTAATTATTTATTCAATGACTAATAGAAATGTCACGTAACACCATCTTATTCATTTAAATTTATTAAATATAAATAGTTTATTTTTTTATTCATTAAAACTTATTTTTTAATTATATTTTAATCTTAACAAATTAAAAAAACTAAATTATTTAAAATAATTTAATCTCGATGTATAATATTTTAAAATGATTTAGTTTTTTTATTCCTAAAAAGTAATTATTTGTCAAAAAATCTCTATCAGCAGCAGGAACCCAGAAACTAAGAAAACCCAATCTTCACTGGTGATTCTCCACATCCATAGCCATAGCCATAGCCGCTGCCGTCGTTGAGTTTCTCGGCAATTCTCCGATGATAGTTCAAGGCCAAGGGAAAAAGGGTTTCCCTTTCTGCAACTTCGGACTTGGTGCTCACCCCCGACAAGTTAAAACCATTGCTGCCCACCACCATTTCACCACCGTCACTTTCTTCCCACTCCATTCTTCCCTTTTCCTCTTCATTCAATCCCGAACTAGACCCCCATTCAACTCATATTCAAATCCAAACCCAAACGCAACATGCTTGGACCCTCCCAACCCATCAAGTTCCTCTTCAACTACGGCAACGAAATCCTCCTCCGCCACCCGGACAGCAAGCTCCGCTCCCATGATTTCCATTGGATCTATAACACAATAACATTTTTTACAGATTCGCATCCCACGATTTCCATCGAATTTGTAACACAAAATAATTTTTTTACAAATCCTTTTTCCCATGATTCATGCGTCCCTCCCCCTGGTCCTCAATTTATTCAACCAAGCAACACAAAAATGATAAAGTAAGGTATGTTAAAGTAGCAGTTGCAGAATCCATATTATTTAGTTGAAGTTGAAAGTTCAAAAAGTTTACTCCTCATTTTTTCAGCCACCTCCAACTAAAATGAGAAAAATTTTCTACACAAATAGTGCCCAGTTCTTGTTCACTAGTATCTCAATGGCAATGTCACCTATTGCCAGAAAGTGAACATAAGGTCGGACCATTTTAACAGAAACTGAACGAATACTGAATTCCTAGTGAGGATAAAGTGAAATACCAAAAATGAAAATAACATAACTTGTGAAACTAAAAGGTAAATAATTGATTAGACCATTTTATAAATAAATAAATTTGTTATAGCAATAATTTTTGGAGTGCATCTATGAATTCAAACTCAGTAGATTCATGATAAAAGTCACTATAGTTGAAAAAGAAAAGTAGACAATTTTTTTTTAAAAAAATTCTATCGAGTGCTATTAAAAAATTTTAAATAAAAAAATTTTATGAAATTTTTTAAAAAATTTAATATATTAAATATTTTAGTTTTTATAAAAAAATTATTTAAAATTCTTGCCAATAAACATTTTTTTAACAAAAATAAAAAAAAATTGGTAAGAAAATGAAGGTGAAGATAGTACTGTGGTAAAAAAATATTATGCATCCAGATTAAATTATTTTAAATAACTTAAATTTTTTATTTAATTTGTTAAGAAAAATATAATTAAAAAATTGAAAATATATAATTAAAAAATGAAGTTTTAATGAAAAAAAATCAATGGTCTAGATTTAATGAGTTTGGATGGATAAGATGATATTAGGTGACGTCTTAGTTGGTGATTTAACAGATTATTAATAGAATAATTTATTAAGTTATTAGTTAAAGTTTAGAGATTAATTAAGAAAAATTTTAAGTTTATAGTAGTGATTTGTATAAGGATGAAAGTTCAAAGTGACTTTGTACTCTTTTTTTTTTTTTGACAAACTGTGGTATGGTAGTTCACAAGCAAAGTGCAGTTAGCTTTATAATACATACGTAAGTGTGTATGTAAGTATGTTTTGAGGGTCCAACCTGAAAAGCTATATCAAGCACAATCGATGGCTGAATGTAAGTTGCAAGACGCGTTTGTCGCAGATTGACACTAATGATTTGCACATGTCAATAAAAGCGTGCCACTTTGAATTTGGAAATCTCAGTGTTTGTGTAGAGTACCAATTAATAATTGAGAAAATATTATTTTAATGTAAGAAAATAGTGTGACATAAGAATTTTTTAAATTATTCAAGTTGTGATTAATTTAGTCTTGGTGAATATAAGTATTTCTTCAGCGTTCGTTCTCCACTTCGCATTTGTCTATATAAACAAACCATCGTTGGCCTGCAACTACCACAACTCCATATCGTTCTCTATCTTCTTCAATCGCAAACCCTTTGAAGCAGCTAGTTGTGATAGACATATATACAGTACAAGTGACCAACATTGTTTTCTATCGTGTTGCAGTACAAGTGAAGCAGCTAGTTGTGATAGACATATAAACTAGTGCACCAGTGTGAAGAATGAAAGATATAAGGAAAGTAGTGCATGGGTTGAAGCCAGCCCTGCTGATGTTGGTGGTGCAGATTGCATTTACTTCGGTGAATGTGCTCTACAAGCTTGCCATAAACGATGGAATGAGCGTGAGAGTAGTTACTGCATACCGTCTCATTTTTGCAGCAGCTTGCACTGTTCCTATTGCTCTTATTTTTGAAAGGTCCATAATATATGCATCCATAGCCCCACAACTTCTTTAATCTTTTCCTTCACTTTTCACTATAAAACCACACTACCGTTGTACAAGAGTAACTTGGCTAAAGTGCTATTTTGTCTTTTTTTCTCGCAGGAAGAACAGACCAAAGCTGACTTGGAGGGTGGTTTTCATGTCATTTTTCTGTGGCCTATTTGGGTAAGTTTACGTAAACTCATCACCCTTTTGCCCAGCTTTTTTGGCACGTAAGTAAATTGCAAATAAACTGAATTGTAAGTAAAGATGTTAACAATTTTTTTCATGTGATCATGTAATATAATATTACAGGGGAAGTTTATTCCAAAACCTATATTTCGAGTCCTTGGCTTTGATATCAGCAACATTTGCTTCCGCTGTTTATAATCTCATTCCTGCCGTCACTTTTATCTTGGCCGTTTCCTGCGGGTACTTACTCACACCAGTCACCACCACCACCACCACTATTCCTTTCAAGTTTTTATTTCAACAATTCAGGCCTCATATGAGATAGATGATTACTGATAATTCACATTGTTTTTGTATAACTTGTTTCAAAATTTCCTTAGTTTCGAACGATTAAATTTGCAAACGGCTGGAGGCAAGGCTAAGGTGCTAGGAACGATAACAGGAATTGGTGGGGCAATGCTGCTGACCTTTCTCAAAGGTGTAGAAATTAACATTTGGACCTTCCACATTAACCTTTTGCATAAAAAGAGCCACATGGGAACACTAAATGGTGACTCTGGTAGTAAATTGCTGGGCGTTTTTTGTGGCCTTGGAAGCTGCTTCTGTTTTGCATTATGGCTCATTATTCAGGTTAGCTTAAGTACTTAGATAACAGTCATTTTATGATCAGTACATGTATATGTGAGCTTTCGTTTGATTTTTGGTTCTATTGTCGTTGGTCAATAATATATGACACAGGCTAAGATGAGCAAAGAATACCCAAGCCATTACTCAAGTACAGCTTTGATGTCCTTAATGGGGGCAATACAAGCCACTGTTTTTGCCCTTTGTGTTGAGAAGGATTGGAGCCAATGGAGGTTGGGATGGAATATAAGGCTTCTAACTGCAGCATATTCGGTATGCTAATTACATGAGTAGCAATTAGCATATTGGTTTTGTGAATAATGAATTATGATTGACAAAGTAACATTTGCTCATGTGAATTGGTGGTGGTGTTGTTTCAGGGAATTGTGGCCTCTGGAATAATGGTTATTATCATTGCTTGGTGTATAAGGATGAGAGGCCCACTGTATGCCTCTGTTTTCAACCCTCTGATGCTTGTGCTTGTTGCCATTGCTGGTTCCTTGATGTTGGATGAGAACCTATACTTGGGGAGGTATACACCTAATCCTAGTGCACCTAAATGTAACGTAATTAACTTATAGTTTATGATCGATCAAGGTAAACTTACATATTCATGATTTGATTTTTGAAACATGTTTAGTGTAATTGGAGCAGTGCTAATTGTGATTGGATTGTACATGGTGCTGTGGGGTAAAAGCAAAGAAATGAGAAAGGTGACTCACTTAGAGTCATCAGAAATCACTCCAGAAGTTGAAGAAATTGAGGTTGTTGTCACGTCCACGACAGTAGATCATGATAATAGTGACTGCAGCAACAACAGCCACACCAGTAGTAAGAGCAATATTGTTGCCAAGGATCATGATAATTCATCAAAAAGTGAATATGAAGTACAAGACATCGAAAATAACGGAAAAGAAGACATGACTTACAGTGAAGTCTCTGGTTGAGGCCTTAGATAGGAGAATAAATTTGATTTTGATTGTAAAAATATTGAAGGTCTATGTTATTTTGATGCTACGAAAAATTAGAATAATTGTGCCAAATAACAATAGATAACTCATCATAGGAGCACAAACAAATAATATGCATAGGACTTGACCAAATGTCACAATGATGACACTTGAGATTATATGAACATAAACATGAAGGATTTATAAAACTTGAATACGCTTCATATGTATAATATTCTATTTAAGCATAAGTGTACAGAGCAAAACAAAATAATGAAAGAAAAG
The DNA here is from genome assembly GCA_029884595.1 of Ormosia semicastrata. Classification (NCBI taxonomy): domain Eukaryota; kingdom Viridiplantae; phylum Streptophyta; class Magnoliopsida; order Fabales; family Fabaceae; genus Ormosia; species Ormosia semicastrata. The sequence goes on along the minus strand of JAQQTO010000057.1, from coordinate 2,374,498 downwards.
CTCAAATAAACAAAAGAACATGCATTGAAGAATTATCTAGAAAACACAAAATTTAACATTTGAATAGAAAAATTCTTACTTAAACTATGAGCATCATAGTTGAGTACACCAGGCCAATCAAGACTTAATATTTTTATTGATTTTTGTGAAATTAATTGTGTAACATAATTATCTATGAAAATACTAAATCATAATTGGCTTGGTGTACCCAACTAGTTAGGTGCCCATAATTTAGGCAAGAATTTCTCCACTTGAATAAAGAAAAGAAGTTCAATATTAATATTAAACAAAAGAAAATAAATATCTAGATTAGTATTGTCCTAATTACTTTTTGGTATTGAAAATGATTTTTAATCCTCGACAACGGCGCCAAAAATTTGTTATAATATTGATAAGTATACTAAGTCGCAAAAGTAATAAACTAAAAAGTTCAAGTATCATTTTTCCAAGGAATTGAGAAGTTATTAAATACCAATTTTACTTATCGAATATTATCTAGGCGATCTATATAAGTTAGGAGAATAAATTTGGTATAAAAATAGAGAATTAAATGAAGAGCAATATTTTTTAAAGTTTCTAGAATTAGAAATGTGATAAGAAAGGGATGATGATGGAGCTAGAGGTTGACTTGACTTAGCACACTACTTGATTTCATTGAATTTATGTTCAAACTTAGTTAAATTCAATAATTGATGGCAAGAATACACTTAAATAGTCAAAACTCAATTCTTTTGGTGAATTAACTCTCTTTTAATTACCAAAATTACCAATTCTTTAGTTAATTTCAAGTAATCAAAAGGATCAAGTACAAGATTCTCATACAAACCACACAAATCTAATGTCTATTCATAGATCATTGCAAGATCATGTCAATTATTTCAAGAAGTATACAATATCAAGGAATTTCCTTATTCTTAAGATACCCAACAAATCATTCAATGAATGATCAATTCAAAGAAACCATTGATCATAAAGATAAAAGTTCAATTGAATGAAAAAAAAACTAAAATTAAACTTCAAATTCAATTATATCAAGGTTTGGGTTAAGCTAAATCTTCCCCTCGTTATGAGAGATCTAATTACCCATGTAAAAAAATGAAAAGAAAAAGAGAGGGAAAGAGTTAACCCATAGAGTCATGGAGGTGGAGAAGAGAGATATACACTTCTTAAGCCTTGGGTTGAAGCTCCAAACCCTCTACAATGGGTGAGAAACTAGAGAAAGCCTCCCAAAAAAAAAAAGAAAGAAAGAAAATAGATCTAAAATGTAAAAGTCCCAAAAATGGTTTCTGGAAGGATATTTATAATGCTCATGTGCGCATCAAGAGAGGAGCTGCAACCCACGCACACACGTGAGAAAACCACGCACGTGTGGAGTTCTCTGGTTTCAAGTGGCATTTGATCAAGTCATTCCACGCATAAACGTGAGAATCCCGCGCGTATGAGTGGGATTCTCTTATCACCATGCATTTTCTAAATGCATCATCCACGCCTATATGTGAAATTCCCACGCATGTGCCTGGGAATTTAGCCAAGTTGATTAAATTTGGCTGAACTCAATATTGCATCTACGCCTATATGTACAATTGTACATGGATGCGTGGAATTTTGGCCAAAGGCTTAAAATTCATCATGCATATACGTGAATTGTTCCATGCACTTTCAGCCAAAATGACAAGATTTGTAAGAATGTAGCCACACATGGGCGTGACATTATTGCTCCAATTTTCTCTTTTAATGCTTTTGAGCTACTTGATGCCTGGTTCTTATGTCCCATTCTCTATAACTCCACTCCCAAGTCTTCCTTATCTCTTACAAATTCACATCAACTTATGAATTTTTTATTAAAGTATCAAAGTAAATTCATTAACTTCATGAAATGTAATTAGACAATGTGAAATTGACTTATAATTGAATATGACAAAAATGTATGAAATTGAATACAATTTTTCATGAGCTAAGGAAAATCTTGGACTTAACAAACACATTTTTATTCAATTTAAGACAATAATAACTACATTTTATGGAAGTATTAGCCTCAAAAGCCTAAAAAATGCTAATAAGGATATAGAATCATAAGAAATTCTAGTACATGGTGGACTCAATGCCATCTTTTCCGGTTGGCCACTGCTGCGGGAACCTTGAAATTGAAAGGGAAAAGATTTTGGTTGTCTACCCACTGTTAGAGATAAAAGTTTACTCATGGGATGGGCACTCTTAATAATTTTAAATTAAAAATAAACACTGATTCTTGACATAATATAAAAATGTGAAGTAATCAGCTATGCAAGTCTTCCACTTCAAGACGAAGTACCAATTTCAATTGTATGCGAAGTTAAAGTTTAACCAGCAAATATATTCTGCTCTGATCAAACCAATTAAGACCTAAATATATAAATTGGTTTGTAACTAAGCGATAGCTTCATAGGAAGCTGAAGACCAACAAGCTCACATAAAGAAATTGGAAAAGTATTTTGTCAATAAACAAAATATAATTGGCAAAGAGTATTCTTTTTTTTTCATTTTTAGAAAATAAAAGAAAATTCATTCAGAAAGGTATCCTATATATCAGCACTAAGTGGACATTTTACATTTTAAACTTGTGCAATAATTATTACAAAATTAGATATAGACTCACGTGTTGCAAGAGCGTCTTAAACCTTTTTAGAAAATGAAGAATTGACTAGAAAAAATATCTGAGTTTTGGGTTGTAAAAATTATTAAAAATAATACTCATGCTCAAGACTAAAATATGTGAATCAAATATAATTAGTACAAAGATTAGTTTGTGCATACTTAAAATGATATTCATAAGTTAGGAATTAACTTGTCCTGAAATCTTCATGAAGGGTTGTTGTAATTGAGGGACTCTTAATCCCACCAAATTGATTTAATTTTTTTCATTTTGCATATAATTTGTTTTAAATGTAAAACATTCTTAATTAGGCTCTCCCTAACAATAGTTTTTTTATAAATCAATTGTACCAAATTGAGTAATCAATGCATTTTTCTAAGTTTAAATAACTAAAATGAACTCCTTGTTTTTTATAAACTTGAAATCTCCTAAATGATTTTGATGTCATATCACAATTTCAAACGACAATAATAGCAAAAACATCAAATTATAGTTGATCATAGATTAGATTGAATCAATTTAAAAAAAAAAAAGTTAACCGAACTAATTTTATCGATTTTTTAATGTTATCATCAAATCGATTTTATTTAAAATATAAATCTGATCCAATCTAATTTAAACTGATTTAAGTTACATCAATTTTTTGATTTTTTTTATTATAATAGTTTTAATACATAAATTCATCAAAACATATCATTTAAATTTATCAAACTACATCAAATATAAGTATAAACTAACTCATCAAATAACAATAAATATTAGTTCAAACTAATTAATCAAAATACAAATCTAAATACAAAATATAAGTCTAAATTAATTAATAATCTTCTTATACATGTTCAAATTCAGGAGAATAAATAAGTTTAGGTTGAGGTATAATAGAAAATTTTTAAATAAATATATGTAACATAAGAATTTCTAAGTAAAATATATATATATTTTATATAATATATATATATATATATTTTTTTGTTCGATTTAGATTGAATCGATTTTTAAATTTGAGTCTGAAATCGACCTAATCTAAATAATTTTTAAATTTTTATTTATTTTTTTAATTTTCAATTTGTTTGATTTTTTTATTTTTTGATTCGATTTGTTCGGTTTTGATTGAATTAATCTGTTTTGAACACTCCTAAATTGTTATACTATCATATTAAATATGGAACAGATGTGATATTTTTCTGTGTGCTGCCCCTTTCTTCCTTCTCATGCACAAGTAGTAGACCAAAACATTTTTCAATTTCTATTTTACTACCTCTGGATGCTTGAATTTCAATTTCAGTTCGTCAATTAAAACGAATAAAGAGCGTAATCTACCAATTTCTATCATAAAAATTTCAATGATCTTGATAACAGTAGAGAGTAATGGTGCCACTTAAAATTATCGCCAATGGACCCTCGAGCACTCGCTTTTGGTTCCTAGCTGTGATTCTTAGAGACTGACGCTTGGACTTGGTAGCTAATGCCGACAACATCATGTAGCTCTTTAAAATCTCCTAGCAAGCAAGGAAAGAAAACAAAGAATAGGAATAGCATAGATATAAAATTCACAATGAGAGAGAAGGAGGGTGATAATAAGAGATTACGGGCGGTCAAAGTGTGGCGTCACTGGAATGAGGGGGAACTCATCATGAATATGAAACTTATTGCAACTGAATTTCAGAAATGCAAAGGGAGGTGAGAAATAAATACGGTAAAGTGGTGCATAATACATTAAAGGGAAAGATGAAAGGAAGTGAGAAGCCAGAAAATGAAGAAGTGAGAATGTTGAGAATTTGCTTATGTGGATATAAAATAGAGATGGGCTTAATTGATAACACTTCGCGCTTCAGGATTTATATAATATAAATAGATAAATTTTTATTAAACCAAGAAACAAGTAATTAATAGATTGTAATTAAATTTGAGTTAAGCAATTAAAGAGTCTTTGTAATATCAGAGGTTTAAGTATGTTAAAACACACTAATAAAAAAGATAATCTTAATATTATTCTTACATCCAAAAGGTGTAAAGATACTGAGCAAGTATAAAACAATCAAGAAACAAGTGTAAGCATAGTCAAATTTAATGTTATGATTTTATCAAGAATTTAATTTAAAAGTATTGTTTATATAAAACTTGTTTAATTATATGATTATCCAATATTGTATAAATATTTTATTTAATGAGTTTAATTATATTAATAATTATATAAGATATTAAACTCATTAAATAATATAACATATTATAAGTGTAAAATATATTTATTGTTACAATATTTAAGTAAATTTTATTTACTCATTTATGTAGATTAAATTAATTAATATTTAATAATTTTATAAATATGTGTTATATAATTATTTATATTAAAAATAATAATATATTATTTATTAATTAATTTAATTTACGTCACTTATATAAATAACATCTAAACAAATATTTTTTCTGGAAAAGACTCTGACATTTTGGTCTTGCGTAATTAACTGAACCTGCCCATCTTTATCTTTTGGAACAGTAAAGAATAAGAAAAGCACTAACTACGAGGGATGAACCTGCGTAAGTGCGTAACTCTGTGAGTACCGCCTGTTCTTGCTTTCCACTTTTGTAGATATATGTATGCTGACAAGACTTGGCACAATATAGAACTTACATTGTGCTGCTTAAAAGTCTGTTACCAAGAATCATGCTAAATGCCCCAACAGTCTGTACCATAATGTGGAACTCAGAATATTTGGCTTTCAATTATACAAGATAAGTATTCCACCATTTGATTCATCTAAGAGTTTGCACGGCCACAAACCCACATGTCAAGATTCATTATTGCCAGAAAATGTCTGTTGAGATCGATAAGATCATAAGTCATAACCATTGCATAGATGGAAAAGAAAAAAGTCCCTGTTTATCTACAAAAAATAATAGAGAATTGAATTTGAGAGCTCAATTTTAAAAGAGAAAAATAAATATATAGGAGGGAAAAACCTAGGACTTGCTCTGTCGTAATTGGTCATATTAGCCAGTAGCCAAGGTTTTTTTTTTTTTTACGGTAGCCAGTAGCCAAGGTTATAATATAATACAATCACTTATTTAGTTACACTCTCAATTTTGCCGTTTTTAGACCACTGAATTCAATATGAATTTGACAAAATAAAATTTAGTAGAATCTGAAAGTACTGCTATCAACTAATTGCGTTGATACAATCGTTCAAGGTTCAACCATAAAATTATCGGAATGTATATAGTTTGGGAATGCCAAATAGGACAAAACCACTAGGTACTCTGTGCCAAGTCTTCAAATATGGTTTCATAATCAAATTTGCCATTATTATCTCAATAAAAGGAAGTGAAAAAGAAACTGGACTTCGAAATTCGACTTTTTTTATTATCTTAGCTTAGACAAATTTATTTGGAGGAAAAAGCTTGACATTTACGGTTCTTCTATGCTTGCCTTGGAAACAAAAAATCAAAACATTTTTTCACTGAATGTATTTTATTGTAGTTTACTCAGTACTATATGCTTCTATTTCCATCCCCTTTCAGTATTATATTTTGAAGCATAATGAAGTATATATTCAAGAGAAATTCTTATCTAAACTTTAGGCACCCAAGTTGAATGCATCAGATCAATTAGAATTTAATAATTTTATAGATCTTTGTAAAATTAATTATGTGATACAAAGATATATGAAAATATTACGTTTTGATTAGTCTAGTGTACTTATCTGAGTGCTCAAGATTTAGGTAAGAATTTCTCTATATTTAAAGTGCGAATTACCTGTTTCCCGGAATGTTAGTGGGAAAGTTAGGTGCAGGCCTTATATAGCTTGGAAATGAAACCGAATGGTATACCTTCGTCTTCGTCTAAGACTGATTACTATTCACAGCATTAAGGGAAGCCCTTAGCAGTTGTTGTTATTTATTTTATGAATTAATTTGTCTGGAGTGTTATGCTTTGATTCAGTGGAGGGGCTAGAGCCCCTAAGCAACAGTACCTCTTGGTCTAAAATCTATTATCTCACTCTACAACTTATCCCTTTATTTTGTGATCATATAGTCGTTGATTCTCACTACACTTTTTCGTTAACCATTTCCTCAAGACATAAGGCAAAGAGGTCTTGAGGAGTTGCCTATTGGAACTTTACACATATCTAGAAGGACGTGCTCAAATGAACACTGGGACTTCTTTACTTTGTGTAGCAACTAGCAATAGTGGAACTTTTGTTAATGTGTTGTTAGAACATGCACATTGTGGTCACTAAAAGCTATTCCCTGATTAAATAATTCAATTAAACTTTTTAAAGTAAGCATGAATTTGATTCACTGAATCATGGTAGGTACATATCCTACCCTCTCTTGAGGGATTTGAGCAGCATATTTATGTTTTGGATTTTCGCGAAAGAAAATTATTCCTTCACAGGTTATTGTTTGATCAAGTGCTTTGAAATATTTAACAATTAAGAAAAAAGCAAAATAACACTGGTTGGAGTACTGGGTGCAAGCTTAGGAAAATTTGAGTTTTTTTTTTCTTTCTAAAATCAAGTTATATAATCGAATTTTAATAAGAAACATATTGGATGTTTCGTTCACAGTATAAGGGATTTGGTCTTGCCTTTATTTGCTTTTTTCCCTTCGATTTTGTGAACTTGTCTGTGACCGACGCAGCGGGATTTGGGGAAGTGGCTCCACTGCAAAGGCTCTGCCCTTGAAGTAGGTGGAGTTTAAATGTACCACATGTTGTGTATGATTAAACTTGTGTTATCTGTTTGTGTGGATTATAAAATGAAAATTTATTTTTTATTCCCTAATAAAAGTGAATTCTTTCTTGTACCAAAAAAAGTTGAATTCATTCGCACATCCTCGCACTTACTGAAAAAGACTACAAATTAACACTTTGGAAAAAGTGATATCAGCTCAATTATTGGAGTTGCTGTCATTTTTGTTTTCTAATGAATACATGTATTAAGTTATTAAGTATTTATTAATTATCAGTCTCATAATAAATATTTAGAAATTTAAATATAAGCAGCAGTTAATAAAGATTAATTGAACAACTTAAAAAAAAAGGGTGCCGTATAATAATTCCTTAAATTATAGTTGGCAATTTCTTTTAGGAAACCGAAAAACAGATACATGGCAATTACCATAAAGCTATAAAACAAGATAAAACAAAAGAAAGACATGCAAGCATACTCACGTGTAATGAGGGGTCCAACATAGTAAGCCAGCGTTCACTAATTAATTGAATCCGTTCAAGTACCTTACCACAGGCATATGGTCTTATTTGTCTTCCAATGTCTTCTGTCTCTGTCTGCATAAAGCACAAACACAGCCAAAAAGCCTAAGGTCTAATTGGCAAGACGTCCTGATTGACCTAATTTGATTTGCACATGTGAATAAAAGTATGAGTGCTTCTTTGCCAGTATTACGTAAAGACTTGGAATCTGAATCTTCAGTCCCCATAATAACTATAAATACCCCTTTGCTGCTAGGTACACGAACCTTCACAGCTCTTTAACTTTATATCTCTCGCTCTAGTTCTCTATTAATTTCCTACAACAGTCTCCAGCCCCATTTGCACTTGCAGCAAGCACAATCGTGAAGATGAAGGGCATAGGGAATGTACTGCATGGGTTGAAACCAGTCATGCTAATGGTGGTGGTCCAGATTGCATTTACTGCAGTCAATGTCCTCTACAAGCTCGCCTTAAAAGATGGAATGAGCGTAAGGGTAGCTACTGCCTACCGCCTTGCTTTCGGATCCGCTTTCACTGTTCCTCTTGCTCTCATTTCTGAAAGGTCCATCATTTACTTGCAGCTTCTTGTGCTTCTACTCTTATTATTACTTTAAACTTATAGGAGGATAAAACATGTTATATATATAGCTTCTTAATTTGAATCCAGAATGGGATTTTGAGAATTATTTGAATAGGTAAGAGATGGTTGTTAGCGTAGCAGCAACTACATTAGAGTGAGAGAATAGGTATTTACAAAAAGTATTTTGACGTTTAAGTTAAGTGTGTAAAAAAAGTAGTGTGTATTAGAAATTAAGTTATATATTTATTTTCTTGTTAAGTACTTTTGTATATGAGTATTTTTTTAATATGAAAAATCTTTGTTTTCAGTACGTGTTAAATGTCATTTTCTTAAGTAATGGAAACTTTATTTCTTATGATTCATCCATACTTTTATAGAGTTATGAATATTCTTTTTTGTTGAGAGAGTCATGTCTTGCACTTAGACTATTTCATGTGCATAACAACATTAGGATACTAGTCTGACTAGTTGAATTGTACTAGATTTTAAACTCGTAACCAGATTTAAAATAATATATATATAGGACAATAGATTAACTTGGCTAAAATGGTTTTTCTTTTATTCCTTCTATCCAGGAAGAAGAGACCCAAGCTGACTTGGAGGGTGCTTTTCATGGCATTTCTATGTGGCTTGTTTGGGTATGTTATGTTAATTCTTCACCTTTTGCATTGCCCCATATAGTAACTGTTTATGTACGCATGTACGTACAATATGTTTTCAATGGTATAACAAGGTAATTAATTAATTAATTAATACAAAACTGATATGGTTATGTAATGTTACAGGGGAAGTTTATTTCAAAACCTTTTCTACGAGGCCCTGGCTTTGACATCAGCAACGTTTGTGTCCACCGTCTACAACCTCATTCCAGCCATCACCTTTATCTTGGCCATCTCCTGCGGGTAATCACATGCCACCATCAACACTATGCTTTATCTCCCTTTGTAAAATGTTCATTAGTCATGCAATAAAATATTAAAAGATACTAATTAGTGGAAATTGAAGTTACTTTTGGTAGTCATAACTATAATTGTTAAAACGAATCGACCTGACTCATTCGAGTTGGCCTAATTCAGGTCAGATTATTTTTGGATTAGTCCAAATCAAGTCATCTAAATTTTGAACTAATATTTTATCAGTCTAATCCTCTTATTTTTAATGTAAATGAGTCGTGTTAACCTAATCTATTGTGAGTTGGCTCATTCAAATTATTTTAAATTTTAAATTAATATTTTGTTAATTTAGTGCATCTATTTTATCAAGTTATTCAGATCGACTCATCAAACTTGATCTATTTTAATTATTCTAATCATAACTTATATTTCTTTTTTAAATTTACTTATATATTTCTACAGTTTGGAAAAATTAAATTTGAGGGCAGCAGCGGGAAAGGCTAAGGTGTTAGGAACTCTAATTGGAATTGGTGGGGCAATGTTGTTGACCTTTTTCAAAGGGGTAGAAATTGATATTTGGCCCTTCCACATCAACCTTTTGCATCCACATCAGCACCAAAATGGCCACGTGATACCACTGCATGCTGACTCTGGAAGTAAATTGTCGGGGGTTCTCTGTGCCATAGCAAGTTGCTTCTCTTATGCTTTGTGGCTCATCATTCAGGTTAGCTTATTTCTCACGAACTAGCTCCCCAACTTCTTTAGCTTCTTCGCATTAATTTTATATGTCATATTCATAAGCGAAGCTGTCGTTTGACTTGTTTTGCCTCTTGTCGTTCACCACTTTAAATGGCACAGGCTAAGATGAGCAAAGAATACCCAAGCCATCACTCAAGCACAGCTTTGATGTCGACAGCGGGAGCAATACAAGCCACTGTTTTTGGTCTTTGTGTTGAGAGGGATTGGAGCCAATGGAAGCTGGGTTGGAATATCAGGCTACTTGCTGTGGCTTATTCGGTATACTATCTTATTATACTTAATCAGTAATCACTGTGGTTGTAACTGCATTTATTTATATACAAATTAATTACATATATATTTGAATGATAAAAGGAAGTTTTCATGTGCATTAATTTTATATATTGCAGGGAATCGTGGCCTCTGGATTAGTGGTAATTGTCATTGCGTGGTGCATACAGATGAGAGGGCCTCTATTTGCGTCTGTTTTCAACCCTCTAATGCTTGTGCTTGTGGCTGTTGCCGCTTCTTTGATGCTGGATGAGAACTTATATTTAGGAAGGTATATAATAAATCTTAATTCCCCTAAATATGCACGTATACTTTCTTGGTTTTTGTTTTTTGGCCTTCCACATATATTCATGATTTTGGTTTGGTTTGGTTTGGATTTGTACAACATATATAGTGTGCTTGGAGCAGTGCTGATTGTGTGTGGCCTGTACATGGTTCTATGGGGTAAGAGCAAAGAAATGAAAAAGATGACTCAGTTAGTGCCATCAGAAATCATCCAAGAAGGCGAAGCTATAGTTGTTGTTGTAATGTCCACGCCAGTAGATCATGATAAATGTGACCACAACAACCACAGCCAAACCAATACTACCAAGAATATTGTTGACAAAGATCATGACGATTTGCCAAAAAATGGGGAAGAACATGATATTCGCAATAAGGGGAGAGAAGAAGTGCTCTCGTAAGATATTAGAAACATTCTATTAAGTGTTGAGGACGAAGATGATGTGGTAGATAATAGGTCCTCCGTTTACAGTTATCCATTACTTTTGTATTTTTTCTTTAATTCTTATATTTCACTAGTCAATGAACTACAGTCTACAGATCTCAATTGTAACATAAAAGTTTAACCACCAGATTTCAATAGGCCTTTCAAGAGTTCCCACTGCAAGTGACAGTGTGCCAACTTCTGGCTGTTGCGCTCTCCTTCAAGAAGATGCAATGGGCCGTTGCTTTTGTAGGATATCTGTTCTCTAGTTTGGGCTTTTAGCCCTTACATATGTGTATGAATGTATAAGAGAGGTAGACGTTTTTATAAATTGAGTACTTTTATTATGATGTGCACTTTGAAATTGATAATTAATTTAATATTTATTTTATGTTGTAAAAATTCAATTCAGCCAATCAATATTTAATATTTCAAGAGATCCATGTAAGCTACACCCTTACTTTATTGTCACTTGTCATAATCTAATGATAGAACCTATCTATCTATTTATCTATCTTTCTTTCTTTCTTTTTTCCAATATCAACTTTATAAACTATTTTTTAGGGTGTATAAGACATTTTGTAAAATTCACTATATTATACTGTTTTAAATCAATACGAGAACTTTCAATTGATGGAAAAGATACATAAAATTATCGATAAACAAAAAAAACTAAAAAAAGAAAAAAATTAGTCACTTTTTTTATTAAAAAAATTAGGATTAAAAATGCTGTTCCACTCCAAAGTTTCAACGCTTAAATAATTACTTACAAATAATTCACCAATAACATATTCCAACAGAAATTAAACTCATTCTAACTTTAGTTGATGCAATATGTCAAGAGGGTTGGCAACATTGATTGCCACTTTGGGTCTTTAGCATTTTTTATTTTTTATTTTTTTGGATAAACTTGAGGTCTTTAGCATTACTCTTTATTTGCGAGGGACATCGTATGGGGCCTTCAACTGAGGTTGGACTGGACCCAAATGGGCGATTCAATATTGGTGGCTGATGTAGTTAATGTCAGCACAGGTGTAGGCATGCATGTGCAGCTGTGCTTCTTTTTAGATAGCGGTGCAGATGGCTTGGCATTTCCGTAGTTCCCTCGAATGATCATGGTCATTTCTTAAACGTAGAGTCTATAAATATCAACATGGATATATACAGATATATATATTTAGAAAAACCAACACAGAAAACGAAAAAGGGGGAAACTAAGGGAGGGAAAATGAAGAAGATAGTGGCTGCAGTGATGCTTTTGTTTCTGATCTCTTCGCAAATGGAGAGCGTTGAGCCCTCTGCTGCGGATTGCTATGATGCTTGCTCCACTGCCTGTGTTCAAAGAGACAGTTAGTGATTTCTCAATCATCCTTTTTTCTCTTTGAATTGTTTTTATTGTTTGTTTTTTCTTTTTATAAAATATAAAAAAAATCATTAATATAATTTGAACCTAAGACTTATTGGCTGTTTATTTATGCTTAAAAAATGTCAGATATATATATATATATATATAGGAATGGGAGATAAGCAATAGTAAAGGCCAATGACCCTAGGCAAAATCAAAACACGAAATTAATGAAATGAAAATACAATTTTACTCCTTATAAGTATAGTTTATATATACATGATCTGATTTGATGAGAACCTAATGGGACATGCAGCGAGGCTTATGCAACGGTGTGATCGCAAGTGTCAGATTAAATGCGGTCCAGGTAACCAACCTAACCCCAAGTATTTCTAATTCTTCCTGCTACATATATATACTGCTATATCTTATAGATGCCATGGCTTCTAGTCTAGTATACTATTCAGTGTATTTCTTTTGTTTCTCTTGTTCTGTTCTTTCCCCCACCATGAGATTAAATCACACGTGCACGCACGTTAGTCTTGATCTGACCTGATTAGAATAACTTGAACAGAACATTTTAATAAAATTACAAATAAATTGAAAGGTTCAGCATCGGAGTCTGGGTGGTGTAGTTGGTTATCACGCTAGTCTCACACACTAGAGGTCCCCGGTTCGAACCCGGGCTCAGACAATTTTTATATTTAATATTTAATGATATTTCCATGTTATGATGAATTTCTCGGTGGCTGTTTTGTTTCCCGTTTGCTGTCCCAGACACATGTTTGTCAATGTCGAACGTGTGCAGACTTGTTTGGGTTTATTTTGATTTGTACTATTTCAATTGGGTTTTGATCTCTAATTTACGTTTGCTCAAAAACAAAATTTTCTTTTTTTATTTATTTTATATTTAATGATATTTCCATGTTATGATGAATTTCTTGGTGTCTGTTTGTTTTCCTGTTTGTTGTCTCAAACACACATTTGTCAATGTGAAATGGTGTGAAAACTTGTTTAGATTTATTTTGGTTTGTATTGTTTCAACTAAGTTTTGGTCTCTAATTCACGTTTGTCTAAAAGCAATATTTTTTTACTTTTGGATTATAATTTTGTCTGTTAGAGACTTTTATTTCTTATATTTATTTTGTTAAATTTATTCTTAGACAAAAATTTTCAAATATAAATTATGTTATTAAAAATTTATTTTTAATCAAATTTAAATTTATAAAATTAAGTTTACTCAAACTTAAATTTACAAATTATAATTCAAATACACATACTCAATCTCTTTTCCTACACGATTCTCTCCGGTTAGTGGTAATAGTTTGCTAATACTTAGCATGTCCTTTTTTGTTTTTGTTTTCCTTGTGATTAAATTTTACAGATTCCACAGTTGAGGAGGACATGGGTTGATCGAGTAAAGTCACTTGAACCCAAGCAAGGAATATTTGCTTGGCCAACACCTAGCCAACAACCTGCTGTGCCTCTTAGTTCATTTCTTATAATAACATTTTTAAAGTTCGTTCGTTGTTGTACTACCATCTAAATAAATATGTATGAGAGAAGAGCTTTCGAAGATTAAATTTTTTCAAGAGGGTAAGATGTTTTGTGATGTGAAGGAAGGCTGATAGGGATTGAAATAAAAATTTGTTAAGGCAATTAATATCACTTTCATTATCACATATTGCAGAAAATTGCTATTTGTGCTATCGTTTTTTTTATTTTTTCTATTAGAAAATTAAAATGATAGCATATTCATTGGTATATTCCTAATTTTTTTACCTGGTTGCTTATACTTAGGCGTAATCTATAAACGATACAACCACATATGCATATTTTTCATTGCTCTTTTTACTATTTATTTGCATATGTCGCTCCTCCATCAAATATGAGTGATTTCTATTTCGATTTATATCCATTTCTTTTTTTTATTTCAATTTTATTCTATTTAAACTATTTTCATGTGCATCGAGGTCAAGTTCACATGAGTTTCAGTGTTGTTTACCAGTTTCATCTTTTCATTTTAGATATAGAGCAATTAGGGTTTTAATAGGACAATTGAGGGATGGATATGTACTTGAAAATACACTTTGATGTTATCTTCCCTAGTGGGGGGAGTGGTCTGTTAGGACGAGTGGGAGACAAGGAGGTAGGATGGTCAAATGTGTTTGTGTTAGGTGTATACTATTTGGTCAAATGAGATTGAGTCGGTTAAGAGTAAATGTGAATACTCAATTTTGTTCACAACATTATTAAAAAAATTAAAACAAAAAAAATAGAAAAAAAATAAAACTTTTGTCATTTTCTTTCTCTTGTCCTATGTGTTTTGTTCTTTTTTTTTTGTCATTCATTATGCATTCACCATTAATGCACTACAATACACCTACTTCATTGTGTATTCCCACTTTTGGCATTATCACACAACACACACCTACTTCATTATGCATTCACTTTCTTTTGGCATTATCACACAGCACAGCACCCACTCCGTTATGCATAACCACCTTGTTGCCAGTAACTAATAACCCACACCATTACATAACTTTTACCATCTCCACCTCCCTTCAACTTTCCTCCTCTGCTATCTCCATCATCAACCTCCCCTCACTACCATCAACCCGGATTCACCCATACCACCATCTTCAACCTTCCATTTCATCATCACCTTCATCAACCTCCCTTCACCCTCGTAACCATCCACCCACTACTTCCATCAAGCAAAATAATCACCACACTCTTCCATCTTCATCACAAACAGTCATGACTCCACCCTTCATCATTAACAACCACTCATTCCATCAACAACCATAAAATCGCCCTTCTCTTTACCATAACGAAGCTGCCTCCACCTCGCCACCCTCCAAACCTGCACCATAAACAATCTCCAAAACACCTACCACCTTCCTCCATCGCCCTTCACTATCTTCCATAACCAAGAGACCATCCATCAACCCATAACCACCTCACCACCTTCAACCTTCAACTTCACCAGTGTCCAATTAGATCTTTCATGAAAAGTGAGATTGGTGGTAAGATGAATGGCAGCCCAATTATCACAGTACACTATAGCAGTGCCCAATTGAATTTCAAAATTCTATAACAAAGTTGTAAGCCATGTTATTTCACTGGCAACACTGGCTAAAGCTCTATATTCTGTTTCAGTAGAGGATCGTGATACTGTGTGTTGTTTCTTTGATTTCCAAGCAATCAAGGAATCCCCCAAAAAAACACAAAAGCCTATAGTGGACCTTCTGGTATCAAGACAACCTCCCCAATCAGCATCAACAAATGCCTAAAAGGCTAAGTGAAGAAGATGCAGAAAACAGTAAACCTAGTCTTAGGAAATTTTTCAAGTACCGCAGCAGGTGATGCAAAGCCTGGAGTTGAGGAACTCTAGGAGAACTCATATATTGACTTAACTTGTTTATTGCATAACAGATATCTGGCCTTGAGATTGTCAAGTACATCAATCTTCCAATTATTCTTCGATACATGGAAGCATCTTCAATTAGTTCACCATCTGTATTGTTGAGTTTTAGATTTTGGTCCATTGGTAAACTTCCTGGTTTGGAATCTAAGTAACCTATATCTTCAAGTAGAGAAATTGTATATTTCTTATGAGACAAATAAATCCCCTTTGCTGATTTTGCAATTTCCAGTCTAAGAAAATAATTCAAGTCATCTAGTACTTTGAGTTTAAACAATTTTTGAAGTAAACACTAAACATCTTTAATGGCAGATTGTGAGGTACTTGCAAGTATTATATCATCAACATAAACCAGCAAAATTACCAAAGAATCACTTATTCTCCTTGAAAACAGTGAATAATCACTCTTGAATTGATTGAATCTATGAATGAGTAGAGTAGTGGAGAATTTGTGAAACCATTGCCGAGATGCTTGTCTAAGGCTATATATTGACTTGTTTAGCTTGCATACTAAATTCTCCCCCTTACGGTGGTAACCCGAAGGGAGGTCCATGTATACCTCTTCAAAGAGCTCTCCATTTAGGAAAGTGTTGTTTATGTCAAGCTACAATAAGTTCCAACCTTTGATGGCAGCAATAGATAACAGTACTCTAATAGTTATAAGTTTGGCAACTGATGAGAATGTATCTAAAGAATGAACCCCAACTTGTTGAGTGTAGCCCTTGGCTACTAATCTAGTCTTGTACCTTTCTACTGATCCATTACAATTATACTTAACTTTGTAAATCCAGCGGCAACCAATGTTGTGTTTACCTGCTGGCAGTGAAATAACATCCTAGGTATGATTATCTTCCATGGCTTGGAGCTCAAGAGCCATGGCTTTTTGCCATTCAAGATATTTGATGGCCTGATGGTAAAATGTTGGTTCATACACAGAATCAACTGCCATAACAAATTGTTTGTAGGGTAGGGTGAGATTGTCATATGTCAAATGATCTTGAAGTGGATATAAGGTTGAAACCATATTGCAATTATAGTGTTGTAAATAGGTTGGAGGTCTGGAAGGTCTTGTTGATCTTCTAGGTGCTGGGATAATAGGTTGTGTTTGTGAAGTAGTGTTTAAGGATGAAGGGATGAGTTGGCATGAGTTATGAGGGGTTGTAACTGAATATCTTGTTGAGGAATTAGTAAAACCAAATCCAGAAACAGGTTATTACAAAAGGTTGAATCAAGTAAGGTTTGGAATGGAAAAATTGATTCATAGAATTGAACATATCTAGAAATGAAAAGTTGTCTGATTTTAATATTATATAATTTGTATCCTTTATAACCAAGAAGATAACCCACAAAAACACATGGAATAGCTCTAGAACATAATTTGGTTCTGTTTGAGGACAAAATGGCTGCAAAACACAAACAACCAAAAACTCTCAATGCCTTAGAGTCAGGTTCTTTGTTATACAGCCTCTGGAAAGGAGTCTGAAATTGCAATAATGGTGTTGGAGTTCTATTTATCACAAATGTGGCAGCTTGTAGACACTCCCCCCAAAAAGTAATAGGCACCTTAAATTGAAAATATAAGGATCTTGCTACATTTAGCAAGTGTTGATGCTTCCTCTCTACTACATAATTTTGTTCTGGTCTTTGCATACATGAAAATTGATGAATAACACATTTGGTGTTCAAGAACTCAGTCAATGCAAGCTCCTTGGCATTATCTGATTTCAGTTGTTTGATGACAAAACCAAATTGAGTTTCTACCAATGCAAAAAATTGATGTAATAAAGTTGTGGCCTCTAATTTTGTTTTCATGAGATATGTCCATGTAAAACGTGTGTAGTCATTTATTAGAGATAAAAAAAAATATCTATTACCATCATAATTGAGAATGTGATATGGATCCCATATATCACAATGTTTCAAATCAAATGGTGCAACAGAAACTGATTATTTGAAGGAAATGATAATTTCCTAAATTTAGCCAAAGGACATATAGAGCACAAAAAGTTATGTGCAGTTTTATTCAAAGGAAAAGAAAGTTGTTTACTAAGTTTGTATAAAACCTTAGTTGACAAATGACCAAGTCTGGCATGCCAGGTATCAAAAGAGACTAAATTGGTATTGTGTACATGATTTAATGAAGAAAAACAATAATCAATTTTAGATAACAGTAGACTTAACAGAAGTAAGAACTTGTACATGATTATTAGAACTTGGTGCAGTCTTTAGTGATGAGGAGAAAGTTGGTTTGAAGACATAAAGTCCTTCAATCAGGTTACCTTTGTCAATCACCTTTGAGCTGCTAAGATCCTGTATACAAAATGAATTATTTGTGAATGACACTGAATAGGGAAAACACTTTAACAAAGCACTAATGGAAATAAGATTGATATGAAACTGAGGAATGTAGAAAACATTATGAATAATTAAATCCTGACTTAGATGTACAGAACCTATAGAATGAATTTGGACAGTATCTTTATTTGGAAGAATAACAAAAACATTAACTAAAGAAGAATGCTACATAAAATTTTGTAGAGAACATGTGATGTGACTTGTGGCACCAGAATCCAATAGCCAAAAATAATAATTGAGAGATTCTTGAAATTAAACTGTAGACAAAACAGTACCTATTAGAGAAGAAGGTGATGAATCAATATGCTACACATTTGGAGTTGTAACATAAGATATCTGAGATGTAAGAGCAGACAATAGTTGTTGATACTGTTCTAGTGTGAATTGAACAGTATTGGAACCAGTCTGAATAGAAACCAAATTAAAGACTTGGTTGACAAAACCAACATTTCTGTTCTTGAAGCCTTTCTTGTATCCAGGTGGAAAACCATGAAGTTTGAAACACTTCTCTTTAACATGGCCATAAACACCATAGTATGTACATAGTAGCCAATCTTTGTGTCTAGATTTCGGCACAAAATCTAAATTCTGTTTAGGATTAAAAGACTTCATAGCAAAAGCTGCTTGTGATGAAGAAATTTGAAATTGAACAATGCCAATCTCATATTATTTTTCTTCTTGCAGAATTAAGGAAAATACTTTGTTAATTGGAGGAAGTGGCTCCATAAGCAGAATTTGACCACAAGTTTGAGCAAATGAATTATTCAAACTCATCAAGAAACTCATTATATTTTCAGATTGAAGGTGATCCTACAACCAGGGACGGATCCAAGGGGGGCAAGCATGGGTCTTGGCCCCCATTTTCTCATTAATTTCTTTTAAGTATTAATAATTAAATTAAATTAATTAAAAAATAAAAAGATAATTATATTTTTTTATAAAGTTAATACTTATTATATTGATACTCTTATTTAAAAATTATACACATATTTTTAATTTTATATATTGTTATTATACTTTAACATCCTTCTTTGTTTATAAAATTATATATACCTCTCCTACTTTATATACAAACATTACATAAAGTCTCATTGAAAATATAAAGTAAGAAAAGTATAAGTATTTTCTCAAATAAAAAGAGTATCAATATTATAAGTACTAACCTTAGAAGAGGTCAAGAAATTATATCAAAGATAAAAAATAATAAAGTTAAAAGAGGTTATACTTGATATGTATTTGACATGTGATTCACGATTATTTTATATACATTAATATTATAATTTTAACTCATCATTATATTAATTTTTAATTTTTATATAATAAATCTACTAGCTATTCTCACTTTTAACTTTACTATCTCTCCTTTTTAAAAATAACTTTTATATTCTTACATTAAACAAAAGTTGACTCTTTTTCACACATCATCTAATAATATTCATTATATTTTTTTTTTCTATCACTTTCTCTCACTAATCACATTTCTTAAAAATAGTTAAATGTGAATACAATTTTTTTAAGGATGTAAGAATATCTTTTTTCTTTTAAAAATTTTTCTCTCTCTCTCTTCTCTCTCTCTCTCTCTCTCTCTCTCTATATATATATATATATATATATATAAACTTAATTTTGCTTATAAATCATGATGTAAATGACAACTACTATTGTGATGCATTTAATATCTAATATAAATATTTTTTTTACTTTTTTCACTTTATTCATAAATCTTCCTATATAATGAAAGAAAAATATTATTCTAAAGTGAACAAATAAAAGTATATTTATCTTTAATTTAAAATAATATATTTTGATCTTAACCCACTAAATAATTTAATAGTGAATACATATTTATTTACTAACTTTAAATTTTTTTCTATCTTTAATAATATGATTTATGATTTTCGGCCCCTTCACTGAATATTTTCTAGATTCGTCCCTGCCTACAGTAGCTTGGCTCCACCACAAGTGCAATAGATCAAAGAATGATTGTCACTCATCTCCTCCCATAATCTTGAGCTTGGTGAAGTACTGAGTAACAGATAGAGAACCTTGTGAAAGACTCATCAGATCTTTCCTTAGCTGAAATAATCTTGGTCCATTGCTTTGTTGGAAACGATCTCGTAGATCTTCCCAAATAGCTTGAGTTGAATCTGAGTAAATCACACTTGCAGAGATCTCCTTGGAGATTGAATGCAACAATCAAGAACTTACAATGTTGTTGTTTCGTTCCCAAGAAGCAAGAAGCACAGGATCAATGCCATCCGGTTTTGAGATTGAACCATCAGCAAATCTAAATTTGTTTTTGGCATTCAAAGCTATCTTCATCGATCTGCTCATGAATTGTAATTATTGCTTGACAATGGTTGAGAAACAAGTAATAATCCTGGATTATCAGAGGGATGAAGAAGAAATGAATTGGTGAAATCATCACCAGAATTGAAATGTGCCATTGAAGGACAAAGAGAAAATGAACAGAGGTGGGTGAAAACTGAAGAGAGAAAGTAAATCTCAAAAAACTTCTAATACCATATTAGAACTTATGAATGAGAGAAAATGAATTTTTGTATCTTCTCATTGAACAGAAAGTGGCATATATACCACTATGATACATAGCAGAAACAACTAAAAATGCTAAGTTATCCTAACTAACCTAACTGACATTAGCTAACAGCATAATAACTAACTAACTAACTTTATAATTTACATATTGTGTAATATCATCATGATGTTAGGCTTCTATTTGACTTTTTGTAGAATCACCACATATTTGTTAGTTTCTCTAATATGTTTGATAGAGAAGGAACAAGAAAAATATATTTAACCATCATATGTATGTGCCTATGTAGCAATCTCAAACTCAACTTTTTTTTTTAAATGTGAACAAGTTTAACATTTATTAATTTACATACACAAATTAATAAAAAGAGATTGAAAAATATACCATTTTGTTTGTAAAGAAGGTGAAAATTGAGAAAATGATGAAATCTGAAAGCCATGAAAATAACACATATGATGAGAATAATATTATGATCAATTTTGTTATTCGTCTAATTAAAATATATTTAATTTTATTTAACTTATTCACAAAATTATTCTATATATTACGTATATTACATATACATATAAGATAATTTAATATTTTTTCATATTAATATACAATATAAATATAATATACATATTCTAATATATATAAATTATTTTTCTATTATGACTATCACCATTGTATGTATATTCTATCTTTTTTCTGTGAATTAGCTTTAATTTTTATAACTAGAGAACCTTATTACCATCTTTTATGCATCTTCTCTTAAAATATATTTTCTTTTGGATTTTAGTTTTTACACACATTAAAAAGATTATTCTTTATGTCACATTTGTGATGATTGTAAGGTACGCGAAGAAGCAACGTATCCTATGGTTAGGAAGCTTCAATAATAATGATGAATGAGCGTAGTCAAAGTCAGACTTTGACACTAAAACTTCAACTAAAAACAATAAATCAATTAATCAATCGAATTCAACAAAGAACAAAACAGGAAATGGAAAGGAGGGTATCCAAAAACCAGTTTCAAAACAAAACCTCTCAGCTCTTTGAAATCATTGTCAACGTAGCAACTGAACAATACATGCGTAACTCCCGGGCTTCTATTCTACCCACTTACCCAACTTTTACATGTTTACAGTAAGATTTTCCTATCAAACACAATTCAAGACAGTAAATGGGACAAATTAGGTACCATATCATACTTGATTTGATATGTATTTTAAAATTATTCTTTTTATAACATAACATAACATAACTATTGTGTAAAGTCAGTAAAAAATCATTAATAAGAATTGAAAAATTATTTAAAAAATATGGTATTGTAATAAAATACACAGTTTTCTAAAAGATTCTTCATCTTTATTATTGTTAAGTTTGACATAATTAGTGTACCTAAAAAAAATTTGGTAACGATCATCTCCTGCTATAAGATCATCTTATTTAATGAGAGATAGATAAAATAATTATTATGTAAAGATTCATTATAAAAGATTATAGAATTTATTAGTTTTATTTTAAATAAATTGTGAATTTCTCTCTATAACATAATTAACAGAATTATCTCTTGTTATTCTATAAGTAGGAGAGAATTCTAATAAATTATTTTTGACATAATTAAACATAAAAAGAGAATAATATTGGGATAATTGCAGTGAATGAAGCTTTCGAAATTAAAAAAATGTAGTCTGTGGAACAGGAATTGATGAAGGATTCCTTATTTGCCTAGACAGTCGACGTGTAGGGTGCTTCAATAATTTGTGATGAGTCATTAGTTTCATTCTTAAGTCACTATTGGGAATTATTAATTCATTACGCTATTTTTACAATAATTTGGTCAGAAAGTGTATTAAAAGAAAATCATTTTATGTTATATGTGAAAATGATTTTTGTTATTTATTAATTTTAGCTTGGGCAGAGGGATAAAAGGACTAGAATTAAGAATGTAAATGGGCGGAGTGGAGATATATAGTGCTTTCCTCGTCTATATTGCGAGTATTTATTTATGATTTATACGAATGGATGAGTATTTATTAATTTAAAATAAAATTATAAAAATCATAAAAGAAAAAATTAATTAAAATAACATTTAATATCACATATCATAATTTTGTTAATAATTTAAAATTTTTATATAATTAAAAATATCATAAATAATATATTTATTTCAATTATATTTTATAATAATCAATCTACATAAATATTTATTACATAAATAATATTTTTTTTGATAATTTTTATCATTTTGAGCTTATTCACTAAAAAAATAATTGTAAAATAATGAAATATATTTTCATCTTATCTCAAAGTAGAAAAAAAATCATAACAAATATAGTATATTAAATGAAAATATTTCACAAGTTTGCAGTACTATAATCCTTACCTCACTCCCATTTGTTAAAGGATACTCATCAAAGATAATCTCCAGATATCTTTACAGACATAGGTATTTTTGTCATTCCAAACTAAAACAACCTTAATAAATATTTTGACGCGTAGATGTTTTTGGAGTGGTGAGTATTTCAATAGAAGCTCAAAAATTATATAATATATAAAGAGAATGTGTATATTTTTGTATTTTAATGTGTCATTTTGACAATAAATAACATATTTAAAAATCTATCATGCAATAAATATATGATCTTAATAACTGACATATGATATCTGCCACAACCGTGATCGCGGTGAAAAATAGCAACCCAAGTGATTTTAGAAAATGAAAATGAAAAAATAGAGTCGCCACCAATTTTATTTTAACTTAGGAAAAATTGGAAAACCTTTCTTTGAAAATGATCTTTAGAATCATTAGAATTTAAATCGGTTATGGATAGGGGCGAAAACTTAATCCCACAAGACTTAACACGCCAGGAAAATTTGAGTTAATTGTAAATTCTTAACAATCTTGAAAATATTTACTTTACCCATTTTTGCAAACATTGTAACTATTTATAAAAAAAAAGGAAACCACAAAATTATGAAAATTTAATTTTGGCTTGCAAAATAAAATTAATTATCCTCGTGTCATTAAAATCACGTAATTATAAAATAAGTTTGGGTTGATTGTTTTTAATTAAAAAAAGGAAGGAGTTTATTTGAAAACAAATTCATTATTGCACAAGGTTCTTTAATAAACCCTTATGATCCAAACGACATTGAAGATAACATTCGTTATTCAATCAACATCATTAGTTATCGCATTGATTACATTTTTTTTATTTTTTATTTTTATTTTTATTTTAAAGCATATACAAAGACAAACAAATAATCACATAAACAACACATTGTCATACCATGAGTTAAGTAAATACAATAAAAATCAAATTAAGCACAACAACACAACAAATTTTTGTTAACACATTTTTTTATTTTTATTTTATTTTTTATTTTTATTTCTTTTTCATTTTTTTCTTTCCTCTTTTTTTTTTTTTTCTTAGCTTACTAATCACAAGACATAACATACTATTAAATAAACATCATAAAACAAGAAAAATCTTTAAATAAAACTGACAATTAAGCTCAAAGTATTATTTTTTTTTCATATTCAATTTTTTATTTTTTATTTTTTTGTATTTTTCCCCTTTTTTTTTAGATTTTTTCTTTCACCATTAAGGGCCCAGTTACGATCCAAGATAAAAACAAACACCAGCCCATAAGCTTTTTACAAATCAAAAAGCAAATTTCCATACATGAGACACAAATTAGGGCTATACCTCGGAGTACAAGAGGTGACTTGAAGGAGAGGGAGTGCTTGGTCCGACGGTCTAAGGGGGGGATCTGGTTTCGAGATCCAACGGTCTCTTGGTGGGGAGAGATCTGTTTTGTGAAGTCCGACTTTATTAGGAAGGATCTGGCTTAAAAGGTCAGGAATTTTTTGTAGGTTCGATCTAAGAGGGATATTCTATCTTGTTGTTAAATATTCGTAGGGATCTTGTTGGATTCACCGATAAATTATTCGATTATCTTGTTAGTTCCGCCTGAATTACTATATCCCACGGTAAGGAGGATCCGGTTTGGTTCGACGGTCGCTGAATATTTGGTGTTGGAGATTCTTCACCGAGTGGACTTTGGGTTTGGAAGGTTGAAAGTAGTGGTTCTTTGGTAAAGAAAATTGGTGAAAGGTTAGGTTTGAAGGTGGTTTTATGGTGGTTGATGGTGGTGGCGCAGTATTGGCTTGGGGTGTGATGAAGATGGAGATAATGAAGGTAGGTGGTCTTGGTTGCATGTGCATGGGTTGATGGAAGGTGGAGGGAGTTTGTGATATTGGTTGCAAGGTGGAAGGTGGTCACGGTTTGAGGGTGGCGAGAGGAGCTAGTGAGGGTTGAGGGGTTGTGAAGGTGAGGCGATAAAGAGGCGGTGTTATTTCGGAAATGGAAGATTTAAATATTGATGATTGGAGAGTGTAGAAAATGGTGGTGGCTTGGAGAGGCTTTAAGGTTGAGTTGCTTAAGTCGTTATTATTAAAATAGGAAAATCATCCGTAATGTTGAGCTTTTTTGATCCCAAAACTCCCGGCTCTCCGGTGGCTTTCTTTCAAATATCCCCCTTTCAAATACTTAGTTTCCTCCTTTTGTATCATTCCCCCCTGTCCAAGTTCCCCCTTTTTTCATTTTTCCGCTGACATTTCCTTCTTTTTTTCTCTTTAAACCACTCATCTTTTCTAATCATCATATTTATATAATAATTCCTTCATATCATTTGCTTGTGCATTATGCATGGTTATTTCATCATTTTTCTTTTACGTGTGCGATATAGCAAGAGTGTGTGCGGTGAGAAAAAAAAAAATAGAGTGAGTGTGACTATTTTGTTTTGTTTTGTTTTCTATTTTTTTTTACTTTCTTTTTTTTTTAGTCCGATCAAAATTAGGTGTTCACAATATCTTATGTTACAATTTAAATGGAAGGTGCACACTTATCGCCAGGATTAAATTAAATTTATTACTTACGCATATAAATATAGAAATTTATAATCACGTATGCATATTAATTCATATTCAAAAAATTCTCACTTCTTTAATTGACCACGATATTAATTGTTTATTATAAATTGATATTAAAATCTCAAATTTTTTGTAGGTATCTAATACTATCTTTGTTAAATATGTATTGCCACCTAAATTAATTATAGTTTCAAATTACTATATTAATTCATATATAATTATTCTATATTATTTACAAAACTTCAATATATGCATCACACAAGAGTGAAAATTTTGCATGAAAATATAATAAAATTAATTAAATGTAATTTATTATGAGGAAACTAAGAATTTATTAACTATTATTTTAAAATAAGGAAATATAGTAAAAATTTTTGGTATACTCTTAATAATAAGTTGATAAAACCTCTAAATCATATAATCATATAATATAATAATCATCATATCATCTAATCATATAATCACATGATATATAAAGAAAATGTACATATCTTTAAATTATGACATGTGTCACTTTTACATGTCAGTACATGTATAAAATGTTGTTATGTGGCAAGTACGTGTTCCCAAAAATTGTCATGTGGTAATATTATGCTAAAATTTAAATAAAAAGTGTAAATGTGTCGACACATTAAAAAAATCATGTCACATTATAAAAAATTACCACATAAGGTTACGTTTGATGCATCGTATAAAGAAGACATGATAGTATAATCTAATACTATCAGGTCTTATTTAATGTTTGGTGCATTCAACTGATAGTATAATGAAATCAGGTCAAGTCATTTTATCCTATTTTAAGCTGATAACTCTATCATCCCCCTTAATACATGATAAGACATGATACCATCTATTCCAATCTTATCCTCAATTTCATTTTTATCACTCATCTCCCTCGCTACCACCACCACCACCACCACCACCATCGCCACCATCATCGCCGCCACCACCACCACCACCACCACCACCACCACCACCACCACCACCACCACCATCACCACCACCACCATAAGGTTTTTTTATTATTGTTTTCTAATTATTTTAATTTTTATGCTAAAGGATATTTTGGTCTTAAAAAAATGTTATATAATCAACTAATTTATCTTATTTGTTATTAAACAAAAGATAATATTATATCTTATCTATTAATTATACTATCATATTTTATATTATTCTATCATCTTATCTTATACTATACTATCATGTGCACTAAACATAGTCAATATAATCAAATAAAAATACCATAATCAAATAGATAAACCCAAGGCTCCATCATTTATGGGTTTTATATTGCAGTTCAGAATTATTCTTTTGCCCAATATAATCTTCCTCGGCAAACCACCACTACACATTTCTCATGCACTCAACGACGCACAACAAGTTATGGTAAATGTTACAAGTTATGTCATTCTTGCATTTCCCACCAACCTTTTTTTCTTTCACATCTATACATTGTTAATCTACCAATCAAAATCTTATTTTTCACACAAATTAATCTAGTCATGTTTAGATCCACGAACACCCAAAGAAGTCTTTGAAAATATGAGATATTAGAAAATGAATTTGTTGCCAATCACATAACTTGATCCATTCATTATTAGATTTATGATCACTCGGTAACGCCTTGTAAAGTATGAGAGATTAGAAATAGTGTATGCTGTCAATAAGACTTTGAATAAGGAGTTGAAACAGAGTACAACTTTGCTTTATCGAGCACAAAGTTCAACCTTTGGGAATATCAACCTACAGGGAAATTACCCCACTAAGAAGGCCAATAACTATAATAAAAAAGAAAAGAGTCACTTGCTTTTCAGCTTCTTTGATATTTGTCAGAAAATGTTTGGTGTAAAGATTTAGGAGGTGATGATTCTTCACATGAGAATCTCTGAGTAATTGTCTCTTTTTTGTTTTATTTTCTATATATTATAATTATTGATTTGTTTGATTTGCTAATTTTAATTCATTGTTATATGAAGTAATTTTTATTTGCTTCATTTGCTTTATAGTTTAATCATCAATTAGAATCTTTACTAATATAGTAATATTAAACAATTATTGTACAAATATTTGAGATAATTAATCAAAATATTTTCTTCCTATTTTAGTTATGTAAATTAACTTGATCCTTCTACATAAATATATAATGTATATCTTTTAGGTTATTTCTTTTAATAGTATTGATGAATAATTTATCTCGTGCATCACACAGGTGTAAAATTTAGTATCTCTAAAAATGCAATACCATTAAGTAGGGGTGCTCATGGCCCGACCCAACTTAAAACTAATTTGGTCGGGTTAAGTTCTTGAAATTAAGTTTGATGTATTTTCGAGTTAGGTTCAGACCACACATTGGGTCAGCCCAACTCGGCTCGATATTACCTGATATATTAAACATAATTTTATAAAAACTAGTAATAAATTATAAAACATCTTAACTTAAATTAATATTTTTTGTATTGATATAATTTATTTCAAAATATATATTATAAAATATTTCATAATTTGTATTGTATACTTTTAAAATTTAGTTATACATAATATTCAAATTTATAATTTTATTTAAATATCATATTAGACTCGTTCCAAGTCAATCATTAATTAAATCCTGATTAAGTTAAATATAAATTTTAAAATTTAAATCGATGAAAATATCAAATTAAATTCGAATCAATTAAATCCAGGCTAACCTGGTCTTTAGTGCCCGTACCATTAAGCGTGTGTTTGGTTCGAATTTTCTGAACCATCCAAGAACTTCAATTAAGAGAAAAGTTGTTACACCATTAGAGTAACGTGCTTGAATATGTGAGATGAAAAAAAAGCAACAACTTTTTTTAAGAGAAAGAAACTGATACATATCAAGCTTAAATTTGAGCATTAAAAGAAAAAGTTGTTGAAATTATTTAACAATGATATGTAAATATTATTTTGTCATTAATTAAATAAATTTTTTAATCAATTAAATAATTTTTTTAATTATTTTATATTTATTTTGATATTTTAATGTATAAAAATAATTTTTTATATTATCTAAATAAAATAAAATTATTTAAAATTATTTTTCAACTAATATATCTAAACATAAATTTGTTTCTTATAATCAATTATAATAAAAAAATTATATAATAATTAATTATTAAAATAATATAATTTTTATAATTATTTCAAATACACACTAAGTAATATATCACAAGCTATAAGAGTTCTAAAAGTGATTAGACTTGGACAACAATACTATTAAGTCACACGTATTTACACAGCTAAGTGTCTAAAACAATTAACATTTCTATTTTGGTAGAGAATAACTGCCCGTACAGCAAAAAGTGCAATTTCCATTATGTTGAATGTTTTTAGAAAACAATATGCCATGAAGTGAAACAACATCAACAGTTGCAGAATTTGCAGTAATGAAGTGGTAATCAAATATATGATGTTACCATTTTAACGCGAGATACTGATATGTGGTTTTTTAATTGATTGAGTAAATTTCAAGTAATTAAAATATATATTTATTGCGTGCTACAAAACAAATGGATAATTATTGTTGATATGAAATCAAACTATATTAAAAAGGTATATCAAACGGGTTAAAATAGGAAAACACCTTATCTTGTCCGCCTTAATAATATATACAAACTGATAATCTAGAAAGTTGCATTTCAGCTGTCTTTAAATATTCTATAATGTAATCCTTCTTATTATATGTTTGTTGGGTTTAATCATTAGTCATTACTATGACCACCTAATTAGCATAATATTATGAAAAATATTTTTCTTACAATTAAATACGTCTAATTTTTCTTTTGTTATATTTTTATATGAGAAAAATATTAAATTAAACTGTATATAATTATAATATTTTTATAAATTATAATATAAATTTGAGTAAAATAAAAAAATAAAATATTTTTAATGTACAAATAACGGGACCGTAATATTATTAAGTACATATGTAACCTCCTTTGGTAATTTTATTTTTTTCACTTTATAAAAAAAAAACTTCATCAGATTCAGCATACAGATTTAAAAAAAAAAATCATCAGCATAGGTAATGGAAAAGTCTGAACAAAAAACCAGAACATAGATTTTTTTTTTTTTAAATGTCTTAAACTCTGAATAAAACAAATGATAATGGTTTGAGAGAGTCAGCTCAAAACATTACAATCCTTGCTAGTTGCTGCAAGCCTGCAACCTTTTTGGTACGAGTCAAATGGATGGCACGCGGGAAAAGCAAATGCCATTTGGTCACGGAGACCGAGTGGGTACAATAAGCTTTTTTTTTTTAATTTGTCTAAATCAGAATTACATTAATTATTAAAAAAATATAATTTCATTAAAGTACAAGTACAGCCAAGGAATATACACATAACACTATGAAAAAAGCAATATAAAGTGATGTGTATTTTAAATTTGTCATTATAATAGAATTAGAATGGAAATGTATAAAAAATAAAATAATATTAAATATAATTAAATAATAAAAATTATATAGATATAAAGTAATATTTGTAAAAATATATGCTATTAAAATTATGAATGTAATGAATTGAATCAAACTGAGCACTTGAAGTTCAAATTTGATTTGTAAAAAAATAATCTACTCAAACTTGATTCATATGAACTTCATTTATTTAAAATATGAAAGTTTGAATTCAATTTGTTTAATTTATTTATGACTTGATTATTTTATTTTATTTATCAAATTTCTCTTTAAAATATTTTTTATTTTTTAAAATTTATTAAACTAATAATTAATAAACATTTTTATAGTAAAAAATGAATTAAAAATAACAATAAAGACTTTTTTATGATTTGATACATAAAATGATAAAAAAATTCATAATCTTCTACAATTATAAAAATAAATTTAAAAATAAATTTACCACTTAAAATTATTTGATATATTTTCACAATGAAATTGTCTTCTTCATTTGTACATGGAGATAGGGTCCGATAATAATTGTATATGCTTGTTGTTAACTTTTTTATAAATACTTATTAAGATAAATAATTTTAGCAATTGTATATTTTTTTTATTTTCTTATTAACTATGATAATTTTTACCTACATTATATATATATATATATATATATATATATATATATATATAGCTATTCATTTAAGTATTTAATGTCGAGCCTATAAAATTTGTGTTTAACTTATTTATATAATTAAGTCTAAATTAAAGTTTAGACTTATTTATTTAATTAAACAAATAAATTTGATTAAGTATTTAATCAACTAAACTCGAATAATTTAGCACATTTACACTCTTAATTAAAATTACTCTAAAACTATAAGACTATTCTCCATGAATAAATGAAGAGTTTTTAACTAGATATCTCTATAAATATTATTATGAGACTAATTTTTGAATATTATTCTCTTAATAAAAGATTTTGCAAATAAATACTTTTAAGGCACTTATTAAAAAAAATAATGAAAATAAAATATTTAATACTAAAAATTGAATAAATTTTAATTTTTACTTAAATTTTGTTAAAATTTTATTAATAATTGTATTTAAAAAATAAAATAAAAACAAAAAATAAATATTTTTTAATTTTTAATACATTAAATATCTTATTTTTTTCTAATTTTTTTATTTTAACTTCATTAATAAGTTTTCTTAAACAAACCATTTTTTTATTATTTCTGCCTCCTTCTATAAATAAATAATTGGGATAATAACTTTTTGCTTTACTTCGTGAACTAGATTTAATGCAGCTTTGGAGTCCGGATGTGAGAGAGAGGACAGAGAGAGAGAGAGAGAGAAAGAGAAAGAGAAGAGGAAGGTGTAAGAGACTGGCTAGCATTCTGACCTAAAGCTTATGTCTTTTTGCTTCAATGTATATCTCTGCTGCATAAAAAGGATCTCTTTCTGATTCTTCTGTAGATCTCTGAAACTAGTGCTAATGCTTCAGCTACAGATCTCTCCATTCTGGGTATGTATGTTTGTCTCCCAAATCCAAAGAGCTCTCTCTCTCTCTCTCTCTCATTTTTTGTTTGCCTTTTCCATTCAAACAATCTGTGGAGGTTTTCTTCAAATCTGGACCTTTTTTCAACTGGTTTCTGTTGAAAATGCTGGGGGAAAAATTCATGGGTTTTCAGCTTTCAAATCTATCTTTCAAGTTTTTGGAAGGAAAATGGGGGGCATAGTAATGAGGCAACTTTGCTTCCAGTGTTTATGGGAGGTAAATCTTAAACGAGATTGTGGGATTTGAAATCCAGAGAGTTTTGATTACTCATTTTCTAACATTTTCTTCTGCTTTGCAGATAAAGAGTGGCTTTTTATTAACCTGGATTAGCTCCAAGTCTTAAGAGGTAGTTTCTCTTCCTCCCTTCCTTTTCTTCTTGTCCTTCGAGGTTTTAGCAAAAATAGCCAAAAGGAAAGAAAATTGAAAGTGGTTCTTTTTTTGTTATCTGAAAAATTAGCTGGTGAATTGGTGATAGCTTTGCCATATTTCTTTATTGTAAATAATTAATTTTGTGTGCCTAATAACGCGTCCCATATAAAATCCAATTAAGATTTAAAGTAAATTATGGCATTTTTACTTCTATATTTGCCACCATGTGATCATGATAATGCTGTTTTGAGTTATCCTTCCTGATGGTGGGTAATGACCAAATATCTAATCTTGACGCCCTCGTTTCGTTTGGAATTTCATTTTCTGCTGTGGAACTTCATTGACTTAAATTGTTGTAAATACCTCTGACATTTGATTCATGGCTATGGATGGTTAAATTGGAGGGTCTGGAAACTTTGATCTAAATATCGGAAGATATCATCTAATTTGGGTCGTATTCTTAAGTGAATATTTTGGTGAGAAAGATGAAGAATAATAGCTAGGGTAAATTAATTACAACAATAATAATAAAAGGCGGTGTTGAGCTGAAACTCTCCTTTTATGGCAGCCATATGCTCACAGTGGTTGGATATAGTCCATCAGAAGTTCACAGAAGATATATATATAGTTGTTATTGGGATCTACTTGCAGAATGTCATTCCGCAGCATAGTTCGTGATGTGAGGGATAGTTTCGGGAGCTTATCTCGGCGGAGTTTTGATGTCAGACTGACTGGCCATCATAGAGGAAAGTCTCATGGGTCTGTACAGGATTTGCATGACCAGCCTCTAGTAATTCAAAATAGTCGCTGGGCGAGCTTACCTCCGGAATTACTATACGATGTCATTAGACGGCTAGAGGAGAGTGAGAATATGTGGCCTGCTCGGAAGCATGTTGTTGCATGTGCTGCAGTTTGCCAGTCTTGGAGGAATATGTGCAAGGAAATTGTTAAAAGCCCAGAGCTCTGTGGAAAACTTACATTCCCTGTCTCCCTGAAGCAGGTTAGCTTCATTATTGTTGTGTAGCAGATTGTCTCATTTTTTTTATTAACTAATCTATTACTTTTATGTGGAGATAACAATGATAGTCGATATGGTTGGTTGAAGCAACACCCTGATTTTTTGCTCCTTTCACTTCTCAGCCTGGGCCACGAGATGGAAATGGAATCATTCAATGTTTTATCAAAAGAGATAAATCTAATTTAACATACCACCTATTCCTTTGTCTCAGCCCTGGTAAACTTTCTTTTTATACATGTAGTTATCCCTTACTGTTTTTATGTTCAGATGCTTCTGGTATGACTATGTAGAATTGTTCTGATGTAATGTGTCAAACAGTTCAGGTTGTTGAAGTTACAGATTTTGACTTCAGACTTGATCTTGACGTGCTATAAAAGCACATGAATATTTGTGCATATGTTGATTCTGACTGTCTCTATGTATATGTTTGCATGGATATATGATTTGAGATCTATATGGATGACACTTGTAATGCTATAATTTGCGCCAAAGCAATTACTAGTATTGGAGGATACTTTTGGAAGTGGTCTTTATAGGTCAAGTTTCAGTTCACATTTTCTCATTCTTTGTTCATGTCAGCATTCGCTCATTGCTTTGAGCATGAAAATCAGGTAGTTCCATAATGGGTTGGTTTCCCAGTGTTTATTTATTTTCCTTTCTGATTGATACTAGGAGTCTAGGATCATATTGTTTGATAGCCATTTAGTTGGGGGCAAGCCTTAACAGGCTTTTTGTCGTTTTGTATGAATTATTCCCTTAGCTATGTTCCTTGTGACTTTTTAAGGCTATGGAGATATTTATTGATAATACTGTTATGTATTCAGCTAAGGTTTTATATCAGGTTGATAAAATTAATTAGTTGCATTATTTATGTTTCATTGTTTTTTCTTATGTGTTGGGTTGGTTATTTTTAGATGTTGACCAGATGAAATTACAAGGGTTCTTTGTACTAGTTGGGGTTGAAATTATTGAGTTATTTTTAGATTTTGAAATGTTGTTTTATTATATCAAGTTAAGATTTGGATTAGCAGTTCTGTGAAGTGTTTGAATCTGTCTGAATATTATTTAGTAAATGGGAATTAATCAGAGTTTGATATTTACTGCCATATTATAGTGCATGCTGTACTCATTTCATTTTTTCCTTTTCCTTTTTATTTCCTTTGACTTTTGCAGCTTTGTTAGTTGAGAATGGAAAGTTCCTCCTTTCTGCTAAGAGGACACGGAGAACAACTTACACAGAATATGTTATTTCCATGGATGCTGACAACATCTCTAGATCTAGTAACACTTACATTGGAAAGCTGCGGTGAGTTTAATGCTTGCAAGTGTTTGACTTCCTCAGATTATTCTGTCTCTGTTTGACCATATACTCATCTATTAAATAAACTTTTATTTTGTGTCCACAAAAGAAACTGTTAAAACTACTATAATCTAAGATTTAGACTAGAAGAGTGCATTCTAATTCCCTGAAGCCAGAAGTATAACAGCAGAATTCATGTTCTTGCTAACTATAGATTTCAATTGCCGGCAGATGTAAACTGTGACCCTAATGTATTTCAGGTACACAATTATTTAAAAATACATTGTAACTGTTACTGCCGAAAATAAGATCATCTTCCTTTTTTAATCTTTATTTAAGGGAATAGTTTAGGTTCTTATTCCATCACCAATTTTCCACTTATGCCTAGCAGATTTATCATAGTTTTTCAAGGCTTCAAGCCCATTTACTAAGCAT
Organism: Ormosia semicastrata; assembly: GCA_029884595.1. NCBI lineage: Eukaryota > Viridiplantae > Streptophyta > Magnoliopsida > Fabales > Fabaceae > Ormosia > Ormosia semicastrata. Next base: position 2,339,747 of record JAQQTO010000057.1, on the reverse strand, counting down.
TTTGTTATATTTTATATCCCTGTCTTCTAAATTATGAGATTTTCTTTTAATTTCATACACCAGATCAAACTTTCTTGGTACAAAATTCATTATATATGATACACAGCCTTCATATTCTTCTGCCCATATATGCCCTCCTGGGACTGGGAGGACGAGCCGCAGATTTTATTCCAAAAAGGTCTCGCCGAAGGTCCCATCTGGGAGTTACAACATAGCTCAGGTAGCATATGAATTAAATGTGCTTGGAACACGAGGCCCAAGGAAGATGCATTGCATTATGCATTCAATACCAGCCTCGGCACTTGATGCAGGCGGCACTGTTCCTGGGCAGCCAGAGCTTCTTTCCCGTTCCCTGGAGGACTCATTTCGGAGCATCTCGTTTTCAAAGTCTCTAGATCATTCTATTGAGTTCAGCAGCGCACGATTTTCTGAGATTGGGGGATCCTGTAATGAGGATGACGATGACAAGATGAGACCCTTGGTTCTGAAAAACAAACCTCCAAGATGGCATGAACAATTACAATGTTGGTGCCTTAATTTCCGGGGAAGGGTAACAGTTGCATCTGTTAAAAACTTTCAGTTGATTGCTGCCACCCAGCCAGCTGCTGGTGCACCTACACCATCTCAACCAGCCCCACCGGAGCATGATAAGATTATTCTGCAGTTTGGCAAAGTTGGGAAAGATATGTTCACCATGGATTATCGGTATCCTCTATCTGCATTCCAGGCTTTTGCAATATGCTTGAGCAGCTTTGACACCAAATTGGCTTGTGAATAGATAAATCATGAAGCAAGTCTTTTAAGAGAGGTAGTCAAACACTGATGATGGTACCCATTCCCTTTGTTTTCCTTTATTTTTCCATTTCTTATTACCAGTGTCTGGGGAATAGGCAATTGTTGTTACTCAGCTGCTGTATGACTCATTTGTAACTGTAGTGCATTCCTGATGTAATAGGGTTTAGAGCATTTTTAACTTGCAATGTTGCTATGTTTCTTTCTCACTTGATTCACGCGTATCAACACCATGTTATCCTTTCTACCAACATAACATCATTTAACCGATTTTAGGTTCTGCTGCCGTCTACTTTGTCTATTACATGTTTGGTAATTGAGAGGTGCTTATGATCTCTATCACGTGACGCTGCTTGTGCTTATATCTTACAAGGTGGGGCACTGACGTTAGAATTAGTTTGGGAATCATAAAAAGAATGGTGCATCCGGAAAACTATGAATTGAGGCTGGGCATGGGTTGTCCGGAAGTTGGACCCATGCCCATAAGGTGATAGCAATTATGTCTGTTAAGATGAATTAAACAAATTATAAATGTAAGTGACTGTCTCAGCAGGCTTCTTGACTACTTATCAAATACAAAGTATAGCAGCTGGTCTCAAATTTAACTACCTCAAATATCAGCAAATCCTGTTTGAATTTTGAATCTGTTAAGTATGCTATTTAACATTATTACTCTTGATAATATTTATGGTGTGTTTGGTATATAATTAAAATTTAAGGGAGTAAAATTTAAAGGAAAAGTATTTCTTGGAGTAAATATTGAAAGAGTAAAATTTCTTCCTCCTTAAAAATTAAACATGTTTGGTTACAACCACCAATATACAGTGTTGAATTGTTGATCAAAAGCAATTTGCAGTAAAACATCATCAATCAAAGACCAAAGCCCCTGCAATCATGTTTCTTTTTGAGTCAAAATAACATCGTTGTGAGGGAGAGGAAGAAATCGACGATGAGCAGCAGTGGCAGCTGACTAGTGATCTTGGCCTCGGCAAGAATCATGAGCCACCAATCCTGGTCCAGATGGTGTTTGTGTAGTGGCGTTGATGGAGACATGGTCGCTGGCGTTAATGGCTTCTCTCACGTTCTGTGTGTGAGAGAGAGAGAGAGACTGTGGAGTTGAAAAGATAGGGAAAGAGAGAAGGGGAAAGTTTTTATCCTAATAAAAGCTGGCTTAAAAATTAAGTTTAAAATTGGAGAAAAATTTACTTCCCCTCAAATTTTACCTTTCTTTTCTTTATCAACCAAACATACTATTTTTTTCTGAAAAATTACTCCCCTAAAGTTTATCCCCTCTTCACCGCTTGACCAAACATAGCCTTACAGTAAAATTTTTAATTGTTAAGTATGCTATTTGACAAAAAGATTGATTCTAATGGTCTGGTTTTTCTTAGTAAATCTTAATAATTGTTATTTCATTTTTCTTCTCGTCTTATAACCTTTAAAAAAAAAAAAAGAGCTCCAGTAATTTATCATCAATCATGGATAAATATCAAGTTATTGAAGTAAGCATATTACGAAATTGTGATTGAAGGAAACATATGTGAAATTCAACTAGACATGACAAGACAAATCAATAACCAGCTCTGTTGCAGCTCAAAACATAATAGCAATGAGTGGGGAAACAAGAAGTCTCATGTACAGAGTCAAAAAATTATTAGCCACCAATAAAATGAAAATTTAAATTATCTTAATGTTTTTACCATGACACTTAATACAATAAATAAATAAAAAATCAGATATCGTAGACAACGATTGCAAAAAATTGAGTACTCAAATTTTAATTTAGACTGTGTAGAATGTAAAAAATAAAAATTATTTGAATGGATGATAAAGATGACTTACAAATCTGACATGACATATATTTAATGATATAAAGTAAAAAAATATATTACTCTGAGTATACCTAAGAATTTCTCTGTTAAAGAATAAGAAATAATTTAATTTTTAAAATTTTATTACTTTTAATTTAGTAATTCTATCAAATATGATATGATAGATTTGTTAAAATTTGATTTGACTTTAAATAAATATATTATTTTATTTTTATGAATTATTTTCATTAAGGGTAAAAATTAAAATAAAATCAAATCAAATTAGTTTTTATTTTAATGTGTTTCAAACATTATAACTGATTTCAAAATCAATTCAAATATTATTTTTACAATATGTTTCAAGTATGAAATTTAATTTTTAAATCAAATCAAATTAGTTAAAATTAAATCAAATTAAATTATTTTTAATTTTAATTTATTTCAAAATGACCTTAATTTATTATTATATTTTTGTAGAAAGCATGTTTATTTTTTTCAAAATTATATCGATACATTTTTAAAATAAAAAAATTATATGCAAATTAAATAAAATAAAATAAATTTGACTCAAGCAAGCCTACTTATCCCAAAAGTTAATGCTGTAGCCTGTAGAATAAGATCACAAGTTGGAACCAAAAAGAAAAGGCAATGAAACAAAATACAAAAGAGAGAAAAATCCTGCTCCGTATTAGGATTCGAGAGGGCTTTTTTTACGAAAGTATCATTAGTAATAAAATTATTTATCATATTATTATATTTTTAAAATTATATATTAAATTGTTACACTTTTTATTTACGTGAATTATTTTATTATTTATAATTAAACCAATACGTATAACGTAATTACGTAAAAAATATCAATATAGATGTCGCTATCCACATAATAGTACTAGTGCTGATGGCGTTTTTCACGTAATTACGACATACGTGTTAGTATTTTTCACTTAATAACGTCACACGTGTTGACGTTATCAGTAAATAACGCTACGTTATCCGTGAAGCTCTCATTTCCTTCTCTTCCAGATAACAATGATGATATTTACGTATAGCAGTGTGCATTGACATATGTACTTAGATTAATTAAGTATTTGTTATTTTCTGATCATTCTGATAAATATGTGCACATAATTTTTCTTTCCATGTTTGAAGACTTTATCATTGTTGGGACATACAATTAGAGATCTGTAGTCATAACGTACTTATATAGGGAGTTTTGTAAAATCACAAACTACAACGTGCACGAGATTGGAGGTGTTTACATCTTGTTATAGTATTTCAATAAGTTTCCTATGCAATACTACAATAATTACGTAATAGCACTACTGTGTTAGATATTATTGTCTAGATAACGCCAACACGTAAGGCACAATTAAATAGAACATGCCAGTAGCACTGACGCTATTATGTGAATAGCGTTATCTTTGTATATATGTCCATTTTTCACGTAATTACGTTATAGTAATTGTAAATAATAAAATAATCTATATTAATAAAAAAATATAATAATTTAATATATAATTTTAAAAATATGATAATTTAATAACTAATTTTCTCACTAATAAAAATTTGTTAAAAAACCCTAACATTCAATTCTTCAAGATGCATAAGATATGATATCAAATTTCCACGTATCAGGGAATAAAGGGGTAAAATTTCTCTTCAATAATAAGTTGACACTTCCCTGAACGCTATATAAAGGGAATAAAATCATTAGTTACAGGCTCTTTTTAACACTGGCTATTTTCCTACATTAACTTTGAGAGTCGAAGTGTCCACACTCTGCTGCATGCTGGGGCCTAGGAGTTCTCTCACCTTTGTTCATTCCGCCTAAGGCAATATACTTCCTAACCTGAAAATCCATTTTTCTCACTCTCTTTTTAATTTGCAAGGTACCAAGAAAATTATCTATTTCATAATTTTCATTCTACTTTTTTTTTTAATTTGCCAAAAAAGATGGTTTCTACCCTGTAGAGATTATTATTATTATTATTTTCAATTTTCATTATTGCTTCAACTGGCGTCAACCAAACCAAAGCGAGGGGCTTTGGTCCCTCCCTCATAGGGTTTGTGAATTCGCCATTTCCCATCGCTACTGCTCTACGCTTCCTCTCAATCATCTTTTATTCTTTTACCTCTACAACCCCCCCAATTTTCTTGTCTTCTTCGGTTCTACGTCTGTGTTCGTTTCCTTAACCTGACTTCTATTTCAAAGGTACTTCCTTACTAATACTTGTGCATTTCTTTAGCTTTCTCGCGTGGTGTTCCTGCATGTTTTTCAAGTCTTATTGGTTGGTGTTCTGAACAAAATTCTAGCTGGGTGTTGGGAAATTCAGAGGTTTTGGCCTTGATAAGTGATAAAGTTTGGTTTTTGTTAGCCTTTGAGTTTGAGTTTGAAATTGAAGGAGATGGAAGTCATATGACTGAGTTGGATTTTTTTTATTTTTTATTTATTTGGGTTTCCATTCCAGGATTGGTATTTGATTTATCTGTTTCCTCAGATCGATATTTTGATCATTTTTAAGTTTCCAATTGGACATTTGAGTGTTAATTATGTTAAACTTTTGAGCTTATTAAGATTCCTTAGACCCAGTTACTAACTACAGGAAACAAAACTGAAGCAAGGAAGGTTAATGCAGCTGTTTTTGATGGGTTTCATGTGATCTCTCTGGTTCTTGTCCGCTGTTTTTGAGGATCTTGAGGAGGTTTTCTCTAAAGGGTTGTGACAATGCCTTCTACTGATAATGAGGGCCCTTCACCATTTTCCTCCTTTGGCCGCTCAATGTTTGGTATCAGGCGGGAACAGGTTCATTCTTTGGAAGCAAATCATGAATCCAGTTCCCGGGATTTAGAGCTTGAATCATTTCAAAAGCAGGTTACTGATCGATTTCAGGACCTGTCTGGGGTTAGTGATGATCAATTGCTCTCCATTGATTGGATGTGGAAGCTCCTGGATGCGTTTATCTGCTGCCATGATGAATTCAGAGCCATTCTGTTGAATAATAAAGAGCAGGTCTCAAAACCCCCTCTGGATCGGTCAATTTCTGAATTCTTCGAGAGGTCAGTGAAGGCACTTGACATTTGTAATGCAAGTCGCTATGGAATTGAGAAGATTCGAATGTGGCTAAAGCATGTGGAAATTGTCTTGTGTGCCTTGGGTTCTAATCAGAGAGCATTAAGTGAAGGCCAGTTCCGGCGGGCTAGAAAGGCACTGACGGATTTAGCACTGGCAATGCTTGATGAGAAAGACTCTGGGTCAGTTTTTTCTCAGCGAAACAGATCTTTTGGGCGACAAAACGTAAGCAAGGATCATCATCGTCACTTGACAGGGTATTCTCGATCACATTCATGGAGTGTATCTCCTCGTTCCTGGTCTGCAGCCAAGCAACTACAGTCCATTGCAAGCAACCTGGTTCCCCCTCGTGGGAATGAGATTGTTGCAACAAGTGGGCTTGCAATTCCTTTTTATACTATGAATTCTGTCCTCTTGTTTGTTTTGTGGGCTCTTGTCGCAGCAATTCCTTGTCAGGATAGGGGTCTCAACATTCAGTTTTCTGTTCCACAGCAATTCTCATGGAGCACTCCAGTTACCTCCCTTCGTGAACGGATCATGGAGGAGTCTAAGAAGCGAGAGCGCCAGAAATCAAATGGTTTGTTGAAGGAGATAAATCAAGTTGAAAGATGCACCCGGCATATGACCAACTTGGTAGATTCAGCTCAGTTTCCATTGACAGATGACCAGAAAATGGAAGTTGAACAGAACCTGAAGGAGCTAACTCTTGTTTGTGAAGCCTTGAGAAATGGATTGGATCCATTTGAGTCTCAAGTGAGGGAGGTGTTCCAGAAGATTGTGACTTGCCGAATTGAGGGGCTTGATTACCTAGATACGTCAAACTATACAGAGCAATGAAATTGGTGAATTGTTGCTGAGCATCAAATGTACAAATTTGCGGAACATGTACATTTTACATCTTACCAGCATTTTGGAAGGAGGAAGAATGATTAGACGCGTTTAGCAGATAAATCATCTAGCTTTCTTGTATTTATCTAAAAAGAACATCATGATCTGGTTACTTTGTTAAATATTTTATGGTTTCTTTGCTCAATCAAATATAATATATACAATATATGCCAAGTGTTTTCTATTGCCACTTTTCTGAGTAAAATAGTTTAGGCTGCAATTCTTCAATTAGAAAGCATATATGTAAAGCCTTCAAGTAATCTGTTGTGGTAATACTGCTATTCTTACGGTGTGTGTGTGTGTGTGTATTCCTGATAAATAGTTGAGTGTCATTATTTCGTCTATTCCAGTAACATATATATCGGCTTCTTGAATTTTTTTGTATAATTTTCTTCAAAATAATTGAGCTGAAATATAAGGTAGAATTAAAGAAAGCTTCTTTTTTTTTTCTTTGGGCTACAAGTCAAACGAGAAAAACTGTTAAGTGGAGGACAATGTTAGCGCTTTATGCCTTGTTTTAGACCAAACAACAGGGGAGATTAGTTGATCCTTTTGGCAATTTTTTTAATTTTTGGACCGTCAAACATATGCTTATGAATAATGTGTATGGAATAAAGAAGAGAAATCAACGGAGAGCAAGCGTAATTTGAGGCACAGATAGAATAAACTCTCTTCTGAGATGAAAAGAGAAAGCAGAGGTAAACCGTAGACAACGGCAAAATAATTGGCACCAAAAGAGTTGACATGACAATGGAGGAAACGGACAAAAAAGGCAAAATCACAGTGGAAACTGGCTAGTGTTTTAAGAGGAAAATAAGATAGACTAAAGTTTTGTAGAAAATTCTTTGAATTTCAATTGTCAGTGTACAACATTTTGTCAGTTCCTAAGCCTACAGATATTATCATACACCCATGCTTCTGATGTATTGTTTGGTACATGCCCATGCAAGAAATGAAGTACAACACCCTGCTCACTTACAAGCAATATCTAAGGTCCTTTTGCAGAGCACAGTAGAGACCAGTGGCCAAAAAGGTTATATCCCTATCCATAATATAGAGGAAAGGAAAATATAATAAACAAAGTAATTTACAACGGTCAAGGTCCTATGCAGATCCCCACCATCTCTTGCCCCGATGAAAGAAAAATAGGGGCAGATTTTGTTTTTGTCCTACTCCAAGGATTTTGCTGAAAGAGTACAGAATCATGGCATGGAGATTTGACCATTAATTAATAATAGACTTGTATTTGGTATCTATTAACTATCACAATGCAGTGCTTTCAGTTCCACTGTTATGGAAGTCTTGTGTCAACCTTACCATTTTTCTAAATCAACAGAGTTGCATGAATTCAATGCAAGTTCCCTTGTTTGCTAACTAAACAGCTCTGGGAAAGACCACATTATGAACTTGACAAAAATGTCACACTCCAAGAACTCAATATGAGCAGCCCGTCCAATAAGTGTGTTAAGGCTCCTGCCATAGGAGGAGGTTTCGAAGTTGACGTCACAGCGCATGATCACACGATGGTCAGAGTGAGTTCGGATTTGGTCCAAACAATTATTTAACATCTCCAGGAACACTTTCCCTTGTTTAGAGAAATCCAAAGAAGCTGCTGGACACAGTTCTATTCTGGCAGAATGGTATGGAACATAACCATCCTGACACATAATCAGCGGGAAGGAAGCATTATGTTAAAGCTTTAAAAATAAAAGGAACACATAGCTATATGTTTATTATTAATATAACACTGTCTAATATCATCAAGGCTATGTAGAAGAAGATCTTTGGAAACAGCTAAATACTTTAAAGAAAACCTAGGTCACCTTGCATCAAACTCTAAAACCCATAAATATTATCTGAAGCTTTAAATTAAACACATGCATGTCTCTGTCTCATATGCACAGTACCCTTATCATTAATCAACAAAAAATATTTTGATAAAAGGACCCTTGAAGAAAAGTAGATGAAGTTGCCAACCAAGCATAATTTCATTATTATTATAAATACTATAAATTAATATTACTACGTTGTACATTTCCTTCATTTATTTATTTTTCTCTTCTTGATACATTCACTCTTTAGGAAATGATTCAGTAGATGAATGCAATATACTGTAAAATAATGCAAGGAAAAGGAAGTTCTGTTAATGTAGGTATTACAAGCTACGCTAATTAATTCCCATCATAAGCATATAAAGGAGGTTACCTGAGGTGAGGATAAAAGAATCACATTCCTGAAGTTTGACAGTGTCTTCTTCTGTGGTACAAGATAAACAGTATTTTACTTGGGCGGCCAAAGAGTAATAAAATAGAACTTATATCCCTATGTTCCCTATTAAAATACACCAACGAAATTGAACAGAAACCTTCAAGGTGGAGATAATAAATAAATAAATAAAAATAGAAACCTTCAAGGTGACAACCCCTTCTGCAGCCACTTCTCCACTAATTACCTCCATTCCAAACACCAAAAAACTCCCATAATAATCGAGACTAAGAGAGAGAGAGAACTAGAAAAGGGGCTAGGGGTGGGACCACCTGTAATTAACAGCAAAATAATATGAATTTAATACCTTGGAAAGATTGTAGATGAAGGTGTTCTCAAGATCATGATCATCAGTGAAAGTTAGTTGATGGATGCATTGTGTGCCCTTGATCTTCTTCAAGATCCACATCCCTGAATTGAATATAGAGTTCGAACTATACATATAACCCAAGTGCGGACCAGATATAGAAACATATGTATACAAGTATCTTAGATATGGCTCCATGATGCTTTCTGAAATTCAAGAAAAAAGGCATATTACTTTCCCTATTTTAAATTTTGATGAGTACTATCCTTCAAAATTTTGTGCATAAATACCTGCTAAAGCAGATCTGATAATGAGATTCCCAATAGAATGGCCAACAAAGCTAAGCTTGATATCTTTTAAGTTTCCACTTCTTGAAGCTTTATCCATCTTCCTTTTCAGGAAAGAGATCACTTCCTGGGCAAGCCGTAAACCCATTTCTCTGAAGTCTCCCGATGTTTTGTCTTCATTTGTCTCTGACATAAGAAACTGTATTTTGGGGTCTATTAAAAGCCATTGGTTCCGAACAAGCCGTAAATCCAAATGATGTCCCTGTTAATGTTTGAGTGACGAGGGGAATACTTATACTTAGTCAAATGATCTATTAATGGGACAATATGGAAAACAAGACAGAAACTAGTCAGTCACCACCAAAGCTGATCCAGGCAACTGATTGTAAACATTAAAGAAGGAATATCATTAACTTCTGTAAGTTTCAGGGTTGCTGCTTCAGTTTTCAAAGCAAAAAATAGACTAGTTTTTTAACCCCAAAAAAATTCAAGGCCACAAAGTAACAAGAAATCAGGAAAGAAAAGCCAAAACAGGTTTAGGAGATAAAAGCAACTAACTGCAAGAATGTGAAACATGCCTGAAACCCATGAACAAAAACAACTACTCTCAAAACGTGATCATTTCGTTGTGGGCTACTACTCCCAGACAATTTGTTTATGGCACCAGATCCATTTTCCAGGATAGGTCTTGCTTTCTCCTCTAAAGCAAGGAAGTATGAGTTCACACTGGGAGAACGGTACATGTTTGCCAAGTGTTCTACAATAATAATAGGAACACGCAAAGTATCTCCAAATATATACATGTCTTGAAGTGACCGATTGTTGATCTGCATGGAATTCATATGTCACAAATTCCAATCAGCAGGAAAAAGAAAGATTATAATTATAAACATTCCTCATGTAAACAATGACTTACCCTCATTTGTGCTATACCTCGCCTATGAAGTTCGGCTCGTATTATTGCAGTCTGAACAGGCTGAAAAGAAAAAGAGAGAGATAACAGATTTGAAGAAAATGATTCAGTTAAGAAGATCCATATGAAGACAATCAAATGATTAATTTCAAACTCAGCAGACAAAAAGTGAAGTTTATGAGTCTTGTATAGTGTATACTAGATAATTACATCATCAGTTAACCTCCTTGTACTTAATGATCTTCCACGTGTGCCACGATACAATGATGTCCCCTCAACTCCATTGCTAATATACTGGTGAGGCATTTCAACCTTTGAGCATATCATCCATATTGACCATTCAGTTCTTCGATCGTTAGCCCATGAGTTACGTAGAAATTCCAGTATCTTTGTTCTATTTTTCCTGGATGAAGTGATAAGATTAAAATATAAGAGAAAAACCATGTCATTGACTAGAAGAAATGCTAAAATATTATGCTCAAAGATATTAAACTGAGTGCTTCTTTTCTCATAACATAACAGTCTTGCTATGCCTTCATGTTACCAATAGATGCTAACAATACATGTAAACCAAAAACCAGCCTCATTTGGAATAAGCCGAATCCCACTTAGCCTGTAGATCAGGCTCGTTCTTGGCTAATTATAGTATAAAAAAAAAAAAAAAAAAACAGGGAGAATAGCCTTTTCAAGATGGCATAATGATCAGAATAGATGCACAGACATAGCATTAATTTATTGAAAAAGGGACTACAAGCACATTTTCAGTTGCCAAAATTATATAATTATTTGGATGTGGAATTACTCCAATAATAAATTTGAACATACCTGTGAAATTTCAGAAATGTATTCCAGAGAAACAAGAGCTGATTCCCCATAGACTGAAAAGAGTTTAACATATCATCCCAAGAAAAAGGTTGAAACGATTCCTCAGTAAGATAATTGATACAATGAGCAGCTTTCTGTTGAAGGAAAGAAGAAAGTATTACACGAGCAATAAGCCTAAAACATCAAGAAGACAGAACAGATAATGAAGCATTCGTGTTGCCAGAGTCAAGGACCTCATCACTGACTAGTACTTGTGCTGGTGAAGTAGAATGGAACGATTTGGTAACATCAGGTTTAAAAGTAATTCCAGTCAAATCAATAGCTTGGTTAATTCCTTTGCTTATTCTTCTCAGATCTTCAAGCAGGATATCATGGGCAGCCATCAATGCTTTGATGAGCACAACCTGATTTGAAAGAATAAAATTCAGCAGTAAGCAAATATGTACAACAACAACAACAACAACCAAGCCTTTTCCCACTAGGTGGGGTCGGCTACATGGATCAAACGACGCCATTGTGCCCTATCATAAACCAAGTTTTCAGATATGTTATTCAGATCTAAATCTTTTTTAATCGTTTCACCTATAGTCTTTCTTGGTCTTCCTCTACTTCTAGCTATTGGACTATTATCTACCTGATCTACTCTTCTTACAGGGGCTTCTAAGGGTCTTCTCCTTACATGTCCAAACCACCTAAGGCGAGATTCTGCCATCTTTTTCACAATAGGTGCTACCCCTACTTTCTCTCTAATGCATTCATTCATAATCCTATCTTGTCTTGTATGGCCACACATCCAGCGCAACATCCTCATCTCCGCAACACCGATCTTATGCTCTTGTTGGTTTGCCGCCCAACATTCAGTACCATACAACATCACAGGCCCTATAGCTGTGCGGTAAAATTTACCCTTAAGCTTGAGAGGCACTTTTCTATCACAAATAACTCCTGAAGCACTCCTCCATTTCATCCATCCAGCTTGAATCCTATGGTTTACATCTCTCTCTATCTCTCCATCATTTTGTATGATAGATCCAAGGTACTTAAAATGTGTGACTTGTGGTATTGTATGATCTCCAATTTTCACCGCTAAGTTAGCATTAACACGCCTCTTACTGAACTTACATTTCATATACTCTGTCTTACTCCTACTTAGACGAATGCCATGTTCTTCCAAAGTTTGTCTCCATAGCTCTAACTTCCCATTTGTTTCCTCTTTCGACTCTCCAACTAAGACTATATCATCTGTAAAAAGCATGCATTGTGGCACCGGCTCTTGGATATGCGCAGTAAGCACATCCAAGACTAGGGTAAAAAGATATGGACTCAAAGTTGACCCTTGGTGCAAATATCAAAGCAAGTAGCAAATATGTATCAAGATAAAATTAATAAGAAATTAAGAATATTAGCCAATAATGTAAATCACAATTTTACGATATCAACTTAAACACCTTAATGACACAAGAAGCAATGCTATGAACTTAAAAAAGATTTACTATAACAGAACATACCTTGTTTGACCCAACATTGTCTTCACCATAAGTGCCTTCAGAAGCCAAAGAATCACTGGTATAATTAAACTAACCAAATTATTTAAAACAGAATAGTATGTAACAAAAGTAGAAGAAACCGCCGTGAGTTATGGCAATGCAACAGTTACTAGGGTATCTATTTGAACCATAAAGACATGAATTCTGACAAACCTGGGTACCTTCAGTCGGGGTGTGTGATAACCAGCTCTTAGTAGACTGATATGAACACTTGCATCAACAAGGACAGCATGGAAAGCATCAAAATGGACAGGACAATATGAATGCAATCCCAGAAGAGCTTTAGGGGGGATTCTATACTCATGAACTGAAGCTGAACAAGCATCCAGCGAACTTTTCAACTCAGGCCTGAACAATGATGCAAACAGTTTCAGAGTTCACAACCTAAAACTGACATAATAATAATAATAATAAATAAATAAATAAAAACCATCATCATCATAATCTAACTCCAGTTCAATCAATATCCTTGCATTTAACTTTCACTTGTATAATACACCTTGGACAGGGGAAAGAGCATCATTAACTAACCCAATTTCAGATGTAGGAGTGTGCATGAGCTCAAACTTCAAGATAACAGCAGAGGATTTCCCCTGCGAATAAAAATAATCATTAGCCAAGAAATTTATGACCTAGAAGTAAAAAAAGGTACAGCTAGTGGGTGCACACCAAGAAGTCAGTAGTAAGTCACTATAGATTTGTTTTTTTTTTTAAGAATGTATCAGAAAGAAGAGAAAGTACAACTGAGAGGAGGATAAAAGATCCTCCTAAAAAGAAATGAAAAGAAAACAGCAATCCTAAGTGGCTCAAAAATGCAACAAATCTGACCAATTTCTTTGTATATCAGTAGTAGAAATTTCCCTCAAACAACCATGAGCCTACGATGACAATCATATCCAATAATTAATACAAGGGCAAAAGAGACACCCTTGAAAATATGGGCATTCCTCTCCAACCAAAGACACCAGAGAATTGCATTGCTTCCATTTTCACAACTTAAGATATTTGGTTCCGACGGAAAGGTTTTTCACTTTTACAATGTATACCGCTTATTGCTTCTGCCATCAACTTATTGTGACAGGATAAAGGTGGTATTATTAGATATCAAGGTAAATAGTAAAAAAATGATGTCAGGTGACCTGCACCTAGGTACACAGCCTTGGATCATTCAGCAACTTTAAAGAGAGATCACTGCGCATAATTAGTCAATCCATCTTTTTTTTTTTTGGATAGAAATCTTTGTATATTGATTTTGACATACAATCATAAATCATAATATAATAATTACATTAAGGCTTGTTTGCTGCCAATGATCATTTATGTCTGTGATCTTTGCCAAGATCTTTGACTCTATTTTTTCTGTAGTTCTTTGTCACTATTTATTTTCATTATGTTGTATGCAACAAGAGAATTTCTACTTCTTTCAAGAATTTTAAAATTCATTTGCATGATGTCACAAGAACAGTAAGTCTGGTCGTTTTCAGGGACCTTGTTTTGTTGGCCACACAGGACTCTTCAAAAAGTCATATGCTGCCTCAAATTTGTCTTGCTTATGATAAGCCCGTTTCTAACCTTTTTTTGGTCTCGACCTAGTTAGTTTGTTAAACAAGAAATGACATCCTCCATTGCCTACATATATTAAGGTTATACAAAAATTATTAAAAAAAGAGAGAAAAACTGACCTCATATCCACCAAAAGATAGATAAAATGAGATCATGATAGAAAGAAATACATCCTGCCTTGCATATCTGATCCGGAATGGCGGTGTTGAAAAACTGTTGTCTGTATCATTAATCATCCAAACTCTACATAAATTGTCAGCACCCACTTCAGGAGCTGCAGATCAAAGAAAAGATGGATTCTCAGATTTTACTCTATCTAAAACACAAATATTATGCAAGATAGCAAACTAGCTGAAAAAAAACAATGTAATTACTGAGCATATCAAGCATGATAGTGCCAATGTCTCATGAATATCGAAGGGCAGAGCAGTTAAAAATAGTAGGCATAAAGAATTTGAGAACGTATCCCAGTCTAGGCTAATATGCGGTTTAATAATGACAAAGTTGGTAATGCTTGTAAGAAATCCCCCCCACACATGCACTCTCACACTCACAAACGTGCCCTTGACAAAACAGGCAAAAGATCACGGAACCAAAAATTCGTGCTCCAATAAACTAAATAGTTTATTACAGCAAAACCTATGTTAAACTACAGAGAATAGATGCAATTAACCACTGATACTTCTAAATATTAGGATTTAGGAATATATTTCACCTTCATACTGAACAACCCGTGCAGGAATCCCGGGATAGGAGTCTTCACCGTCCTCCCATCTCATTGTAACCTTGATTCTGTACCATCTGCACAACAAGAATAAGAATTAAAATTCAGATGAAAAACAAAACAATAAAAAAGAGTAAAAGAAAGCAAAAAAAGAAAGTTACTAAATGTAGATAAAATTCACCAAAAATTATCAACTTCGGTAGAAATTGAAGCTTACCCTTGTTCAAAAAGGTCGAGATTATGAAACCTACGAATGTAAATGGCAACTTCATGAACAGCATCGAGCATAGGCAGCTGGTGGTTTGGCCTTGCAGGTTGCTCGACATTGAGCAACCTTTTGGTTGACCAATTCTTTTGATTCAGACCCACAAGCCATCCTAGTCTCCGAAACATACGTAGTACTAGCACACACAGTAACAATACTCAATGCCCAAATGATCATCCCTTAGCATTTTCAATGGAAGTTGAGCAAAAACCCACAAGTCCTGAACCAAAAAGGAACCAACTTTCTCACCCCCCACCTCACCTCTCCTCTGTTCTAATTTCAATGTAAACCAAACTTTACATGTAAATGCTTGAAAATGTCAAAGACATTTGCAATGTAGGTCTATTGGTTGGAGTTAGGAAAAGTTGGGACGAAAACGGAAATGGGGAATGAACTGAAGGTGTGGAAACAAACAAGAAGAACAAAGACATAATGCCCTTGTCTTCGATTATTAATAATTGAAATCATTCATGTACCTGGTTGGCAGTGGCACACGGCAGGCCCCAAAAGAGCATCATCTTTGTCAACCTTTTCTCCCAGGTGATGCTATTAATGATACTGTTTTGTTGTGTTTTTTTAATCCCAAAAAAGATTAAAACAAAAACAAAAGCAACTTTGAAAATGACACCAGGGCATGTTGTCGTGTCGGTGAAGACATACGGACATTTCATTTCAGGTCACCACGTTCGTGACATTTTAACTTTATAGATCGAAAATCACGGTCCCTCTACTCTGAAAATTGTACTCTATTTCTGTAGATCCTTATGTGGTTTCGTCAC
Source organism: Ormosia semicastrata (assembly GCA_029884595.1). Taxonomy (NCBI): domain Eukaryota; kingdom Viridiplantae; phylum Streptophyta; class Magnoliopsida; order Fabales; family Fabaceae; genus Ormosia; species Ormosia semicastrata. The sequence goes on along the minus strand of JAQQTO010000057.1, from coordinate 2,323,711 downwards.
TTGTTTGATACGAGGAAAAATGATCGAGGGTTCCTGTTTTATTTGTGAATACAAATTTGATTCAATTTTGATTTACCATTATTGTAAAAAAAAAAATAGTTTGACAAATTTGCTATATAATTTACTAGAAATATTATGGTCCAATTAAGAAAATAACACTCGATTTGAATGCTTTTTTATTAATAGAACGGAACATAATAAGTAAAGATAGATCGAAAAAAAAAAAGAGAATGAATGAAATATAATTATCATTTTCTTTTTTTGAAAGTTCCATTAATGGAACAGAACGGAACTTCAATATTCATGTATTCCCCTCATTCCACTTCAATTTTGAGGGAACAAAAGTTGAACATTTAAGGAGAAAAGAAAGAAAATGGTCCCTCATGTGTTTCGTTCCATTCCCATGTATTTTAAAACTCTCAAATAAAAGAAGTTATTTCTCTTTTCCTCATTTTATTTTCCTTTTCTTCATTATCTATCATCCAAACATAGTATAAGAGTGTGTTATTGACAAGAAATTTGATAATTTGCATGAGATTATAAGTTTAAACTTCAATTTTAACAATTTATCAAATATATATATATATATATATATATATATATATATATATATATATATATATATATAATAAATCATATAATAATATATAAAGAGAAAGTGAATGTCTTCAAATCATAATATTTGTCACTCGATATAATAGTGTATATATAAAATGATATCATGTAGTAAATACGTCATTTCTCAATAATTGTCAAGTTACATATCATGTTACTATTTAAATGAAAAATGTATATGTGTCATTATATTGAAAAAAATCATGTCACGCTAGAAAAAAAATTTTAAAGATTAGAAAATAAATAAAAATGTAGAATTTATACACAGGTTATTGAAAATAAAGTGTTAACAACGTCATGTGTTGATAACATTCGCCTTAGTAAGTACTTTACAAGGATTTCCATTTGATAATTTTTCTAAATTTTTTCATGATATTAATTATATTCATTATATTTTGATTATAGTATTTCTTAATTTGATTTGATAAAGATCTGATACCATTTATACTATAAATATCATATAGCATAAAAAACAAATTAGGAAGGAATCAAATTATCTATTATTATTAAAATAATTGATTAAATGTCTATTATTGTATGTGAACAGTTGTATGAATTTAAATCCTCAATAATCAATTTCTCTCAATTGATTAATGTAATTTCTTACCATTTCAAGCCTTTGTTTCAATCATTAAATCATTTAAAGTATTTGACAATGATTTCTTCACTCATATTATTTAAACACCTGAAGTTTAAGGTTTTTGCAATAATTCCCTTAATTATCAATTCTAAACACTTTATTTTAAAGATTAGTTTCTTTATGCTATTGAGTATTTGCATGTCCATGTATTTTACCTTAATGTGTCTTAATTATAAGAAAAAAAAATATTTTGTTGAAACATGGTTGAAGTTTGAAATTCTGCTTTAGGGATATCTTAAAATATTTAGCATGATAGCTCAATATTATCATGCTAAAAAATAAAATAAAAAAATATGAAAAAAATTGAAATCAATTGTTTTAAATTATTTTACCTTTAATTACATATTTGATATCATCTACAATTATTTGAAAATTTTCAGCCATTAACTAGGTATATACCATTTGATCCACAATCTTTATTAAGAGCATAAATTAGGAAAGAAAAGTGCATTAATTAAAAAAAATTAGTTGACAAGAGTTATTACCATAAATAAAAAATTACTACTTTTGAGTTATTACCAAAAAAATTGCTCCTTTCTATTTTTCTTTATTATCATACATTGATTGCGTATGATATTACGTGATAGTTCAATATTATCATGCTCAAAAATAAAGAAAATATATGATAAAAAAATTGGAATCACAATGATAAATAATAGTCATAATATAATTATTTTTAAATTAAATATTTTAATTAAACTCATATATCCTAATTATTAAAAATAAATAAATATATTAATTTACATATGATGAAAGTAACAATGATATCATCAGTTTCTTAAAGTAAACACATGATTGTGTTGTTAAAGTAAAAAATTATAAAATAATACAAATATAACAAAATAAAATTTAATTTAATTAAAATACTTTTTAATAATGATAGATTAAATTCTAAATAAAAGATAAATTTATTATGCACAAAAACATTTTCTAAAAAATTCAATTTCAAATGAAAATAAATAAATATATTTATTATTGAAAATAAATAAATAAATAAATAAAAATATCATTATTAAAATAAATAAATATAAAAGATAAGTTCATTATGCTCAAAAACATTATCTCATTTAAAATAAATATATTTATTTATTTTCATTTGAAATTAAATTTTGAAAATGTTTTTGTGCATAATAAACTTATCTTTTATTTATTTTCGGTTTCAATGAGTTTGTGCATAATAAACTTCATTTGTGTATAATAAGTTTATTATGCACAAAAATATTATCTCATTCATAATAAATATATTTATTTTCAAAAATGATATTTATTTATGTATTTATTTATTTTCATTTGAAATTGAATTTATAAAAAAATTGTACATAATAAACTTATCTTTTATTTATCATTTAATCTATCATTATTGAGAAATATTTTATTAAAATTAAGTTTTATTATATTATGTTTGTATTATTTCATAATTTCTTACTTTTAATAATATCTCGTGTGAGCTAAATATTCTCTATAAACAATGAATTAAAGATTTTTTTTACTTAATATTAATTTTATTTATTATATGATCTTTAATATTATCCAAAGCATTACATGGGACAAGTACATGCATCATATGAGAGTTGCATGTGTATCACACGGGTGCTAATCTAGTTATATTCAAATTGAAGTCATACACTTATCATAAGTGAAAGATTAATTAGGTGAGTCAATTTCATTAATATATCTAATTATATATTGTCACGCAAGCTATGTTTAGATATATAATAATGAATAGAATGAAATAAAATTATTATACCATTGTTTAGATAATTTATGATAAAATGTAAAAAATTTCTATTTTATTATTTGAGAAGTAAACAGAATGACAAGAATTATAATTATATTAGTAAATAATAATTTACTTCCATCTCATAACCTCAAATTGTATGATGCTCTATAACTCTTATAATATGTGTGTGTGTGTGTGTGTGAAAAATTACACATTGATCTCCTCTGATATTTAGCCTAATTACACTTGATATCCCTCTTGTTTATACCTTTACATTAACTTTTCCTACAAGGGAGGTAGGTGCAATGATCAAATGGAGATCAGTGAATGACAATATAAATCTTAAGGGAGATCAGTGTAACTTCTGAAATAAGAATGATGTCGGGTGTAATTAAGTCAAACCTTAGGGGAGATCAGTGTAATTTTTTTATATATGTGTGTGTGTAACATATCTAGTGAGAAGATTGTTTACTGTAAGAGGTGAGAGAGAGAATCTTGATATTTGGATCTTACATAAATTATCAAGATTAGAACATAAATGTATGTGACTTTTTTAAGTGGTCAAATGACATTTAAATAACTTTTAATTTTGATCATCTATATATAGTTATATGATTAAAATTCACTCATCTCACCCTTTCATAATAAAAATTATTATAATTTTTAATTTTAATCGTCATATATAATTATATGATTAAAATTAATTCATCTCATCTTCTTATAATAAAAATTCTTATAATTAGATATGTCATATATATATATATATATATATATATATATATATATATATACATGCGCACACACACTAGTGGATCTACAGGCACTAACATGCCTATCGATCCATATTTTTTTATTTTATTCATTTGATTATATTATTTATTTTATTATTACTTAAATGAGAAAATTAATATAAGTTATTCAGTTTTTGTGAGTTATCAAGAGAGTTGTAGTTGTTACAATTGTGTGGTGTAGAAGGTGGATTAGAGACATTACAATTTTACCTTTTTAAATTGGAATTTAAATAAGTATTAATGGAAATTTTGGGAAGTAAAAATTGAACATCAAATTCTGAATCTCTATTATAATGATTATATATATTATTAGAATTTGATTTTGCTCTTATTTATTTTAAATTGATTATATATATAATTAATTAATTTTAAGACTTAACTCCAATTCCTAAAAAAAAAAGTTAAGTCTAATCATTATACTTGAATGTTGAATATTTAAATAGAATAAGTTAACATGTTTAATATAGTTGATTTTTTATTATTTTTACAAGTCACTCTACTTTATTCATTTAATACTATTATCACATTTCTTTAATTATTTTATTTTTCTCACATATTATTTTGTGCATGAAGTTATAATGGAAGAGAATTTGAAAGTATTTAATATGGAACAGTTTTAAAATTCTTGAATAATTTTGTTTGATAATTTAAATTAAAGAAAATATTGTTAACAAATTTTACACTATATATATCAATCTTTGATAAATTTTATGATATGAAAAAAATGTCATGCTTAACTTTAATAAATGTATAATATATTTTTTAAAATAAAAAATATTTAAATATTTTAGCTTTTATAATATTAGCCTCCTCGATAATTGGTTTCTGAATACATCTCTATTGTCACGTTATTTAATTATGATAATAAATATTAAAAATATTTTTCAATAATTTGTCAAAATATAATTAAATGATGACATAAAAATATTAATTAAATAAATAACTTAATATTTAAAATTATTCTCTATTTCTTGTTTAATCATTAATTAATTTATATGCACGAGTTAGTTTTTTAATTTATAAAACTTATATCATGCTAATTTTTGTATTTCACTTTAGTTTTCAGAAAAGACCAACCAAATACGAATTTTGTAAATTTAGTGACTAAACTCGTATCATGCGAAGCAAGACATGATACATGAAATAAAAATTGAACATGTGATATCACATTAATTTTAAAATAAAATGTAGACTATAAAGTGTATGAAACCCAAAACGTATAAGAATCTCTCTCAAATTACATAAAATGTCCTTTTGAAGAAATCATGGTCGGTTAAAATGGTTCCAGTCAGTCGGTTATGTTGGATTGGGCTTCTTTTTAATTTTGGCCCGTTAAGTACAGCCCTAAATTTGTGTCTTTTTTGCGTCGAAGCTTTTTAGAAAAGAAATAACGAATAGGGTTTGAAGCTTTGTTTTTTAAGTTTGCTTATCATGTATTTAGATGTTTTATTATTAATAAAATAAAACGAAATAAGTGAGAATATACTAAAAAGAAAAGAGAATGAATAGAATATAGTTATCATTCTCTTTATTTAGAAATTTTATTAATGAAACGGAACAGAACTTAATTACTCATGTATTTTTTTTATTTTACCTCAATTTTAGGTAAAATAAAAGTTAGGCATTTGAGAAAAAAAGAGAGGAAATAGTTCTCTATGTGTTCTGTTCCCTTCTTATATATTTTAAAACTCTCAAATAAAAGAAGTTATTTATATTTCTCTCATTTCCTTTTCATTCTCCTTATTATCTATCATCCAAATATAATGTTAGTTTCTCACTTATTAGTCACTAATTCGTTATAGTACCAAAAAAGTCACTAATTAGTTATTAATCATTGGATAAAGATAATTCTACACCTCTTTTAGACTCTTTTAGAGGTGTAGGTATTATACACACCCTTTTTAAAGGTGTATGATTGAGAGAGAAAAAGTAATAAAAATAAATAAATATGATGAATGGTATAATGATGTGTAAAAGATGTATAGGTGTATTTAAAAAGATATCATTGTTAATCATTATTTGTATGCTAACAACCCAAAGCAGAATATCAATAAATTCAAATGAAATCAATTAATCAATCATTAAAGCCCATTGACGGCAATATGCTAACAACCCAGCAGCAATAGAATTTTTTCAATAAATTCAAATGAAATCAATATAATCAATATAATTAAATATTAACCCTAAAAGTTGGTTTTGCGCCTCGCCAGACACATAATCAAACATAAGATTTTTTATTTTATTTTATTTTTGTAGGAATACTAAATGTGATATTAGTTTTCACTCATGTATAAGCTTGGCCCTTGAATCAAAGTACCAGTGGAGATTATTAAAACATTTTGTCACATTGTAATAGTATATTCTATGCATTATGGAGTTCTGTATCATTTTAAAGGGTTGTAATTCAAATGGTATTACTTAACCCTATTAAAGGTGGAGGTTTAAGGTTCTATTCCTATTCCTTGAATATAGCAAAGCCGGTCCCTCAACTATTTATTGGCAAAAAAAGAAGAAGGAGATTTTCTATAACAAAACATTTTTCTAACACAATAGTTTGTAATTATAAGTAACTGTTGTTCCTAACCATTTGGAGTTTTCTAACAAAGAGAATAATTTCTTTCTTCCACCAGCTACGAGGGTGGGAACCAGAACACTGAATACCAAGTGCTTCATTATGAGACCACAACATCTGGATATTTGCTTAATGTTTGGGGGAAATTATACTAAGTAGGAAAAACTACAGTTAACTTGTAAATCTTCAAACTGCCACTTGAACTTGAATGCCTTTCATATATTAAGTAGAAGTATGGCAAAAGGAACAAACTTGGTGCTTCCAAGAGGGGTGAAGATTTTGCCATGGTTACAGAATTGTTCTGATTTTTGAAGCAATGGGCCAGCAACTCATTAAAAGGATACAGAGGACTTGGCTCCTAGAAATTTATGTTAGCGATCAAGATTCCTGTGCAAAACAGGGAGAGTAATGTTTAAATCCAGTCACTCCTCTTCCTTTCCAACTATAAATCACTTATTCTGAGATATGTAGGTGTTAAAATTCAATCAGTCCTCCTTTTATTCAGAATTTTAGACAATATTGAATGACTAACATTCAAACTGCTTGCTTGCATTTCATGTTTCATATATTCTTTCTCAAAGAGACCCTAGTCTATGGATAGAGAGAGACAACATAGCAGCAGCATACCTTCTAGTGTCATTAGTCATTACTCATTACACAGAATAGAGGCTTCTAACTGTACACTATGATTCCTATTGAAACCAAAAGACAAAGCTTTCTGCAAGGCCAAGATAATTGCTTGAAACTCTGCAGCAAGAGGCCAGAATGCTTGAAAGTCGGCACTGAAGAGGTAATTGGATACTCGTGTTTATATATATATATATAGCAGCCCAAGGATCTCGGACACCAATTCTATTGTTTAATTAATTAATTAATTCAAGGATGATACCATCTTCTCTTTTTTCTTTTTATTTTTTCAATTTCTTTCCCCTGTTTGTTTGAATGGAAATGCTCATAATTGATGTTGCAACCCCCACAAATGTCATCAGCTTCTACTTTTCTATTATCTTTGCTTATCCAACCTTATTTCTATCCTCAACCATGATAAGATATGCTAGCTGAACTGACTTACTTCTGCCACTAAATCCAAGCCATTAGAGGGCACTAACTTATATACCTACAACGCACTACCACCCACCTACCAAGTTTTCCATCTCATGCACAAAACACATTCAATCTGTTCCGCCGATTGATGGTGCATGGTGCTGGACGTTTGGAACCCAATTCCTAATAATTAATTGATTATAGCATCAATCAACAATCTTCAGTGCCAAAGTTGTTATCCATTCCATTCGAATAATTGGAGTTGGAGGGGTACGTACGTATTACATAACACCATCCAGTGCCAATAAACATGAAGTGCACTCTCACTTGAGGGTATATCAGTTTTATTCGAGGCTAGCTACTTGCGGATTGTAAATCCAAGTTAGTGGCGCTGTGAGTAGTGCTCTAGTAAAGCGGGTCAACCCGTCATTCAATCCGTCAATCCGCTTACTTTTTGCGGGGTTGAGTTTAAGGATATGAAAATTAAAAGCTCATATTTCTTTTCCAACCCACATAACCCGTCCCGCATAACCCGCGGCATTAAGCGACGACGAAGCATAGCATGGGCTACCAAGGCTAGGACTTGGTTTTTTTTTTAGAAAAATAATAATAAGTAATACTATAAATGAAAAACTCTTTGATGTTAAATAATTTATGTTTGAATATTTAATTAGATTATTTTAAAAATTATATTTTAGATATGTGATTTGAAATTTTTTACCATTATTATTTATTATTTTTTATAGTATTTATTGATTTTTTATATATATTTTTTTTTTTTTTAAGGCTTAAACCAGTTTATCCATCAACTCATTTATTTTTTCTCATTTTATTTTTTATGCAGATCAATCCGCTAACCCACCAACCCACCTTAAAAGCGGGGTGGATTATTCTTCAACTCATTTTTAAAAATTAACCTACACCCGCCCCATATTTTAATGGGTTTTCTGACGCGGCCAATAAACTTAGACTCCATTTTTTGCAATTACTCCATATAACTGTGGGACAGTGCTTGATGCAAGATTCCCTGAAAGCCAAACCTTTTCAATATTTTATGGACACTTTTCTTATCTAGTCCCACAACAGAAAGATTAATTGGTTACCCCATATCTTATTTGTTCTTCTCAAGTAAGTATACATCAAGACAGGTTTGACTGAATTATTTCGACAAAGATACGAAGGCTATACCCTCATGTTACTGTTCATTTATAATATCAATCCATCATAGGCTCCTAAATTTTCTCTCCATTATCATCCACAAATTAAAGTCTTGAAAAAGTATATCATGACTTGAGAAGCTAACTTTTCACCATCATATATAAGTGATGGCGACGCTATTGCATTTTAGAGGATTTTATTTTTCTAGTTGTAGTATGTTATATTCACCTTATACCATACTTAATTGAATTGGAAATTATACACGAACTCAAGTAATCTAACCAATCCCAATCATTGAGAAACGGATTGGATGAATGTGGCAAATGAATGCGGCAGCAGAATTAGGGTCTGGCTTTGGACCTATAGGTAGTTACTTGAATAGGACTCCTCCACTAAACAAATTACAGCTTGACGTGGCAGTACATAAACAAGAAGAAATAATAATAACAAATATCATTAATTGAGGTTCTTATTTTGTCCTCCTCCTACCTTTTGCATAACTGCAAGAAATGGAAGGCTTGAAGAGGAAAAGAAAGTGAGATGCCTCAGACACACGAAAAACATTCAATTTGTACACAAAAACAGCTAGCTCACACTATGAGACAATGGAACAACAGAATGGCAGAGAAAGTGTGTCACATACGAAGAGATGAGAGGGGTGGAAATGACACAGGAGCTGACGCTTTGGGATTGGATGCAGCATGAGCAGGTGACTTAGAAACGGCTAGGGGCGTCTTTGGGAAGGTCACGTGAATCTATCCCTACCCCTAACTCTACCTTGGACACCTTCGTAAAAATATTCCTCCCAAGTTGTAGAATGACAGATTTGGATGCCCTGAATCCTAGATATTCCCCCACCCTCGCCTTCTTTTCTTTAGCCCAGAGTCTTCTTTCTAAATCATAATAACAGAAAATGACACCAATTAGACACGCAAACAAGACATTACAAGCCACCGCAGAGGACCAATATGGCATTCTAGAAATCCCAAAATCTCTCACATACATTGAGTATGATATACAACCATTTATATGCCACATGTTAATAACTTATTAGCTAAATGCCTTAAAAAAAATAGTTGTGCTATTTGTACGCTCTTACTTTATATTACTTACACATTTAGCGAGTTATGTGTAAATATACATAGTAATTTATGAATTTTATGTGGTGATTGAGAATATTATTTAACATGTAAATAATTAATGATTAATGTATAAATAATTAGTGATTAGTGTGTATTATATAATAATTTAATTATTAATTATTTACACATCAATATATGTTCTCATTCACCACATAATATGCGTCAATAACTAATTATTTACGTGTGAATCACCAAATGTGAAAAAAAGTATACAAATAAACTTTTTCTTCAAAAAAATTAAGAGATTCTTAGGTGATGGAAAGAAAATATGACATTACAATTATGATATTAAAAATATAATTAAAGTGTAAGACAAAAATAACTCACATAAATGAAGTAATAAACATTGAATGGCACAAAAACGTCTAAGAATTTCTCTTAAAATTTTGCATAGATATCAATTTTGTCATGTACACAATGGAAGTGCGACGTAGACATTCCGGACTTGGCAAGGCAAATGGCTTTGTGCTACGCCACCTACTAAAAAAGATTAATCCCTCATGAAACCTGAATGACTTCATTACGCAGTATTGGCACATACCCCCTCATTAATAATAACAATATATACTTTGTACTATTTTTCTTATTTTGGTTGCTTTATTTTTTCTTTCCCCATTTTTATACTTTTGCTTATCTCTCTCTCTCTTCATGTCCGTTTGTGTATATATAGGATTGATTGCTGAATACATCCTCCTCATTCAATGCCTGCTTGAGATTGAGGGGTTTAGTTGGAAGAAACCCAGCTAAGGTTTCCTCGCAACCCCTACATCTTGTGCTTTTGCTCAAAATCTGAAGAGGAAGGACGAAGAGAGAGCATGGCTATCATGGGCGTTCATAATCCTTTGGCTTTTACATTTGGCATACTAGGTAACACATAATGGCCATCATCATCGGTATTTTTCAGTTGCTGAAAGTTTTCTTTCTTTAATTTCTTTCTATCTTTCTTTGGTTTTTTTTTTCAATTCTTCTTGTTTCTTGTTCTAGTAGTACTCAAATATATATCAGTTTACTTAAAGTTCTTCAAGCAAATGTGCTTGCTGCCTCATCTTGGTTTCTTCCTTCTCCCCTTGTGCATTTGGTTTCTCCTCAAATCTTTTTTGTTTTGTTTTGTTTTTTTTTGGATCTTTGTCTCTCACTTCAATTCGGAATCAAATCCCATATTTTAATTCGTGAACAGGTTTTGAGCTTCATTTCTTCCAGTTAGTTCGTAACAATTTTTGTTTTCTTTTCCTTCTTTGGGAAGTAATGAATGGGCTGACCCCACTGCAATTAACTATAGTTGAGTTATAGGTTGATCACAAATTCCCACTTGATAGTTGTTGAGAACCTCGTTTTTAATTTCTTTTCTCTTTTAATCATGTAGCATAGTGAATTCTAACTGCTTTCTACAATTTTCATGGGCCATGTTTTAAATCTTAATATTATAATCTATTCAAATCATATATAAGCTCTTGTGTTTTTCTAAAGTAAAGGAATTAACTATTCTCCTTTTGATGCCTAGGTAACGTCATTTCCTTCCTGGTGTACTTGGCTCCGTTGTAAGTATATTATCTATATCAACAAATTGTTACTTCCACCTGATTATAATGAATGCTTCCTAATTTTCTTTTAAATAAAATATTAAAAAAATTTTAATTATTATAATATAATACCAAATTAAATATGTTGTTTCCTTTCCTGAATTGCAGGCCAACATTTTACCGAATATACAAAAAGAAATCCACCGAAGGTTTCCAATCACTGCCTTACCTGGTGGCATTATTCAGTTCTATGCTTTGGTTATACTACGCATTGGTCAAAACAAATGCTGTTCTCCTCATTACCATTAACTCATTTGGATGTGTCATAGAGGTCATCTACATCATCATGTACATAATCTATGCGCCCAAGGATGCCAGGGTATATATGCAACCCAAACCCAACTACCTACTCGATCTAAATTCCGAGTTACTTCATCAAAACTATGGATACCAAGATCTCACCAATTAGTTAAAATTGAGTGTATATATATATATATATCCACGTTACATTTGTCACCAGAGTTGATACCAAATTTTTAATTGCAGAACTTAACCATTAAAATATTTGTGGCGATGAACATGGGCAGCTACGCCTTGATCCTCTTCATCACGCATTTTGCTCTACATGGTTCGTTCCGTGTCCATGTCCTTGGATGGATTTGTGTGTCCATTTCAGTGTGTGTGTTTGCAGCACCTCTAAGCATTGTGGTGAGTAAAAACTCCAATTCAGTGCTTCTAAAGTAGTGTTAATTTGCATTCCCATGGATGGATCCTACATCATAACTAATTAATTTCTTGCTCTGCAGGCACAGGTTATTCGAACAAAGAGTGTACAGTTTATGCCCTTCAATTTGTCATTTTTCCTCACATTGAGTGCCATAATGTGGTTTGCCTATGGTCTCTTTCTCAAGGACATATGCATTGCTGTAAGTATCTATGATTATCTACTATATATATTAATTGAATATATATATATATGAAAACAACTTTATCAATTAAATAATCAGCTATATAAATATATATACTATTAACGCATTTTTAATTTTTTGCAGCTCCCAAATGTGCTGGGTTTCACACTGGGGCTACTTCAGATGCTGCTATATGCCATGTACAGGAATGGTGGCGTTAAAAAGCAGGTTGTTGTTACAGAGGAGAAGGAGCAAGCACTAGAGGCAATGAAAAACATTGTTGTAGTGAACCCGTTGGGAACTTGTGAAGTGTTCCCGATCCCAGTGGATGCCAACGGTGTTGTTGATGACGTGAATCAACAACCACAAGAAAAGAAAGGTGGAGAAGAAGCACAAGAGCAGGAGAAAAGCGTGAAAGCCAACGATTGCCCGGTGTGATAACTCGCGCGCGTACATTACATATGATAACAGTTTGTTTCGTGAGCACTGTCAAGACCCCACGAGGATCTCCTTTTCCTCTATGTTTGTTGCTGCCTACGTTTGCCAGTGATTCTATCATCGTTATGTGTGACTTCAATATTAATTCATTGTTCTCCTTCGTTCATCAAACTCTAGCAATTGCATCATGTGTTCAACACTAGTACTTTAAAGCTTAATTATGCATTAATTACTTTACTTCATTTATCACTTCTTATATAAACTCAACCTTTCACTCCTTCCCTTTCACCAAGATTCAAACATAATTTTTTTCAAGCATTACAGCACGTCCGTACTTTTTTTAGTTAACTGAGAAAAAACAAATACATCAATGATAAATGGCAAAAAAGAAACACTATATATTTAGGGAAATGTTTGTATACAATTTTTATACATGCACCATATTTATACTATATATTAATGTGTGAAAATTTTTAAATCAATTTCTATATGACTGTAATATTTTTACAGAATATAAAATAAGTTTGTGAATAAGTTAAAAAAAATTAAGCATGTAAAAATTGAACGAATAATGTAACTTATATATTTAAAATAATACAATAAGACGATCATCACAAAAATGAACAAGAAAATCATCAGATGTTTTGTACCAATGGATAACTTAATAATTAAGGTGGATGCAGATTTTTAAAAAAATATTTTTTATTAAACTTCTTTCACTGTTTTTATTTTCCATAAAATAAAAAGACCAATAACCAATGTTTCAACTTTTAAATCATGAAAAGAACTTCCCAATATATATTAACACACATTATAACTCAAGAAATAAACGACATATATCGTTAGACATAGCGACCTTGGCCCAGGTATTCTGGTTCATATAAACAATTCCAACTTCATCATATCGCTGAGGGCTGACGTTATGTGCAAGAGAACGGCACAAACTGAAATAAAGCAAACATTTTTGTCGTTGCTAATGCGTATTCATTATTGTAGCTACTTTGCCAATTGCCAGCCGTTTACGGCCGCGGTTGCCACCCAATGTGGATTGTGCAAAAAAAAGATCATAAAGGTGTTTCCGCTAGCTTATAACGCTGCCTTTCTTCTTCTTTAACTTCTAATTTCAGTTCACGGCTAATCAAATACCAGGGTTCACATTTTGAGAAAAGGTTGTGATCATATACGTTAAAATAATGCAAGCATTTGGTCAAAAATAAAATTCCAATCAGCTAGGTATATTGATACCTTCTCTCAATTAATTTATATAATCGCTATGTCATATTTGGATGGAGATTATATGTCTCTTTCTTTGTTTTTTTTTATTTAATTTTAATAAATGTAAAATAAATTAAGTAAAAAATAGATATATAATTAAATTTAAAATACTTATTAAAATTTAAGTAAAGAAAAAGAAAAGAGGATAAGTGATCCACGTCCATCATATTTAATTTTTCTTTACTCTCCAACATTGAGATTTTAGCTAATGCTTTCTAACTCAAAGAAAATGGTTGAGTTTGACTTCATAAAAACGCCTGAATTTGAGCTGCAGGTTTCTTGGCCCATTTTGTGGACAAAGAACAAATTAAGTAATTAAGTAAGTAGCCGCTTGGAGCAACATCCCTATACGACATTTTGCTCTGCTACACAGTACACACCATTGAGTTCACAATTTGGCACATAAAATACAAACACCATATATTGGCACTCAAGGCAAATCGGAGCGTAATGCTCGCACTCACGGTTGACAAAAATTTTATTAATTTTTAATGTATCCAATCCATTTATATTAAAACTAATTCAATTCATTTAATTAAAATAATATATTTTATTATTTAAATTTAATTTAGATTAAATTTAATTATAAATAATTAATAATCTAATCAAAATATTCATTGAATATCCAATTAAAAATTAATTCAATAGATATCTAATATATTTTATATTTTTTTAATACTTTCACTTTCACTAAAGTCTAAAGGCCTATAGTACAAGGATCCCTCAAATCTTGTCTCCAAAAGGCATCCTGAACATCTCATATTTAATTCATCCAACGGTTAACATTGATTATTTATTTTTTAATATTAAATTAATATTTTTTAATGTTAACCGTTGGATGAGAAATAAACTACCAGATAACTGCAATTTGTCATAGGTTGACAACACCTTGATAGTTGGAGACAATCCGGATCCATAGTACAAAGCATTGAGTCTCAAAGTTTTTAGAAAGAATTTTTTGAGAGAGACAAATAAATTTTTTTAGAGAGAGAGAGAAATATTTTTTAGAGAGAGAATGAAAATTTTTAGAGATATATATTTTTTAAATAAGTGGATTGGATATTTATCCATCCAATCCATTAAAATGGATTAATTAATGGATGGATATTCTGAATTGAATATTCATCTATTAAATTGGGTCATAGATGAATTGGATAGTATTAAACATTTTGTAATAGATCTTAAATAGATTGATGATTTATTTTGGATTCATCCATTATGATCCAATTCAAAATCAAGTCAATTCATCCATTTGCCACCCCTATCACATTCAACTTAGACCATATATTTAAGGCGACCATATCTGTATCTATATCTATATTTACATAAAAAAATTAATTTGAAACAATTAATGATACTTGTTCTGAATGGTTTCAAAAAATTACCTGAATAAGGTTGATGAAGGTGGTTTCTTCCGATGCATGGTGGTTGCGACGGTGGTGTGAGGAAATGATATCTGTAAAAGGCATTTCAACGCTCAAGTTAAACAGTGCACAAGGTGGATAATGTTTTGAATTAGATGTATATATTTGCTATTTTGTGTGGTATTTATAGGAGTGTCTTGCTTTATAATAATCATGCTTAAATATGCATTAAATGTTGTTAATTACGATAAGAATCCAATAAGATTGTTATATCTTATAAGTATACTCTATTTATGAATGATATAATCAATTTTTCTATCTATGAGATTTTTTGTTAGAGATTTACTCCTCATAAATGTAGATATTTACTTATCAAATATTGCTTGTAAAATATCCATGATCCAACTCTAGTGAGCCGGGTTATTCCTAAACTGTTAACCTGAAACTCAGTTCAGAACAGTTGCCTCTAACTTGGCACTTAGATGTGACAACTGAGTGTCAAGATATTTGAGATTATCAAGAGCAAATGACACGTGTGAGACAAAGGAATCCAAGTCATGATTTAAATATTAGATCTCGCGATGTCTTTAACGAAGGGCCGAAGTCCATGATGAAAAATAAAAATTGGGATGACCCCAAATATTGTTGCCTTATCCCGGACATCGATCAGATACGCTTAACCTTTTTAAACTTTATTTAAGTTTATAAGTTAAGGTTAGGCTTATTAGGGAATGAGTTAAATCCCTTGAACTCGCTTCTTGAACACAAAATACGGTCAAGTAGGTTGCCTTTTTTTACCTTCATTTGTGCATCAGAACATCTGATCTAAGTTAGACCTTGTATTTCTTAGGTCTCTCCAAGGTGCGATAACCTTATGGGTTGTAATAGTTGTAAATGTGATAATTGTTCCTTTTCGGAACTTATATTCCTCGAATTTCTTCAAGGTGCAATAACCTTATCAGTTGCAATGATTGTAATCGAGATAACTGTTCCTTTTCAGAACTTGTATTCCTCGAACCTCGCCAAGACACTTTGGCCTTGTGGGTTGCTCTTTTAACCTTATTTGTAATCGAAATAACTATTCCTCTTCGGAACTTGTATTTCTCAAACCTCGCCAAGGCATTTTGGCATTATGGGTTACGTGTTTAAATACTCTTAACCTCTATTAAACAACATTTGTCTGTATGGGTTAAGGTCATATTAGTGAGGACTAGGGTGAAAACCTAAAGCTCTTTACGTGGGGGCGAATGCCGGCCTCGCGGATTATCCCGCTTAACCTTAACATGACACAGTCGGGATATCAGGACCCATTAGGGACCGTATTCCTCAGACCTCGTCAAGGAGGCGTTAGGCCTTGTGGGTAGCGCTGAGATGATGTTATGCCCTGCCAAGGTACTCGTGGACAGAAGGTCTTGCTAAGGTATCAGCCAAAGCGAGAGCAAGACAAAGTACTCGTGGACACGAAGTCATGCCGAGGTATTAACCAATGTGAGGTCTAAATTTGGATGAGAACCTTCCTCATTAAAGTGTTTGTTAACCTCATGGAGAATGGTAGCTAGTTTTCCTTTTGAGATTCGACCACTTGGAGTACAACAGTCCTTTTTTAGGTTTACTTTTTTGACGCATAGTAGTCTCCTTTTGGGTTTACCTAAAGTCCCTATTTGGATTTACCCTCTGTCGCGACCGGGATCGCGGCGAAAAATAGCAACTCAAAGGATTTTAGAAAATAAAAATAGAGTCATTACCAATTTTATTTTAATTAGGAAAAAATTGGAAAACCTTTCTTTGAAAATGGTCTTTGAAACCAGATTGGATTCGGGAGTCGGTTATGGATAGGGAAAGATGGAAACTTAATCCCACAGCACCCCTAACACACCCGTTCTAAAACGGTACCTTAAGTTAATTGTGCGAATTATTAACAATCCTTGAAAATATTTATTTTACCCTTTTTTTGCAAAAAACATTATAACTTTTTTATTTTTTTAAATTTTTTTAAAGAAAAAATAAAAAAGAAATAACCAAATTATGAAAATTTAATTTTGGCTTGACAGAAATGAAATTCTGCTCCTACGTATCCCCTGGTGCAATGGGGAACTCAAAGTTACGTAGTTCTTTATAAAATAAGTGTGGATTGATTGGTTTTAATTAAGAAAAAGATTTTTGAAAAGGATTTTTGTTTGAGAACAAAACCATTATTGCACAGAGTTCAAGTTAGCACTGGACTATTCAATAAACTCTTATGATCCGAACGATATTGAAAATAGCATCCGCTATTCAATCAACATCATTGGTCATTGCATTGATTTAAATATTTTTTTTTGTATCATTCATTTTATTTTCTTTTTTAGAAGGAAAGCAAAAGACAAACAAGTAAGCACAATTTTTCATGAGCCAAATAAATAAGAACAAACAAGATTCAATATAGGCATCACAAAACAAACAACTTAAAACAAATTTTATTTTTATTTTTAACAACTTTCAAATTTTTCCCCATTTTTTTTTCATTTTTGACTTTTTTGTGAGTTTCAAATTACACACACACACAAATATATATATATATATATATATACATATTCTTTATATTTTTTTTACCAGATTAACAAATCAATAAAATGTTAAATGGTTCCTTGTAGCAAAGTCCTATTACCAGATCAAATAAAATTGAAAAGACCCCCATTTTAATCAAGGACTAAAAACAGTAAAGAAAAAGAGAGAAGAGTCCTGATTCTTACGGGACCGAAATGAAATGGAAAAAAAAAAAAAATTATGGATTGAATATTCATCCACCACTAGAGGAACGGACGGCGGCGTGGAGGACTGTGGTGGCTTCGGCTAACGGTGGTTGGGGTCTGGTGGGTGCAGATCTGCGAGTTGATGAAGATGGTGGTTCTGGTGGTGGGCTACGTGACGATGACTCGGTTGTGAGTCGCGTGGTGCGTGGCTGGGCTTCGAGAGGACGTTGGCGCACGGTGCTGGGCGTGGTGGTGGCCTGGCTGGTGCGGAGCTGCGCAAATGACGACGATGGAGCAGATCTGGGCCGGAAGTCAAGTGACGCGGTGGACGGGATGGCGGCGCACAGTGTTGCGCGTGGTAATGCATGGATCTATGGGTGTTGGGTCACGGTTAGAGGGGATCTATGGGCGTTGATGGGTTGTGGTGATGTTGGTTTGAAGTGATGGTGGGTTTTGGTGGTGTGTGTTGGTTTGAAGATGGCGGTAGGGAGTGTGGTTGAAGGGAGAGAGGGGTGGAAGAAGTGATGGCGAGGGAAGATGGAAGAAGGTGATGGGGGTGAGTGAGTCAACTCAACGGTGGTGGTGGAACTTGGATGGTGAAGATGGGGTGGCTCTTGTGGAAGGGGTGAGGGCGTGGTGGAGGGGAAAGGGGCTTGGCAATCGAGATGGTGATGGTGGCTTGGCAATGGAGATGGCAGCCCAAAAAAAAAACTCTCTGTGATCTTCCTCTCTGTCCAATATCAATCCCCCCTTTCTTCTCTTTTCATTTCCCTCTATATTGTAAGCAGAAAACTCCCTCTGCAATCCTGACGAAAATAGCTTCTATAGACTGAGCTGCACATTGCAGATGTAGGTGTTTCCATTCTTATGTATTTTCTTTGTGATTGAGACCTTCTCCAAGCTTCAAATCACTGAAAACTTTCCATTTTTGCTTCTCTTGAGCCTTGGGCCTTTAGAGTCAAGACAAGGTACTGCATAATTGCATTCTAACCAAAGGTTAGAAATTACAATTGTTTTTCCTTCCCGTCGACTCTTTCGTAACTAGGAGGCTTCCCCGTTCCCCTTTTTTTGGTTATTTTGTATTTTGTGTTTTTATTATTATTATTATTATTTTATTTTTTATTTTTTTTATTAATTTTCGCTTTGGTCAAAATTGAGTGTTCACACCCTCTTAGGTTGTCTCCTTTAGGGGTAGTCCTCATTTGAGTTTACCTTTTGAAATACCATCCCTATTTGGGTTTTTCTTCTTGGGTTTATCTTTTAGAGTACGATAGTTTCCATTTGGGTTTACCCTCTTGAGTATTCCCTTTTTGAATTTACCTTCTTGGTGTATGGTAGTCCTCTTTGGCTTTACCCTATTGGGTCTCCCTTTTAGAACTACCTTATTGGTGTATGGTAATCATCTTTTGGGTTTACCCTCTTAAGTCCCCCTATTAGGACTATCTTCTTGGCGTATGTCAATCTTCTTTTGAGTTTACCCTCTTAGGTTTATCTTCTTAGAGTATGGTGGAGAAGGGCTTCGCCAAGGACTGTAGCTCCACTTTCTGTAATTCTTTCCTCCCCTCTGATTTTCATTTTAGGATTGACGTACATATCTGCCTAGACAGCCATCTTGGGTCAAAGACTCAATAGCATCTTGAAGGTTGATGCAATCCTTAATATTGTGTCAGTGACTTTTGTGAAACACATAGTGTTTGAACTTATCTTTTGTGCATGCTTTTTCAATGGGAGAGGTCTTTGCACATCTTTGAACTTTGTGATCATCACTTCTTGGTAGATCTGAGTCTGATGTGTGTTGAGGGAGGTGTAACTTTCATACTTCCCTTTTAAAGATGGCCTCGAATTCCGAGTTTGCTGGAGAGCCCGTCTGGGTTTAGATTTGGCATTTTCTCCTGTCTCTAGGTGCTTCCTGACCCAGACAATATCCTTCACATTAATATATTTGTCTGCTCTGTCTCGAAACTCATCCATGGTCTTTGGATTTTTTTTAGCCAGTGAAAAGGAAAAAGCCCTAGGATGGAGGCATTCCCTCATGTAATGTAGGCTGAGTCTTTTATCTCAGTAGCAAATATTTACTACTTATTTGTTGAACCAGGATATATAATATCAAATAGACTCTTTTTTTCCTTGCTTAATATGGGAAATACATGAAATGGATTTTGACTGCACCTTACTAGTGATGAAGTGCAACAAAAATCTCGAGGACAAGTCTTCCCAATCAATAACGGATTTATGAGTCAGGGTAATGAGCCATCTCAGGACAGTTTTTTTCAAATAAAGAGGAAAAATACGACATATGAGTTGATCATCCCTTCTTGCAAGTAGTAAAGTAGAAACACAAGTATCTAGGTGCTCTTGAGGATTCGTGATCCCATCATAGACTTTAATATTAGTTGGATACTTGAAGCGCCTAGGGATCTCGTAAATCATCAATTCATCAGAGAAAAGTTGGTTTTGCTTAATCGAGTTTCTCTGCCCTTGATCATGCTCTCTATTTCCACGTGTCGGGTTCTCAACTCTTTCATTGGGTTCTATAATCCTTGAATGTTTCGAATTACGCACGTCATCGCGAGCTAGATCTCTCTTGTTTTCACGATTCCTATGTGGAACTTAATTTTTGTCTTCATTCTCTTAGTTAACAGCTCTTTCTAGGTTATGAATACGCTCATTTTGGAGTCTGACTAGAGATATTAGTTCCTCTCTAGATAGCTCTGGGAGACTTGACTTGCTTTGGTGAGATTGTGCTCCATCATTGTTCACCCGTGCTCTTAAGTGCTGTAACTCCAATACTCGTTGTCTGGTATCTCCTGAAGGGGTTCCATGTGGGTCAAGTTGTTTTGTCACCATAACTTGCCATGACTGAAGGGAAAGATTTTTGCCAATATGTGAAGTCTCTTCTTCGTGTTGTTTAGGTTCCGGTTAAGCAACAACTGGTTCTTGAGAGAAGATGTCGGACGACAACTAGAAGAAGGTTAATTCTGAGTGGCAGAAATGTGGTTTCTCCTGGTAGTGATCATGATGGTGATAATGGGAATCGAAGTTTATCGTTTCCCATAAACGACGCTAATGTTCTGCATGAGTTTCAGATAATCACTTAAATAAAGTTGATGAAGGTCGTTTCCTGCAATGCACGGTGGTACGAGGGGTGAGTACCTGCAAAAGACACTTCAACATTCAAGTTAGACCATGCATAAGGTGAGTTGTGTTTAAATTAGATGTATATTTTTGCTACCTTGTATGTTATTTATAGGAGCATCTTGATTGATAAGAATCATATTTAAATTTGTATTAAATGCTGTTAATTAGGAAAATAATTCAATAAGATTGTTATCTCTTATAATTGTCTCCTTTATTTGTGAATGATATAATTGATTCCTCTATCTACGAGGACTTCTGTTAGAGATTTACTCATTATAAATGTGCATACTTACTTATCCAATAGTGCTCATAAATATCTAAAATCTAACTCTAGCAGGTTAGGTTGCTCCTAAAATGCTAACTCAAAATTTGATCCAGAATAATACAATTAAATTATTAAATATAATCTTCATCCAAAAAATTATTAAATAATATATTATCTTGTCCTGAAAATAAATTAAGTATATTATTAATTATTAATTATCAATTTTATAAAATAATATTTTTTTGCACATAATATCTGAATTTGTTATTAATAAAATGGTAAAATAAAAAATAAAAAATAAAAAAAATTATTAATAAAAAAGACACTTAACATTGTCAAAATAAATTAAAGTAATCTTTTTATTTTTTTTTTCTATTTGTGCAACTAAATATTGACTCAAATAAACAAAATTAAATCAAGTCAGATAATTTTTTTTAACTGAAATCAAGTCATATAATTAATAAATTTCCAATATGAGATCTGTATTATATTTTATAAGATTATAAATATGTTTAAATTAATTTATTTTTCACTTAAAATATTTTCAATCTAAAGTTCTATTTACAACATCTTAATTTTAAACTTTTCTGAGAGTAAAAATAAAATAATTCAAACATGTACGGGATATTTATATATTAAATTAAAAAACCATAATTATAACCAAGAAATTTAAAATAATATATAACGCATAAGTAAATATCTGATTAAATACACATTTAATCTTTACTTCGGCTACCACAATCAAAATTGAAACTTCGTCTTTTGTTTGTTAAAAATAATAATAATAATCTACCACTCCACTCTTCTTATTTAAATAAAGTCCAAATAACCTACACATTTAAGTTATATCTATGAAAATTGTTTATACCGAATCCCATATTTGTTTTGTACGAAAAAAAAGAGTTATGCTATTTTCTACGAAGATTTTTTCTACAATGTTATACAAATATAACTATCACTAATAAAAATAAGGAAAAGTAGAAATCAGGTTGCGCGGTAAAAGTGAGGGTGAGCCTTCACCCAGAAAAATGCTCCAATCAAATTGGTTCATATAAAATTGACGAAATTTTTTTTGTGATATTCAGCTTTACTCAAACAAAATAAAAAATAAAAAGAAGAAGAATAGGTTAGAATTTAGGACATGACTCAACTCGATCCATGGTTTATAATGATACTTAAATATAATATGCCAATGAAGGATCACTAATAGGAATAAAATATAAAACCTATTAGTCAGCAAGGTAATCCAATCTTATCAATTGAACAAACTCTCCGCAGCATGTTCGTACCTAAATTATTGTTTAATATATGCAAAATTTATATTAATATTTATTATACGTTGGAATTAGATAATTTTGTATTTAAAATAGTTTATAATAAAAAAATTAAATAATTTTTAAAAAAATAAGTAATTATTTCTGCAAAAATAATATTTCCTAAACATACTAGTAATCTTTTTTTCAAAAGAAATTATAAAAAAAAGCACAAAAAATTATTCTATTCATTAGAATGAAGTCGAATATATTTTAAAAAAATTGTTAAGTTTTAGTGCTTGCTTTTCCACGCCCATATGTAACCTACCGCGGAAAAAACAAATAAATTATAGTGACCCTTTTAAGTCTTAACTTTTTTTAAAGTTTAAGAATGACCATTTTTCATTGATACCCATTAATTAATTCAACATTTAGTTTACTTTTGAACTAGCTAGTAGTATTGTGGATCGGTTTCTTGTGGGAATTAATTAATCAACCAAGTTGAGTGCAAGCTGAAATATTAAACCAAGAGAGGTAACAATGCCAAGTTTCTTGGGTGAGTTTGACAAGTTATGTAGAATATATATTTTGGTTACTTACTTGATTGGAACGAGAACGAGTATACAGTGAAATTCTTATAACACTATGACAAGTATACTTTGGTCCCAATTATAGAATGAAAAACGAAAGAAAACATAAATTTAATAAGTGATTAAGAAGGAATCAGATTATAACAGTAGGATTAAGGAGAGCATAGTGTAGCAGCTGCTGATCTTGTTGAAAAAAGGCCATCTCTTGTTGATCCAAAGTCACACAAGCTTCAACTCCATTTGTAGTGGTATCCATTAAGGCGACAGTATTACTCACCATCTTATTCACACTGCACATCCACACTGGTTTGCCCCACCCAAAATCAGTTTCAAGCAGTGGAAACTTACACCAACTTGAACACTTATAAACCACTATCTCCTTCTTGTTCTTGTTCAAAACCTCACCCCTCTCCCTCAGCATCTCCATCACCACTCCAAATCCTCCTCCCTCTTTCAACTTCTCTGCCTTCCTCTCAACAAACTCCCTCTTAGCCTTCCGCATCTTTTTCACCAACTCATGCAATTCCACATCGCTCTCCTTCTCCACCGTCACCGCGAACGCCCACACAAAATTCCCCATCGCGGTGTCCGCAACAGCCGGGACCATCAGGGGACGGAGGTTCACGGCTTGGAACAAAGCCGAAGGCTTAAACGACGACGTTTTGGAACGAGAAGCCGACAAAGCACATTTCCAAATGAGCGCCAGCACCACCTCCACCCTTGACGGTTGAAACACCACATCTTCATCATCTTTCCGAATTTCGAGTGCTCTTTTGACTCTGCTCTTGAGCTCTTCAACCTTGGTCGCGTCGAAAACGAACCTTCTCGCTGTGAACTTGTCGGCGGCGATGTTCACAGAAGCTGACATGCCGGGAATATCTCTGGGAGGAAAGAGAGCAGAGCCAGTGGCCAGTTCAGGGACCACCAGTTCGATGCCACCGCCACACGCGGCGGTCCAGCTCTTGAGGAGTGTGACTAAGGCTGCCATATCGGCAAGCTTGTGGGTGAGGGAGATGGTGACGGCGGTGCCGCCGCAACCGAACAAGGTGAAGCGGACGAGGAGCATGGAAGCGTTTGAGATTTGGTTGTCGGAGGTGGGAAGGAAGTGTTGGAGGGTGTCCAAGTCAGGGTTGGTGAGGATGTGAGAGAGAGTGGTGTTGGTTTGAGCTTCGATGAAGAAGGCACCTTCGTCGTTGCAGTCGATGGTGGCGGCATCACGGAGGCGTCCGGCGAGAGGGTAGAAACGGGTCAACATTTGGGAGAGGGAGTTTTGAAGAAGTTGGGATTTGGTGGAGAATTCGGATAGGTGACGGTGGGTGGCGGGGGAAGGGTAGAAGAGGGTGATGTTGCCATGGATATTAGGGGAAAGCTGGTCTAGAAGTGAGAGTTTGAAGATTTTAAGGTGTGCAGGTGTGGGTGTCGAGGGTTTAATGCATTTTCTGCATAAGATCTCTGATTTTATCTTCCAACTCATTTGCTTTCTGCTACCCTCTTTTTCCTTTCCTTTCCCAACGACTATTCTCACTTTATATAGAATCCTCTTTCTCCTGTACCAACAACATATGATTCAGTGATGCAATTAAAATGCTACGTAGTAAGAAAAAACAAAAGTGAAATTAAAGTCGTTGTCCTTATATTTTATAATTATTTTTAATTTAATTCTTATATTTATTATTATTTTAAATCATTCTCCACATTTATAAAATAAAATAAAATAATTTATGTCATTAATTTTATTAAAATATCATTATAACATTTAGTTTCTTTTTAATAAATCATTTTTTCGCTTTTTTAAATGTTCATTTTCTCTTTAAAACATTAAATATGTGTTCTTTATTTTAGTAAATGTTCATTTATCTAATAAGTGTTCATTCGTTCTAACATGTGTTTATTTCTTTTAATTAAGTATTTTTTGTTAAATAAATATTCTTTTACATGTTCTTTTTTTACTGCATAAAATATCTAATAAGACCTAAATTAATAGTATTAAAGCAAAAATTAACAGCAATAACTATTTAATTTTTTTTATAAGTGTGAGGATTAATTTAAAAAAATTATAAAAATTAAATTAAAAATAAATAAAAATTATAGAGATCAAAACTTGAATTTAACCTAAAATAAATTTCTAATAAAACTTCAGAATTTTTGGTCGATAAAAGAGACCTTCAAAATTTCTAACTTTCTTTAAAGTAAAAAGAAAATGAATATTACACATAATTTTTTTCACATTATATGTTACATTTTTCTTATTTAGAGAAAAAAAAAAAAAAAGAGGATGCATATTAATAAGTATATTTTTTTTATTTTATTATTTAATATGTAAAAATAATGTATTAAAAATGATACGTGAATATCATTATTGAAAGTTGAATAAATCAATCAATCAATATTAATATAATATAATAATATAAAAGAGAAATATACATGGCCTAAAACTTTCCATTAAACTTTTGATATGTGACAAATATTTTATCTAATTTTTTGTCATGTATCATCTCATATAACAACTTAAAAGAAATATTAATACATGTAAAAAAATTATTACATATACATTAATATAATCAATCAATCAAATAATATAATCAATTAATAAATATAATATATTAAGGAATATAATTAATAATTATTATAATTAATATATAAAATTAAAATACATGGCCTAAATTTTTTCATATTTTATCCAAGTCAATTAATAAATGCATTAAGAATTTGATATGTAACAAATACATTATCTAATTTTCTATCATATGTCATCTAATGTAACAATTTAAAAAAATATTGACACGTATAAAAAAATTGCTACATATACATAAAAAGAAAAAAAAATAAAACAGAAAATTGTAAAGAGAAAGAAAGAACAAAAATTACAAAAAAAATGAATTTAAAAAGTCAAAAAACTTAAGAAATCAAATGTCAAATGAATGATTTAATTAATGTGTATTTTTATTTAACTTATTTAAATTGTATGAACTAAATGTATATGTTAGAGAGTGTTAATAAATTATGATGCATTGAGTATTATTGACAATATTGTTATAAACTACTATAATTTTTTACAGATATATATTTTTTAATTATCACTGTAATATCTATCAACCTAAGAAATTTTTTTATATATAGAATTTAATATTAGTGGTTAGTTTGATATAACTTACTTAAATATTCTTTTAGATATTCTTTTTTATTGTATAAAATATCTAGTAAGGCCTAAATTAATAGTGTTAAAGCAAAAATTAATAGGAAGAACTATTTAAATTTTTTTATAAGTGTGAGGAGTAATTTTAAAAAAAATTATAAAAATTAAATTGAAAATAAATAAAAATTATAAGGATCAAAACTTGAATTTAACCTAAAAGAAATTTCTAATAAAACTTCAGAATTTTTGGTCAATAAAAGAGACCTTCAGAATTTCTAACTTTGTTTAAAGTAAAAAGAAAATAAATATTACACACAAATTTTTTCACATTATATGTTACATTTTTCTTATTTAGAGAAAAAAAAAAAAAAAAAGTGGATGCATATTAATAAGTATATTTTTCTTATTTTATTATTTAATATGAAAAAATAATGTATTAAAAATGATACGTAAATATCATTATTGAAAGTTGAATATTTAACCCCAAACACCCAAACAGAAAATTTCAAATTAACCTTTCATCGAAATAGTAATAAATCAATCAATCAATATTAATATAATATAATAATATGAGAAAGAAATATACATGGCTTAAAAATTTACATTAAGCTTTTAATATGTGATAAATATATTATTTAATTTGTTGTCATGTGTCATTTGATGTAATAATTTAAAAGAAATATTGACACATGTAAAAAAATTATTACATATACATTAATATAATCAATTAATAAATATAATATATTAATGAATATAATTAATATTAATTATAATTAATATATAAAATTAAAATACATGGCCTAAAATTTTATCATATTTTATCTAAGTTAATTAATAAATGCATTAAGTATTTGACATGAGACAAATATATTATCTAATTTTTTACTATATTTCATTTGATGTAGCAACTTAAAAAATATTGACATGTATAAAAAAATTGTCACATATACATAAAAAGAAAAAAAAAATAAAACAAAAATTACAAAGAGAAAGAAAGAACAAAAATTACAAAGAAAATGAATTAAAAAAAAGTCAAAAAACTTAAGAAGTCAAATGTCAAATGAAAAATTTAATTAATGTATATTTTTATTTAGCCTACTTAAATTGTATGAACTAAATGTATATATTAGAGAGTGTTAATAAACTATAATGCATTGAGTATTATTTAGTAATATTGTTATAGACTATTATAATTTTTTATAGATATATATTTTTTAATTGTCACTGCAATATCTATCAATTTAATAATTTTTTTTATAAAATTTGACATTAGTGGTTAGTTTGATATAATTTTGATAATAAAAGTGAAAAATTAATGATTTAATTTGTAATATAATTTTATATGAAAATGTCATTAATAAACTTTTCTTTAGATATTTAATATTTAATAGTATTCAATAATAATTATAAAAGAAAATATATATTTTATAGTAAGACTTAATTTGGTATATTTTTTAAAAATATGGGTGAAAAGTTAAGGATAAATTTTTAATATAATTTCATTTGTATTTCATCCATGTATCTTTTATCTGACAATACACTAAAATGATTATAAATAATAATATAATTTTATTGTGGATCATTTTGGTATATCATTAAGAAATAAGTTTCGATTGTACTACTTATAAATATTGATTAAATAGTAAGATTGTATAATAAAATAAATTAATTATAGATAAATAGAGAACTAATGTGATAGGAGCAATAATAGTAATATAAAACATGTTACTGACAATATTTATATTCTTATATTAGATTTAATATTATCAAATCTTGAAAACTATAACAATTAATCTTTTATAAAAAAAATATAGATTAATACCTTAAAGAAAAAAATCTATAGCGATAAAAAGTTAAATGAGTAAAAAATATAATGATTGATACCTTAATCGTATAGATTAAAATTTAAATGAGTGATTCAAAAAAATTAAAATAAAAATATAGTAATTGATATAAAAATAAAAAAAGTATTGAGTCCAAAATTAAAATTAGCTAAAATTATATAAACAAATTTTTTATTTTAAATTTTTCTCTAATTATCTCGTACATTATACGAGTACAAAATATTAGTTATTATAAAATATAAAACCTAATACCTACATGTTTCCAATTGATAAACTTGGAAAAGTTATTAAGACTGAATTAGTTATGAAGAGTTTGGATAATTTATAAAATAAAATAAGTTTATATATGTGACATAATTTTATTAAACTTGATGAACTTGAAATGTTTACCAATTCTCTTTCTAAGACTATTAGAGTAATGTTGCTAAAACTAGATTAGATGATGAACTGGTGAGATTTTTGGTTCATACATAACCCATTTAAATCAATTGGTCAACTCGAATGACATTATAAGAGTAATTTGCATTTTATAATATGAAATATATAAAATATATATGAAATATAAAAATATTGAGTTGTTTTTAAAAAGTATTAATGGTCGACTGGTTCAATCGAATGACTCAATTGGATTTTGACTAATTTAAAGTGGTCAAACTATCAATTTAATATATAAAACTAAACCATAATCAATTAAGTGTTTAGTTCACAGTTAGATCAAACTCTATTTGGATTCAGTTTTAACAACATTGGTTTAGAATTCTACTCTTTTTTAATTTTTGGGGTACTAAGACCTCTACACTTCTACTTTTATTTTGTGGGTTTGCAGCGCAGAAATCTAGTTGGTTTAGGAGTTTGGGCTTCATTTGGTTGGGCTGATATGAGTTTATTTCATATTAAGTTTACTAATGGGCTGGGCTTTGTTTATTCTGCTAATGCATAGGTTATTGCTTTGAAAGAGTGAGTTCCATTTGGTTTTTATTTGGGTTTGATTTTTGTTCAGTTCGGTAAGTTTGTTAAAGAAAAAGGGAAAAAGTGGGCATGTTCTTGCTATTAAAAATAGTTTTAAAAAAGAGGAGAAGGATAAAAAAATTAAAAATAATCATGCGGTGCATTTGCCTTAGCGACCTTTGGGCTAAGACCTGTATATCATATGTTTTGAATCTCAATTATCATATCGGATATAAGCATGCGGTGCGAATGAGATTAGTTGGTGTAACAATCCGATTTTGAGCACATTGCTCAAATTGTGCAGACAGTTTTTAGCCGAAAACGAAAAGGACAGAAAAGGTTGGAAAGAAAATCAAATATAGTTAACAAAATTATGAATAAAAAGATCAAACTTGTTATATACAATGGATCAAGAGGGCTATTCGCTGTAAAGATTATATAACTTAAATGTAATACTGGTACAACATAGTCCCCGTCCATCAGTCTCCCCTTTCCCCTCCCTATACAAAATCAAAAAGCAGAGGATCCAGATTGCAGGCCTTAGGCTTAATACATACATTCTTATTTCAACTTTTTCCAACAAGACCTATCCCCGTAAAATCCATCAGAACATTGATCAATAGTATACGTTCAGCTTGAATCAAATTAGTTAACTGTAGCTATTTTCTCTATACAATAATGTAAGTCCAAGTGATCCTGAAAGATAACCTTTTTCCCCTCTTTTTCATATTTTCCCTTTAACACTATCTGGCTCTATTTGATTGCTATCTACACCAGGATATAGAAACTACTCTGTTATGACAAACAGCAGATTACATCACCATTGGACTGAATTCACTCTCCGAAGCGTTCGTCTTGGCTTACGCTTCTCCACAACTGGAATGAGGCACTCCATGAGCTGCAGGCAAAGTGTAAAAGAGATAGGGATGAGATTGACAGCCAAGTAGCCAACATGTGAAAGGCAATTATACCCTTTGAGAAAAGTTTTAAAGCCAGTGCACATGCCCCTTGCCCAACTTGGTTATTACTTATTGAAGCCATCCTTAGTACAATTGTAAGAAAAAAGAGAGTCCATTTTCCCCTCTAGAGTCTAGATGAAACCTGGACCTCACCCCACCCCCACCCCCGTTATTTTTTCCTGAAAAGACAACGAAAATCTCCATTCCCCCGGAAGTTGTGCAAGTACCAAAATAAGAAATTAGCAATGAGTTCACCATTACTATCATTGATCAACAAGCAACAACTGTGTCATCAATCATCAAGTAGATTTTATTGTCAAAGACAAATACGAAATGGTGAACCACTCTGCTAGTAAAACATGAACAGGAAGACAAGATCCTATTGATCAGTAAAGATAATATAGAACTGATATAATTGTTGTCATACTATAATACTGACATACAAATACAACAATAATCATGTGGACTCTTTTCCCAAGATATAGAAATTCTACCCTTGATCTTCAATTTAACCAAAATTTATAAAATCTAGGCACAGAAGTGATGCAAACATGAAAGGTCTTCAGAGTTCTAAAAATATTTCTGAAAGATATCATAAACCACAGGTTCAACTCAATTGGCACGTATGAATGTAATACAAGAGTATATCAAAGTCTAGTCCAAGTGAGATTAAATAATTCAATAACAATGATAGGCACGACAATTTAGAGTGCATAAGACTATGATCTGTCATGAATAAGGAGTCTTGGTCATTAATAACAGTAGTTTAGTTCATCTGGACGACTTCAAAACTCAACAAGAAGGAAGAATGACTTCAGAGTTCAGAGACAACTCATCCTAAAGAAGAGGACCAACTGAGATTAAATCAGTAATCAAAGTAAATGAAATAATTAAGACAGCAGCTGAGGTTAAATGGAAGCTCACCAATGTAATATAGATTAGATAATTTGCACTTACCCATCACAAACTTTTTAATTTATTTTATATTATTTTACACACTCCACAAATCTCACTAGAGCTTTATTCCTTCATTTTCACAATTTTCCTAGCTTTTGGGAAAAAAAGGTATTGATAAATTTCTGTTCAATGTATTTGTGACATATATGGACAGTTCGGTAGCATCTTTCATATGCTGGTCAAACCTAAACACTTGTTTGGAAAGCTGAAAAAGATTATAATGAGCATGTCCACAAAAAAGGGAAGTTAAACATGAACATTTCTTGACTTCTCCCTATGAAGTATGAACATTATACTTGCAAGGCTCATAAATAAATCATAGATGCTTGAATGCAATATGTTGCAAGACCCTCAACTGACTTGCCCCTCGCATTCTAACATTTACAACTGTGGCCTTTATTTTTAATTTTTTTTTCATATAATACTTGAAAACTTGATTTAGGTTGAATTTCTATACTTCCCATTTTCAATCTCAAACCTGAGATTCTGGTTACCGTTGAATTCATAGTTATTAAAACAAACAAATGGAATTTGACATCTTTAATGGATATATACCATTCCATAACAGTTTAAACTAAATCTGGTCAAATATACAAGAATTATGTGAAATCTCTTATCAGCCTGCTTGAACCAGAAAGGGAGTAGACATGATACGTACCTGCTTAAGCCTCTGCTTGTTCTTATCAGCCTGCATGCAAGATCCAATAGCTCAAAAACTTATGAAAAATCAGATTAGAAGCACAAATGGAATACAAATACAAATCTTCAACAAGAATCAACTAGGAAAAAAAGATTACAATCCAAGATGTGACTCACAATGGCTTGCCATAAATACAATTTTTTGAACCCACCATTACCAAGCCAAGGGAAGGTCTAAATTTGTAAACACGTATTGTGGAAAAGGGCAGCGAAGAGGCTATAGAAGGTGAGGGGTTAAGTGGAATATAAATTGAGACATGCAGTAGAGTGAAGAGTGGGTGTGTAATATGTAGGAAAGAATATGAGCATAGCATAGCATACCTCTTCCCTCAATAATCGCGCATTCTCTTCCTCCAGTTGTATAACCAAAGACTCTAGCTCAACTGTGTAAGCCTGTAATTGTAAACAACATCACACTGATCAGCTTTGAAAAAAATAAAATATAAAAAACGCAAGTTTATTTAATTGAAGTTAATTTTGATTAAATAATAAAAGAGAGAGAAGGAAGGAAGGAACCTGCTTGCGTTCCCTGGACCTGGCGGCAGACTCTCTGTTCTTGATCATCCTTCTCTGCTTCTGAAGAGTGGCTTTATCCAGAAGGGGTTCCTCCACAGCCCTCCTCTTTCCCCTTGGTGGAATAATATTGGCATTTGCAGTTGGAATGGGGAAGTGAGTAGGAAGAGGGGCAGCGGCAGCCTTGGTCAAGAAATCCTCGAGGGTCATGTGTTGTTGAGATTGAGTATTTGTATTAGTATTAGTATTAGTATTAGTAGTGCCTGCTACGATCTCCTTCCAGACCTCGTCGACGGTCTTGGGAGTAGTCGGAGGTTCGGGATTTGGTTCGGAAGAGTAGATGGAGTTGAGGAGGTCGTCCATGTCCATGGTCATATTATTGTTCTTTGAGTTGGAAGTCGAAGTGGAAGCCTCCGCCTCCGCCTCCGCCTCCGCCAGCAGGCTCGATAGCGAACACACAGATGACTGCCGTCCCAGATCCGGACTCCTCGCCACCACCTTCGACGACGCCATCGCCATCCTCTCTTCTAATTACTTCTTTCTCCTTACTCCACACCGACCACTTAAATAAATGACTTAGATTTAGATAGAGAGAGACTCAAACCTCTCTTCTCTCTTCAGCCTTCACGTCACAACTCAACAACTCATTAATTATATAAAAAGCATTGTTCCTTTTCTTTGTTAATTTACACTTCAATTCCAATGCCAATGGATGAATGGATATATACTTCGCTTACTCTCTCTTTCTATTTCACCCCCTTCTTGTCTTCTTCGTTTTTGTTTTTGTTTTTTTCAAGATTAAATTCAAAATAAAAAAACTGAGTCATCATTGTTTTTTCAAGTACAGCTAAACTAAATATAAAAAAAGAGATTGAGACACGAGAAAAGTGTAGATTTTAGATTATGAATTGGGGCTTAAAGTAAAACTTCAAACTTCTTTACTTCTATACTCAACCTAAAATACTTACATTTGGGCTCATTTATTTCTTTTAAGAAACAAATTAGGCTTGAAATTTGAATTATAATTAGGATTTTGTTAAGTTACTTGTTAAAGAAACTAAAATAAAAAAATTTAGATAAAATAAATTATTCAGTGTATTAAAAATTAAAAAAATTATTTATCTTATTTTTTTTTAAAATTTTATGTTTTGACTTTCTTAATAATTGTCTTTATGATATTTGTTATTAAAACTCTTATAATTAAAGTTTAAATAAAGTATATTAAGTAAAATTCAATATCAAGATCAAATAATATTAAAAAATAATTGATGTAAGTAGAGTTACATAGTTCGATCATTTATTTGTTTTTTAATTCAATTGAAATCTAAACTTAATATTTTCAAACATAATTTTATTTTTTAAATAAAAAATATCAATTTTATAAAAATGTAACTACACTTTCAATTTAACTATCCTTTGTCAAAATATTTAAAATATAATCACTCAATTAATGTTATTTCTTATGTCATTCAATTAAGATATCAAGAGGTAAGAATAAAAATAAAAATAATTAATACTTTTTAATTTTATAAAATGACAGAAGAACAAATAAAAATAAATTTTTAAAAATAATAAATATTTTGAATCAAAAGGAATATTTATTATTACTTTTAATAAAAATTAAAAGAAATTGCATTTAATTTATATTTATGATAATGGTAAAAATTTATAATGTGAACTGTGAAGTAGAATTGAGTAATATTTGGTTCTCAATCTTGTCAGGGGTGGTTGATGGAACTATTATCATTTGACTAAAGACAAAATGTTAAAGTCACGGTTCATTTAATTAAGCTGGTTGGTGGAACAATCAAGTTACATTTCACAAGCTACTCATTGAAGAAAAGATTGATTATTGACAACATCAAAGATTCCCGTGCAGTTAAGTTATCAATTGCTGAATTCTTTACCACATTGGGAGCCATAATAAATCATTTGTTGGAACAATAGAGTCGGTAGAAATAAACAAATATAGTAATAATTCATAAAAAAAAAGTCCAAGGCATGCAATAAATTATTGGTAGAAGATCACATTTAAGAGAGAGGAAAATAAATTATTAGAGATGAAAATGCACTTGCTTTGTTGCAAGTATGCAATCGCACAAGCGGATGCAAATGGGAAATTTCCGCTTATAATTTGACTTGGTTTTGGTGCTGCCTGCCATACTCTTTTGTAGTTTCGTTGCTACTTTTTCCTTTTGCCGTCCCGAGAGGGAGAAATTATTGTGTTAGATAGAGATGTATTTTTGTTATTTAAATTTTGATATTTTAAAATTTATTATTAATTTGTATATTTATTATTTATTATTTAAAGAAAATAAAATTAAGATAATAAATATATAATTAATAATAATTTTTATTATCAATAAATATTAAAATATTAATATTTAAGTAGTACAAACATAATTTTAAATGAAAATTAGTTTATATATATTAAAATATATATATTATATTTATATTATATGTTAATATAAAAAAATTAAATTATTTTATATATGACTATAATATTTTTATAATATATAAAATAATTTTATAAATAAATTAAATAAAATTAAAATGTTAAACATATTTTAATTGCGCAAATAATGAGGTTGATTTTAATCCAAACGACCCAACGCGCTTTTGAATGTTGCGAATCGAACTGTGATTGCCATTTGCCACATCATTATTTTGCAATGTCACCCTCCGCGATCACATTTTTGCTATTGCAAATGAATTCTTTGTCATTTTGCTGATGACAAAATAGTACGGGACGGTTTCGCGGATTTGACAGAAGGCAAAATCTATGTGCCAATGATTTTATTTTATTTTCTGGAGCTACTCATGCCGTCTAATAAATATGCAGATCAACGCACCAAAAAAATAAAATAAAATATGCAGATCAGGCTCAATCTTATTTGTCCATTTCTTGCTCCTTTACTATTTTCTTATTCTTCATTCTTATCCTTACGTTTGCCAAGTTGGGTTTGGAGTTAAAGAAAAGGAATGATATTGGAACTCTTGATGTTTTTATTCGGTAAATTGGAACTCTTAATTTTAATTATCATGTTTAGAAACTCAATTCTGAGTATTAGTTTTATAAAATCAAAAATAACTAATTTAGATTATTTTTACACTTTAAAATACAATTCTTAGCTCCAAGACTTTTTTTAGAATATGAAAATTTATGAGTTGAAAAAATGCTTCATATTTTATTATAGATTGTCTTTGTACTTTGACGCCAGCCTATTCCAACCACCATAATTGCCGACATATTTTGTCCACCACCACCACCGCCTGTGTACTCCAACAATCACCATCACCAATGAATTACCACTACATGCCTAATTTTTTTTTGTTTTGGTCGTGTACTACATGCCTACTTCAACAACCACTTTTGTATACCAAACCGTTGTCATTCCTACTATCGTATTCTAGCATCAGCCTTTTCTAATCACTAGCATTGGTTGTAATTGATACTGTTGATTCTACAATAGTATCTTAAGTTTAATGATATTATTATATTTTTTATATTTAAGAAAAATATTATTAATTAATATGTCTGTATATGTCTGAAGATTAGTAAGAATAAGTTTATATTTCTAATTTTATATGTTGATTGTATTTTATTTATAATTAATGATTTTGATTTATTAAATAAAATTATGAAAATCACATGTTTATTTATAAAAGATCTTATCATCTTAAGGTATTTGAATATTCAGATTCAGATTTTACCAATTGTATAGTTACAAGAAAGTTCACATTTGGATTTTTGTATCTTTTAGTCAGAGAAGCGATATCATAAAAAAGTGCGAAGCAGTCAGTCATTATTGCATTCATCTTAGAAATTGAATTTGTGGCATGTTTTGAGGTCATAGTTCAAACTAAGTAGCTGCAGAACTTTATTTCAAGACTTAGAGTAGTCAACAATATTGTCAGGTCGCTGAAAATTTAGGGTACATGTTGAAAGTATAGGCATTGTTACCAAATAGGCATTGTTGTATATTATGTTAATATTTATGTTTTATGTACCTGATACTCTAAATTCATTAATGAATATATTTTTGTCTTATTTGTTTTATGAGTTTGTATACATGATTGAATAGGAATGATGATAACAAATTTTATCTTTAATAAAGACATTATTGTTGGACTAATTATGTATTTCCCATTTACAAGTATAACTGTCAAAATGAGCTAGGTCGACCCATTCGGGCTGAGTCATTTTTGGGCCGAGTTAAATCAAGTTATGTGAGTTTCGGACTGACATTTTGTTAGTCTAACCAATTCTATATAATGTTAACGGGTCGAGCCGACTCATTTAGACCAGACTAATTCGGACTATTTTAAATTTTGTGTTCACTTTTGCTAACTCGGTCCGCCCATTTTGTTGGACTATTCGGACCGTCTTATCGAACTTGACCCATTTTGATTGCTCTATTCACAGGCCATTTCAAGGAGAAGATCAACTCTGTAGTACATGGAATAGACTATGTTGATTAAATGATATATGACCGTCATGACTTATGTTAGTTTTCATTATTGGTCATGATGAATGATGTATTCAATGTAAAGAAAATTTTGACTATATATATGAATTCATATTATGTTTTGACAGACTTATCAAATTATAAAGAATGTAATGTCACATGAAATAAGTGAAAGAATGTTGGATTAAATGCCTTATACGATGGACATGTGACTTATTTTATTAGTTTAATAAGTAATTAAATTAAGTTAATGAACTAAATTTTTATTGGATAAAAGAGAAATAGTACTTTTGTAAGTATAGTAACAATCAACTTGATAGAAGTTAATAGTATTTAAGAAATAGTTTTTACGTAAAACTCAAGTAGAAGAAGAGAGAAAAGAAAAGACGAATGAATAGAAAGTGAATTTTAAAATCTCTAAACATTCTTAAAATATAATTTGCTCAATATTCATAAATAAATGTTAATATCTTTATATTTTTTATTTGTAGAAATCATAAATTTTAAGATTAAAATATTTTAATAATAATTTTTTATATTAAATTTTTTTAAAAAATTAAAAATTAACACAATACTCATATGCAAAACTATACAATTTTAGGTGAGGTGATATAATTTTTAGAGGACATGATATGTTATTAAATAGTTATGTAGAAATTGTATAACTTTGAAAGTATCTTTATCCTTTGATTTGACACCTAAATTTGTGTTTGATATGCTATAATTTCATTTTCGTAGTTGGAACTAATGTAAGAGATTTCTTTCTTTTTTTATTTCAGATTTTTAACAACGTATACTTCATTTTACCTCATCCAAATTTAACTCTTATATTTTTACATCAATTAATATATATATATATATATATATATTTATATTTTATTTAATATTATTTATTATACATAATTTTTATTATTTTTTTACTCAATCACATTTATAAAAAATAATATAAATAATAATATACTCTTAAAAAAAGTGTAAAATTATCTTTTACCATCCAAATTAGATGATGAAATAACCTATATATGTTAACGGTGTTGCAGTGAGAAAGTGATCATTATTAGAACAAGGGCGCTGGGAAAGAGAGATTTGCGCGTGCAGACAGTTCTTCAACAAATTCATTATATTGCTGATTAGTTGTGATATTATTATTATTATTAATATATATATATTTATATATATATATTTTTAAATATTATTTATATTTATTTTTTATTAAATTTAATATTTTTAAAAAGAATATCAATGATATATATTTTTTTATGAAAAAAATATGATGATATTTTTCTATTGCTAATTGATTATTTCATTCAGTGCGTGGTGTTGAAAATCAAGACCAATTATTTCTTGGAATAACAATTGGGGTATTAATAATTTAAGAGAGAAAGCCATGTGCTTAGTTGTTTATGGAGATTTTAGTGGGCCTCAACTTAAGAGTAGTTGCTAGTGTAGATCTTTAGTTGCTTTTTTCACTCCTTATACACTAGAAAACGACTTAAAAGACATCTTTCGTGAATTATCTAGAAATTAATTGTTGAAAGTGCTTGTATTTTCTCCACCTAAAAGGCTAAAAGCCTCTCCAATTATTTTGCTCTTTTCCAATGATATGTACATGTATTATGTATGAGTTTTGTTATATTTTTTTAAAAGTTTTTTTTAATAATTATTTTAATATTAAATAAAAAGTATTTAATAAAAAATAAATATATTTAATGTTTTAAAAATATAAAAAATATTTAATATTTAAGAAAATTAATAAGAAGATTGTATAGAAAAATTTAAAATTTTTCATCATGTATATAATAGTTAATAGTTCCATTATTTGATCACTTAAATTATATTTTATTTACATTTATATATAATATATTTATTTTAATTTGATATACGGTATATAAAAATAGTGAAATATATTCACATGTAGCAAAATATCTTAGGGAATTATTATATTTTGAGTGTTTAAAAAAATATTTTTATAAATTAATATGATATTAACTTACAATGTGAAATAGCCTATTCATGAGTGGGATAAAAGTTGAAAGTTGAAAAGAGCTTCTCTTTAAATTTTGACTAAATTCCCTGGAATTTTAATTGAAGGGGTTGAAACTCGCTTAGTAAAATGCAGGAAACTCCGTTATAATTATAGGTCATTTTTTAAAATCTCTTTTTAATTTAAAACCTTATAATTTGACTCTTAAACTTTATAAAATGACAAACTCTCTTTAATTTAAAGTTGAATAATTTGACTCCTTAAACTTTATAAAATATATAAAGTAATATAAATTTAATTCTTTGTATATGTATGTTCTAGACTACATTTTGAGTTAACAGTTCAGAAATAATTTAACTCATCAGAATAATATCTAGATATTAATATGTGCTATCTTGATGAGTATATCTACCTATTTATTAGGCATAAATATCTCAAAGTATCCTTGATGAATATGAAAACTAATTACATTCCACATAAATAGAGAAATTAGTTAAAAGATATCACAATCCCTAATAAATTGTAATCCTAAATAAATGTATTTAATATAGATTGCATTCATTTTAAAACGCTCTTCTAAATGTCATGTCATGTCTGAAAGGTATGCATCTACTCTGAGATACAGATTGCCTTCCAAGTGTACAGTCTAACTTGAGCATCAGAGTGTCTTTTGTAGGTACACACCTCCTCGCACCATTCTGGAGCAGCCGTGCCATGGAGGAGTCTACCTTCAACCACACGACGTGTCTATCTTAGGTACACCTCTGAATTCACTTCAGAACATTGGCGTCGTCTACGGAAAATTGTAAACTTCTATTCTCACTCAACCATGGTGAACATGAGACAAAGCTTGAGGAGCGGAGACGCTGTGCAAACCTCTGTAGGCCCAAGGCGAGGACCAGTGGCACAGCGTCCTCCCCACCTCGCTCCACCACCAGTCGCTGAAACCTCTGCCGCGAGAAATCAGGCACCCAACACAAAGCCTCTACGCGATGTGCATGAAATCTCGCTTTCTGACGAGAGCCCTCACCTATCGCGCAAGATTCTTGTGAGGGACAGACTTGGAATCCGCAGTCAACTCTAACATTCATTGGTAGGGGTGGAAATAAGTCAGGCTACCCGTTAAGAGCCTATGGCCTAGCCTGGCCTAGCCTATTTATTAAACAAGTTAGACCAAAACTTTTTTAAAAGTTTATTTAACTAAAAAAGTTAGGATCTCAGGTCATCTAATAAGCATTTTAAGCCTGACAGACCTGACCTGATCTGTTTAACTATATATAATATATATTATTATAATAATTATAACTTATACTTATAATTATTTATCTATTATAATATTTTAATATGCCTCTAATAATTTTTTAACTTGGTATATTTCTAAGTTTCACATCCACTAAAGACTCGAATAAGAAAGTGGTGAACATCTATAAAATTAGAAAGTAAGTGTTAAGTTATAACAAAAGTCTATTAGTCTTAAGTAGACTCGTTGGCTTATTTCAAGGCTTAGGTCTATTAGCCTATGTAAATGCATGTTAACCTATTTAAATGTAGGTTTGTTAGTATATTTAAATGCCTCAATGCAAAATAGACATTTAAATAGGCTTTTAAGCCAGGCAAAGATTTTAAAAAGGCAAAGTCAGACCTTAAAAATCAGCTTATTACAAGCTCATAGAACAGGCTCGGGCCTTATAATTAGAACACAGGTCAGACTTGTTTAAGGCAAAGCCTAACTTGACCTGACATGTTTCCACCCCTATTCATGCGTCCATAATCCCAATGTACAACCCTTATGAGTCACACCTCAAAAGATAAAACCTTATAGGTCACACTCAAGAGAGTAAACTCAAATGGAGACTGCGATACGCCCAAACAGATTACGGAGAGGATGCCAAAAAAAAGGGAGAGTGGCCGAATGCGAGGAGAAACCATGTCAACAACTCACCTCCTTCCTCACACAGGGAGTAACACAACAGCCATGGAAGACCCTTTTGGGTTTTGTCCAAAATGGTATAGAACGGCCATCCCACGGTTCGCCGCCGACCACCACCTCGCGCGACCACCATTATACTCAACTGACAATCATCTTTGCAATCCTTTGCCAAACTTGCGTGACCACCACCGTGATGGACCACCAGGATTTGCGGTAGCCGTAGGCTCTATGACAACCATCGCGGACCCTATCGTCGCATTTGCGCCAGCCGAAGCCACGACAAAAGCCGCCACTGTCTCTACCACCACAATCCACTCTTAAAATTCAGATTTCGATGGTAGGGTCTAACAGTGACGAGTTGTGGTTATGGGACCTTGTTGCAACCATTGAACCAGGCACAAATCAGATCGGAGCAAAAGGAAAGGCACATTGGTTTTGATGGTAACGAGCCATCGCTCCGCAAACACTAGAGCTCCATCGTCCTCTACCCACGAGTTGTAGATGTAGGAATTAACGAAGTGAAGTTTGATGACGTTCGCGGAGCAGCGGCCATGATTGCTATACGAGGAAGAAGATGAAGTCCCAATTTAGTGCATTAGAGGCCTTTGGAGTCCTAGTGAAAGAAGTGTCGGGGTCTCTCTGCGAGTTGCGCTGTCATTGCCGTATAGCTTAGATGTTGCAATTAATGGAGGATTGAGCCTATGAGGCGTCAATGTGAGCCTCAACTTTGGCAAACATGAAAAGACGCTAGGTACAACCACACCGCTACGACGTGTTTGACTGAACCAAGAACTAAACCAAATTACCCATTGATCCAACACCAACACCAGATCGGTTCGAGCTTCAATTGTACATGAAGAGGCTCCATAGAAATCACGATAATGGTGACCCCCGAAAGCCCCTCAATCTCAAATTTGCTAAAATGCCCACCTTGTCGAACCCCAATCATTGTCGTTCTCAGCCTTGAACCACCCACTCGGCCGTCACTCACTACCAACAAGTGACTCCAACATTCAATGCCCAGAAGACGACCCCACCACTGTATCATATTAACCAAGTCAGGTTGGTCTTTTTGCTAGAGTGTGGACTTGACTGCGGCAGAAGACATCTTCAAGGGTGATGTGAAGGACCCAAAGAACGATTCAGATGCTCAAATGGAGCAGTGCCGCAAGCCCACAATCGGAGCCATTCGAGGATTTGCTGTCACAGTTGGCTTCGAGATTAACTTCACTTGTGACATCTTGATTCT
The DNA here is from genome assembly GCA_029884595.1 of Ormosia semicastrata. NCBI lineage: Eukaryota > Viridiplantae > Streptophyta > Magnoliopsida > Fabales > Fabaceae > Ormosia > Ormosia semicastrata. The sequence goes on along the minus strand of JAQQTO010000057.1, from coordinate 2,281,858 downwards.
TGCCAAAGGATCTAAATTCATGGACACATATGCTAGAGGTAGTTGAAAGGTTAGGTTTTGTGAACCATGTTGCTGAAGCATGTGAACAATTCCTCTCTTTGTTTTGCCCCCAATATGTGAATGGAGCCTCATGATCAAAATCAACCTAGCCTTTTTATCTTAGGACTTACGGGGCTGAATCAGGAATGGAATGTGTAGCTGTATAATAGCGAGGCAACGATTGAACTCGTAGTAACAACAACTGTTTCTCACCATTGTTGACTCACGAGTAGGCACACCCCAGAGACGGACCAATAGTTAAGCTTTTTCAAATTGGGGCAGCAAATGCCACCATGTTAGCTTTGATGAACCAATTCCTGTAAGTGGCACCCTTAATTTCTGCAAGCAAGAAATCTATCAATCATACTCAATGATTCTGTCAATCATACTCAATAATCATTAACTTCCAGTCAGCAGGTATATTACGGTGAAATGTTATTTATTATTTCGGCCGAGTATCATCTAAGTCAGTACTTCGGTCGTGACCTCAGGTCCATAAGTATTTTGGCATGACATCATCTAAAAGCTAGTACTTCGGCCGTGACTTTGAAGTCTATGGGTACTTCGGCCGGATACAACCCACAAGGTTACCACACCTTAGCAAGATTTGAAGAGGATCAACTGAATAATATTCATACATAATGACCAGATAGGGGAATTCACTTTATCATTATCCAAGGTCAAGGAGCGCATTCAAGGGTTTTCACCCATACTCTTATGAGCCTGACCTTAACCCACAAACCAACCAGGTTTACAGAGGTTAAGTGTATTCTTTATGCTTAAGTCTCGAAGGACTCTCAAGTCAGAAAATGCCTTGAGAATGTCTATTGAGCTTGTTGCTTATGGGACTTGGAATTTTAAAAAGTCTTGTAGGACCTTCAAGCTAAAAAACGCCTTGAGAATCTCTAGTAAGCCAATTTCTTATGGGATTTGGAATTTTAAAAAGTCTTGAAGGACCTTCAAGCTGGTAAAAACACCTTGAGAATGTCTATTGAGCCTGTTTCTTATGGGATCCAGAATCTTAAAAAGTCTCAAAGGACCCTCAAGCTGAAAAATGTCTTGAAAATGTCTACGAAGATCGTTCCTTATGGGATCCAGAATCTTAAAAACTCTCGAAGGACCCTCAAGCCGAAAAATGCCTTAAGAATGTCTACTAAGCCTATTCCTTATAGGATCTAGAATCTTTCAAAGACTCGAAGGACCCTCAAGCTGGAAAACACCTTGAGAATATCTACTGAGTCTGTTTCCTATGGACCTTGTCCAGATTACGGCACGTCCATGAGTGTCAAATGATCATAAATACCTCTAGATTAGAGCTCATAACCCAATAGAGTAGCACGAATTATAGCTTCAAGTAAAGCACAAATTCTATCCCCCGGGGCGTTGACTTCACTATACTAGCCAAGCGCTAAGCTGGGGGTAACTATTTTGGACCATGATTCGGGATCTTGTCCCATGGGCCAACTCGACACACATGGGGGCAACATATGACATACCTTAGAAGGCAAAATGACAACGTAAGCAGAGCAATCCGACTTGGATCTCGATCTTACACGTTAACCTCAGAGGCATATTATGACATATCACGGACCTCGACCCTTTAGAAAACATTGCGAGATCCGGCGTTAGCTTTGACTTGGATCCTTTTGTTCAATATGTGTCGTGCGTTCCTACTAAACGTGAGTACCTTAACACTTACCTGTCTTATCTAAGCGTCAAGCTGTGAGCAACTGTTCTGGATGGATTTTGGGTTAGCAGTTCAGAAGCAACTCGACCCACTAGAATAATACCAAGATATTACTATGTGCTATCTTGATGAGTATATTTGCATATTTATTAGGCATAAATCTCTAAAATATCCTTGATGGATATGTATTTAATACATATTGCACACATTTCAAAACGCTCTTATAAATGTCATGATAGGTCTCAAAGGTATGCATTTCCTATGAGATACAGACTGTCTTCTATGTGCATAATTTAACTTGAACATCAGAGTGTTTTTTTTAGATACCCACCCCTTGCACCACTGCTGGAGCAGCTGTGCCACAGAGAAATCTACCTTCAACTGCTACAACGTACCTATCTCAGGTACACTTCTAAATTCATTTCAAAACAATGTGTAAAAAACCTCCTGTATGAGTCAATATGCATAGTTTGTAAAATTCAAGAAATTAAATTATTAAATTTAAAACTAAAAGATTTTTTTTAAAGTGTCCTATAGTTGAAGGAAATTTTCTCTCTATATATATAGATTAACTTATATCTATATAAATAAAAACTATTCATATATTATTGAATAACCTAACTAAATTTGGTTAAAGCTAGCTGGCTCAAGTGTTACTGATATACATACCATATGTCCATATAAAGTGTATCTCACTCTAAGATGAAGATCCCATCCTTACATTAACAATTGAAAGATTTTCGTATGTAGCTAGTATAGTACGTTACATGTGCTAAGGTGAATTACTGAGAGTGCGCATTAAAAGACTTGAATGATAAATGTTGCTATTTGAATACTTTTTCTTTACTATGCACTTGAAAACTCTGATTATGATTCGTAGCTTTCACCAAAATTATGTTGAAGTTATTATCAACCTTTTTCAACTTTAAATATATAAAACAAAAGTAATGGCTTGGTAAGCTTGGCCCAAAAAAAAGTAGTGCACAGAAACAAAAGTAGAATCCATCACCATTACTCATAAATAAAGGTTGAGAGGTAATGGAGGTTGAGCATGACGGGAAATGAAAATGAAGGTTTTTATTTTTTATTTTTTTTAATGGGTACATAGGAGGGCCAAAGCCCAAAAGAAAAAAGAAACGAACTACATACTACATAGTAGTGGTCATACGGTAAGGGGAATGGAGACCCTTGCAATGAGGTATGATGAGGATGGAAAGAACTCCAGGAGGAAAGTCCTAAATCTTTAGACCAAAGTCATGTGGGAAGGTCCAATTAGTAAATAGGAAGTCAATCTGGGCACATGTTTCCCTCGCGCAAAGTATGCAGAAAGGAAATATTTCAGTCTTTGTGAAACCACTGCTAAATGTGATGATGGATGAGCCTGTTTCTTTGCTAGCAGCCTAGCACTGATAACAGCCTTGGAGTCACTCTCAAAGATGACATTTATAAACCCACAGTTCCACACTAATTGCAGCCCGTAAAGTGTAAAGGAAGAGCAGTAGCCAATGTTACGATAAAAAACGAAAGAACCTTTGAGGCAATTGCCTTATCTTATGCTTGCTCTCCTTAGCAATCTAGCACTATCCGGGTTTCCTTTTGCTGATTGATCCATTTTGCTTGTTTTGTTTATTTTCAAAGCCCATGAAGTGGGCCTAAAAACAAACAAGAAACTCAGATTGGGTTGGGCCTAGGCCTGTATGTAAGGAGCATGGTAAAATCGCAATAAAACGCGAAAAGTATAAGCATTTCCGTCATAGTGCTATTTTTTGTTTTTTTCTGAAAGCCGCGAAAACAACCACCATTACCATAACCATAACCATATTTTCTTGGTGTTCTTGAGAACAATCTTGGAAAGGCGTCAATGGCGTCGATTTTCCGTGCATGCATGTTGGTGTTGGTGGTTAACGCCGTGGGCGTGAGCTGCATCTCGAGCAGAGAGTTGGATTCAATGCTTGACAGGCTACGAGTGAGAGGGTACGACCTCTTCTGCAACGCTATCGTCACCTCCGATCTCCAATTTGACCTTTTCACTTACCAGAATCAGAATCAGAATCAGAGAGAAGAAGATGAAACCAACAATAACACCAACAACTCCTTCACGTTCTTCGCCCCCACCGATGCTTCCCTCTTTGCCCTCGACATGACTCAAACGGCGTCGTCTTATACCGACACCCTCCGCTTCCACGTTGTCCCTCGCCGCCTCTCCCTTGCTCAGCTCCGCCTCCTTCCCCACGGTTACACCCTCCCCACTCTCCTACCCCAGCGCCGCCTCCAGCTCACTCGCCGCCCTTTCTCCGCCACCATCTCTATCGCCGGCGTCGACATCGCTTTCCCCGGCCTCTTTTACGGCCGCCACGTCGCCGTTCACGGCCTCTCGGGAATTCTCACCCTTCGATCCAACGCACTTGCCTCTAATAATCTACCTTCCCGCGCGCCGGTGGTTCCTCCCTCCGATAGCTGGTATTTTTCTCCAAGAAGCAGTCCTAACTCGCCGGAGAATCAACCGGTTATTGCTCCGAGTCCCCGCCCGGTTCCAAAGTTGGTTTCGTTTAACGTCACAAGCCAGCGGGGTTCTCGTCCTCCGGTTGAGGCTCCGGCACCTGGACCCACCACTGTGACTAGGCAAGCGCCGGCTGCTTCGCCGGTTAATGGAACGGTTAATGATGCTCCAGAACCTGAACCTGATTGGACAGTTCATCCTCCGGCGGATTCTCCGGTTTCGACGCCGGTGGCTTCGCCTCCAAGATTTCCTAATTCGGCGATATCTTTGGCGCCGGTGGGGAATTCCGACGCGGCGGTTCCGGCACCTGTGGGGCTGGACTTATGGGTGGGGAAGAAAGATAGCGATTCGTTAATGGAAACCTTCACAGTCACAGGTGATTCCAATTCGCGTGAGAAATCTGAAGCGTTAGATGGCGTCAGAAACTGTGTAACTCCAGATGATAATGATGATGATGATGTTAGGTACATGCAGTGCTATGCAGCATAGTAAGAAAATATGGAACCATCATTCAATTTTGATTTGTTGTTTGATGAAAGGTGTGAGCTTGAATGCAAATTGTGTTGCTTTTCTTGATTTCTTGTTTCCTTGAGCAGAAACAAACGTTCATTCTTGTAGGCATTTGGAGTTTGAAATTTCAGTCTCTAGCGTAGCAAACAGTTGATAGTTGTTACTTGTTAGTTAGTATCATACCAAATCCAGAAATCTGTACAAACAAAAACTTTGTTTTGGCATTTCTTGTAATGGTTGCATCCTGTCCTGTCAATGAATATTACTTACTGAATGCAATTGCACATCTCAAGTTATCCTTTGCAAATTAATGAATTTCGAACGTTTTCTTCTTTTTATCTCAAACATGAAACAATGACTACCAATATCATCGTCTTAACCTGCATAATCAATGTCTGCATCGCCATTTCCATGGTCATGGTCCTTAGTTAGCCTTCAGGTTAAGCATTAGGTACTGAATTATTTTGGCCCACATTAGCTATGTACGTATAATGTATGGAATCAGGTTGACTAAGAATTGAGTATTATTTAAGCAGTCTTTTTTTTTTTGGTGAAAGAATATAATGATGTAAACAATGTTAACATAAATGACGCTGCAATCATTTGCTAACTGATGTAAGAAGCAGATTACAGAGAGACAGAGACCAAGTTATTCTCCTTGATAATTTATTCCACGAAGAAACTTTCACTTCTTGCTAAAACATCTTCAAATTTTGCCTTCAGCAGTTTAAAAATTAATGTAGAAAAAGATTAGTGTTCAAAGTATCGATCATAAGTAGCATCTTTTCCCATCAAAAGGAAGGAAAAACTATGAAATATGTAATTCAATTAGGAGGAATGACATGATTTATTCCTTTGATTTTCAAAAGAAATTATAATTTATTAATCATTCGATCTAACAGTACATATATTCACGACTTTCTCTGCTGACACTCCAAAAGTCTCTTCGAAACGGCTTTGGAAGAGCTTGACTTGTTGACTATAAAGTGTTAGCAGTTTTTGTTATAACTATAGGACAAAATAAACTTGGTCAACACTCAACAGAGTTTTACAAGTTTTATTTATATATTCAGCAAGACTACTCTCTTCTTGGTTATACGATGCAATCAAATCCTATTCTAGGCAAAACGCGTAAGGAACAATATAGACGTGAAGCTTGGTTTGTTCCTCTCCGTATTCATCCATTTCTAATATGTATTGTTCAATTTAAATGTACCTGTTACTAGGCAAAAAATCAACAGCGTTCGTTGGACTTCCTTTGAATCAGCTTGCATAAAAAAGAAAGGATTTAAAACAATGATTATAAAGTTGCTACCAAATGGTCTTTTAGGAGGAAAAAAAATATCTATTTGTTATATTTATACCAGTATGAAGGGCCTTCTTAGCCTCTGTTTTTATAAAAGAAGAAAAGCTAATATGTTCTTGTATTAAGCCTTCACTTTTAGGAGTCTCCACGCTGCAGTCTCTTGTCCATGTTTTTCTCTTTCTGAAAATCTCAAATGATAGGTTTTTAAAGATAATTGTATGGGTATTAGTAAAGTTTCTATATAAGTTAATTATAAGTATTTTAAAAGTAATTTTGATATTTTTATCATTATCAATATATATATCTTTTTTATATATTTTTTAATATCATTCATTATATTTATTTATTTTTATTATTATTTTATTAAATCTGATATTTTTAAAAAAATATCAATAGTATATATATATCTTAAAAGAATGTATTATGATTTTTTTTATTAAACAATTATACTTGGGGGGGACATTGAGAATATTGTATTTGAATCAACCTAAGAATATTATGAGATATTAGTGGAAATAAAAGAAAACTACGATCTTCTCTCTCATCGGCAAAAAAGGCTATTCACACCAAAGACAAGAAAATCATAAACCAAAATTTTATATGACTTGACCCAAAAGATTAATAAAGATAAAAGGAAAACAAAAAATAGCTCATTTTATATTATTGGTTGAAAACATTAATTCATTTTTGTTAGAGTGAATCTTATTTTTAGCCTCAAGTCTTCTCTCCTCGCTGAGGAAGTAACAGAAGAAATCAGAATCCTTATCAATGAAGGACTAGTTTAGATAACTTGCTGAAGGATGTTTAGGACCCAACACGTTAACGTGTGGTTTAAATATAGAAAGCATGATGGAGATATACATAGAGAATAATAATAAAAAGTTATAATAAAGCAAAATTAGCAAATAAAGAGCATGTTTCTTTCCGTTTAAAAGCTGATCCGACAGCTTTTTTTTTTAACATTTAAGCTGTTAGGACAATTACACAATGTGTTTGAGTTATTTAAAAGAAACAATCAACGTATATTTTAGGGAGAAAAAAGTTGTTGGAGAAGAATAAAAAAGTTGAGCATTTTGTAAAAAAGTTATAAGGATAATTTTTAATAATAAAATATAAATATTGTTTTATTTTTAATTAAATAATTTTTTAATTAATTAATTAAATATTTTAATTATTTTCTATTTATTTTAATAATTTAATACATAAAAATAATTTTTTTATACATTTAAATAAAATAAATTAATTTAAAATTACTTTTCAATTAATATATATCTAAACATAAATTTTTTTTCTTTCAATCAATTATAATAAAAAAATTATATAATAATTTATTATTAAAATAATCAAATTTTTATAACTATCTCAAACATAAAAAAAAAAAAAGCATTACTCAAAGGTTAAAAAGAACAAAAAGTAAAAGAAAAGGAATCACGTATATATGGTAACCGACCTACGGTTTTAAACCCTATAAAATGATATGTGGACTTTCCTCTCTCTCTTTCTCTCTCTCTCTCTCTCTCAATGGCATGCGTAAAAAAGATTCCCCAGAAGCGGAAGCCTACTACGTTCTCCCAAGAGGAGATAGAGGCAGCGAGGCAGCTCATACAACTTAGCAGCGCAGGTTCAGGTTCAGGTTCTGTGAACGAAGATCACCATAGCACCAACAACAGCTACAGCGTGCAATGGAAACCGCAAAAGAGCAAGGCTGATACTGGTGCTGCTGTATCACTATCATCCAGCGATGCAATAGAGGATGTGTTGGCTGAAATAGAAGAAGATGAAAGCTTAAGGAGAAGAAATAAGAGGTACCGCTACATTCAAGATTTATATAACGTTACAAAGCCTGTAGTCCATGTACCTGAGATTAAAGCCAACATGATCAAGTTTAACATCTTGACTTGTGTTAGAAGCTAACTTGAGAAGGATCAGTACAAGTTCCATAAAAGTGTAGATAATCTTCGATACACTCTAGAATAGCTCCATGTTAGTTTGGTTAATGAGAAAGTTCCGGAAATTTGTAGATACATAGTCAAAAGTATTGAATTTGATTCTGAACGCTGTATATACTTATTATATATTATTATTATTATTATTATGAGAAGAATTTTGTAAGGTTGCTTTAGCTGATTCTCCTGTAAAGAGCATGAAATAGAGCAGGATTTAGTTAAGATTACCAGAAACAAATTATGGGCAGTGAATATAATTGTTTTTCTGCAGTCCCAATGTGAAATTGAGAAATGGAAAGGTGAGGTTGGGTTTAGATGATTCAACTTCGGCTCTAATTTTTTTTTTTTTAAATCATATATATTTCCAGATTACGATTTTAGGACATTCAATGTAATAAACCCAATTTGAGTTCTGAACGGTACGAAGAATAAAGGTAAATGTGCTTGAAAGCTTACTAGTTCGTATATGCAATCTAGTGAGTCAAAATACATCTTATTGGTCTACATGCTAGCGATGACCATTAAAATGCAAGTAATCCACACCATCGCCATTGATTTACATGCCAACCGCAGTTTTGCAGCTTAATGTTAGGCAAGGCAATACTGCCAATACGAGAGTCTAGACGTACCTTTCTTTATTCAACCCGTTAACTAGGGGTGTTGGTGGGTTAAGTAAGTTTAGTAACGTTTTTTAATTTGACCCATTCACTAAAAAAGTGGGTTAAGCTGAGTTGATGAAATTTTTTCGGTCAATCTAATTCAACCAACCGGTTCTTGAGGGAGTTAAGTTAAGTCAAACTTGTAGATTCGACATTTTTTTTAAAAAATTTTAAAAATGAAAAATATAAATATAATAAATTAATAGTAAAAGTCTCAATCTTAAACATAATAAATCTCAATATAATAAGTTATTATAAGTCTCAATAAACCTTACTTAAACATAATAGATCTCAATATTAAATAAATTAAACATTATAAATCAATAAATACATAACAAATTAACAATTAATAAATCTTATTAAACTTACAATAAACTAAATAAAACTAATCATAACTTAAATAATAAATTAGTCTAACTAATCAAAATAAATATCACCGCACATATCATATGTATTAACATAATCATTAACTTCACTCTTTATTTTTTTCATATACTCTATCATATAAATTACTGTTTATTAATAAAAAAATCATGAATAAATCAAATTTGTACAAATTAATCATTTTTTAACCCACTACCCGACTCACTATGAATTAAAATATTTTTCAACTCAACTCAAATTATATTTTATGAGTTAAGCTGTGTTAAAACTCACAAGTTCGCAGATGGACTCGACTCACTAGACACCCATACCGTTAACAGCTTCAGTTCCATATTGTTCCGCTAGGAATAGGAATCCTAAATCCAACTATAATGACAATACGCATTAATTATTGGTATTATCCTCTCACAAATAGCAGAGTCAAACTAATGGGAAAAATATTCAGTCCACTCAACTTATACGGACTTGATTTCTCCTCAAAAGCAGGTCTAATATGCAAATTATACGTGTCCCACTATCATATAAGAGAAAGGCATGTTTAATAATTACAACGGGCAAATGAGGCACAGATGTCATGCAATCAGCGCTCAAGTTCAAACACAAGACAGATCGGCCATGTTCTCCAAAATTATCAACAGGATATATGCACATTCGCGCCCCTTCAAGAACATTGTACATATAATTGATCAATGTGAAAAGGAAGTTTTTCGAAGATAAAACATCTAATTTCTTCACTTTTTTTGGGATAACATCTATTTCTTGACAAGATTAAAAGCTTCAATGCTCAAGATGGAAGACATATTCTGTCAACCGCTGCAATTTACTAGGATCAAGTTTCTGCTCTGTCACGATAGATTGCTTCTTCACAGTAAGCATTTGAGAGGCAGGGTCCACGGTCCAACCTTGCTGTAGTACATCTACAATTATACAATAAAAAATGTCAATAATAATAACAATGAGGGGGAGGGAGAGACGGTTGACAGAATTTGATCCCTACAGATCTTTCAAAAGCCAGCCAAAACAAGACTACAACAGTGTAAGATGCAATTTTATAGATAGCTCATTGTTTATGATCATGTAATTGTCATGATCACCCTTAGCAGCCAAACTCACCATCAAGAGTCATGGTTGTCTTTTCTTGGGCTTCAAGTATAATATTGAGTAGTTTCCATATTCCCCAATCCAAGTACAAAATGTAATCAATATCCAATTTCTAAGGCTTCTAGGAGAGGGCAAAGTTCAATTTAGCAATATTTGATAATGACAGGGAAGTTCTTATCTTTCATTCTTATTTTTTGGGTTCCCCACTCCCCCTCTTTTTCCCTTCCACTATTATTGGGTGCTGTAACTGCTGTTCAATAGAGTGCTTGCTGCCCTGACCTTAATTAATAAACCTAAAGTTCATCCCTATTTTCTTCCCCTTACCTAAAACTCGCATTCCAAGCACTTATAGCGTGTAAATTTCTCAGCTGCTTAAAATTTCAAGAAACAGTTAGCCTCAAATTCAGCTACTGCTCTGTATCAAAAACAAATATTTCCGAACCATAGATCATAGATCATCATTAGACCCAAAACAAATCTTTTTAATTCCAAACCCTAACATAGCCACCAGAGGCAGACTTGAATTATTATCAATTTAAACCATTTAAGAAGTAGAAAATTTTATTGAGAGACTATAATAATAAAGATCCAGCACAGACAACACTAAAAAACAGGACTTTTACCCATATCTGCACAACTTTAACCCCGATTTCATAACACGGAGCATGATGAACGTTAGAAATTGGAATATACTTTTATTAGCTATCCCATTAACAAGCGTGCCATTTTGAAGAGTTACTCTGAAGTGTATATAAGACAAGGCTCAGTTATATGCAGATATTTTGTCAGTAGTAACAGGGAAAAGACGAAGGAGAGTTGGAATCCTCTTTTACTAAACACTCATGTATCTGGTTCCTCCCTTTACAGTCAACATTTAAGTGCAATAATCCAAGGAGTTTAGTCAGTCTAAGGGTCCTCAAGAAAGGATAGGAGTCAGGGGCATTAGATCAATATGCTTTATCTTTTCAAGTAGATATAATGCTTACTTGTCTTTAAATGTGGGCCAAGAAAGATAATTAGTCTGCATTTATGTATTCACCATATATGCAAATCATGGCCACATTTATAAAGACATGGATTGCTCGTTGATGTTTATTTAAGGCAAAAATTTGATCAGGTCAACTAATCACATTGGTTCTGAACCAAAAGGCACTAAAACAAAAGAAATAGATATGCAATGTTTAATTCAAACATGAACACAAAAATACTTACAATTTGTAGCATCATCCTCATTCATTCCCAGAAATAAAGCAGTATCTTGAATGCTTATTGTAGAATAAGCAGAGAGAAGCAGCTGAAACATCTTCTTTGTATAAAGTTCTGAAAACAGTTTATTGGTAGTTATGTACATATTATTATTTTCACCGTACTGAACATCGAAAAAAATATAGATGCAAAAGACTTGTGAACTCAGACTATTCTTAAGAACAATCCAAAACCAAGAAACATATTGAATAAAACAATTACAGAAGTTACTGTCGAAGTGGTACATTGCTACATTTTATGCGAGCCATGATATCTATGGCTATCCCCAGTACATTTTGGCCCAAGAAATTACAGCATTCATCTACACCTCTTAAGGGAAAGAGAAGCCTAGTCAAAAACAGGGTTTTCACTTCCAAGTTTAAACTATAATACATTTTGTTTCCATCATACAAATTCTAAGGTTAGCCAATCGCTTTCATTCATGTTGAAGAATTATAGGATTAAGGTTAGGGAGAAGGAAAAAGAGGGAAAAACGGCTAACACTAAATATATTATTAATAAGATGAGATGTGATACAATTCCATAGCCTAGTACTCCTATTTATACTAATACTTAGGTGTATAAGCCCAAGCCCATTAACACTAAGATTAATAACATAATATCTTCTAATACTCCTCCTCAAGCTTAAGCTTACTAAACTTAAGCTTGTTATAAGTAAAAAACTCACAAAGGCATAAACTGAAAACAAAGAACATCACCAACATTTAAAACTCAACCGATCTCAACAAATAACTAAGGAAACTAGTGCTCCCCCTGAATAACAAAGCCTTGGCAACGTCCTTGGCAGATAGCACCTTGCTTCTCCTCGGCACACATCCCAAGCAAATGAGACCAATTTTGGAGTCTTCGACCTTTCTCCTCAATGGCCACCTCGACCTCCAAACTAGTCTCCAAAACACTAAGTCAGGTACCACCCATCAATGACCTGCAACCAAGTCTCCGAAACACTAAGTCAAGTATTATACCACCCAATAACACAAATGAGGGTCCTTTACCAATGTCCAAAGTCTTCAATCTACAAACCCAGCAACCAAACAAACCAAACATACGCTGAACAACAACCAACCAGACCATTGCAACCAACCAAACGCTGCCACACACCATCAATGTGAACTCCACAAGTGCACCGCTTCAGTTGCTGCTAAATATGGCACCACTAGCCACCCAAATGTGGTCAGCAATGACAAGTCAGCTTCGTTGTTCCTCCTCAAATGATGCTATCACCAAGAAGAAGAGAGACTCTGCTCATATCCAAGGTGGCTCCACCTCGTTGATAGCCTTTTCCTCCTAGGATAGACCAACTACCTTGGGGTGGCTTCATCTAACGGGCAGCCCTTTCCTTTAATATCTCTAGGGGCAGCTCCACCTCATTGGCAGCTCCTTGTCTCTCCCATAGGCAACTACACCAAATGGGTAGCCCTTTCCTCCTAGCTTAAACATACCAACACTGCAACCACATCAAGGAGATCGAACAAAAAGATAAGAGAAATTGGGAAACTCTTGCTCCCATACCTGCGACACCCTTGGTCACACCTTCCTGGCAGGCCAAAACCACAAGTTACTGGGACGACTCTTGCTCCCAGACCTACGACACCCTTGGTCGTATCTTGCTGGCCGACCACGACACACCTGGTTTCCAAAAACACAACCCATGACACCCTTGGCAGCACATAGAAGAAGAAAAGAGGGAATCAGCCCACGGCACCCTTGGTCGTGCATAGAAGAAGAGAGGAGGGAAGAATAACCAATGATCACAAACCACCGCACATCCACAAATAGTCATTCTCAAACAATCAATCCATGAAACCAGATACAGAATTTTGCCATCTCAAACAACTCTTATAAGAAGTAACCCAACAAATGTTGTCTTTCAAAACTTTTGAAAACAGAAACCACTAAACACATCAGAAATCAAAGAGGCGAGAAAACACCAAATAACATCAACCCACAAACAGACAACGTCAGGGACCACCCCACAACATGAGTTTCTTTGTCTCAGTCTAGTAACCATCGCACCCCATTCTGCAGTCTGAGCTAGCACCAAAAGCCACCAAAAAATCAGCAAAATCACTAAAATCAGATAGGAAAACACCAGCACCAACCAACATGAAGCCAACCTAGAAGAAAACACTAGAACTCGAGCAAAACCTCATGAACCCAACCTTACAACGCCATAAACAACAAGGAAAACCACCAAACCGGCCTGAAAATTGCACCAAACAGGCCTGGGCTTCAAGGAAGCAGCTAAAATCGCACCAAAACCATACCAAACAACACTGAAACCTGCTCGCCATAGCCTTCACCAGAGCACCGGTCACCAGCAACCCCTTCTAGTTGTCAATTGGAGCTATCCTTACCGGAAGATCAGACAAGGCTGGGTGCAGCTGGAGAACCTGCGAATTGTGCGAAATGTGCAAAACCCAGCCTTGCCGGAAAATTGTCGGTGACCCAGCCGCCACCGGTCGTCCTTCCACCGTCGGTCGGGCTGAACCTCGCCGGCAACCACCCCTAAGTCATTTGAAATTTGAAGCAGCAGCAATGGGCTATGCAAGCCTTGAGGCATGAAACAAACATTGTACTCTCCTTTTTTTTTCCTATTTTTTTTTAAACAAAGCTAACAAGAGAGGAAACACGAGACAAAATGTAAAGGAGAGAATATACAACCAAGTTCCGTGAACTTGAAACAGCAGAAGGGAGAAACTCTCCTCAAGGTAGTTGGTACCGCTCTGATACCATGTTGAAGAATTATAGGATTAGGGTTAAGGAGAAGGAAAAAGAGGGAAAAACGGCTAACACTGAATATATTGTTGATAAGATAAGATGTGATATAATTCCGTAACCTAGTACTCATATTAATACTAATACTTAGGTGTATAAGCTCAAGCCCATTAACACTAAGACTAATAACATAATATCTTCTAACAATTCACAACTTACTAAAGCAAGGCATAGCTAGCTTTTCACAATATAGTATATACTGCATAAAACCAATGATACTTGATACAGATTAAGTGATTAATACATGCACCTTTTACTGATTCTCCCACACAGATAACATGTAATGGATTATAATAAAAGAAAGAGAAACATTCTGATAAAGTAGGAGTCAATGATAACAGCTTCAGTCTCAGCAATTCAATAATATATATATATATATATATAGACACACACACACACGCACTTAGATTCTCAGAAGAATATTCAAAGTGATGATAAAATGAATAAAATCATGCCAGCCTTAATTATAGTGAAGATACAAGAGTTTCTACAGAACTTAGGTAACTCTGCTAAAAAAAGAGAACAAAATCTTAAAAGCTTGCCTGAGAAAGCTGCGACTAGGCCTTGGAGGTCCTGACTCCAGTCAAAGCCACGGATTGCCTCATGCACTCCAGCATAATCACGTAACCACAGCCGCTGACCAATTTTCCATACTGCAGTGACTTCAGGCTGGCTTTCTTTGATTGAAGACGGTATTGATTTCCAAAGAAAGCGAGCACTATTGCTGCAATATCGCGACAGCAAATATGACAACCTAAAAACAATAACATTGCAAAACAAAACCAACCCCAGCCTTCCAAAATTGCTATTAGAAGAACTACACAATTCCAAAACAAGAATTGACAACTGTAAAACAGGAATATTTTATGTATTAATATGTCAGAGAGTAAACTAATTTGTACTCCCCCCCCCCCGCACAAAATCAATCACGCAAGACCTAGGACACAAATCGAGCACACTGTTTGGTTGCATCACAAACTGACGTAACAAAAATTATATTTATCATTTTTTTTTCTATTTAAATCCATATTCACGAGCAAGCAAGGCTTCGGTTTTGGAAGCTCTCAAGTTCAGCTAAGACCTCAAAAAACAAAATCAAAATATAAAACATTTGAAAAGATCATATTTAAATAATAAAATTACACAAGATGAACCTAAATGTAACCGCAAATAACTGGGAAAACTAAATCGAATATTGCAAAAGAAAAGAGAAAGAGGGAGAAGATTAGAGATAGAGGTTACATACATGTCATGAACATAAATGTGAGCGAGAATATGAATGGCGTAGGGCCAGTCGTCCTGATAAGCAATGCCGTCGGCTGCAACCTGAAGATAAGATAAGACAAGACATAAACCCTAGGGCTAACGCTAAGGCTAAGGAAGCAAAGAGAGTGAGTGTAACAAATGAAATTGAAGAGAAGACATACCTGAAGCATGAGGTTGTCGCAGACATCGGCAACCTTGTCGTACGATTTGGATGCCAAGGCCGCTGTCACCGTCGACAAATCCATGACGATGTTAATGTGATGACGGAGGAAGACGAAGAACAAGAGCACCAAACGAAGAAGGAAGAACTCCAGCTTCCAAGTGAAGTGAGGTCTATATATCAACTAAACCATCATCCATGTTAACGACGTCGTGTGAATGTGAGGCCCAACTAGGCCCAATACTAAGCCTGACGGCTTGAGGTGCAAATTAATGAGAATTCAAATCCACAAAGAGAGTATTAGTCTTAGATGTTGTTTGTTTTTCTTGTCTCAGGACCATGACAACGATACATGACCATGTGACGTTTGAGTAGGGATGACAAAACTCCCCGCCAGACAAGGATCTCCGCAGGGATCACCCCGAACGGGGCCTCGAATGTGGAGTTTTTTTCCTCGCGAGGATGGGGATGGGGAGAAAAATTTTCCCATAACATATTCGGGGATGGGGACGGGGACTATACTCCCCGCCCCGCAGGGTCTCCATCCCATTAAATTCCTTTTTTGTAATATATATATATATTACATAAATAAATAAATATATTTTAATAATTATATATTATATTATTTTATATTTATTTAAAATTAAAAATATTAAAATAATTTATTTCATCTTTTTTTTCTTATTTTTTTAATTTTTTCTTATAGCGGGAATCTCATGATACCAATGAGATCCTGAACGAGGATAGGGAAAATTTTCCCCGGCGAATGAGGAATGGGGCGGGACGGGGAGAGTTGGGGTGCGGGGACGAGGAGGGGAGAATACTCCCCGCCCCACCTTCAGCGTGAGTGCCATCCCTACGTTTGAGCTTATGGTTGGGCCATTGCCACCAATTTTTGTTGTCATTGTAATGCAGACCCATTGTCAAGTGGTAGGAACTTAGTCCAAAAATCTGTTTATAAATATCCTAAATATTTTATTAAAGATATTTAATACAAATATTTTATAAGTCTTATAAATATCTAAATATTTTATAAGTTAAACAATGAGAGTTCTAGAATTACATCTCCAACAATTATAAACAGGTGAAACCCCAAACCATATGAGATTAGACAATTAACTATTAAATTAAATTTCTTCTAACGAACACTTGCTTAACTTATTGATTTCGAGCAACATAAGATGAACTTAATTTATTATTGAATAGAGTTAAGTTAAGCTTGACTCGATTCAACCTAATTCATTTTCAACCATTGTCATCTAATAGGCCTCACAATAAGTGCAAACAACCATAGCATCAGCTAGTGTGGGATAATACTTAACTCTTTCCTTATGCCTAGTCATGGGATGTATTTTATTTTCTCTTGACTCTCGAAGCACTTACATCACTATGATCGTTACTTGGAGTGACAAGAAGAAAGGCTTGACTAGATGTTATCTACTTTCTGAACGTGTTGTCATGCTGTTGTTTAGTATACCCAATAATCTGCAATGTTCTATCTAGTCTTGCCCCAAAAACCTAATCCTATCTATTTGATATTTAGACGGGTGATTTTGTGTCATAATTATGATGTCATGGCTGATTATGGGATCACCTTAGTCTAGTGTTGCATGTTTTCCCTAATACTCGATTCTAGTCACATTTTAAATTAAATAGCTTGTTGGTAAGCGTGGCCCTTATTTGTGTCTGTCCTTATTGGTTCTTATTTTTTATGCTCCTGATGTACTTCGTTTGGTGTGTCCTTATTTGTAATACGGTGTTTGTTTCATTTCATGCAATGTTTTTTTATTTATTTATGTATTATAGAAAAATTAGTGTTATGGAATCACTATTTCCATTGTTTTTTTTCCTTTGTTGCCACTTTCATACTTTTTTTATTTTTCTTTTTCCACAAATAACAAACAGACAAACTAATGATAAAATAATTTAGTAGGTAGATAGAGTTACATGTCAAAAAAGGATTTAGATGGTTTTGAGTATTACGATGGCTGAGCCTCTTCTCCCTTATATGTATATCAAAGAAAACCTTCAAGTAACCAACAGTGTACATTTCCACATAAATACGTAATATTTACTATGACAAGGTTGTAAGGGTAAGACACGAATTTGGATTTTTTCATATTTTTTTATATGATTAAGTGAAATAAATAAATAAACATAAAAATTATTAATTTTTTTTTATAAATTATGATTAAATTCTATTTATAAATATTTTTGTGTTAACCTCTCCCTTTTATTTGACTGAATAAAAAAAAAAAAATGATATAAAATGATTTAAATCCCTAAAACAAGGATGATGAGACTGCGCGCATCTACATGTGCATCACTCGCGTCTGTGCACTTGCTTATTGCGTTGCCATTAGGGGTGCATAACCCGACCCACCAACTCGACCAACTCGACTCGACCCGACCACATATATCCGAGTTGGTTATGGTAATTGGGTCGGTTCGGGTAAAATTTGATAAACCCGTTAAATATCGGTTCGGGTAACGGGTTGAGTGGCCCAACCCGATGACCCAATAAAACGACGTCGTTTTGCTTATATTTAAGTTTTTTTTTCTTACAACCCGATCCGGTGACTCGACCAACCCAATTAACCAACCTGAACCAACCTGATTCTAATTGGGTTGGTTCGGTTCGAGTTACTCAATTTTTTTTTCCTCTACCCGACCCGAACCAACCTAAACTCACATAATTGGTTTGAATTTTTTTTTTCCAAACCCGACTCCACCCGACCCGTGATCACCCCTAGTTGCCATAACACCAGCTATAGCTACACCATAGGCAGCAACCTAGCTTATAGCCCTACATCCTACACCATACATGTTACATTTTGGGTTGATTTTTTATTTTTAATTTAACTTTATTTTATTTTTCTTCTCCCGATCCTATTTTTTATTTTTATTTTATCTATTATCCTAACATAGTTAAATGTTAACAAACTTTGGCCAAGACCTTTGCCTTCCCACTCTCTTTAAAGGGCCGGAGGAGTAACCATTTCAGTCTAACACCATAGCATGCATTGGACACCGCAGGAAGCAGCCTAGCATGTAGCCTTATATATGTACTTTTTGGGCTGCTTTTGTATTTTGTTTTTTGTTTTTAAAGAATGTTAACAAACTTTGGTTGAGACCGTTGCCCATGCCTCTCTATCTAAAGGGCTGGAGAAATAGCAATTTCAGCCACCCATTTCATCATCATCGTCATGAGCCGCTGTGAGTCTCCCCCAGCTCCTTTTCCTCTTTATGGTACTTCTAGCGGACCATGACTGCCAATGAGGGGCACCCTATTGATCCTGACCAAGCTAAACTGGAGATCCATTGGAAGATGTATAGGGCAATTCTTAATAAGATTTATTGGGTATAAAATACACAAAGATGATAAAATTTATCCAAACACATGTAAAGCACACATGAGCGATCATTTAGACCATTCAGCTTCTCTTTCCTCTCTATATAACAACGAGACCATTTCAATCACTCCCTCAGCATATTCATCAAAAGAAAAAAAAAAAAAGTGTCAAAATAGTCATCATGAACTCTCCCCCACGCCTTGTTCAAAATGGTGTTGCTACTAATGCACCATTATTCCTTGCTCCTCCTCCTTCTCAAACCAAAGCACCACATTTCAGTCACCCATTCATTCTTACCATCACGAGCCACCGTGAGCCTCTCCCTCCTCCTCTTCCTCCTTATGGTGCTTTTAATGGAGAC
Source organism: Ormosia semicastrata (assembly GCA_029884595.1). Taxonomy (NCBI): domain Eukaryota; kingdom Viridiplantae; phylum Streptophyta; class Magnoliopsida; order Fabales; family Fabaceae; genus Ormosia; species Ormosia semicastrata. The sequence continues at coordinate 2,262,542 of JAQQTO010000057.1, read as the reverse complement.
CAAAGATCCATTGGAAGATGTGTAGGGTACGGCGAGAGTACAAAGTCAATAGAGTACACAAGATAACGAAAACGAAATAATATTTTTGCAAGAATTTATCTTAAACATGTGTAAAGCAAACATGAGCGATCATTTCCACATTGAATATGAATTTTTCTTTTTTTATTGTAAACCTTTTTTCTTTCGAAGCTTCCATATAAGAATCATTACAATGGAGCATAATTATATATACTGCATTTGTCATAATTGTAATTATTCAACCAAAATAGAAGTTGCATTTGTAAGTTGATACTCATCAGTCTCATATAATGCCTTGAAATCCACGAATGAAGGACATCACATTAGTCGAAAAAAAATTTCTTACCTCAAAAGGGCTCTCATGTTCACTTTTAAATTTAAAACAAATAAAAAAAAGAAAAGAAAAAAGTTCCCACGACAGATCTTAAATGAAATTTCAATAATCAAATGAACAAAACTTCTCATGCACTTTCCTAAAGCAAAAAAGTTGAGAAAAAAAGGTTGGAGGAGAGAGATAAGAGCAAATTAACAAAAGCCTCACCCACTCAATGGATTTACTTTACAGTTTACACGTTGTTCCGCAGATTTTTTGTCTTCCAAGTGAAGTAGCCAATTAAAGAATTTCTGCAAAATACCCTAATTTGATATCTCTTCTAAAACCTTCCTCCTTGGATTTGCAGTTTAACAATTTCTTGTAACTTCTTTGATAGCCATTCTAAACTCACTCCTCTAATACCCCACCCAAATATTCTCTCACTCTTTTCCTTTCTCATTTCTTCCTCAAATTAATCGAAGAAATGAAAGTATTGAGTGAAAAATAAGGATATTGATACTGTCAACAAAGGAATGATATGACTATCCTTTATTAAACACTCAACCCATCGAATCCACACTGCTTGTAAGTCAGAGATTGCTTTCTTGGACTAATCACTATGGCACAATCCACGGAGACCTGTACAGTTGGATTCATGATCGTTAATCTATTGGCAAAGCAATGATAAAAATAATTACTATAAAGAAGAGGGAAGAAAGAGGAGATGAAGTTGGAAGTTGAAGCAATTATAAGAAAGCACCAACACACAGTTTCATTGCTTACAATACAAAAAGAAGGGGGGGGAGGGAGTTAAAATGGGAGATCCATATGTTACACACCCCAGCAGAATATGGACACAGAAGAATGATCCCACTCCCACCCCATGTGCCCCACAAACAGGGAGTCACATGGCGAAGACTTTTCTTGGCCTAAAGAAAAGAAATGGCAGCAGCGAGTTTGACATTTATGAGCTTCATTTTTGGTCTACTCTAAGTTGAATTTTAAAGTTAGATGAGAGGTGCATATCAAAATATGAATAGTCTAATCTAACATCTAATAGCGTCACCCTAGCTGTAAAAAAAAAAAAGCATCCACGGCATTCAGATTTTTTTTAATTAAAAGAAAAACCAAAAATCTTTTTCGAAGAAAAATAAAAGCAGAGAAACATTAGAATGAACATTATTGAGCTTCAGCTGTCAGCAAAGGGTGTTGATACTTCCAGGGTGTAGTGGTTGGTACTCTGGACTTTGAATCCAGCGACCTCGGTTCAACTCTGGTGGGACCAAGCAATTTTATCATTTATTATTGGCTAAAGTTGGCCCTTGACAATCAATTTTTCCACTCCCAAATTCCACAGTATTTTTTGCATCCCAAATTCCCATTCCACCCCTACTTAGTAGTACAATTTATGTGAAAAGTAATTTTATATCTTTTTAGGAGTTTCTTTTAATAATTTTTTAATACTAAATTAAAAAAATTAAATAAAAAATAAATGTATCTAATATTTTAAAAATATAAAAATTATTTAATATTTATTTTATTTAATAATTAAAAAATTAATAAATAAAATTGAATAAAAAGATAAAAATTTCTATTTATGTGAACCCTTGGAATTAAGGTTTTTACTGTAGTCATACCCGAAAAAACAGGGAAAGTCCACAAATCAAGGTGAAAAAATTCTAGCATACAACAGTGAGGCTATTGGAATGTCTCACCATGGTATCCAGACAAATGCATTAAAGGGCGTGAAAAGAAAGCACTTAGTAGAAAACAAGAATTAATGGGGAAAAAAAAGAAAAAAGGAAGCAACCCAGAATTCAATTATAAGGACGAGTAGTTAACAGGATCAGGATCATCAATTGTTAGGTAAAAATAAGAGAGTTAATAACAATACTCTCTTCTGTTTTAACCTAACAGGAAATGATCTGATCCGTAGTTAATATTAATAATTTTAATACTAACTAAAAGAGAAAAGGAATATATCAGTATGATCTGAATCATACGAGTGAAAACCTAGAAAGGTTAATAAGAACAAGGATAAGACCCCAAAAACCCCACACATAAAAAATTCCATTCATAAAGGAGCACCATACGCACACAGTTGCAGGAGGTACAAACACCAAAACCAAAAGGAACCAGGCCAAAACACAAAAGTGGAAAGGAACAATCCGAAAGATGTACCCAAAAATATGTTAATGTGATGCAACGGTGATGCAAAAATGTACCACAAAAAAAAATGCACCAAATCAGATGAGATGGAGGAGTTAAGAAGGCTGTCAATGAGAGGAAGCAATACAAAATGTAGTCTTAAAATATTAATACATATCCTAACTATGCTAAAACAAAATAACTTTCGGCGCACGTTATCACAGGCAACGTGGTACTGTACTAGTATACTACGTCCTCAGCAGCGCACGTTAGCCAGGGAAAAAGAAGACAAAGAAGATAAGTAAAGAAAAAGCAGAGTGCGACAGAGGATAGTGGAATTCGCAGTTACTCCACCGTTCCCTTCCCCTCCGCCACACTCATTCTCTCTCTACACAACACATACACAGGCTAAGCGACAGAAACCACAACCCATAATCCCATATCAAAATCAAAGTGAAATCCACGAACACGATTTAACCTTAATTTGTAAGCAAAATAAAAAAAAAATGTGAGCTAAGCTGAATTAGGAAAGTTCTACTTCTAAGTTCTAACAATGCCAAGATTCCACGACCCAATTCGAAAAAACGACAATTGAATCGAAAAACAGAATGCCCAGAAAAAAATAATTGAGAAAGAGGGGGGGTGGTTGAAGTACCTGAACACCAGGAGAATCGAAGTTCATGACCCGGATCTTGGCACCAACATCGCCCAAGACCCGAAGCTCGACCCGGTCGTTGAGGGAAGCGTCTCTGATCAAATCGGCGGCGTCAGCCTGAAGCAAATTGACGCGATCGACAGCGATGGTGGCGACGACCTGTCTGACGCTGTGAGCTTCCTGGTAGAAGCCAGGCACGGAGGCTTTGCCCAATGGGATTCCGCGGTACATGACGGTGAACCTGGATTCACCGTACTTGATCCCCACCTTGTTGGGGTTGACGGCCGTGAAGAGGAGGCGAATGGTGAGGGAGAGGGAGGCGGTGGTGCCGGCGACGGTTGGGTCGTTGGAGGTTGCTGGGGTGGAGGGGGGATTGGGTGTGATGCCCATGTACTGCACCCCCACTTGTTGGAGATCGAACTGTGGCTTCTTCGGCTTCACGGCCAGGATGATTACCAGTACCACCGCTAGCACCAGAAGAGCCAGGAACGAGAACAGAAGGAAGAGGCAGCAGCAGCAACCTTTGAAGGAGGCTGAGGAAGACGATCGAGACGGTGTCGTTGGGTAGTACTGGGGATGGTGGTAACCATTTGTTGAAGAAGAAGAAGGTGTTGGTGGTGGTGGTGCTGCTGCTGCTGCTGCCGCCGTTGGCCTTTGTCTTTGCTCTCCGTTTGGTTGTGGTGGGTTACCTCTTGTGGTCATTTTCTCTCTCTTTATGACTGGGTTGGGTTGGCTGGCTTGGATTTCTTGCTATAAGAATGGAGAGAGAGAGAGAGAGAGAAAAGTAGTGTGTGTGAGGGAGAGGGGAACGAAGATGGCTTTTGCTGATGGGGGTGACCTCTTGTTGCTTCACAAAGTAAATTATAAAGGATAAAATAAAATAATATTTAAAAAATTGCTAATAAAAGACATTGATTTATATATTTTATTACAATAAATGATAATTCCTGTGTTCTTCTCAATAGGAGTAGTGTTATATTTTTTTTACATCTTCTTAAATGAAGAAATCAAAAGTATTAATGTCTTAGAACCTAAGAAATATTGGATACTTTTTTATTTAAGTAATTGATAGAATTTCTAAGAAGAATCTTTAAAGAGAATACAGAATTGGAGACAGACATGCTATCCTTAAAAAGATTAGAGAGCTAGCATTACCCACATTCTTCGCGAGGCTCATGCTTGTGATTTCTTAGCAAAGTTGGGTGCTCATGTTAGTCAAGATAAGCTCATTGTTCGGGATTCACCTCTTCCTAGTTTGGGAATTGGGATCCCTAATGCATGTTTGAGGTGTCTATTTTGCTCTTCCTTAGTTTTGTTTTGTTTTTTTTCACCATACCAAAAAAGAGGATATAGAATTATTCCACAACGTTTTTGGGAAATCTTTGTCCTGAAAAGGAAAAGAATTAAATGGGAAAATACGGAGAATTTTATTTGACCAAATAATACTACTATTATTCACAATCTTAATTTGATATTTCTTTTTGCTGTCAAATTTTTTTTTTGTATTTTTTCGATTGAGATATGTAGATATTGTGATATCTGTCATGACATGCACTATAGTGATACTCGTATCAAGTTTGTGATCTTGCATAAACCCTTTTTTTTTTATCTGAATGATTATTTATTGAATATCATAAATAATGATTAAGGAAAGGAAATCAGGATAATCCTCAATTCATATACGACAAGAGTTATTATGCTTAACAAAATTTGCTATAACATCTGCTCTTGATTATAACTCTTCTTGTAATTAAGACTAATACTCTATTTATATTCGATTATAGTATTATCCGAAAATTAAAATTATACCATTTTCATCGTTAAACTATAATTGAATTTCTACATAACATTCATATTATATTCATATATACATTCATGTATGATTAAAAGCTTCATACACCCAGTTAACAAAAAAAAATAAAAAATTTCATAATCCGTATAAAAAAAAGAAAAAAAAATTCTCCATACAAATTTTGACATACACGTCTATATTGTAAATGTCGGGTGGAAATGACGTGCCATTACAATTTGGGCTAAAATGTTATAACGGCAGTGTTATTCATCTAACTAAAATACTCTAACTTTTATCTAACTCACTCACAAATTTTATTATGTATTTTACAAGAAATTTATAGTAATATATAATCTAATTTAACATTTTTCTTATATAAATCTATGGTATAAATACGATATACATATTTTAATTGTATGCAAAATATTATTCATGTTACAATGGACTGCATCACAAACTTGGGATGCTATGCTTTTGTATAAAGAACGAGTTTGATGAAGAAATTTTGGTATTTTGATTATTCTATTTTTATTTTAATGCTATTAGTCTTCTTATTGATGTGGGAGGTAATTATGAAAAACTGGAATTTAAAATATATGTTTTAAATTTTGAGGTGTAACTGCTTTATATTTCAAGGTGGAAATTATTAAGATTGATCAAAGTTCTTAATTTAAAGAGTTGTATTGATAATTTATTATTTTTATTATAAATTAATATCATGTAACTAATATTGAGATAAGTAAAAAATATGTCATAAATATGAAATATATGTGAGAGATATGTAAGATATAAGAGAGATTTATTTTTAATAATAAATTAGGAAAGTTATAAAGAATGTGTAAGGGTTGTTTGTCAAGTAAATTCTTATATGTTATAAATACATATATTGAATAATCAATATAATATAGAAAATGAAGATACATTATCTAAAATTTTATCATATGTCAATCTTAATTAGCAAGTGAAGCTTTAATTTTGTATCATGTGTCAAATTGTCTATCTATTTTAATATCATGTGTTTTATTAAATAAGAAAAAATTACAACACAGCATTGACATACCTGCACACATGAAAGACATATATACAAACACTAAAAACTATTTTTTTTAAAAAATAGAAAATGAAATCAATCAATAAATATAATAAATAAATATAAATATAATATAGAAAAAAAGATACATGACCTAAAATTTGTCATGAGTCAAACCTAACTTTGAACCTAACTACAAAGTTATAATTTTCTGTCACATGTCAAATTGCCTACTATTTTAATGCAATGTGAGAAAAATTGTAACGTAACACATTATTGACATGTTTGCACACGTAAACGATATATATACAAACACTAAAAACTAAATAACCAAATAAAAAAATTCAACAAATAAAGAAGCAAAAATAAATAATCATTCAGTGCCATGTTTTTAGGGCATTGACGTGGAACGTGTAGCAAAATATTATTCAGAGTGAATTGATCGTATCTTATACAGTCAGCTCATCTTTAATTGGGCATAACTTTTGATTTGAGTGTTACAATCATTATTATTATATATCAACACAAAACATAAAAAGAGAGCGTCGTCGTGATAAAGGGTTAACCTAGTTGAGGTCATTTCGGGCCAAAACAAATGTCGTTTTTGCACTATTTCAGCCTCTCTTTTTTTCCCTATTTTGCCTTAATTTTTGTCATTTATTTTGTAATTTGTGGCTTTGATTAGATTTAGTTGCCTTTAAATACATTTATTTTATAGTGTTTAAACATCACATCTTGAATAAATATTTCTATATTTGTCATTTCAAATATTTCTGTTAATTAATATTACCAGACTTTAAATTTTGCTACAAGTTCATGAGACCTGAAATTGCAACTCTAACAAAGATATCTCTTCTGATACTTCTGCTTCCAAATACTTCGGATCCTATTTCTCATAAAGAAATATGATCTAAAACTAAGTTTCTTTTTATGTTAATAATTATACACAAAGATTGAAAAAACATTTATATAGTATGAATAAATAAATAAATAAAATAAAATAAATGAATTAATATTTGTTGTCACTTACTGTTAATAATATTGTGTAATGTGTTTATGTTGTATTTATTTGTATGTCTTCCTTTAATATTTAATTTTTCAATCATACAAAAGTTATGGTTAAATATGATTGTAATTATTGTTGAAATGAGGTACTGTTTTTACCACTACAAATCTGCATTGTTGATAGTAATTTTTTTCCTTATGTTCTTAAATACTGGTGGTATATAAAATTTTAGTTAATTTCTTTTATTCATAGGCATTTCTTTCTTAATTAAATTACTTTTAATTGTTTTTGAATTATTATTATTTGTGTTCTATCAATGCATCGCAATTCGCACGGGTGGAAGAATTAGTTAGAAATAATGATAAGAACTTGTGAGATAGAAGATATTGAAAATATACACAAATATTTTTTCTCATTACGCATATGTATTACTCGTATTTATGCAAGTATATATAGAAAATAATAAGAAATTTCCTTAGCTACACCTAGATTGTTTTGCTACAAAGAACAAAAATTTCAAATTTCTCAAAAAATAAATATTGACTTATTGGTTTATGCCACACCCATACAACGTGTTTTCCTTGAGAAGCATATATATGTTTGGGGAAATGATTTTTACATATATATATATTTTTTGCATTTTTCTTATATTTATGTTTGTTTGATAAAAAAAAGAATATATATTAAAAGGTATTTTTTTTTTTATTGTTTTAAGAAAGTGATGTAAGAATAATGTAATAGAAATTATGTGTAAATAGCCTTGTTCGTATGTTTAAGATGAGAAGTGGGCTATATTTAGGCTTTTAAGAAGCTCTCATTGGCTTCTCTCTCTTCATCATGTTCTACAGAGGTAACAGAGCCTACACATATCTCAGTCTCATTCAAAATTTATACTGTAACAGTGTAACCTTCACGCCTACATGCGCACTCAGGCGCATTAAACTACTTAATTAACCTAGAAACCCTGTATAACGTAGTTTTGTATGTAAAAAGTGAAGAAACGACCATTTTGATAAAGGGTGAACGTGACTAAAGTACTCGGTTAGCTTGGTTATTTCAAACATCAATTTTGATCGAAGCTCAAAGTTATCTCAAGTGGGCCAAATTGGGACACATTATTCAACTAATTGAAGCCAACTTTGGGCTCCTGTCCACCCATATAGCAAAAAAAAAAGCCAACTAGCCAAGACTCTAGAAGTAGGCACCAACCACTTCACTCCTTTCTTTCTCATTAAGAAAACCCTTGAACTTGAACACATTCTTTACCGATTCGTTTTCCTCCTCTTCTTTCTATATGGTGATCAGAGAAGGATTAGGCAGGATCCAAATTAGGGCATTTATTAAAGATTGGAAGAGGAATGTTTCTTATATGATGACTCACAAACAAAGTGAGGATGTACACATGAAAAAGAAAATAATTTGTCATTAAAGAAGATTATGGCCAAGAGGAATAAAATAACTCATTTTTAAAGCTAGAAGCAAAGCACTAAGATATTGAGTTTTTTTTTTTCCTCCAACAGAGAAATCACTTTACCGAAGTCTTTCTTATAATGCAACACAAGTCTTTAAGTTCAAACTACCAATTAAATGACAATTAAGTTGTGAAAGTGAAACAAAAAATGTGGCGCCTTTTAAGCAAAAACTTTTCGAGCTGTTCTTTCTCATCATAAGTTGGTTCATGCATTTGCACTAACCAGCGCTAAAAGGTTGATGTCTTACATGAGGGTGGAAATAATAAGTCTACAAGTGCAACCCAAAAGGGGATACGAAGAAGGGAGTTAAGATTGGTTCCAGCAGTGTATCATGGAGAGTTTAGCAGCGAAAAAGGGCTGAAAAGTGGAAGTAGTTCATGAAAGCTGGACTTTCTAAAGTCTAAAAGGAAGGAGCCACGGCATTGACATGAGTAAACAAAATGATAGGAGATAATGTACCAGAAAAACAATATCCATTTAACAACAAGTTACAAGCTTGGTTTGCTCATTTGAAACGAGAGGGTTGGAAACTTCCTTTGGATTCTCTTTCTCCTTATTAGCTCGTCGGGAAGTTCTCTTTTTCTTCCCGCGCTCTAAAAAGCAACACTGCTAGGCACTTTCTTGGAGAATCTCCAAATAATGTTTCTGTATTATATTTGATTTTTGGTCTTTGACGTTGCAATGGAAAGGGATTATTTGTTAACATAATAATGAATGCCTTCTTTCTTAAGGCAACGGTTTACATAATGTACGGGGATATAGGTGTGAAGGTGAGTTCTACGCATGTTGGATATCTAATTAGTATTATTAAGTCCAATCCACCCACGAGACTCTGATCTATTTTATTTTGGGACAAAATTTATGTCTATTTTTTTATTATATTTATTTTATTAATCAAATTATGATATATGTATATTTTAAAAAAAATGAATAAAAAATGTTAATAAATATATATCATAATTTAATTAATGAAATAGATATAATAAATATAAAAAAATAAACTTAAATTTTGTACTTTATTTTTTTCCCAGCAAACATACCCAGATCATGCGTAAACAATTTATTTACAAGGAAATGTTTTTTACTATATTATTTACAAAAATTTAAAAATAAAATATAAAATAAAAATAAAAGTGATATTTTTATAATTATTAATAAAAATATATCAATTAAAAATAAAAATTAAATAACAAATCAAAAGCCATCCTCAATACACGCAACAGTTCATGCTTATCAACCTTCTCCTCTCCATTAAGCGCCTATACAGTCTAGTTAATTGGGACATTCAATTAAGGCTCGATTTGTCAATAAATTATTGCATGTTTGTGAAGCACCACGGATTATGCACACTTTATTTATATTGTGCCATTTTAATCTTCATCAATGATAGGGTCTATCACTCACTTATATATTTATATTTTTTATTTTTTAAAAAATAAAAATATGGATGTGATAATAAATATGTAAGTGAGTAATAAATCCCATCATTAATTAAGGCTAAAATGTCATAATATGAATAAAGTGAGTACAAACTTATGTAACACTCTAGAAGCATGCAATAATTTCTTCTTCTTGTTGGGAGTGATTCGTAACCAATGAAGACACAACTTTGTATTAAAACAAACAAGGGAAACAATACACTCTTTATGTTTATTTTTTATCAGTCTATTAAGGTTGTTTTCACATGAATTAAGAAAGTTATTAGGAATTAAAAGTCTTCAATTATAAGTAAAATTTTGTTGACTAAATTACCTTTTATTAGAATAACAATAACAATAAAGCTTTTTTCGACTAAGTGAGATTAATTATATAGATCAAATTATGTTTTACTGTAAATTATGTTTTTAAAAATATCATTTAAAATTAAGTCTTTTTTTAATGGCTTTACATATAATTTTTCTTAATCTCTCAATACATCTAATTATTAGACTATCTTTTACTTGATCTACTTTTTTTAATGAGACTTTTAATGGTTTTTTTCTCACATGACAAAACCACCTAAGATGAAATTTTACTATTTTTTTCACAATAGGTGGAACTCTTACTTTTTCTCTAATACATTCATTTATGATCCTATCTTATTTTGTATGTCTACTCGTCCAATGCAACATCTTCATCTTTGCAACGACGAGCTTATGCTTTTGTTGACTATTTACTACCCAGCATTCAATACTATTCTGAACAAAGTTCAAAGGGTTACCTGAGTAGGTAGTTGAAAGTGGAAACTTCCGCAGCAGCAGCGATAGTGCGAAGGGATGAGTACTTGCAAAAGGCACTCTGATACTCAAGTTAGACTCTGTACAAGGAAGACAATGTGTAGTATTAGATTGGATGCATACCTTTGATACCTTGCAAGGTATTTATAGGAGCGTATTGGGATTTAAAATTTTTTATTCAATCTAAATTGATTGTTGTTATTTAGGATTAAAATCCATAAGAGATTGTACTTTCTTTTAACTAATTTTTTTTTATGTGGAATGAATTAATGTTCATATCTATCAATGATTCTTTTAGAGATTTATGCCTAATAAATAGGCAGATGTATTTATCAAAATAGCGCGTAATAATATCTAGGTACTATTCTAGTAGACCGGGTTGCTCCTGATCCGTGATTCATAACTCAGTCCAAAACAAGTACCATATAGCATTGCTGGTCTTATAGTTGTATGGTAAAGTTTCCCTTTAAGCTTGAATGCACTTTTCTATCATAAATAACACCCGAAGCACTCCTCTATTTCATCCACCTCGCATGAATCATATTATTTACGTCTTCCTCTATTTCTCTATCATTTTGTATGATAGATCCAAGATAATTAAACTATGTCGCTTGTGCTATGGTATGATTTCTAATTTTTACCTCTAAGCTAATATTAGTGCACTTCTTGTTGAACTTACATTTCATGTATTCTGTTTTACTTTTGCTTAAATGGAAGCAATGTGCTTCCAAAGCTTGTATCCACAACTCTAACTTCCCATTTATTTTCTTCTATAACTCTTCAATTAGGAATATATCATCTACAAAAAGTATGTATTTGTGGCACTAATTCTTAGATATGCTCAGTAGATACATCTAAGACTAAAGTAAAAAGATTAAGACTCAAAGTTAAAACATTGGTATAACTAATTATAAGAAAATCTTTTATGACCTTATCATGTGCTTTTACACTAATTTTTACCTTCTCATACATATTTTTAATTACTCAAATATAAATAATATAAACTTTTTTCTTCTTCAAATCATTCCACAATACTCTCTTGACACCCCATTGTAGACCTTTTCTAAATTAATAAAAACCTTGTATAAGTTTTTTGACTTTCTCTAATACCCCCATCAATATTCATAGAAGATCTTTTACTAAAATACTCAAAATATTATAAATCTATTAATCTCACTTATTAATATTAAGGATAAAGTTGAAAAAAATAATTAATAACTATTTAATTTCCTAAACGAATAAATAAAATGTAACAAAACAACTTTAATAAATGGACAAATAAAAGTATACAAAGGGAGTAAAAGAAATGTATCCATTGAAAAATAAATGCCAGATGAAAATTCACGCAAATTGAAATGGGATGAATGTAAGCTAAGATTGCTCGTTAAGGGCACAAACCCAACAGACATCTTGTGCATTACTCTGATTCTCCAAAGGACAGCAATACAAAGAGAATAAGTGAAGAGAGTTCATTTGAATACAGAAATTACTAAGGCAATAAGTTGAATACAGAAGCCTAGCATAGCAAGGAATAAACTAGAAAACATAAATATCTAGTAGAATAATCGGAAATTGTGTCCTGGCGGGCCATCACTTTCGGTCCCCATTATCAGCATCAACAACAGGATCTGCACTGGTCTTGCCTGCTTCCGTCTTAATTGTTTCATCAACCCTTCTACCAGAATCATCGTCTAATTCATCATCCATCATGTCATCCTCTCCAACATTTATATCTTCCACATCATCATCATCTTCATTGTTGCTTCCGCCAGGGATCTTTCTTTTCTTGGGACCATGCTCAAGCCTATGAGTATCCAATTCTTTGTCCATAGTTTCCTGTAAATTCTGGTCATTGTTTACTTTCCTTGCGCTCCTTGCATTCTGCCATCTCTCCAACTCCTTCTCAACATTGGCAAGATACTGCTCCGCAATCTGTTTCTGATACTCAGACACTTCCTCTCTTCTTGCATTCTTCCATTCTAGGAAAGCCTGCAAATTGAAAAGATGGATATCACATGAAAAAATAAGATTCATTTTAAAAGCCAATAATCCTGAATCCAGTGTGTTAGTGGGTATGCACTCATAAACATCCATGTAACAACAAAAAATAACATCAATATTTGAGATTCAACTGGTCATGGCTGTCCATAGAAGTCAAAATGATATATAAGATGACGACCAAAACAAATTAAAATGTCTAAGTTTGACAATCCCTTCATTTCTTCAAGTTCCAAAGATCAAACCTCTTCTTTGCGCTTCTCAAGTGACATAGCATCTTCATCCAAGGGCTTGTTGGGCAAATAGAATATTGGAGGCTCTGCTTTAGTCCTGGAAAAATACACGCCACATTCAATCAAAGAAGAGCCTAAAATGATTAAAGAAAAACTTTAATACGTCTACCTAAAATCCTGCAATTAGCAGGAAACATCCAGTCATCAAGTTGCTTCAACACTACAATGTACATGAACAGAAACTTATCTTCGTCTCAATAAAATGTGAATATGGACACTTTTGGACCAAAATTAAAAATAACCTGCAGAGCATAACATTACATGATGTCAGATGTAAAAGATGTCCAGATGTTGAAGTTACTAGCAAAAGATTTGTCCTGAGAAGACTCCTGCCTCATAAGTTTACAGTTGAAGGGGACAAACCTTATAAAATTGCTTAGTCTTTTATGATGCTCACTCCACCGAAGAAATAGCAACTCCAATTTTTTTTCTTCTGTCTTAGCAGCCACACGTGCCCTAAGAGTCTGATGAGAAATACGGAAACAACAGAAAAAAAAAATGTTAGAGGATCAAAATGAATCTTTGACTCTTTGTTGTCTATTATGAAGCATGAAGAATAATTATTAATTGAAATCCAACCAAGTCTCTCCTCCGTTTTTCAGCAATCTGTTCACGCTCTTCTTTCCTAAGCCTTTCACTTTCTTCACGTGCTCTTTGCTCAGCCTAGAAAAGAGTTCCAAGGTTTTTGAGATTATTATGAAGTTTTGGATGTTACCATCAGAAAGAAAGAGGGAAGACAAAGTGGCAAGACAAATTCAGTGCTTGACATAGAGGTGCTCATACAACTTGCAGGCATCATAACAAACAGGGGATATTGCATTTTGCCACATTGATCTTTGGTCCGATTTTAAAAAATGGCAAACTGCACCCTAATCTAATCAATATTGTGTCAATTTTAACCTTAGTTCATCAAATTGGCAACCAAAGTTAATGTATAACGATGGTGGATGATATTTCATGTGCCTTTTGGTGGGAATACATGTCAAAGTCACATGAATGGATGCGTTTACCACTAAAAGAACTTGTAACAAGTTTGTTTGGACCCTAAAAAACGTGTCCATTCAATTGATTGGCATGTGTAATCCCAACCACCTGTCATCTGAATATCATATGCACTTATGCAGTCATTAATTGTTAACTTCGATAGCAAATTTGGACAGGCTGTGTGAAAATTGTCACAACAGCATGCACCGTGCCATTTTATAAATAAAAGGAGGGAAACTACAATTGGGCCCAAAAATCAGGGTGGCAAAGGACAATATCCCCTAGCATATTAATCTCATGCATATGCACAGAAATAGAGAGAAACATGAAAAGAATGCACTGTATGAGAAAACTGATTTACATATGATCACACTTAAATGATATGTTGTGGCTATTAATGCAAATGGTTGGCTTAAGAAAAGATGGAAATGTATTCTATGCCCTTATGACTAAATATTAACAAGATGGACATGAACTTACTCTTTGCAAAGAACTAGATCTTCGCATATATGCCTCTGTTCCTGAGAGTTGCATATCTTCCTTTCTGAATTTCTGGAATAGTTCAGAATAAAAGCAATATATAAAAATATAGAAATAATCATAGTAACAAATAGCAATGATGATGAAATCAGATACACCTGTGAACATAGAGGAGAAGCAGTTATAAGGAAGAATAATTGATATGACACTGAAAACATTGTCAGACAGAATGGAAAACAACTACTGAGAGAGAGAAAGAAAGAGTTTAAATGAACACGGTAAGTATACAACTGAATTAAGCTCACAATATAGCACTACCAACATGTTTAAGACCAAGTAACTAATCTAACATACCTCCAGAGTTCCCAAAAGCTGACCCAGCATTCTTTTATTTCTATTAACCAAGCTTGGATCCTCGTTCTTTGGCAATACCCTTGGAACATGTTCTGTAGTAGGAATCTCGGAAGCCTTACATGAACAACAGGCTATAGCATTAGATATACAATCCTAAACCAACAATCATCAAGAAGGTAACACATTTGAATTTACCATCTTCGAAGTTCTTTGACTGCTATCTCTCCTAGACCATCCACTTTGGTGAGAATTAAAAGGCTTCGTATCACTCTGGCCTGCTGTACCAGTCCCACCTACACCTTCGCTTGTTGAATCCTTAGTCTTTACATCCTGTCCTGCATCAGCATCTTCAGGCAACTCCCCGTCATCCACCTTCATTCCCAAATGGAGATTCAGTTAAAAGCAAGCTCCTATCTCTCCCTTTTAGGAAAAGGGATCAGGAAGGTATTGGGGAAGGGGCATGACACCACTAGATTTTTTGAGATAACAGATCGTGCACACTACATTTGAATTTTGAAACATCATCCCCACTTATATTCTCACCAATTATTAAAAATTGATGAGTCAGATTAAAAACCAAATAAATAACAAAAATATATCAAAATGAATAGACATTATTAATGATATCGAATAGGTAGTACCTTAACCACAGCAGATGAAAGTCGACGTTTGGCAGGAGGTTGATCTTCAGAATCATTCCTGTCTCCCTGAATAATAAATTACATTGATCAATATCCTAAATTCAGTTTTTTTTTTGTTAAAAGTATAATCCTGGTTATTTAAGTTTCCAATTTCAGCACACAAAAAGAAAAAAAAAATCAATGTTTTATTGTTTTGCAAAAACAGAAGAAAAGACATTATTGTACAGTGAAGCTTGCCTTCCACTTCGAGTGCAGAAGAAATAGGACGGAAGAAAGAAAGAGTAGAGAGAATGAAGGAAGGAAGGAAGATAGAAATACTGACAGGACGAAGAAAGGGTCGTTGGCGAACACCATTAGAATTAGAAGCGAAGTTGCGAGACAAGGCACCCTTGCGAAGCCCTCGAGGATCTCGAAGCCTCTCCGTAATCTACAAAATTATTAAAAAATAATTTAGCATAAGTAAGATAAGAAAATAAAACACAGAATCTATAGAGACAGAGAGATAGAATAGAAGACTGACCTCGCGCTGTTGGCGAAGAAGCTCATCGATCTCGTTGCGGAGGTCCTCCTCCGTCTTCTCCACCGCTGTGCTCCCCATTCCTGTGCTGTCGCCTCTCACCACCAATTTCACTGCTTCCCTTCACTGCTCTATAAAACCCTCGCACTCATACACTGTTACTGCCCCTAAGTCTTCTTTTTTAAAGTTTTTATTTTTAGATAATTGTGTTCTCTCTCTCTAGTTTTTTTAATTATTTTTATTTATCAAAAAGAAAATCATATTAAAGTGATTTTTTTATTTTTAATTTAGATGACATTGAACTAAAAATCAATTAAGCCAACTAATTACTTAAAAAAGAAGAAGAAGGGCATTATATGAATTCTATACTTGATTAGAGCTAAGATAGTTCATGAAACGAGTCTATTTTAACTTGAATTCGACCCAATATTTTGATTAAGTCAGATTTCTTGAATCTTGACTTAATTTAATCATGATTTAACAAATAATTGGTTTAATATCGGGTCAACCCAATAATTAAATAAATTATATAAACTTAAACGTTGTATATAATTAATTCATAAAATTATAAAAGTATGATATTAAAAGTAAAAAAATGTTTTATAATATATATTTTGAAATAGATTATATCAACATAAAATATGTTTTTTTTGCTTTTGTGTACACATTGATTCTTTTGTTTTTGGTACATGAAGTAATTTTAAATAAGGAGTGTTAGGAATATACTTTTAATTACATTATTTTCAACACACTCTTTTCTATTAGATCACGTTACACACTAAAATAAGAGTAATTCTATATCCTCCTACTAAATCCTCCTAATAATCCTCCTAATACTAAATGAAGAAAGTATTAAATGAAAAATAAATGCATCTAATGTCTTGAAAACATAAAAAACATTCAATACTTTCTTCATTTAGTAATTAGGAGGATTAGTAGGAGGATTGAGTAGGAGGATAAATCATTTCTCCTAAAATAATACTTAAACTTGATTACACGCTACTCAAAGTTGATTACACGTTAATCAATGTTAAATGTTATTTTAGTATATGATGTGATCCAATAAAAGAGAATATGTTCAAAAGAGTATGATAAAGAATGTGTTATTAATATTATTTATTTTTAATTATGATTAGTAGCGGTCATGCTTCCGCCTATCGAATTCATTAGATTCAACACAGCCAACATTACTTGACTCTTGAAGGGAGCTTGTCAGTCCTCTCTATACCTTCTTCAAACACAACTCCCATTCCCAAGTAGAAGTGAGCTTTAATGTGGCAATGGAATAGCCATATGCTAGCATTATATGCCTGAAACCTCAGAGCAATCCATCCATAAGGATAAAGTGGCACTATGTTCTTCACAATAGGATTGACCAAATTGTACTTTTTAGGATCATTTTTATGTCAAATTTGCCAGTTTCATAGCCTAAGACCCAAAAATCATGCTCGTGGAGATGCCATGGATGTATTTCACTACGATTTGGAGCCAACATGTTGGCATTCTGTTGTATCACATTCACCATGGAGTTGAAAGCTAGCCTGTAAATGTTAGTTCTTGATGTAGCATTCACATTCTTTGGTGGACTATAGATATCATAGTTGGCATAGTCATAATTGTGTGGAGATGGGGTTTATCGAAAGGATCGGTCAAATTATTTTTCAGAGCAAATAGGTAAAGGGTTTGAGGAAGATGCAAATAAACATTATTTACGGCCCAACGGATATGGCTATCTATATTTTTCTGTGAGTTAAGAAGCACAATGACTCTATTTGATTTGCGAGGTGGGGTTTTAATAAGGTGGTTTCTCTGGTGCCCATCAAAATGGGAGGGTTTTGGTGCCTTTCTTACATGGCTCAATCATGTTTAAACATACAGACAAGTTAATAAGTAAACGTATCCACATAATCTATTTATTGATGAGGGGTTTATTGACCATTTTATTTAATGAATGGTCCTCAAAGGCTTTCTGTACTGATCACCGGCTGTTAAGGTCTCCATTCTATCTCTACCATTCCAACTGAACCTCGTGCATCCGCCATCGTCAAGTTCGTCAGAGAATCGAACTCAGCCATCTCTCTTTGATGAAGAATTCATAGGATATGATGGCAGAGCAGAGGAACGCCACCATGAGCGATGATATTTAAATTACGAGCTAGTAAACCAATATGAAAATTCCAAGCTAACCCATCAAATTTTGCCTTTGCAAACTCTGAGATTCAATCAAAATGAGCTTTTGCAAACTCTAAGAATTCAGATGATTCATAGACCATATAGAAGTCTTGAAACGCAGTATGATCGATCACTGGAGAGTTTATGAGTGAGATTGATATAAAAGCAACTGAGAGGAGAAAAAATAGAGCAATAATAGGCTTTGATCTCATAAAGAAGCATGGTTTAGGCACATCTTTTGCTCCAACAGTTTCTTTAACCATGGAAGTCCTAGCAGGACTTGGTTAAGAAATTCTAGCTTCTTCTTCAACTACTTCATCCAAAGAAATATCCTCTGATTCCTTCTGTGAGCCTTCAGACTAGGTATCCTCAATAACTTCAGTATCAAAAAAGCTTCTAGAAAATGAAGCTTTCTGCTAGTTCTCTCTCATTGTATAGTTTAATTCGCGGTTTCAATTTGTAATGAAGAAACTGTGGTCTGGGGGAGAAAGAGAATGAAAACACAACACAAAATGTCCTTTTGCAACAACCACAACAACAAGAAGCCTGATTCCAAACATCTCGATGTAGAACTTTCCCCTCTTTCCCCATTCTAACTACGCACCACCATCGTTAATGCCGATGGTGCTCCTAACACTTCAAGTGGCAGCTCCACCTCTTCCTCCAGTTACCTCTCTGCCAAAACCACCACAAAACCCATCAACCACTCTAACAACCTTCCCAACCTCTTGGATACCCTCTAATCTGCCTCTGCGACCACAACACTCAATTTCAAGCTGGGTCATCATAGATCGGTCTCCTCCGGAGCCCCCACTAATCTGTTCCAGTTGAAGCTTTAGCACTGCAGGAGCAAATGTTGCAACCTCAGGTCCAAACTTGTTCCTAACAGGAACATTTGCCCCATGCGGAAGACCCTCAAACTGGGTTTACCCTCTCGTGGGTCAACTCGACCTGACGTGTTGGGCTCGGGTACCGTGAAATATGGCTACGACAGCATAATGAGCGGTTGCAGCACCACCAAGTTCAGCAATGGTGGTGGGCACAGTGGTGATGATAACTTGGGTGGGAATCCTGTGGTTGCAAGTGCATAAGTGCTGAAGCAAGCAATGGTTGGTTCTGATTATGAGGAGGTGAAGAATGTTGGGAATGAGTTATATAAAAATGGTAACTTTGCAGAGGCATTAGCATTGTATAATAGTGTCATTGCCATGTTGCCGAGAAATGCCGCTTATCGGAGTAATTGGGCGGCGACACTCATGGTGTTGGGGAGGTTGGGCAAAGCTGTAAGGGAGTGTGATGAGGCTGTCAAGTTGGACCCTGCTTATGCTAAAGCTAACAAGAGGTTGGGGTTAAGATTTTTAAAAAAATTTAAATAAGTCCTTGAGGATTATTCAGTAAATAAATGGTCAACAAACCCTTCATTAATAAATAGATGATGTGAATACATTTACTTATTAACTTGGCTATATGTTTAAACATAATTGAGCCATGTAAGAAGGACACCAAAACCTTCTCATTTTGATAGGTTCCTGAGAAACCACCTTTTAATAAAACTTTTTTTTGCCTTTGATGGCAAGGCTTTGAGCCAAAGGTGTTTACTCATCATCACAATTCACAAGCAAGATCTGGAGGCGGGGGGAGGGGGATTGTTGGGGGCATTTTTGTGGGATTATTAGGAGAGTAATTGAGGATGAATAAGCCCAATGGGGTTGCAGGTTTACAGCTGACAACATTTATGGTTAACCAATAATTTATTGAAGGATCTTGATTGGTTGCCAAAATCACAAAGTATGTCTCCCCAGAGAAGTTGTATAGGTTATTTACCATAACTGGTTCCACATAGTTACCATCAGCCTCAACAATAGTCATATTATTTGACCCTGCAAGCAAAACAAATGATAAAAACATCTATATATTTGTTCATTGTTGTGAAACAATCCATTTGTGGTTGCTACTGTTGATTAAATAACTATATTTAAAATTAAAAATTCAAGTTTTTTCTCAGCTTAAAGTTAATCATTTTCCTCTTATCTTTAATTGGATATTTAATTCGCATAATTTGAGCTTAAGATGAGAGAGTTATGTCCAAAATATTCTTAACATCTCTCTAAACTCATCAGCCGACTTCAAAGGGCTAAAACACCATCAAAATGGTATGTTATTGTTTTAATAAGTGGTCTTTATAAGAATTGAAGATTTATGTCTCAACTTTCATACAGCACCGGTTTCAGCTCCAGATGACACGTACAGCCCATTCAATCTTTACACATCGTCCAAGTTCTAGTAACAGCATCTCTGTTCTAACTTCATAGTCTAATCTGACTCATTAGACATCTGATTCAACCTTCAAGTTTTTACTAAAGTTGTAGATATCTCTCACAGCTTTCTTACAAAATAAAATTCATAATTTTTAGATGTCTAGAACTCAAGTTATACTCAAAATATAGAAACAATATAAATTTTTTAATAATATTAAAAAATACAATTAAACTCAATTTGAACTGAAACTTAGAAAATATGATCAAAATCAATCAATTAAATATATAAGAAATCTAATAAATTAAATATGATAATTAACTAATATATAAAAATTATGTTTATCAGTAAATAGTTCTTCAGTTCAACACTAATTGTATTTCCCTTTTGTGTAGAGATTGTAGATCCTGAACTGATCCCATTAATTGTCATGGACAACTTCTTGAAGCAATCTGAAAGACTTGTATTCATACTTAACCTCCCATTTGTGGTGGCGAATTGTTGCTCCTGCCGAGGGACAATCACCAAAGACATAAAGAAACTTATTGCCAACAAACCTTTGTTGCAAAAATTCATTCATCTTTAGTCTCTTGATTAAAATTCTGTCCTGAAAAATGCTCACTAAAACTACATAAATATAGGAAATGAGTCTAAACCAAAATAACGCTCGAGACAAGAGAATCAGATAAGTAAGCCTGCCTTAACCAAACATCTTCGTGTAGTTAAGAAAATGAAATGATAGAGAATAAAAGCTCATCATTCATGCATAAAAGGAGAGAGTCATTGAGATTTATTTTGAAATTCACGCAAGTAGAGCTAAGAAATGTTCAAGTTAATGTCAAGGAATCTGGTACTGTACTTTTTTCTAAAAAAAAGACAAGAAAAAAGGAGTTCAATTCAACTTCAGAATTTGGCAAGTTCACTCCACCAGCAGGCATATCAGTTCCTCCACAAGGAACTCTTCATTTTTATTACCAAGCATAGCATGTATAAAGGCTAATGTACTCCCAACCTCCCCTCTCTGGAAATGTTGATTGATATCCAGTAGTCCGTTGCAGTAATGAAAACAAACTTTTGTTTGCATTTGCAAAATAATTTTTTATTATTATAAATTCATATACCAAATTCATACATAAGCAAACAACTATCCAAGATTAGGAGCCCTTTAACAAACTTGTAGCTGTTAATAGGCCAACAACATCAATGTTAATTCAAATCAAATGTTATCAACATATTCTTGTTTTTATTATTATATTGTACGACGAAAATAATATATAAAATTTATCTACTAATTCTCAATACTATTAATACCATTCCTCTTTAATCTATATGCATCAAATTAAGATTAGGTTTTTTTTAACTCAAGATTAGGATCTTTTTAATCTTGTTCGTTTTATTTTTCCAAATTTGCTAAAGATATTTTTTCCCCAATCGTGCAAACTTTTTTTGTTTACTCTGGGTAGTCCATTGCTTTAAAAACTTCCTCGATGGTTGGGGCTACTTTATTAATTAACCCATTATCTTTTGAAGCCCAAAAGGCCTTAATAAACCAAAGTACCAAAATTGACTTGATCCACATGCTAACCTAGTTTAAAAGGCTTGGTGCAGTGTTGGTGGGTGAAGCGGCAAAGCCGAATGAAATACCAAACCAAATACTAATTGAAGGTAACCCTTTTATTTTCGCTAGAAGCCTGAGAGAGAGAGAGAGAGAGTGAGAGAGAGCAGCATTCGAAGATGCAGATCTTCGTGAAAACCCTAACGGGGAAGACCATAACCCTAGAGGTTGAATCGTCTGACACAATCGACAATGTGAAAGCGAAGATCCAGGACAAAGAGGGCATACCTCCCGACCAACAGCGCCTCATCTTCGCCGGGAAACAGCTGGAGGACGGGCGCACCCTCGCCGACTACAACATCCAGAAGGAGTCGACCCTTCACCTGGTTCTCCGCCTCCGCGGCGGCGCCAAGAAGCGGAAGAAGAAGACCTACACCAAGCCTAAGAAGATAAAGCACAAGCACAAGAAGGTGAAGCTCGCCCTCCTCCAGTTCTACAAGGTGGACGACTCTGGTAAGGTTCAGAGGCTCAGGAAGGAGTGCCCCAATGCCGAGTGTGGAGCCGGCACCTTCATGGCCAATCACTTTGACAGGCACTACTGTGGCAAGTGTGGCCTCACCTATGTTTATCAGAAAGCCGGTGCTGATTGATGACTTGCTGAAATTGAAACCCTATCTATTTCATTAGCTGCTGTTTTCAATTCAGACTTTGTTTTAGATTTTCGTTAATAATTATTTCGTTAATAGTTGTTTTCTCTTGTTCAAGTTTCTCATTCAATAAATAGCGTTCAATTGTGGGTTCTTGCGGTTCCATAGAGCAGGGTATTCATATAGTCTTGCCTTCATCTTCTGTGTCTCTGAATTCAGAAATTCCATTATGTTCTTGAGAAGATTGCTTCTTGTGAATAAAATCCTCGATGACTATTATTATTTGAGGGTGCAAAGGGTTATGCCTAAACCACGGTAGATTTTGTTCTTTGATTGAAATTCCATTGGCAGAACTTTAGTGAATTTAGTACATATAATGTTTGTACAGAAAGAGGGAACAAATTCTGATCAGAGTGCAGAACATCAGTTTTGGTGACCTGTTAATTGGGAATTTGGACTGAAACACAGTGCGATTTGTGAGTAATTTTCGTGACTTGGATG
Organism: Ormosia semicastrata; assembly: GCA_029884595.1. Lineage (NCBI taxonomy): Eukaryota > Viridiplantae > Streptophyta > Magnoliopsida > Fabales > Fabaceae > Ormosia > Ormosia semicastrata. The sequence continues at coordinate 2,239,494 of JAQQTO010000057.1, read as the reverse complement.
AAAAGAGAAGGGACTTATTGAGATAATTGAGATGTTCAATGTGAAACACAAATTGATTTTATCCTTAGTATAGGATTAACATATTTGATATGAGGAATGGATTGAAGTGAGCCCTCATTAGTACCGCAATGGTTGAAAAACAGTGAAGTGTCAGTAGGGAAAACAGCCAACTCACTTCATCTCCATACTCTGGTTCTGCTTATTGCTGGATACCCTTTCTTTAAAAGCATTTTGTTTTGCCAAAGAATAACAGTAGAAACAGTAAGGAAGCAAAATCTGACCCCTGTTTCTGTTGTTTTAATTTAAACAAGGTATGGCAGGAGATAAACAGTAGCTTCAAGTTTCATTTATGATTGTAGCACAGTTTGCCTTCCATTCTCCATGAGCATATTGAACGTAAAGGGAATACAAGAAAGGAAATTTTTTGCAATCTTCTTTTTATTTTCTTCAGTATAAATTTTGGTTGTAGCCATATTTGTTTCTTTTACTTCTAAAAATTCCAGTGAATATAACTTGAAAATGTGGCCTTATTTACACCAGAAGCTTTCAAAGTAAAATGGTGTACTTTTCTTCATCATATATGGTGTTTTTAGTCAACCAATTTAGAGTTTGGCCAAAAATAATAAGTTATCCAATACAGAGCATGACGGGAATAAATAATTTATGAATTATGAGACTATTTATGGGCAGTCCTAATCATTTTCAACTTTCCCTTCGTGTCAGATTATATTACATACTCTGGTTGGGATCCGGATTCTCTCCTGCACGAGCTGTCCAGCAGCTATGTGTGACAAAATTTAGACCGTTTATTTTTCATCTAATGGTTAGAATTTATTTTATAATATTTTAATATTAAAAATTTTTTTAATATTAAAAAATTTTTTATCATTTAGATTATTAGAAAAATAAACGGTATAGATGTTGCAGCAGAGAGCTGTTGGGCAGCTCCCTGCTGGAGAGAAGCCGGATCCCTCTGGTTGTCGACGTAGTTCTAGTAGCAAAGGTCTCGTATAGTAGTTTTGGCAGAAGACGCCATGATAAGGATTGGGAGAAAGATATTGACAACTTCTTTGATAAGGATAAGCTAGTTTTTGGTCAGCTTAACCATGACCTTCCTGACTATGCGGATAACATATTGGCCAATAGCTTTGAGAAGGATCAGTTACAGCATTCACAATCTATGACTTCTGGGAGATGGGGGGAAAGCTGGTCTGGTAGAACTACATGTGGTTTAAGCAATCCACAAAGAAACCATGTCAAGAGTGATGCCATGGTTACCGCCGTTGTTGACATAATGCATAAAGCTGTGTTTGAAGAGGAATTTTCCTTACTTGGAGCTGAAGATGAACAGGGTGGTTCTGAATCAGGAAGAGTGTTATCTTCTGGCTCAAGTACTTCCTCTCACAGTCTTCTGACTGATACTTCAGCAGTGACTGTCAGTAGTGGTCTGACCTCAGCATTACATGAGATTCCTGTGACTATTGGAAGCAATAGCATGGCTGTAATGTTAAATCAGCATACTGTTTCTGCAAGCTCTTCTTCTATTGCTCCAGGCACAATGGGCCTCAGCATGGCTGAGACACTAGCTCAGGGTCCACCTCACTCTCACACACCTCCACAAGTGAGTTTGACTTTGAGTTCTGTTGCGAGTTGAGTATTTGTTAAATAATCTTTATTTTTTTACATCACTTTTTTTGTACACTACTTTTTACATCACATCACTTATCATTAATTATAACATTCATATGTCATTATTTTTTTCACTTAATCACAACTATTCACATGTGATATAGAAAGTGATTCAGAAAAAAAGTGACGGTGACATGAACATTTTCCTTTTGTTAAGATGTTTTAGGTGCTCATATGGTATGTTTAACAATGCAGTTATCTGTTAGTACACAAAAGCTTGAAGAGTTTGCCCTCAAACAATCTAGGCTATTAATTCCCATTACACCATCCATGCCAAGAACCCTGGTCAAGTTGCTGCTTTTCGTTTCGTTTTTAACATTTAGTTATTAAAGGCATTCCTATTAGTTTATATTATTTTCTACACCTTCATAGTTTTATGTGCACTCAAAATGTCATGATACCATTATGTGTTGCATCATGGTTGAAGTTCTGTTGAGAATCTAAAATACTTCTCTTCCAATTTTCTTTTTCCATGTTTTAATTGTATCTGTGGTGAATTATTTTGTAAGTGTTAAAGACGTAAGTATCCTTGTGTGGTGCTTACTTTTATATGATTTCATTCCTGTTGATTTAACTCTTTTTATTCTGGTCAAATTATCATTATTAAAATATTGAGGTGTTAGATATTTTACAGATTGTTAATAAGAGGCTTTGTAAGAAAAAAAAAATCATATTTAGCCAAATTCAATCATAATCTCATTAAGAAGGTTGGTTAGAAAGGCTTATTTCTTGTTTCTTTTTTGAAACATTTGGGACATCTTTTTATAAGCAGACTTGCCTATATCTAAATCTACCTAAAAAATTGAGGTAACTTGGTGCTATAAAGCTCTCGTTATGCATGAGGTTCAAGGAAGGGTCAGATCCATTATGTGAGTCTATAGTAAACAGTTTTACTTTGTATTTGCAAGAGGTGAATTCCACGACTTGAACTCGTGACCTCCAAGTCATATGGCGACAACTCTAACGGTTGGCTCCCCTTCATCTAGATCAATCTAGTATCTTGTATTTTTCAACCCTTTCCATGGTGCTTATAACTTTCACCTTTGCCTAATTCCTTTTAATTTTTTGACTTGAATTGTTTGTATTTTTCAACCTTTTCCATGGTGCTTATAACTTTCACCTTTGCCTAATTCCTTTTAATTTTTTGACTTGAATTGAATCATTCTTTTTTCCACTCTGTTTGTTGGTCTTCATTGTACATGACCAAATATAACAGCTGAGTTCCTCTTATGTTAGCTTGATTGAGGACCTATATTTATTACTACTTCTTTTTCCTAAGGTTCTGCCACATACCCATTGTATGTTCTAACTTATAATCGCTGCTATACTTGGTGGCATTGATTCCTAAATTGCTTGGAAATAAATGACCAATTATTTAAACAAGTCTTGTACCAAAACACACAGAAAATTAAGCTAGTAATATTTGGTTGGACATCCATGAGTTTGTGGCACTGATGTGCAGTTAAGGCCAATACTTGTGAAGATAATTAGCTTTACTAGCTGGTAGTAAACATATTAAAGGAAGTCTTTGATGTATTACTAACTTACAAGTTGTTTTGATATTTATATATCTTGTGGGTTGTTAGGCCTTCGGAGAAATCAAAGGTCAAGACAGAGAAGCAACATTATCCTTTATATTCACGTCCACCCAGTCATTCTCCACTGGGTGGTCCTGCAAACTCAGATTTACCAAAGATAACTTTTGGTAATTCCCGTAATGTCGGTGCTTCAAGAGAGTTGAATGGTGTCTCTTCAGCTGCAAAGGACAGCTTGAGTCCCAGTGAAAGCAGAGTAGTGCTCAGCCCAGTTGGTGCCACTACATCCACATCCATAAATGCTCCCCATAGGAATTCAAGCAACAATACAAGCCCTGCTGTGTGGACAACATTGGAGAAGAGACCTCCTTCTCAAACCCAAAGCAGGATTTATTTTTTAAAGAATCTCTCGAGTAAGAGCAAGAGTTCCTTGAAAAACTCTTGTTCTGATCCTTTCTCCACTGGCATGTCTTGTGCCACGGAGAAGTCTGAAGTTGTGATAAGGAATGTCACTGGCTGGCTCACTCTGAAGTCTGGAGATGCCCCTTCAGTGGATACCTTTGCTGTGAACTCGTTGACTGAGAGCAACAGCATAATTACTGAGAATGGAAATGCCTTCAGTTAACCTTTGAAATTTTCAAGCAATGGAGCACAGCTTTTGAGCACCAACCCAGTTCTCTATCCAGAGGAGGAAGAAATTGCATTTTTATGTTCACTTGGGTGGAAGGAAAGTGCTGGAGAGGATGAGAGCCTCACTGAGGAGGAGATAAGAGACTTCTGTGAGAAGGTTAACTATCCTTTTGGAACTGATTGTAATTAGTTTTGAAATGTTTGAAACTGATTTTTTGAATTTTTACTCCCTAAGATTCCTTTGTTTCCTCATGCAGTACATGAAATTGCAGCCCTCCTCGAATATTTTTCACAAAGTGTGACCGAAACATGACGGGGTGAATTGGTTCTATAAAATTTAATAACAAAAAATTTTAAAATTAAACTAATTGTAATACAAACAAAAATAAAACTTGAAAGTAAAGAAAAAAAGGTTGAGAGAAATACTCGTCTGGTATAAATTGAGATGCCATATATATATAAATACATCTAATATTGACTTTAATCTCTCTCTGTATATATATGACATTACCTTTTAATTTATTCATGAAGTTGCATTGAATCATTGACCACTTTAACAAAATAATATAATGTAAGATCATAAATTAAATAAGTGGCAAGCAAAAGCATGCAATACTAAGAAAAGCTAGTCGAAGTCCACAATATCTTTCACTCTTTATGTATACATTTTACTATAAGTTCTTACATATTCACATAAAATTAATTACACTTTATTTACACAGTTAGATGCACAGCATAAAGATTTGAATTTTCTCATATTACAATACAGTCTCTATAAAAAGATTAAGCATATATGAATATATGATTACGAGTCACATTTTGAACATTATTATTAAAGTTTACCCTAGATTTGAATAGTTGGGCGCCTATATATGTAGAGAGGCATTGTAGCAAGTACTAATAAGTATAACTTGAGGGAGGCTATCGAATTGTAGGATAAAGACATATTGCAACATCATCAAAGAGAAAATGTAAAATGAACCAAAGTAAATTTCATTAAGTAATAATATACTGAATAATAACTCGTTAACCTGTGGTATCATATGGACTTATAGTTGGAAACAAACTAGTTGGACTTAAATGTCAAGGATAAAAGTCTTAATTAGTCTTTAAAATAAGTAATAATAAGAATAGTACAAACAATACATATATAAATATAGCTAATAAGAGTTAGTTTTTCTTGTCGACTTTTACTTATAACAATTGCATGATTTGAATTTAAATTCTGATTTTTTTTATAGACAATCTATAATCATATTGTAAATCTTCGTTGAAAATTTTAATTTGTCTTAACCATAAAATGAAGACAATTTCCCTCCATCCTAAACATTTTATGTAGCCAAAAAAAAGAAATAATAATGCATGAACTCCCACGAATTGAATAGTCTGCATCGAAAGGGAAGTCTTGGAGTTGTGTGAACGGAAACTTAGATCACTAGGCAGCAAGCGGCGCCGCAGCCATTTCTCATGTTGTGCATTACTCCCAAGCTCCTGGCTTCTTATTCTCATATTATATATATCTATGAAAATGTACCAAAAAATATTATATCCATGAAAAAAATTAATTTTTATAGACCTTTCTATTAATGTTGACTTCAGCATAATACCGAGCCTTGATGTGAATCTAGACACTATCACAAAAATTATTATTTTTATTTTATCTTGCCAACTTAATATGGCATATATTTAGGATCATTAATTAAGTATCTTTATCCATATCAAATAGAAATTCCGCCTAATATTAATTTCTACAACTTTTGCACAGAGATTGCTGTAGCAATTTGCTTCTGTATCACATGGGGTTTGATAGAAAAAAAAAAAGACATGTGCAACCAATTGGCATTCTTTGGGTGCTACGATATTTAAAACATAAAACTAGACCTAGGGATACTTCAAAAAAGAAAAAGAAAAAATTGACAGCAGAAACTATAGTTTTTTTTTTTTTTACATGAGCAGAGCCTTTAGTTGGAGCAAGAGCTTGAGAGAACCTTGGTCCAAGTTCAATAAATATATTCATTTATGTAATTGCTAGCGTTTACTAAGACAAAACAGGCTTTATTTGTTTTATTTGGTGATTGTTATAAAATATATGTAACGTGGGAGGTAATAAAGAAGATAATTAAAAAAAATGCTAGTGTGCAACTAGATATAATAAACATTGGAGTTGAGAGATTTGGGCTTTGAGAGGTCTTGTAGTTGACAAATTCAAGATCTCTCCCAAGGTTTTCTCTTATTCTTTTGAGATTTCGTACGGGGTTTATATTCCATGATAGCAGATGATGTCAAAATTATTAACTCGTATTAATCAGCAAGTAAGTCTTGGTACTTTTTTGAGCTAGTTCAACTTAAAAATTTACTCAAATGAATCTTGTCTAATTGTTCTCCAATTGCAGACACACACGAGAGTGCCCCTTCAAATTTCAATACTCAGGTTCTCTGTAACAAGCAGCTTTAAGCATGCAGTGTATGCTAGGAAAATGCAATTGCTTGGACTACGGAAGATCAACCTTCTAACTAGGCATGTGCATGCCCTAATGTTAACGATGACAAATTTGTATTATTTTCTAGTGTGTGGGGCGAGCACGATGGCATCCATTAAACAAATTGGTAGACGGCTTAATTACGTATGCTAAAAGGATGAAAAAGCCTATGTTTCTGCTAATAATGTCAAACAGATGAAGTGATGCTTCCCGTGACTCACTTTTTTTTCGTAGTGGCTGGAGATTTAAACTTTAAAACCTATTTTGTTTCCTAGTTACACAAAGGGCAAGAAAAGGTGTCAATGACCCATTACTATTTGAATGAGATTGATGACTTTCTAGGGTTATTATTGTCATTTGATCAAGAGGAGGGCTCTAGCTATGAAATAGTAGAGTGTCCACTGCTCTATACATTTATTAAAATTTTAAAATAAAAGCTAGAAGATTTATTAGTTTAATTGGGGTTTAATTAAGAATCCTATAAAAGTCAATCCTTAGATGCGCCCTTGTATGTATAAGAGTACTTCTTTTAGACGAGGGAATTGACTTTGGTACTTCAAAAGTAGCATTTATATCGAAAGAGAGGACAAAGCGAGAGATTCTTCAATGCTCAACATTGTCTTCAATGAACAGAGGAGAAGAACACACAAAGATGGAAATTGATATCTCTTTGCAGATAGATGCCAAGCAAGAAGAAGAAGAAGAAGCAAAGGTAGATGGGCAAGAAGAAGAGGATGATAAGGAAGAAATGATACGGATTCACGATAAGGAAGAAGCTACTGATGCCACAGCTGGCGAAATAGAAGATGATGCATCAGTGGCAGGAATCTCTTTGCAAGAGAACAACAAAACAAGAGAGGTAAAATTTTGATTAATGGCACGCACAAAGCATAGCCATTACTCTTTTCCTCACTACCCTTTCCCTCACCGTCTCTCCCTTTGTTGATAATGTTATTTGTGAAAATTATTAACAGCTAAAATTGCATTGTCTTAACATCTCCTTTATCTCTCTCTTCTCAATTCTCATGTTGGCTATTAGTGCTTTTTTATGCAACCAGGTGTTAACTCTTGAAGCACAAATCTTGATAACGTTAATTAATTACTTGTATATGATATAAATATGCTACTTGTTTAAAAGTCATTAAAGGGTATGATTTTCCAGCAGTTGAATGTTTTACAAATGGAGAAGGATCGCATGAAAGAGGAAAACAAAGTTCTGAGGAAAGTGCTGGAACAAACAATGAAAGACTACCATGATCTGCAAATGAAATTTGCAGTCATCCAAGAAAACAATCAAAAAAGGGTAAGTCCGATTTTTTTCCCTTTATAATCTTCATCGAATTATGATCCTTATTTTAATTTGTGTCTAATAATAGATCTCATTTAGGATCATCAAATTTCTCTCTTAGTTCAAGACAATGCAAACACAAGCAGTGAAGGACCACTGACGATTCCTGAGGTCTTTGATAACAAAATTCTAGCATCTCCATCCCCAAGAAAAATTCATGATAGTATTAGCGAGAGTGAATTGAGTTTATCACTAAGGTTGCAGAGAAGCACAAGTCAACAAGAAAGGGCGGTAGATAAAGAAGACAACAAGGAAGAACTCTCAAGTTTTGCATCAGTGCAGAAAAAGTTACAGCGGACTCATGACTTGGCTGGTATTACTACGCATGTTGCCTCCCCTCCAAATAGAAAGCCTAGGGTTTCAGTTAGAGCTAGATGTGAGGAAGCCAAAGTGAGTTCAATCAATGCATCTGCTGTATCCTTCAAGCTTGCTTTATGATTTCATTAACATCATGAAAAAATATTTACACTCCATTTTTTTCACAGCACTCGGTAATTAGCATGCAAATATATAAAAATGATAATCAGTGCGTATTATGTGGTAATCAAAGATATTAATCAATTAATAATATTAATAATTGATTAACATATCTAATTAACACATAATATACGTTATTCATTATTTATTTACACGCTAATCACTGATATAAATGTGGTGTGCAAAAAAAAAAAAGAAGTGTGTAAATAGCATAACTCTTAACCTTTAAAGCTAATCTCAAGTTTTTGTGATAGATGAATGATGGGTGCCAATGGAGAAAATATGGCCAAAAAATTGCAAAACGAAATCCCTGCCCACGAGCCTACTATCGTTGCACTGTAGCCCCAGGCTGCCCCGTTAGGAAACAGGTAAAACAACAATATACACTTTTTGTTGCACCTCTTGAATTCAATACAATTTTACTTTTTATAATATTTAGCAATCATATTCGTTTGAAATTATGGTTATTATTATTGAATGCTTATGTCTGGTAACTAATTAAATTTATATGTTTAGGTGCAAAGATGCCTAGATGACATGTCCATAGTAATCACTACCTATGATGGAACACATAACCATCCACTCCCTGTAGGTGCAACTGCTATGGCTTCTACAGCTTCTGCAGCGGCTTCCTTTATGTTGCTAGACTCAAGCAATCCTATTTCAGAAGGCACATCCAGTTTCACCCAAGCATCCCTTCCATACAATAGGTTCCACCCATTAAATCCATCTTCCAATATTAGAAGCATAAACCCTAATGACCCCTCCAAAGGGATTGTTCTTGATCTCACTAGTAATCTCAATGACACAATCCGTTTTCATACTTCTAGCTCCTCCACTGCATCAGCACAACCACGTTTTCCTTGGATGCAAAACAAACACCAGAGTGGTAATGGCAATGCTATTGGAATGAACAACTTTCACAGCCTTAGACCAGTGGATGATAAGAGGGTTTGGAAAGCAGAAGAACGCGCTGATAATGTGTCCGCAATTGCCTCAGATCCTAAGTTCAGGGTTGCAGTTGCAGCGGCCATAACATCACTCTTCAATAAAGAAAGCCACGCCATAGGGACGTCTTTTGGTTCAAGGAGTGGCCAAAATGGTACCTCTAGCAGCAACAACTGGATCATAGAATCTCTCTCAAGAAATGGTAAGCCCGCTTGATATATATTTCACCTAGAACGAAGTTGAGAATAAGTTTATAACTCCTTAAGTATTTATTGGATGGGTTCTTCTGTTTCCCTTGTAATTTTGTCTTTATTTATTGTTGGATGATAATTGTGAGAAAAGTTTGTGTGATTAGTTGAATGCCATGAGTTTTAACTGACGCAGTTAACAAAGCCGGCTCAATTACTAAAGAATTGCAGGCCGTTCTTGACTGTGTTTTGTAGTCTTGTTTTGTACTCGTGTAGGGCCAAGTTGATAAAGTCAAGGAAATAATTTTCCCCTTATAATCTGTTTTTTTTTTTTTCTGTCTATGGGAAATCTACTCGATATAAATGAGTTACAATATTCTCTTTTGAGAATGAGATAATTTTTTTATAGGAAATATTTTTAAAACATTTTTTAATGTTTATTTTATTATTAATTCATCTTATACATTTAAAAAATTATTAAAAAATATTAATAATACTTACTTTTAGACTAAATATCAATAATTACTTTAACACATTTTATTATGTAATATAGGTACATAATATAGATATAGAAATATAGTAACTAGTTGTCATGTATCTCCAAGACATAACTCTTAACTTTAAAACTATGCACATGTACGAAAGAGTTTAATTGATATGCATTATTAGTGTAAAAAAATTTATATTAACATGTAATATCTTGATAAATTAATATTTATTGTTATATTTTTTAATAATTAAAATAAAAGTATAATTATCAAAATATTAGTAAATATTAATATAAAAATTTTATTCTAACGGTGCATACCAGCTAAGGTAAGTTATTTAAGATTTCAAAACTCTTTTTTTTTCTTTTGGGTACATCAAATCTCCTTCATGTACTTTTCTTTTATTTTTTTATAAAAAATAATTTGAGATATGTAATTGCATGTCAAGATATTGGTATATAAAAACATAGTCTTAAGACTATATTATGGTCTTATTTAATTAGTTACTTGAAGGAAAATAATTTAAAAAATAGCATAAAGATGCTTACTCTTTATTGTGATAATATACTATATTATGAATACTGATTACTTTTAAAAATATTTTTTTTAAATGACGCATTAATCAAGCTACCAATCAGTAATTTTTTCTCTATAAAATTTCTCCTGTCCTTGTGAGCCTTCTGTGTTTTTTCTATTCCTTCTTAAATTTAGTAGTGCACGACAATTTATCCAAACTAACCACTTTGCATGGGTATTTATAAATTTTCTTAATAAACTATAGGTCACAGAAGATTTTGTAATCCAAAAGTATCCTTAGCTTAAATTATTTTTTTTTGGGTTTTTACGAGAACTTAATATTAATTACTAAACCAGGATTTCTTTTTTTTTTTTTCTTTTGCAAAATAGATCTTTTTTATTTTTGCTGCAAAATAAGAAAAGATTTTTATCAAGCGATTCATCCGAGACTCCAACGAGCAATTAGGGTCGAGCCAAACACAACCCTGTGGATAAACTTTTGATGCCGATTGGGCCTAATGCTTGCGGTGGGCATTTTAGGGTTGGTCATCCATTTAGGCATCTTCTTATTTTAGACACCCAAAAAAAATAAAAATAAAATCTCCTTATTCGTCTAGCCTTAACATGAGTAAAGATTATTGAGCCATATAGTAATTGAGATAGAGTTTATCTATTTCATCCTGTGATGGGTCCACAGGGGTGAATGGGGAGTGTTCCAGATAAGTTTCAAGATCTAGGTTAAAGGGAATAAGGATAGTCGGTCAAAAACCTGAGAGGTGAGTGACAAATGAAATTTCCTGAGACCTAGGCTGGTGAAGAAATAGGTAGGCAAAAAGGCTAGAATAGTAGTGTTTAAGATGGAAAGCGGAACATGTGTAACTTTGGACACCATACCAGTTTGTAAAGGAATTCTCTGGGCGATCCTCTAGCTTTTGCTAATCATGAGGCCATTAAAGGCCTTGAGATGTTGGCTGTATGTTTTGCTTGGTTATCAAAGCTCCAGCTTGCCAAGGGCTCTCAAGCTTGATAGCCATACTGTTATGGCCATGGTCTTAAAGGAGAATGAAGAGTCCGATTATAATGATCACATGTAGAGAAATGTGGATCATTGTTGGGTCAGATAATCCATATATTCTCAAAGCAAATCGAACTGGATTGACTTGATTTATGCTCGAGTTGAATAAACTCAACTTGAGTCTAACCTAAAATGAGATAGGTCGGATCCGTATCAATCCAGTACAGTCCAGGGAGGGCATGAACCAAAAATTTAAATGAAAGGTCATTCCAAATCAAATACTATGCTAATATCATTGGTAACTATTATTTTATCATATTAAGCACAAATCAAATAGTAATTTCCTACGATTCCTCTATAAGAAAATAATATTGTTATGAAAGATTTTCACTTAGATACTTAATAATATTTTAAAAAATTAATCTTTTATTTATCTGATGAAGGGATAATATGAGAAATCAAAAGACTATTTTCTGTTTGCAGATTTTTTATTTTTTTTATTATAAAAAATAAGATAATTCTGTGTTTGTCTGTCGGTACCATATTTGAAATTGGGCTGCTGCCATTTTTTTTTTGGTTGGCTGCTTGCATGTTAAGGTGAGGCTTCTTAGCTCAAAAATGTTTTTTGGTGTAGAAAATTATATTTTTGGTCCTTGGTCTTTCAATGGCCTTTGTCTCGGTCCGGCACAAATAGGCGGCTCATTGTAAAATACAAATACCTGAAAGATAATTTTGTTTTATTTTATTAGTTCTCAATATTGTTAAAAGCTATCAAATTTTTCCAATTAAGGTTATATAATTTTGAGGTCAAGGATACTTAATTACTTATCTTATTTCAAGAGTAAGTCTTTAAGTTTAATAAACAATTTATAAAAATATTTACAAATAATTCATTAATAATAAATTTTATTAAAATTTAAATCATGCTCAATTTAATTAACACAATTTGTCTTTATCAATTTGTGGCATCCATTATTCACTGCAAGTATCTTGTTTTTAAATAATTTTATTATTTATCTAATTTTTATATTTTATTTTATTTTTAATTTATTCATAAATTTATTTTATCTTTCACAAAAAAATTACATTTATATACAATTTAATTTAATTTAATTTTTTACATAAATATATAATATAAATATAATATACATATTTTTAATGTATATAAAACATTTCCTTCTAAAAAAATTAAGTTGGTGCAACTTTCACAATAAGAGACGATGCACAGGACGATAGAGTTTCAATTCAAAGCGTACGGTAGGTTTCGTATTCAAGCTTATCCTCTCTTTTTTAACAAGTAAAGTAATTAAAACTTGTGATTTGATCATCGATTACGTAAGTACCAGCGTACTGTTTGTTTTATTTGTGAAAAAAAAATTATTTTTTCATCCAAAAAAGAGAAGTAAAGATGTGCAAAACAATTTAATTACTAATTCATTTTAATAGTCTAGTTAAAGACAATTTATTTACATTAAAATTAAGAAATTCACATATATTTCTTATAACTTTCAAATAATTAGTATAACTAAAATTTAAAACTTTATAACTGTTACTCCTACATATTACATACAACTTTACTACTAAGTAACTTCTTTTGTGGGGAATTTAAAAAAAAAAGTTCAACGAGTTATTATTCATTATATGAGGCACTTAATTAACCAATGTTCCCTTTTTTTTTTTTGGTAGATTTAATGTTCCTCTTTATCAAATTATTAATTCTTTTTTTGGAACATCAAATTATTAATTCTTAATGTACATATATATCTTGTATCGTCTTGAATTCCGCGTCTTATGCCACGTGGCAAAGTGAGATTTCCCCTTGTCTTTGGTAACCTAAGTGCAATCATTTGGTAATAAATCTTTATTAATATCTGCAAATAGCAATGTACAGCGTTGTCTTCTGCCGTCTCTCGCTCTTTCGCTGACATTTCTGACTAGTTTGTTTGTTTAGAGTTTAGAGGCTTCTAAGACACCGGCAAGAATGGAGTCTCAGCGCAAGCGCTTGAAGCCACGGCTTGAGCGCCGAAACGCCATGAAGAACATCAATTACCAAGCCCCCTCTTTCGATGACACCTATTCAGCTTCCTCCATCGACCTTTCCCCTTCTTTGCACAACCAAACCAGCTTTCGTATCAAAGGCATCGATGGTGAATTCGACCATATCTTCCGCATCCTCGGCCTGTCTGGACCCGAAGACTTTGCCATTCCAACTGCAGCCTGGGAACAAGCCCAGAAGGCTCGCTTTGCTTCTTCTCCTGTTGCTTTTGTCGCCACTCGCCCTCGTCTTCATGCCATCAACAACAATGTTGAACAACATCTGGTTCCGGGTACGTCTAAACTTGAATCTGGGGTTGGGCTTAATGGTGATATTGAGCTGAAAAATCAAAACTTTCGACAACCTGTTGCTGTTGTTGAAGGAAAGGATAAGGTTAACATTTCTTCGGATTCTTCAAAGGTTTTGGGTGAGAATAGAGATGGTGGTGGTGGGGGATCAAGGGCGTTAGGCCTCCCGTTCTGGCACCACCGCCGGTGAAGTTGCGGCCACTTGTTGACGAGGTCATCTCTACTTGGGATTTGATGAGGTCTTTTGCTCCCCAAGATGATGATGCTCTTGTTCATTTCCCAATTCTCGGGGAAGAAGAAAATGAAAAGGGCGTTGTTGAAGAAAATGAGGAAAGGAATCTACTTTCTGATTCTAGTTCATCTACATCCAATGATGACGATGGTGATGTTGGCGGTGAAACTGAAAAGGCTTCTTCTGGTATGGTTGACGAGTCCATTCATAATGTCTCGCCAAACGGGTCGTTTAGACGAACTTACTCCTCGTGGCAAAAGGGCGAGATTTTAGGAAAGGGGTCATTTGGAACCGTGTATGAAGGCTTTACTGAGTGAGTCTTTTCTTTCTTTTTCTTTCCTTCTCTTTCAATTCACAATTGCATAATTAGTTCTTTCACAACATAGGTTGACACGTGGATATGTGTATCCATGTTCTAAAACTTGGCCTGGTTAGAGATTTATCTTAGTTGTTTAAGGACAACCTTGATCATCTGATTTTAATTACACTTAGAAACATGATCTAGGTAGCTTTTGGGAAATTTAGTCGTTCTAAAGGACGAAACAAAGAGGCAATAGATGCAAAAATACTACAAATTTTATGTTCTAACTGGAATTATTGTAGCATACTCCATGGAAAATGGAATTATCTTGTTTAACTATATAATCAGTTGGTGTTGTCGGGTCACCATCAAAACAAAACAAGATTAGCTAAGTTGCAAACCATCCTCCCTAGACCTCGCAATAGCCCTGGGCTACTTTCTTTGTGGCGGCAATTGTAACTGCAATTACTAAGGCCTATTTATATAGAGACTCCTCTTGAACTTCTCTAACTTTGGCAACGTGGGACTTGGGTCAATTACATAGTTTATGATTTACGGGAAATTCTTGCATACATAAGTATGTAGTATGTATCTTACATATACTCACATGGAATGGGCGGTGATTTACTTGTCTTCTATAAGTAAAACTTTGTTTAGAATGTAGCATTAAATATCCAAAGAATGTATACTAGTTAGATAATAATAACCAAGGTTTTAAATCTCGGCTACAATTGCGTTGTAGTTGTGCTCGCGTTGCAGCTGTTTTGGCATGATGCGGGCTGATGCGATTGCAATCACAGCCTGTTACAATAGTGGCGGCCGTCGCAACCATTTTGTTGCCGCCGCATCAGGTGTAGCAAACCGTTTTTTGAAACCTTGATAATAATCTTATCAGTAATAATACTCTCTCTCTCTCACACACACAATGGAAAGTTGGTTTATCCGGTCAATTGAATCTTCGAGCTGACATATAAGTACTAGCCATTAGTTGACTACGATTTGGGGATTTTATATGTGGCCGATTTAATTGTGGAATTCTTCTTTACCCATATGCCGTAGCTTATAAAACAGAAGAGCCCAATTATTTTAACATCAAGTTTGTTGCAAACAGATTATTTGTTTGGTCATCCATTTTTCTTGCTTTATACTTTGCCTTGTTTTAACAGAGGTAACACATGCATTTTCTTTTTTTGCAGTGATGGGATCTTTTTTGCGGTAAAAGAGGTGTCTTTGCTGGATGAAGGAAGCCAGGGCAAACAGAGCATTTTACAACTTCAGCAGGTGGGAGGACCTTAGTCTTCTCATCAAAGCTTATATTCTTTATTTGTTTGTTCCATCTTATATGGCAGTATTTGATGATATGAATGGTGTGGCCTTCCTTTCAGGAAATATCTCTTTTGAGTCAGTTCGAACATGAGAACATAGTTCGATATCTTGGCACAGACAAGGTATGCTGTTCTTTTTTATTCCCCTGCAATATGATATTCTGGGAAGAATATTTACATTTTCAGGAATGAGGTAATTTAAATAAGCACTTTGTAAATCACCAAGCATTTACTTGGCTGAAAATTCTTTGTTCATTGAGCATCTTGAACTTTGTGACAATTCTATACAAGTTTTATACTAATTGTTATTCACTGTGATGGATATGGGTGTGGAACAATATAGCTTTATGTTATAATAAATAGGAGGGAATGAGATACCATGGGGCTGAAGGCTGATGGATATGGGTGTGGAACAATATAGCTTTATGTCTGATTATGTTACTTAAAAATAATTGCATTTCAAGTTCTCCTTCCTTTTCTTTGTTATTTGTATTTATGTCTTTTATTTCTCAGGACAATAATATGCTGTATATCTTCCTTGAGCTTGTAACAAAAGGATCATTGTCAAGTCTCTATCAAAAGTATCGTTTAAGGGACTCTCAAGTTTCGGCATACACAAGGCAGATTTTAAGTGGCTTGAAGTATCTTCATGATCGTAATGTGGTTCACAGGTAACATGGAACTTTCTATCTTGATGCAATGTAATGATTATACCTGTAATAAGATCAATCTTATTTAGGTTAGGAAGTTAGCTGGCTTAGTTAATGATGTTCCATTGTTTTATGGTAAAGGGTTAAGAAAAATATGTTTCATGGAAGAAATGCTTGACTTTGAATCATTGCAAAAGATACAGCCCAGTTTGGATTCTGATTTCTTCTTTTGGCTTCTGAGGATTCTATTATAAGCTGATACCCACTTTCTGTGATTATGAAAAACACTTAAAATGAAAGTTGGATGCAGTGTCTGAAATTGATGGCTGAAATATCTTGAATTTACATGGTTTTGCTACATTCTAATTTTTTTAATAAACAATTTCAATTTTAAGGGACATCAAGTGCGCTAATATATTGGTTGATGCAAACGGGTCTGTCAAGCTTGCAGATTTTGGGTTGGCAAAGGTGCCTTTCTTGAGCAAAACTAACTTCCTTAAATCAGCATCTTATCAATGCAAATTTCAAAAGCTAACTGCTTGAAATTATATTGTTGGTTCTTTTCCCTTTACAGGCAACCAAATTGAATGATGTTAAATCAAGCAAAGGCTCCCCATACTGGATGGCCCCTGAGGTTTGTCTCTGCTTGTAGCATATGTTTGATTATATAATTCCTTTAAATGGATGAACTAGAGTAACATGGATCATATGGCTGTCTAATTCGGTTTAGTCTGTAGCACTAGCACATATACCAAATGAGTTTATTGTACCAGACTGCATTTTCAATCATTTTTAGTTTTTCGTACTACATGATCTTTCTTAATGTGACTGAATTAACTTTGAATTGTTTGATCATAGGTTGTTAACTTAAGAAATCGTGGTTATGGACTAGCAGCTGATATATGGAGCTTGGGATGTACAGTTTTGGAGATGTTGACACGGCAACCTCCTTACTCTCATTTAGAAGGAGTATGTTTAACATTTCTTTATATCATCTTTTCTTTACCATAAATTTTATATTTTCCTAGTTTTCATTGATTTATTTATTACAGTGACTGGATTTTCCACTTTTGCCTTTGCTTTTCCACTCCTTTAAATTATCTCATACATTTAAATTCAGGATTTTAGTTTAGTTGGCTTCTTCTCACTTTTCAGACAATCACGTATTACAGACTGTACTTATCTTTGAAATTAGATAACTGATGATAAATATGTACGTTTTTCTTTGTTACAATAGATGCAAGCGTTATTTCGGATCGGCAGGGGTCAACCTCCACCTGTTCCTGAATCTTTATCAAAAGATGCCCGAGATTTCATTCTTACATGCTTACAAGTTAACCCAAATAAACGGCCAACTGCTACTCAGCTATTGGATCATCCATTTGTAAAGAGACCACTTCTATCTCCCATAAGTCCTGTCTCTCCACGTATTAATCTTTTACTGTCTTAAGAGCTCTCAATCACCTCTAACATTACCACTGGAAAGGTCAAATCGATCCTCTATTTTGTACTGTTTATCCAAGCAGAGTGATACATATATCAGGCTTAGACTGGTGGAATATACAGGAAAAGGTCAAGAGGTTTGCAGATAGCTACTGAAGTTGGACCTTACAATCTTCAGCTGGTTTGGTTATAATCATATTAACCCACCATACTGGTCCCTGGTGAAGGTTACCTACCTCTTCATCACACAAGGGGTCTTCTTATAACTGGAGATGTGAAGTGGAGAATAAGGAGATGGGCCACTGCATTTCCAGCAAAGTGCTCTTATAGCCACAGTCATACCCGCTTGACATGTATATAGCTAGCCAAGAAAGGGAAGTAGGTACCTGACAGAGAAGCAATTTTTATTTTATTGATTAATTAGAGCAGCAGTGAACGTTCACGTTTTGACTAATTGAAGCACTTTCGTTGTAGGAAGCTGCAATAGTTTATCAACTTGTGATTTTGCAAATACGTTATCTCTCTCTTTAGCATGACGTTTCTACTAGAAAATATGGACCTAAGGTCCTGAAAATTGCATACTAGTGATTCTTTCAGCAAGCGAAAAGGGAATGTCGGGAAGTAATTATTCACCTGAAGTGAATTGTCAATTATCTAAGGAAAGACATCATTGGATATCTAGCTAATGTGCTTGCAGTCACTCCTGCTCGGCTGCTTCTAGTCTCTTACAGTTGCTCAACAAAACCATTGGGAACCAAGAGCCTGATAGTTACTAGTTAGACAGCAGAACGTGATAAGCCTATTTTTAATTAATTTTTATATTATTTTTTAAATAAAATTTATGGTATTTTTCCTCTTCATTTAACTTGTTATATTATTCAAATAATTTAATTATTAATTAATTTTGATAATTGCATATTTGTATTGTTGGAATTTTGACTCATATATCTTGATAAGATATGAATTGATTTTATTTATGTTTATCTTTAGTAAGTGTATCTGTGGAGATTTTGAAAATATAAATTAAAGATAAAGAATATTACTTGGAGATCAAGGAACGGTTTATTTAAAGACCAAGGATATTTGACTATAAATAGAATCAATGACCTAAGTGTGTCACATAGTGAAAAAGAGGTTCTAGTAGAGGAAAGAGATAGACCGAGTAGTAGTGTAGTGTCGTAAAGAGGGAGAAATTGATTAGAGGAGTTTTTCATGAGTTCTCTTAATTTAATTTTTTTTAATTTTTTACATCATAAATTAATTTTATTTTGCCAGGACTGAAATGTAGCTTAGTTATAAAAATACAATTTTTTTATCCTTGTTATTCCCTATTTCATTTTCTATGGATGAGTGTTTATTATTACTCTTAATACTTTTAGATGTTTGGTCACCATTCAATTATTTTGATGTTCATAATAAAATTCAGAGGTAATTTATGATATTTACTTATTATAATAAGCACCACAAATTGAGCGAAAGCTAGAGACAGGTAAATGTGATTTGTGTGACTTCGGTGGAAATCTATAGAGCTTAATAAATTTTTGTTTCTCTAAATTGCACTAAGAGATTAAGCAAGTTAGTGAGTAAAAGTAGTTTGACATAACTTAAGAGTATTAAACAAAATAGGAATTTTGATTTTTAATTAGGAAAAATAAATTATAATCACAAGATCTAGAAATTGTATTGGATTAATTAGGTAAAATCGATCACTCTAGTGTGTTCTCTAGTATATTTTTTTCTCAATAAATCAATATTTAATTTTATCTTTTTAGCATTACTTTAATTTGTTTGCTTTTTTATTTTATTTTAATTTTAATTTTAATTTTATCAATTTATTCTAAAAATATCAATTCTTCAAATAGTGTTAAAAGTAATAATTTCAATACTTGATAAAAAATTTTATTATAAAATTGACATTTTATTTACTACTTTATTATTTAAACTATTTAGTATACCGCTAAAATTCGCAGAAGAACTCTTATGCTTATTCAGTAAAGTCTTTGCAAGAACAACAAAATTATTTTCTCATTAGGTGAGGTGGCCAACATTGGTCAAATGAAGTTATTGTGCTAACGGAGATCGTATATACACAATGCTTCACTTAATTTTTTTGTCTTTTCTCAAGTTGGCGGGTTGCATTGAATATATCACCAAACTGAGCTGTGAATGAACCCCTGTATACATCTGAGACAGCAGTTGCAGTTTCCGAAAGACACCTCTTCATCTCTGAAATTTTGGACCCCACATGTTCTTTGTATTTTGAGGCTGAGTCAACCAATTTAAAGAGTTCGCGAGCACGCATTTGAATTTCTTCTTCACTTTGTCTAATTGCTTCCTGCAACTTCAATTCGGAGGACTTGGCAAAAAAAAAGAAGTTCAGTTGATGCAATATTATCACATAAATCATGTTAGTTTTAAGCTTTAACTAAGAGGTATCAACCACGTTGCTGAAGAAAGCAAGAACTCATTTATGTCTTCATTATAAACGTATTTACATTATAATTATGCTGATTCAGCAGAAAAAAAAAGGCGGTATATGTTTCATGTTGAATTATTCCCTGTTCTTAAGCTTGATGATAGTTAGTTTGGTTTGATGGCTCTTGAATCAGCTAGAACAACGTATATTTGACACATATATGTCATCTACATATATTTGATACTTTTTATTACTTTTACATATATTTAGATGCATATTTACATATTTGTAATTTTTATATGTTCTTAGCTTTTTATGCGCTTTTCGCTTCGCAGTTTTCCTGTTTGATTACCAGATATGCCGAAGTTTATGCTGAAAAGAAATGGATTCAACAAGGTATACAAGTTAAGAACACACCGGCCTTTTTCCTCACAAGCACTTGCACATGGACCACAAACTAAGCAAAACATAACACAGAAGCAGGAAAAATAAAGGACGACAGCAACTACCCAAAAAAAAAAAAATGATTGAAACACAACATCAGACGGGTAGCACATTAGATAAGAATTAACTCAAAAAATTAGCTTATAGGAGACAGGCCGATCAATGTGGAATTAAAAGTGAATTCTGCTTGCCTCTCCAAATTGATTGAAACACAAAAAAGAAAACGACCGACACATGTTCAACATATTGACAAATTCTTAGCATTTCAATTTTCAAATTCAACTGATTATTGAATTATTGAAGAAATAAATAACCAAGGAATTACATTTAGAACCTCAGCTGCCTCTCTTTCCACGATGTCCAGTTCATGAGCTGTTTGCTGGACATCCTCCAACATTTTCTTAGCTTCAGCAGAACATCTACTCGTGTAGTCCTGTGTTTCCTTCTTTGCCATGTTCAATTCGGCTTCCGTCTGGTGGATAAATCAACAACCAGTAGAAGAAGAAAGTCAAACAACAGTGTAGATGATTTCTGTTTCCAATACCCATCTAAATCCAATAGAGTAACAAAAATATTGTCAGAAAAAAAAAGGAAAAAAATTGAAAATCAACTGTAGAAGTGTGCGTGAATTTGATTTGTCATCAATACAATTCAGAATTCTACTTTTAATACTGCATTTTTTACTCACATATAATAATATTCTACACAACAAAATTTTAAGTACAAAGATATGGTAACTAAAAGATATAAACATATTTTGTCGCTTAAACCAAATATTTTGGACTGGACCGTCTTGAAAGGGGGTGTAAAAAAATCAAATAAACCAAATCAATTTATAAACCGAACTGAACCACTCTAAAATAACCAATTTTTTCAAAACGGTTATTAACATGAACCGGTTTTGATTTTATAAAAATAGTTTGGTTAACTCTTTCTCCATCCAATTCGATTCACTGCAAAAACCAAACCTATCCATTTTCTTCGAATAAACCATTGCACTTTTCAGAATTTCAGTTCACTCTTCCTTTCAGATTTTATCAACCCTAACCCCCATATCAATGAACCCTACTCCCAAATCAGTGAACCCTAAACCCCAATCGAGCACTAAGAATTGCATAATTGGCGACACCTTCAGGCTCAAATCGAGCTCCTGATCTTGCGTCTTCATCTTTCTGCGTCGATCTGCAACTCTGTATCTTCATCTTTCTGCTCGATCTGCGACTCTGTGTCTTCATCGATTTCTTTCTGCTGCGAGTCCTCATCGAGTCGCTTGGTGCTGCTCAGTGTCATCGATTTGTACTGCTGGGTCTTCGAGTGGTGAGAACCCTTGAATTTTTTTTTTATTCTTACATTTTCATTTTCTGTTGTGGTGAGAACCCTTGATTTGTGCTTTTCTTGCACTGCCTTAATATTGGTTGGTGCATAGATTTCATGATAGTATTATCTAAAATTCAGGATTATGTCATTTCTGGGCGTAGCTTTCATGCAATAACTATTTCTCTTCTTTGATTGGTGCTTTTAGTTTATTTTTTATGTATTTCGAAAATTTTGAATGGATGGATAGACTGGATATGATATGATATGAGTAATTAGTTCATGGTCTATGGTTCTATTTATGTTTTTAATTAATGGGAGATGAAACATAATATATTACTTTGTTAGTTTTATGCTCTCTGTTACTTTGTGTCCATCGCTTTCAATTTCAAGGAAAAGGAATACATTTCCTCAAACAAGACAACTATTCTACAATAAAATACATTTCAATTACAAAACCAATCATGCAACTAAAACTACATTTCCCTGCTTCATTCTGTTTTAGATGTTCTTTAAACAAGTGTTTACTTCAATTTTGAGTTAATTTTTTTTTCAAATTTCCCAATGTTATTTGCTGCGAAGTCATGCTTTTTTTTCCCTCTTTTGCAAATAAAATAGTTTAGGAATAACTATTCAACATATAGTAATCATGTGATCTTTTTGCAGGAATTCTCAAGACAAGGCAGCTGAGAAAGCAGAAGTAGAGCCTGAGTAAGTTTCTATGCGTATATTTTCTCGAAATAAATAGACACGTTTCTCAGTGTGCAAATCACAGAATCAGCATTTATCAGAATCACTTCCTTCAAAACCCGCATTTTTTTTCTTTCTTTTTGGTTCAAAGGAAGCTTCCATGGTTTCAAAGCTGACCTTGGCGGCACCCCACGAAGCCGAGAACCAAATCGAAGTCTCTCTCAAACAAGCCTTCGAGTCACTCGAACCAAACTTGAGACCCCCCTTCTCTTTAACTATTCCAAAATCTGATGAATACTTTAACCTCAACCGCGCTATCCTTTACAGCGTTTTAAGCGAACCCCATTTCGCCAAAACCCACCTCAAGCACTTGCATGGCATCGTCACTGATGGGTATGCAATATTTGTCAATTTACTTGCCAAAATCATTTACCATTTGTACCCAAAACTCGTTGATTCGGTGAAAAACCAGTTAATTTGGGTCACTGAGGAAATGGTTGATGTGTTAGCAATTGGTTATGATGCTTTGTTGGTTTCCCTTTTGAGGCAAATTGTTGGAGGGGATTTTGGTGATGCTAATTTGTGGTTGTGTTTGAAGTTGGTAACCATGTTCTTGGATAAATGGCAGTGTTTGTTAGAAGAAGGATCACATGTTTTGTCAAGTGCGTTGTATGCGTTTCTTCGAGTGTTGAGTGATCATTGTAGGCCCACGAAGGCAAATGTTGAAAATTTGGAGACTTTGAGAAGGTTGGAGATTCGTTTGTGTGTGAAAATAGTGAGGGAAGAGTTTCATTTGTGTTTGAAAATCGGGAGGGATTTTATTCGGTTGTTGCAAGATTTGGTTCATGTTCATGAGTTTAGAGATATATGGAAGGACTTGGTGTTGAATCCATCAAAATTTAATGCTTTAGGATTTGGGGATGTTTCGCAGGTTTACTGCACTAGGACTTCGAGTAAGTATGCTTTGCTTCGGATCACTCCTGAAATGGAGACCCAATTGCGGTTTTTGCTTACACATGTGAAGTTGGGCCATCAAAAGCGGCACCAGATGTGGTTTGCTAGGAAGTTTCTCTATGAGCCGGATAGAGAAAATGTGATAGTTGATATAGTTCGGTTTATATGCTGTGCACACCACCCGCCGAATGAGATCATTCAGTCAGATGTTGTTCCGAGATGGGCTGTTATTGGTTGGCTTTTGAAGTCATGTAGGAAGAATTATGTTGAGGCCAATGTGAAATTGGCTTTGTTTTATGACTGGCTCTTTTTTGATGAAAGAGTGGACAATATCATGAATATAGAGCCTGCAATTTTGTTGATGGTGCATTCTATTCCGAAATACATTGACATGACTCACACTCTTCTTGAGTTCTTGTTACTTCTTCTGGACAACTATGATGTGGAACATAAGGGTATCATAGTTAAAGGTGTCTCATCACTTTTCAGTTACTTGCCAAAGAAAGGTGTGATTCAGTCACTTGATGTTTTGACTTCTTGTCCTGCACTTTCCCTTGTTCTAAAAGAGGGTCTGGGCAGGTTATTATCAGGTGTAAAGCTAGGATGTTCTAATGGATTTTTGCCAGTATAGTTGCTAGCCCACCATGGCCACCTTTGTGTTTCTCAAATTTGTCCTTAATCTAAACCAAGGTAGCTAAGAATGTTATAGAAGTATGTACGAAGCAGTGCACACAAATGTAACTCCCAATTCTTATAAATTCAATTGCAAATTATGATATTATATTTTTTTTCCCCATTAGAAAATTCAGTTAGCAATTTGTTCTGTCTACATTGCCTCTTTCCATTTTGTTAAGAAGTAGTTGTTTAGTTGGGAGTTTGCGAATGAAATAATCAAATGCAATTTTTAAGTGTGATTATTAGTTTTATTGATGTGGTAGTCCATTCACCAGTGCAATTATGTTAGAGACTAAATAGAAACTAGATGTGTAATTATATGTAGTAAAACAAATCAATCTCCATATTGATATTTTAAATTGCCGGTGGGGTAAAGTGGAAGAAATTTGAAGGCACATTTTGAATTTCAATAATTAGGTACAACTCTGGACTTCTGTTACACATTTTGAATTTGAAAAAAATTAGGTACTACCTTTGAGAAGGGTATTCTTGCCTGTGTTTTGTCCATAATTTACTATATTTACTAGTTAATTTTATGTACATGGTAATTTTTCCTCCCTTAGGTTTCAGTAACCCGTGCCTTCTTAGACTGAAAGCATATTATGTGCATTCTTTTTATCAGACACTTGAAAGATACAGTTATGCATTTTTGATTTTACTGAGATTTATATCTGATGGAATTGTTGGACTGCCTAGGGGAGGTCAGCTGATTGAATTATAGTCCTGAACAGGAACATTGTACTGCTTAATTTTTTGTCGATTGGATTTTTTTTTTCATTTTAATTTTGGATGCATATAACCAAAATAACTTTTAGATCAAATGAAGACCTCAGGGATGGTATTGTCTAAACTGCTAAACCTACCTGGTCGGGACTCTGGATTGATTGCCATTTCCTTTTGGAAAGCACGTAGCTTTATATCCAATCCAGACAAAAGCGGTTGAACTTAAAACATATTGCAGTGCTCATTATTTCCAAGAATTCTTGAATATTGCTTCTGATGCTGCTTCACAAATCAATAACCAAATGGTCCTCCAAAGACTGCAAAATAGAATTTAACATGATAATAGTTGAAAATACAAACTTCAATATGATTTTGTCAAGAAAGAGAAATCTGTCAAGGGTTCTAAATTTCAATATAGCCAGAATAGAAATTTTAGGAATAGTGTTACTACTTAATACTTATAGTTAGATTAGATCTAGAGTGATCATACATAACTATAACTGGATGGGGAAACAGTGTGAGAATGATATTGATATCCTGGTGGAACTCATTCTTAAGGTATGCAAATTTCTTCTTTATTGCTTATTAACAAATCTGATTGTGTATGATCTTGAGTTTTTGCTTGACTACTATCTATTTATATTTATCCTGGGTGAAATTTGATTAAGAAGAGAATTGCCTTATCTTTCTTCCTACCATTAATTTGAAGTTTTGTATATTTCCTCTCGCTAAACTTGTCTCTCTAGTGTTATCTTATAATTAGCCTTTGTTCTTTTTTTCTTGTGGTCAATCAGTGTGGTCTAATGACATGGAACATGTTGCAATTATATGCTGAGGTAAGCAACATGTTCCATGTCATTAGACTACACTCATTGAGCAATACAATTATAAATGAAACAAAAATTTAGGTGAGTTCTTAGTGGGAACTTGCTGAATTTGGATGTAGACAATTAAGAGCTTTTCCAGCTAGCATATTGAACCTAAAGTGTATAACAGAGAGGGCTTGATGTTGATTGATTACCAGTGACATAATTTAAAAATTGATCAGTCACTCAATTCTCAATTTCTGATAGTACATTTAAATGGGGAAAAATTGCTTTAAATAATCAAAATGTAGAGTTCATGATATTTTGCTGCAGAATGATGTTTTTTGTGATTAACATGCAGTTACAGTTAGGCACTATACTAAAAGAAATGAGTTTCAAATGGTGTTTATGGTATGGCTAATTTGTGGTCAATTCAGGTGGTTTCAACTGAAGCCAGAGCAATGTACAATGTGGGGTTAGCTGGTTTGACATATTGGTTGCCAAACATTAACATATTCAGGGATCCCAGATGGGGAAGAGGACAGGAGACACGAGGGGAAGACCCTTTGCGAACTAGCAAATATGCAACAGGATACGTGAAAGGTCTGCAACAAACTGATGATGGAGACCCCAACAAGCTCAAGGTTGCTGCTTGTTGCAAACACTATACAGCCTATGGTCTTGATAACTGGAAAGGTGTTCAGCGTTACACCTTCAATGCTGTGGTAATCTACATTTGTTTGAAAATTCCAAGTACAAGCTAATGTGATTTGGATGTAGAAAATAATTTTCTTATCCCCTTTTCCTTTTTCTGTTTTGCTTGTGAACTTGGTTAGGTGACACAGCAAGATTTGGATGACACATTCCAACCACCATTTAATAGCTGTGTGATTGATGGGAATGTTGCCAGTGTCATGTGTTCCTACAACCAGGTTAATGGAAAGCCAACCTGCGCAGACCCAGACCTCCTCAAGGGAATTATCCGAGGTGAATGGAAATTAAATGGGTATCTTAGAATTCTCCTAAATATCCTCTAATTATGTTTAATTGTTCATGTTTGTTGTAAATGTTGTCTTTACAGAAATATGAATATGTGGGGTATGCAGATATATAGTTTCTGACTGTGACTCGGTAGAAGTGCTTTTCAAAGATCAACACTCCTGAACAAGCTGCAGCCAAATCCATTCTGGCAGGTAACAAAATATGAGAAGACTATATACTTATATATTCATTAGCTAAGTAGCATGGATATGGGTACTGGTATGGGGTATGCCAAAATTTCTAAAAACTAGGGTACGGGTATGGTTACGGTAGGGTATATTATATATAGATATAAAAATATAAACAATAAAGTAATTAAATGATGAGATAAATACAATTTTCATAATGTTTTAACTCCAAAGTTTCAACAAAACTCTATAAAGTATTTCAAGTAAGCAAAAATATATAAAGAAGGAACGTGATTTAAAGGAAGTGAAATAGTAGTTTGTTTTATTTAATAGGAAAACAAACAACCTAGCAACAAAACTTGGTATTTTGCATAGACTAATGACTTGTACCTGAGTGATATCAGTTACTTACTCATCAAGTGTATATTGGGTAAGTACCCATATGTACCCACCAAGTACCGATACCGGGTACTTAGTACGACAACCATTTCAGAGTATCCATGCAGTTCATTAGCAATTGCTGAATTACCAATAAATTGTGATATATTGTTATTCGCAAAAGTGATGGTTTTCAAATTATATATACAAGACACCTGGTTACTTATCTTTGCTATATTGAAATTTTGATTTCACAGGGTTGGATTTGAACTGTGGAAATTATCTTAGCCAATATACACAAGGGGCTGTCAATCAAGGGCTTGTGAATGAAGCATCCATTAACACTGCTGTCTCCAACAATTTTGCCCCGCTGATGCTTCTTGGTTTCTTTGATGGTGATCCAGGCAAGCTACCTTATGGAAATCTTGGTCCAAAGGATGTCTGCACTTCAGATAACCAGGAGCTCGCCTGTGAAGCTGCAAGGCAAGGGATTGTGTTGCTTAAAAATAGTCCAGGATCACTGCATCTTAATGCCAAAGCCATTAAATCATTGGCAGTCATAGGGCCCAATGCTAATGCTACTAGCGTCATGATTGGAAATTATGCAGGTGTCAAAATTCCCAACTCCTATAATTTGTATATGCATATGACTTGGCCATATGGATATAAAGTTGGGAACTAGGCCAAATTTGGTAAATTTATCAATTACTTCTCTGTAGAAGCACCGAGCTTAGTAACTGTTGGCAAGATTTATCAAATGGTTTGTTATTATAGTTGAAGAGTTCTTATCTCTACCTTCTGCTTAACATCACATTTGACAAGTTCCTGAAAATTTTGCAGGCGTCCCTTGCAGCTATATATCACCCTTTCGAGGCCTAGTTCCTACAAGCTATGCTTCTGGCTGTCCTGATGTGCAATGCGCCAATGCCCAGCTAATTGATGCCACAAAGATTGCAGCCTCTGCAGACCCGACCGTGATTGCAGTGGGTGCAAGTCTAGCTATAGAGGCAGAAAGTCTTGACACAATTAACATTCTTCTTCCAGGACAGCAGCAACTTCTAGTGAGTGAAGTTGCAAATGTATCCAAGGACCTGTGATTCTTGTCATAATGTCTGGAGGAGGCATGGATGTGTCATTTGCTAAAACTAACGATAAAATCACAAGCATCTTGTGGGTTGGCTACCCCGGCAGCTGGTGGAGCTGGCATAGCTGATGTGATTTTTGGGTTTCATAATCCAAGTAAGTAATTCACAATCTCCCCTTATACATCACAAAACTTTTCATTCAAATAATGACAACTTTGACACTCATGGATGATTTTCTGATGCAGGTGGAAGGCTACCCATTACATGGTATCCACAATCATATGTAGACAATGTACCAATGACCAACATGAACATGAGGCCAGTTCCTGCTACAGGTTACCCTGGTAGAACATACAGATTTTATAAAGGGGAAACTGTTTTCTCATTTGGAGATGGAATAAGCTTCTCCAGAATCGAGCACAAAATAGTTAAAGCACACCAGTTGGTGTCTGTTCCCTTAGCAGAGGATCATGTATGCCGTTCCTCAGAATGCAAGTCACTTGATGTTGCTGATGAGCATTGTCAAAACTTGGCCTTTGATATTCATCTTGTGTCAAGAACATGGGGAAAATGAGCAGTAGCCAGTGTTACTGTTCTTTACTCCTGCTGTTCACATTGCACCTCAGAAACACTTGTTGGGCTTTGAGAAAGTGCAGTTGGCAGGAAAATCAGAAGCACATCTTAGGTTCAAGGTAGATGTTTGCAAGGATTTGAGTGTGGTTGATGAACTTGGCAACAGGAAAGTTCCCTTGGGACAGCATCTGCTTCATGTGGGAAACTTGAAGCATCCATTGGGTGTGAGGATTTGAAACAAAGTCTTCAAATCCTTTGCACTGAGGTTTATTTTATTTTTCCTCATTGGTTTCCTCAACAAATTTTATAGGAGACCAGAAACAAGTTGAGGTAACTAACAAATTTATCTGATTTGTACTATTATTCAAATCATAAATTTGAAATGAAAATTAAGTTTTTACTAAAGCTCACATTATAATTTGATCACATAAAAGTGAGTTTGTTATCTACCTTGACAGCAGTATATATGTTAACCTTATCCTTAACAAAAAATATTTTCGACAGCTTAATTTTGTAAAATAAATAATTCCATGACATAGCGTTAGAAACTGTTCTTATAAAACCTAAACAGCCAAACAATTTGAAAAAAAAAATCTTGTGTGTTTTTAGAAAAAATTAAAAAAACGATATCTAGGCGATCTAATACTTGTCTTCCTTTGTATTTTGCTTCCTATTTTTTCTTGTTACATTTTTTTTTTCTTTGGGCTAGGAACTATCATGGTTTGCAGTAGAAGAGACTTATGGGTCATGCTCGTCTCGATGCAGAGCTTAAAAAAAGGACCAATTGTAAGAACAAGCCCAAGTCAGATTTTTATTGAATGCAAACCCATAAACTATAAATAGAACCATTTGGCTCCTCTAAGATTATGGCTATTTTTAATATACAACATTTTTTGGAGGGTGTATGATACACCATGTGATCCAAGCCATTGATTTAATCATAAAAATAATCAATGGCTTGGATCAATTACAGAAAACCTGCTTAGCAGGTTTTTTTTTGTTTTATATTTTTTTTTTACATTTTTTTAAGTTTTATGTTTTTTTATGGTTTCCAGTCACTGTCTGTCATCATCCGGCCACTATCCACCGTCGTCGACCACCATTTTGCCAACACTTTTTTTAATGTTATCTTGTTTATTTTTTTAAGTTACCTTATTCAGTATAAATAATACCATTTAAAATAATACTAGTTAAAACTGTATCAATCTTTTATTTTTTTAATAAACAAATGTGCATACCAAAAATATTACAGATTTTAACTAATAATATTTTACACATATTGTAAGATTTTTAGTATGTACAGTTATTGATGAAAAAAATAAAAGATTGATACAGTTTTAACTATTATTATTTTTAATAATATTATTTATACAGATTGTTAACTTAAAAAAAATAAACAGTATCAGTCTTTTTCGGTTCGGTGAACAGTAAATTTTCTGGTTTGAATAGTAAAATTTTCCTGCGTGAATAGTATATTTTTCAGCGTGAATAGTACATGTTACGGTATGAATGGTATAATTTCCTGGCGTGAACAGTAAAAATCACTTCTAGTGTGAACAGTATGGTCTGGAAAAAAAAAGGGACAACCTGCCCAAAAAAAAAAAATATGCTTTTTCAGGTCAAGGTCAAGGGTGTATAGTACACCCAAACTCAATAGGGTGTACCATAGCAATAGCCCTAAGATTATTTCATAAGTGAAAATGACTAATCGTTGAGATCGAAATTAATTATCACAAATTTTTATCTTTTGATCCTAATATTTATATTTTATTTAGAAAAATCTTAACAATTGATGTTTTCATTTATAGTTACTCATTATGCACGGTACATTTTTTAAAGAGCTTGATGCTTACACAGTTATATTACATGAACTATTATGTGTTTTTTTTAAAAAAAAGAAAGAAAAAAAGAAAGAAAAGGCATCCTATAAAGGCTCCGAGTTCATGCCCACAAGACAACCTCTACCAGAGGTGGGAATCAGTTCAAGGTTTCACTATTGGGCCTAGATTAAGAAGGATCCAAAATCACGTTTAGCCCCCATAATCTAATCTATATTAATAGTATACCCTAATAGATAACGACGATTGTCCTGTTTTGGTCTCAAACTTTTATTATTATTATTTTATTTCACTTATATATAATTCTAATAATTTAGTAATATGAATAAAATAGTAAATATAAATTCAAGTAAATATTCTACTTTACTTTTCATTATTATAATATATTTTTTATCTCTAAACTCTCACAATTGCTTTACATTTATCAACTCTCTCACTTTAACATTTTCTTTCTTCTCGATTGTGATTTCATTTTATTATTTTACGATTTTGTATCATTTTACAAAACAAATACTTTAAAGTATTTGAAAGTAAATTTTATTTTCTAAAAGATACATTTAAATTTATGAGAATAATTTTACATTAATGTATCAAAAAATAAAAAATGCGGATAATGTCAATTCAACAAAAATCAAGTCTTTTCCCATTAGGTGAGGTCGGCTACAT
Organism: Ormosia semicastrata; assembly: GCA_029884595.1. Classification (NCBI taxonomy): domain Eukaryota; kingdom Viridiplantae; phylum Streptophyta; class Magnoliopsida; order Fabales; family Fabaceae; genus Ormosia; species Ormosia semicastrata. The sequence goes on along the minus strand of JAQQTO010000057.1, from coordinate 2,208,155 downwards.
GGATCAAATAATATCATTGTGTCTAATCATAAACCAAGTCTTCAAAAATGTTATTCAAATCTAAATATTTTTTAATCGTTTCACCTATAATCTTTCTTGGTATTCCTCTATTTCTAACTATTGGACTATTCTCCACCTGATCTACTCTTCTTACAGGGGCTTCTAAGGGTCTTCTCCTTACATGTCCAAACCACCTAAGACGAGATTCTCTCATCTTTTTCACAATAGGTGCTACCCTTACTTTCTCTCTAATGCATTCATTCATAATCCTATCTTGTCTTGTATGGCTACATATCCAGCGCAACATCATCATCTCTGCAACACTGATCTTATGCTCATGTTGAATTTTTACTGGCCACCATTCAGTACCATACAACATCGCAAGTCTTATAACTGTGCGGTAAAATTTACCCTTAAGCTTGAGAGGCACTTTTCTATCACAAATAACTCCTGAAACACTCCTCCATTTCATCCATCCAGCTTGAATCTTATGGTTTACATCTCTCTCTATCTCTCCATCATTTTGTATGATAGATCCAAGATACCTAAAATATGTGACTTGTGGTATGGTATGATCTCCAATTTTCACTACTAAACTAGCATTAACACGCCACTTACTGAACTTACATTCCATATACTCCGTTTTACTCCTGCTTAGACGAAAGCCATGATCTTCCAAAGCTCGTCTCCATAACTCTAGCTTCTCATTTGTTTCCTATCTCGGCTCTCCAACTAAGACTATATCATCTACAAAAAGCATGCATTGTGACACCGGCTCTTAGATATGCGCAGTAAAATACATTCAAGACTAAGGTAAAAAGATATGGACTCAAAGTTGACCCTTGGTGCAGCTTTATAATTATAGGAAAATCTTTTGTGACTCCATCCTGTGTTCTCACACTAGTTTGAGCCCCATCATACATATATTGGATTGCTCGAATATAGGCGATACGAACTTTTTTTTCTCCAAAGCCTTCCATAAGACCTCTCTCGGTACTCTATCGTAGACTTTTTCCAAATAAATGAAAACCATGTACAGGTCTTTTTGCTTCCTCTGATACCTTTCCATTAATCTTCGTAGAAGATAGATTGCTTTCATGGTTGACCTCCCAGACATAAAACCAAATTGATTCTCTGAAATATGAGTCTCTTGTCTTAATCTCCGTTCAATTATTATTTCTCATAACTTCATGGTATGACTCATGAGCTTAATCCCTCTGTAATTTGCACAGTTTTATATATCTCCCTTATTTTTATAAATAGGGATTAAAGTGCTTCTCCTCCATTCATTTGGCATTTTCTTAGACCTCATTATCTCGTTAAACAGCTTTGTGAGCCAGCTTATACATTTCTCTCCTAGGCACTTCCATACCTCAATAGGTATATTATCCGGTTCGACCGTTTTTCCATTATCCATCCCCTTCAATGTTTCTTTTACCTCAAACTCCCGAATTCTACGATAAAATGTTTTATTTTGGTCCTCTTCTCTAGTGTCTAGAATGTTCGAGTCCCCTAATATCTCATATTCCTCATTAAATAACTTGTGAAAATAACCATTCCATCGATCTTTGATGTCTTGTTCCGTAACCAAGACTTTACCCTCTTCATCCTTAATGCATTTCACTTGATCAAAGTCTCTAGTATTCATTTCCCTACTTTTAGCAAGCATGTAGATATTCCTTTCTCTATCTTTGGTACCCAACGATTGATATAACCCGTTGAACGCTTTAGTTTTCACCTCGCTCACCGCCTTTTTTGTATCTTTTTTTGCTGCCTTATATTTTTCTCAATTTTCATCATTTTTACACACGTGTCAAGTTTTATAACATTCCCTTTTAACCTTAACCTTATATTGTACACTTGCGTCCCATCACCAAGATTCTTTATCATTGGGTCCAAAGCCTCTTGATTCACCGAGTGTCTCTTTTGCTTCCTTCTTAATCCCTTTAGCCATCTCGTCCCATATATCATTAGCACTCCCTTGTACCTCCCAAATCTCTTTCTCCATAATCCTCCTCTAAAAGAGCATTTGTTTTCCTCCCTTTAGTTGTCACCATTTAATCCTTGACTCTCTGTCTCGACAATTTCTCTTTACTCTCATCTTAACTCGTACATTCATAACCAAAACCCTGTGTTGGGTAGTCAAACTCTCTTCAGGGATCACTTTGCAATCCATACAAAGCTTTCTATCAGATTTCTTTGTTAGAAATAAATCAATTTGAGAGCAAGAACCCCCGCATCTATATATGATAAGATGCTCTTCCTGCTTCCTAAAACAAGTACTAACTATTGTAAAATCAAATGCTACCAAAAAATCTAGAATCACTTTGTCCTCTGCACTAACTACTCCTAGACCATAACCCCTATGTAAACCCTCATACCCCCTAGATTCGCTCCCCACATGACCATTTAGGTCCCCTTCTAGAAAAATATTCTCTCCTAATGGTATTCCCTGAAGTAAACCTTCTAAATCCTCCCAAAATTTTATCTTGTAGTGTCATCTAACCCTACTTAGGGTGCATACGCACTGATAACATTAAAAGTCTCCTGTTCCATAACAAACTTCAAAGCTATGGTCCTATCTCCGAGCCTTCTCACATCCACAACATTATTCTTCCGATTCTTATCTACTATTATGCCTACCTCATTTCTAGATTTTACTTTACCGGTGTACCAAAGCTTAAAACTCGAAGTGTCGAGTTTCTTTATCTTTTCTCTAACCCACTTAGTTTCTTTGTAGGCACATAAAATTAATCCTCCTCCTAATCATGGTATCAACTATTTTCATTGATTTACCTGTAAGCGTGCCTATATTCCAAGTTCCAAAACGCATCCTACTCTTGTGAACTAGTTTCTTTACCCACACCCGTTCATGAAAATGTGGGAGCCCTTGCTTATTTTTCACTACACCCAGGCTGCGATGCAGCGGCTCTTGTTCATTTTGACACTGTACTCGAGCCATACAGTGCGTTGCTTAGGGGCAACGACCTAGCATTTACACAATCACTTTGTTGATCCATGTCATAAAGATTCGACAAAGTTTTACGTTGGCTGTTGACTGCCTAATACAACTCTTCTCTTTTATCTGGACTTGGGACCGGCTATGTAGGGATTTGCAACAAAGTTCAGCATAGGCAGATTTTAGTGTCAATTCACTAGTAAATAATAATAACAATAATTTTAAATAATATTTAAAAAATTTACTAAGTGAGCTTAATAGTTTTATATATATAGTAAAATGTTTTGGAACTTTGATTTTCCTATCACTTTTTTCTCTCATATAACTTTTTACACTTCTCCTCATACCATTAATCATATTTTTTTAATCATTTCCTCTCACTTAATCATAATCCTTAAAAAGAGTGTGAATAATAATACACTCCAGATTTAACCGCTTGAGATAATATTGACGAAAAATGGACGGTTATCGAAAAATTGTTGTCCATCATAAAATGGAGCAGGATATTTCAATGTAACAAGTAACAACTAACAAGGGATTCTTCATATTTGAAATGCAATGGAGAAAATGCGATGCGAAGCAATAGCAATCTTCCTGTTGTTAAATGGGCAACAGATATGGAGTCATACTTAAGTCATAATGCAAGTATGACGAGTGATTTAAATTAATACATACAGACGCGCACACACATTTTTTGGGCCCTTGGATGTTGGCCCGAAGAAGGAAATTTACGAATCTTGACTTAAATTTAACGCCAATGATCCCATTTTTTAGAAGAAGATTCTGACTTGGAAAGAGGTTTTAATGTGGAAGATGAGAAAGAGCATGTGCATCATGAGGTTACTTTTGATGAGTCCATGAAGATAAAAGATCAGGGAGTTGCCCATTCTAGGCCTAGTAAAAATTCAAGTAAGCCCAACTCTAGCACAAATCTGGTCCCAAATGTTTTTTTTTTTTTGTATTGCATTAAACCGTCAAATGGAATATGCTTCATGAACTTGCGGATCGTCTGATACAATCAAAATTGTGGGTCTTTATTTAGTACTTTTGAGAACACAACAAAGGGACCACTTGAAGTCGCACAAGTTTCTTCCTATAACTTAAGTCATGTCTTAGTAAGGGTTTTTAAGGTAAGTTGAGCCAAGTTTAATCAACTAAACTTGAACTGATAATTTGATTGGATTAATTTGTTAGATTTAGATCTAATTAAGTTATATTTGATTAATGATAGAGCTCAATAAGGTCAACTTGATTTTTAGACAACTTGTGCAAATTTAGACATATGCATTATTATATCATAAAATTTTATAAATAAAAAATTAAAATTAAAGAATATTTTATAATATATTTTTAAAATAAATTATATTATTATATTATATAAAAATATTAATTTAAGTTACTTTTTTAATTTATTATTAATTATAAAAAAATTATAATTAAAATAACAAAAAAATGTAACTTAAACGCAACTAAAAAATTTATAAAATCCAAACTCGTACCAAGGAATTCTGGGTCGGGTTATCAGGCGGGTCATATTTTAAACACTCTATTGTCATGTGAATTGGCAGAGAGCGTAGCGTGCACGCGCCAAATGAGCTCGTGAGAAGAATCTCCTCTGTGTCAGTGCAACCCTTTTCTTGTTCCTTTGGGCCTGCTCTCTCTACTCTCTGTCGCTGGGATGGAAATTGGAGGGAGTAGCGTAGAGATAACTTGAATTCCGCTACTCTCAATTTTCTCTCTCTCTTTCGATTCCTTCACCTTAGCGTTCGATCCGTGCTACTGCTAGACAACCCTATTTCTTTCTCTATTCTTTCCTCTACCTCGCTTCATTTTGTTCCGCTTTTACTTTTCAATTTATTCGTAGCTGCCTGGTACGACCATCCTCTCTTTGACTATTGCATTTTCATTTCATTTCTTTTTTTTTTTTGGGTCTTGAAATTCTTATCACTTTTTCGATTCATGTATGTAAGCAACGGAAATTTGAGAAAATAGGTACCCATTTGGCTGCACTTTGTAGCTTGAACTTCAATTTTCAGTTTTTCTTCTATTTTCCTTGGTTTTCTCGGTTTTCAAGCAGATGGGCATTTTTTATTTGTCCACATTTTTTTTAAATTTTAAAGAGACATATTTTTGTTAATTTTTAAATAATATTAGTGTGTATGATTGGATCTAAAGATTGATGGATAAAGTTAGCGACATGTGCTTGCTTCATGTTCTACTTAATATTATATTAATCTTACTTGCTGTCTTTGCTTGCTGCTCTTGCCTATCCCCATGTTGTTTCCTTTTGGCCCATTTATATGAATCTCTTACTTTGCTTTCTTTCTTGTTTGTTCAATGTATTACTACCAGATGCAATTTGGTCTCTCAAACTAATTTGTAGGATTCAGTTACTGCAATACCAAGCTAGTGAGTTTTTCATCCTCTTTGTGTGGTTTGATGCATAAAAGGGTATTCTTTTTTCACTTTTATTTTCAGCAGCCTAGAAGTGAAGCACATTAGTTAGCAGAATTGGGCTATTTCTAGCAATTTTCTGTGTCTGAGATAACTGTTTTTGTGGACTGCTTATTCCATTGTGCCATGTGTATATTCATGATTTTGAGTCAGTTAATTAGATAGGCCTGTGCTTTTCTTGTGATCAGCTTACTTTAGGCAAATAAGTTGGTAGCATTTGTTTTTTCAAAATACAAGCAGCATAAATTTATCTTTTTTATAAAGTTCATCTTATTGTTATGTCGGTTTCATTCTCATTTGCTTCCTTTTTCCCTCTCATTTAGAATCTACACTATTCCGGTTTATCATATGTTCAGAATCTTCAGAACCTGTTTTAAGCTTTCTTTGTAAGATATGGAAGGAATGAAAAGTAAATTTTATAGAGAAGATGCATGTCTCTGATGTTATTTGGTTTTCCCTTTCCAACACATTTTCTTCCCACCCACCTCTTCCAAAAAAAAGCTTAGTTGAACGGATATTTAATTCCTTCCTCCGTTGTTTTATTTACTTGCATCTTACAAGGTTGTATTCTTTGTTTCTTTGTTCTTGCACTGGGTGATAGTAATGTCAGAATTACAGAAATTTTATTTAAATGAATGTCACATGATGATAATGTTACCAGTACTGCAGAGATAACTATCCTGTTATATGTTCATGTGCTAGTGGGATTCAGATAGGGGAAAGTCTAGATCCTGGAACCAAATGAAAAATTCATACCTTGCTTTGGAATTTATTATACGTGAGAGTTAAAAAGTTTGGTTCTTGGAATTTTTCTGAGTGAACACTAGATTTTAAGCTAGATAACAACATCAGATGCTTAAACCAGATAAATTGTAGGTCTGGCCATTTGATAAGATGAGAAGCAGCACTAGATTTTATTGAGTGAGGAGTTTGAGTTTCATCTATCCACTTTCCTTTTCCCTTCCTTGTGGATATGAAGAACTGGACAATTTGAACTTAGGGATTTTTGGAGAGGGCCTATATAAGTTCATTTTTGAACTTTAACTGTGACTTTATTAGTCATCTACTTCATTTTGTGGCATGACCAAAATGGGAAATGCATCCAGAAACTGTTTTCAGTATGAACAGTTTAAGTCTCCTTTAGCAATTGGGATTAGTTTATAGATATATAAATAGTGTTTTTGGGGGGTAAAAAGGGGTGCTCTGGCTTGTAATAGACTTCGGCAGTAACTTTGAATACAAGTATTTTTGCAATGGTTTCATGAGGATGTCAGATACTCTATTTAGGGAATCGGATTTTTGGAAACAACTAGGAGACATCTTTTGTAGTGAGGGCACTAAATTAATTTGAAGGACATCTTTGCCATGTTGCAGAACAGCAGAGGTTTGGGTTTGACCATAGAAACTGAACGAATATGTTTTTACAGAATGTGTGGAAAAGTGATGTTTTTCTATTCATTCTTGTTTTGCTTCTTGGGTGAATTGGATTCCCTTTCTCTCCCCGGCTGGCTTTTTGAATTTTGGATTGGCCATCATTCAACCCTTTGTGATCACATTCAAGCATTGTGGTATTTTTCTATTTGCATAAGATTCGGGATTATTTTTAGGTATTCAAGGGAACTTTTATTATCCAGTCACTGATTTCTTTCACAGTTTACTTGAGAAATAGATGAAAAAGTAGTAGTTTGACAACCCAATCTTTTGAACCCTAATATCAGAATATCTTTTTCACGTTTTTGCAGTTTAAATTCCAGGTTCTGTTGGAATTTGAAAATGGCAAAAGGAAGCAGGGGACAGCGCAGGATTGCTTCTCGTCAATACAGACCAACTCCATACCCACTGCCTCCTTGCAAAAGGGATATTTGTGAGGATATGTGCCCAAAGAAGTGCTCTAAAGCCTTGGATAAGAAAGAGTGGGAAGATGTTACATGTTCTGTGTGTATGGAATACCCACACAATGCCGTTCTTCTCCTTTGTTCTTCTCATGACAAGGGTTGCCGTCCCTATATGTGTGGAACAAGCTTTCGTCATTCCAACTGCCTTGATCAGTACAAGAAAGCTTACACTAAAGTTATTTCATCAAATAATGGACAGCCCATGCAAGGCTCGATTAGTAATCAAGGTGTGCTACAAGATTCAAACTCCCTTCATGGGGAGAATGAAGTCTCAAAGCTTGCATGCCCCCTATGCAGGGGTCAGGTGAAAGGTTGGACTGTTGTGGAGCCTGCACGGGACTATCTGAATGCAAAGAAAAGAAGTTGCATGCAGGATAACTGCTCTTTTTCTGGGAATTACAAGGAGTTGAGGAAGCATGTGCGGGTAGAGCATCCCTTGGCACGTCCAGGTGCAGTAGATCCTGCTCATGAACAGAAATGGAGACGGCTTGAGTGGGAGCGTGAGCGTGATGATGTTATCAGTACAGTGACATCAACCATGCCTGGGGCCATGGTTTTTGGAGATTATGTAATAGAAGGACACCATATTGACTTTGATGCAGATGAAGAGGAGGGTGCTGTTGATGCAGATGCTGCAGACAGAAATGGAAGATTTCAGATGGGCATAGAAGCCATGAATTTCTTCCTCCTGTTGCATGCTGTTCGGCATGGCAATGACCCTAACAACCTTAGTAGACGGCTGAGGCCAGTATCAGGTCAAAGTGGGACACGCCATGCTCTTCCTGTTGGCGGGTTGGATTTTGGCAATGGGGATGATGATAATGATAGGTACAGTGAAGGTAATGACGATGGTGTATCTCTGGTTAGCCGTCTCCGTCGCCATGGCAGTGGTAGAGTTCTATTGGGTCGCTCGGGTAGGAGGCGTAGACAGAGAGAAGCACACACGGCTCAGAGGTAATTGAAGATGGTGTGGGAAGCAGGAGGTTGGTAAAGGACAAGTTTGGTAGGTATATATTGGAGCTGAAACTTCAGCAACATAAACTGGGTAATTTTAATAACATTTGCAGGGATTCTTTTCAAGAAACAAAAATCAAAAGATGGTCATTTTTATTTTTTCTCTGTTGTAGTTTCTTGTACATGTACATTCCTACCTTCCTCCTATTATCATTGCACATTCCAATGTGAAATCCACTCATGTAAACGATTATGTGAGGTCTTTGACCTCAAATCGATTACCATGTAATGATCCCATCATTGAAAAATTGCTAACAGGCAGTTTCAACAAAATATAAAACTAAAACATAATTATTTGCTTTTGTATAGTTCAGTAGGATCAACGAACCTCAAATTAGTTTAGGGTCAAATAGGGACCGGGTGCTAAAATAGGTAAGGAGGGACATTGAGTAATTGATTGTACATTGTATAAAGTTTGTAATGAAACAATAAATAAAAATATTGACATACATCTATGAAATACAAACACGAATACGGATATAAACATGATACATGACACAAACACGAGATACGATATAAATACAGATATGAGAATACATCAAATTTAAAAAATTATAGGATACAGACATAACATATATATATATATATATATTAATAATAAAGTAAATTAAAGAACTTAATTTATCTATATATATAATTATAAAATTTTAAAAAAAGATTCATAATTTATTAATATTATTTTTTAAAATTTAAAAATTTATAGTATTTTAATATATGCTAATATTATTTTTATATATCATTTCTAATTTTTTTTAAAAATTAATAAATCGTGTCTTAAATGTGTCTAAATGTGTTCGAGACGTGTTTAAACATGTTCGAGAAATGTTCAAGCGTATTCAAGACGTATTCAAATAGAAATTTTTTTTTTAATCAGATACATTCAGACACATAAAATATATATATCATATGCACATCTTTGTGTTAAATATGAATACGTGTCCGACACAATTACACCATTCAAAAAAAACATATCCATACTTCATAGATATAGATTTAGTGACGTTATGGGTCGTATAGTGATTGAGGGGATAGTAAGTCAAATAAAATCAATAAATCCTGATTATGGGATATTTAGCAAGAGGGAAATTCTTAAGTAAATATTACTTACCACACTCCATTGTTAATGTAATATACACAATCCTGCACATATTTAATTTTAATGATGAATAGAGTGTCTATATTAAGCACCGAAAATGTGGCTTATCTGATTGGATTTAAAAATTTTCCGTTAAAAAAATTCCAATGAACAGATAATAATTCCAACTATTTGAGCTTTTCAAATGATTACAGATTTCCACGTAACTTTTTTCACTGGAGAAAATCCCTCTCGTACTGTAGGCAGATCCCAAGTGGGTGAGACATTATACATACTGTCACTCATTATACACTAACAACTGCCTTCTATTCTATCTGTTTGTGAAGAATCAAATTAAATTGCAAAAGAAAAAATAAATTAAATGGACGGTTAGAAGTTAGTATTGTAGGATCCTTGTTTAGTCAGTTGACTTGGTGAATTGGGACTCTAGCTTATACTTCTTCCCAATACGTTAGGAGCAACTTCCTAGTCAAAGATGAATATCACAATTCTTGGGATCGAGCCATGTAGCGTAGTTGAACTTACTTGACTGCAATCCAACACCAACAGTGGTTGTGGAGGCGACTCTTGTTGGGTTGGTAAGGCTAAATATTCTTTTTCCTCCAAATTCCAGTAGGAACACCATAACATACTGGAGATGCCCCTGTCAAGAAAGGGAGGGTGCAAACTTCACGCGCCTGGCCCATGAAAGCTCCAATTTTGCGTCTGTGACCACAGTTGTTCTTAGGTGAATCACTTTCAGCCAACTCTCGTAATTTCTTCCTTGGAACTTTCCTCTTTGCTTTACCCTTGCAGCCCTTCAAGTTCATGGCCTCAAATTCTTCTGATAAGTTGCACTGCAAGCATTCCATTGGAAGATCTGATCTTTCTTTCAACCACGCATCAAGCATAGCCTTACCAAATCGATCTATATCCTTGTCTGTCACTTCCCACAGATTGGCAACGATGGCTGGAGAACCAGCCAGCAGATATGACAGGGGAATGCCTTGCGGCGCATAGCTCCCATGTAAGGTCAACGAACCACTACTGCACCCCATCAGAAGCGTAGCAGCACATTTCTCTAGTTTCTGAATCTCATGCCTGGGAATGTACTGTGCTCCTGTGAAGACACATTCAGTCACCGTTGTTATAAATATATGACCCACAGCGAATGATAAATATATTATATGTATTATTTAAGATATTTCCTCAAGCTTTACCACTTCCATGCCCAAAATATATAAAAAGGTCATGGCTTTTCAATGCTGAAGCCAATTCTTTGACGGTGGGTTTGGAACCTGCCTTTCCCTGTAAAGTAACAAAACGAGAAAAGAAGACATAACTATTCAGTAGACGTATAGAAAAAATAATTAGCAGGAATACAAAATCCTGTAAAATTTATTCCCTGGTATTCTTATCAAATTCAAACTGCTAAAATACCTCCAGGTTTTGACCTCTAAACCAATTCTCAAATTCAATTTGAGTGCCACTGAGATCACCATCTGGGTTTAATAAATAAAAAGCATCCAGTGGATCTATCGAAGGAAAGGGTATTAAATTCCTTCCCACTTGTTCCTGATGGTCGCTGGCTTTATCAAGAACAGCAGAGATGATGCTAACTGAAGGCATGCGATAAACCTCCTGGTTTCTTAGTATGGGCAAATTTTCCCAGGGAAGCATCTGTCACGGTAGTAGAGCTTGTTATTGAAGTCGGTATTTAAAGATAAAGGGGTTAAGAACACAATAGGCTGTGGGTTTAGGCAACAATACATAAATAAGTACAGTTTTGAAAACATTAGCTAAAAAGGCATTTCCTTGCAGTTATCTTTTTCTTAAAAAGTGAGAGCCACAAATTTAACTCAGCAGCTGTGTTAAAGGACTACCAATCAAGAAATTATGGAATTGGAAATAAGCAATCCAATTATATCTGTTCAAAATACTGCTGCTTTGAATGTTAGTTATAGAGCACATATATCAATTAATTAAATCTGAAAGAAATGAAAACCAATACAAATTTTTACATAGAAGGTTGAAATGAATTTAAAAAAGTAGAAGCATTTTATTAATTAACCGTACCATATTACTAAATGATGTATTCTAAAGCATCCAAACAATAGAACTTAATGCTTAAAACTAATTCATGACTACATAATAAGAAAGTCAGAAGCACTTCACTTACCTGCACCTCATAATCCAACACAAAAATTATTGGCTGTCTATTTACAGAGTCATCCACTTCCAGCACATTTAATGCTTCATTTAATAGTTGAGAAGCAACCTCAGATGACATTTCAAATCCACTGGCCGCATTTAACAATATCCCACTCCTTGCTTCATCACAATGACCTACTTTAGCAATATAGCAGTCTTTCTTTAAGCGTAGCTGTGAAACCATTGTTTTTCCCTCACAAACATATTTGGAGCCTCCAAGAATAACTCTAAGAAGATCCTCATTTACATCCAATTTGCATTTAGATCTTAGATCATTCACAAGATTCTTAAGCACTGAGTCAAAATTCTTGCAGTTCAACCACTCTCCAAGAAGCAAGCATTTCCATGAACCAAACCATGAATCTTCAAGGTTCCTGGTAAGGTATGCCAATTGAACAAGAGATAATAATTAGTTTCTTAAAATTTAAAACTAATTCTATTCATGTCAATGATGTCATTGTACATAGTGCTATTTTAAATTTTTAGAATTCCTTAATAAAAAATAGATAAAGTGATTGTCATATTGAGTACAAGCTGTTCAACTATGGAGAAAGGATGCAAAATATGCAGGGCAGTAAGATAACACATTCTTAAATTTTGTTAATGCAAATCGACTATTGAAATCGTAGAAAGGTAGTGCACCTTTCTATGATTTCATATTGAGTACAAGCTGTTCAACTATGGAGAAAGGATGCAAAATATGCAGGCTAGTAAGATAATTCATTCTTAAATTTTGTTAAAGCAAATCGACTAATGATATCGTAGAAAGGCAGTGCACCTCAACAATTTATCAAGACGGTGATCAAGGTTTTTTCTGCGCTTCCACCATAACATCCTATTCTGTGTTGTATCTTCAAAAGGAGATAGTGTTGACAAGTAATTCTCTTCCAAAATTGTTTTGAATGCTGGAGCTACATCATCAACCACTGTAAAACCCCATGGACAATGCCAGTCTTCACTAGGTTTCTCACACTTATGAAGTGTGCCTGAACCTGTACTCAGATCATCCTCATTTGAAGCTGGTGATGAAAAGTTATAAATTACCTTGTTAAACTTTAAAAGGCTAATACTTATATGAGATGCTGTATGTATGTGTCTACATGAGCTAGATACCTTGTAAAATAGAATCCAGTGGCAGTAACATCACAACAGGTTCACTCTTAAAACTCAGTCGCGACACCAACATCCATGCTGGAACACATGTAGGATAAAGCAACAATTCCTGTAGTAAACTAGTATAATCATGTCCAAGCAAACTTATACTGATGATTGTTGTAGATGGAAGACCAGCCAAAAACTTTTTCACATATTTTGCAAGATCTACAGTGGTGTCAGGCACAGGCCTGTAATGGGAAGCAACACAGACAGAGAAAGCATTGCTTCAGGTTGTATGTCAATTGATTATTTGCTTTATTATGCAAGAAGAAGAACTGTTACCTGAGTAAGTCGAATGCGCCTTCTCTGATGCAAGAAGATCCAGTAAAATATGAACCCTGAAATTAAACTTGTGTCATTAACACTTAATGGGCTGTGCTTGTCACATACCACAAAAGCAGCAAATAACATTGAAATAGAAACAAGAAATCTTACTCGCCATAGTGTCAGTATTGACAATCAGCATTCATGTGTGCGTGCATGTGTGTAACTGTGTGTGTGTGTGAAGTGTATATGGGTCAGGATCAGTTAACACCTGCTGTATTTTGTGGGTCAAATGCATGTTTTCAAACTTTATTCATGGGTGTGTATTGTGTTAAATCTCACTTTGAGAGGCCTGCGAGAAACCATTGGGCCATTATATTAGTTGTGGGTTTACACAGACGCCAAACACAATCCTAATGGGCTCTTGCTTCAGTCCATTTGTTTTTAGCCCTCTTGTTGGACTTAAAACTTTATCAGATGCAAGATGCAACGTTTTTATCCAACAGTGGACTTTGCAAGAACTTCATTTTGTAAAATGTTATTTACTTGTGTAAGATTGATTTTGAATTACAATGTAGTCAAAGGATCCTAACTCTATACACTACTTCAGTTTCTACTAGGCAAGAATGGAGGGGCATGAAAAAGGATCACAGCAGCTCCTATAAAAAGCAAAAGCATTGTTCTGAAAACTAGACTTGACCAGCAACTCTGAACTAAAAACCTGGAACCAATCCAAAGTCCAGTTCAATCAGCCCCTAGGTCAGATATTTATGGCCTCTTACATTGTGGCCATTGACCATTGAATAGTCATATTCTGATATGTAAATTTTCTACAACAACAACAACAACCAAGCCTTTTCCCACTAGGTGAGGTCGGCTACATGGATCAAACGACGCCATTGTGTCCTATCATAAAATTTCATGTTAGATATTTTGTCATATATTCAATATAAATATGTCATTTTTAAACCCATAGTTTAACAAGAGTTCAACCATGGTTGAGCGATAGCAATCACTCTTGTACCATCTAGGCTGGACCCTCAACGATCTCATGACACGTACATAGCTTAGATGCAAGCTCTACAATGACTCATGCCTGTGAGCAGATTATACAAAGTCACATACTATAACATCAAAGTCAAAGGGCTACTTAGATGATGAAATAAACACAACCAAAAAGGTACTAATTTACTGAAAAATATGCATAATAATGAGTGAACAAATTCACAACGGAAATTTCCCAATTGCCAAACCAACAATCAGTGTTTCTTTTCAAAAGTCAAAGTTTATAATAGAAGCCATAGATAAAATTCCATATAATGATAAGCATGAAGATATGTTTCAGCATCAACAAGGGGTTGTACCTTGCATCTCCCAGTTAGATGTGAAAGAAACTGGTAAGTAAGATGAGTTCCAATAGAAGCTTGGTGGAAATACGATGCCCAATCATTTTCACCCAAAGCTTTGCTAAAAGATGACAGAGAAAATTGCTCACTCAAGGCAGAAACTATATACATCACAGCAAGCAATTTAGACACCTGTTGCAGCATTATTATCATACTAAGGTCATAACCTGCTCAAATGATAAAAGAAGAGGAACAAAGAAAGAGACCAAAAAGCTAAAAGTCAGGATTAAGCAACTCTACATGCATTTGCACTCCACAAAACACTGCAAGTGCATTACAGATAATCACTTAAGTATATCACAATCTAGACCTATATCTAGATCTGTTTTGCAATAAGTTACTAAAATCATATGTTCACATTGCAATAAGTGCCGATATTATTACCAATTCATACAGTGCAATCCAATAATCTAAACCCACCAATAAGCCATGAGACTTAATGCTTACAGCATAAATTTAACCATTAAAAAAATTTGAACTCCGGTGATTTTCAATATTTTCATGTGAAGCTTATAAGCAATGTCATGTAGAGGTGATATAGCTTAACTAAATTATCTGAAACTGAACCATATGGCCTTACGGATGCCAAATTGCCAATGGTAGGCTAAGAGACAATAGCTAAAACACAAGGTTACTTTAAAAGCCATTCTGTGGACAGAGGTTGTCCGTACCCCATTTCACTCGAATAGTTTTTTTTTTTTTAAAGATCACTAATAAATTAATGATCAAACACATGATAGTTGTAAAAGATAGAGAAGTTTGACCTTTTGAAAAATTACAGGAACCTCTCGAGAGAGTACAAAGGCTACCATTAGCCAAGAAGCCAGGTCTTCAAATGTGACGGAAGATAGATTACAGAAAATGTTCCTGTAAGGCAAAAGCAAAATGTCGAAAGCTTATGAAAGTTAGCTATACAAAGTTATGTTCCCAAAGCAGCAAACGTAACTAGGTAAAACTTTATAAATACAGCCCCTAGGGAGACACTGTTGTAGGAGTACAGAAAAGTAAACAATGACAATCTAATAAAGATTTCCATAAGAGCCAAATGGATCCGGCTGATGAGAAAATTAAAGAAGTGGATTCCCAAAAATCAATAATTTTTTATACAAGTGCTTGTCTTTTATCAAAATCATCTGTTGATTTTCCCATCAACAATTATAACCTCCTGTTAGACTAATGACCTGTAAAACTTTTCTAAAATACTTCTTTGCTAATGGGTGTAATCATTTTGTTTACTTTAGTTGGTAATATTTCAGTATAGAGGTATGGTTATCTACCTAATGACAGTGGGTATATGTCCTGTCATGACAGCATGGTATGGGCTGTGATTTTGACTATGTATTTCACTTAAATATGAATGAAACATGTAGCTATGTATGGTAATACAGCAAAAAACGAAAATTGCCCTGCTCTCCCATTTTCCTCTCCTCTGTTTATGGTTTCTATGTTTTATGGTTCTGCTGCTATTGCATGTTTTAACAGTGGTATCTAGAGCAGTGTTCTTATAGGCTGTGGGTCTGAATCAAGTAAAAATTGAGAGTTTAAACACTTATGAGTGATCAAATGGCTTCAGGGAGCAATGCTGTCTTTGCTGTTCCTCAATTTTCTGGGGAAAATTATCACATATGGGTTGTCAAAATGAGATCATGTTTGAAGTCTTTTGGCTTATGGGAGTATGTTGATGAAGACAAGCAAGTTCCACCATTGAGAGCTAATCCCACAATAGCTCAAATGAAGCAACATGAAGAGGAGAAGATGAAGAGGGAGAAAGCTGTTAGCTGTTTGCACTCAGCCTTGACAGATGATGTGTTTACAAGCATCATGCATCTGGAAACAGCCAAGCAAATATGGGATGAGCTGAATGAAAGGTATGCAGGTGATGAAAGGGTAAGGTCCATCAAGCTATTGACTCTTAAAAGAGAGTTTGAAATGCTAAAAATGAAGGAAAATGAATCTGTGAAGGAGTACACTTCAAAGCTGTCCCACTTGGTGAACCAAATGAGGTTGTATGGTGAGGTTGTGCAAGACAGCAAGGTAGTAGAAAAGATGCTGATCAGCCTACCAGAAAAATTTGAAGCCAAAGTTGCTGCCATTGAAGAATCATGTGATCTCAAGAAACTAACTATTTCTGAGATGGTCAGTAAGTTGCAAGCTCAAGAACAAAGGATTTCCATGAGAATGGATGATGTAACTGAAGGTGCATTTCAAGCTAGACATAAGGGGAAGCAATCTGGTCAGAAGGATCAAAAGAAGCAAAATTATAAAAAATGGGGTGATCAAAAAGGGAAAAGTAAGGTGGATGGGAGTTCAAGTGAATCCACAGCAAAGGACAAGTTTCCTCCTTGTCTAACTTGCAAAAGAACAAACCACATGACAAAAGATTGTTGGTATAAGGGGAAGCCTCAAATTCAGTGTAACCATTGCAAGAAGTGGGGACATAGAGAGAAGTATTATGGATTCAAGCAAAACCAATGTCAACCACAACCTACACATCAAGTTAACTTCTCCGATGAACAACCCCAAACTGAAGATCACTTGTTTATGGCTACTCAAGCATGTTGTTCAACTTCAAAGGATGTATGGTATGTAGATAGTGGGTGCACAAACCACATGGCAAGGGACTCAAATCTCTTCACTTCTTTGGATAAGGCTGTTAGACCCAAAGTCAAGCTTGGAAATGGAGAAATTGTTCAAGCTGAAGGGAGAGGTACAGTTTCAATTTACACTAGCAAAGGTCCTAAGTTAATTCATGATGTTTTGTTTATTCCTGACTTGGATCAGAATTTGCTTAGTGTTGCACAATTAATGAAGAGAGGATATTCACTTTCATTTAAAAATAATGGATGTATCATATTGGATTCTAATGATTCAGAAGTTGTTAAGGTTGAAATGTGTGATAATTTCCAATCAGTTTGAAACAAATGAATCAATCAGCACTTGTTTCCAAACATGATGATTCTGCACTATGGCATAAGAGATATGGTCATTTCAACATGAATGCATTGAAATTTCTGCAATCCCATGATGTGGTTAGAGACATGCCTGCAATAAGTTGTATTGATGATTTATGTGATGCTTGTCAACTTAGGAAAATGCATAGAAAGTCTTTTTCATCAGCAAATGTCACACGGGCAAAGAACAAATTGGAGCTTGTTCATACTGACTTGTGTGGTCCTATGAGTGTCCCTTCTCTAAGCCAGAACAAATACTTTATTTTGTTTATTGATGATCTGACCAAAATGACATGGGTGTATTTTTTATCAAGCAAAGCTCAAACTTTCAATGTCTTTAAAAAGTTTAGAGCTATGGTGGAGTCTCAAAGTGGCTGCAAAATTAAAATGTTGAGATCGGATAACGGGAAGGAGTATACCTCCAATGAATTTAATATGTTCTGCGAAGATATGGGGATTGTCCATCAATTGACAGTTAGCTACACTCCTGAGCAGAATGGAGTTTCGGAGAGGAAAAATAGAACGGTTATGGAGATGGCAAGATGTTTAATTGCAGAAAAGAAGCTGCCAAGAAGCTTCTGGGCTGAAGCTGTTTATACAGCAGTGTATCTCTTGAATAGGCTACCAACAAGAGCCGTTGAAGGGAAAACACCAATTGAGGCTTGGATAGGAGTGAAGCCTTCAGCCAAACACTTGAAGATTTTTGGATCAATCTGCTATGTTCATGTTGCAGCAGCTAAAAGATCCAAATTGGATGACAAAGCTGAAATGGGGATTTTCTTGGGCTATGCAGCAAGCTCCAAAGGTTATAGAGTGTACAACATGAAGTCAAAACAGATTGTGATCAGCAGGGATATTCAAGTTGATGAGAATGCATATTGGGATTGGGAAAATAATCAAGTAAAGAGAAATATAAATTCTGTACAGCAAACAACCACTCTTGATACACCTAATAACCAGAAGCAAGCTACAAATGAGAATGAAAATGAGATAGCTGAATCCGATTCTCCAGTGCTAAAGACCAAGTCCTTGGCTGAAATTTATGAAAAATGCAACTTTGTGGTGAATGAGCCTTCTTGTTTTGAAGAGGCTTCAAAGCTAACAGAATGGAATGATGCAATGAAGGAGGAGCTGACTATGATCAACAAAAATGGTACTTGGGAACTCACTTCAAGGCCCAAGGACAAGCATGTGATTGGTGTTAAATGGGTTTATAGAACAAAGTTAAATCCTGATGGTTCCATTCATAAGCACAAGGCTAGACTTGTGGTGAAAGGGTATTCTCAAATGGCTGGAGTTGATTATGGTGATACATTTGCACCGGTTGCTAGGCATGAAACAATTAGATTGATTGTTGCTCTATCAGCTCAATATGGATGGACAATCCTTCACTTGGATGTTAAATCAGCCTTTTTAAATGGAGTTCTACAGGAAGAAATTTATGTTGAACAGCCTGCTAGTTTTATTGTTGCAGGTCATGAAGACAAAGTTTATAGGCTTCATAAAGCCTTGTATGGGTTGAAACAGGCTCCAAGAGCCTGGTACAGCAGAATTGACTCACACTTTCTGCAAAATGATTTCAGGAGGAGTCAAAATGAGCCTACTCTTTATGTGAAAGATTGTGGCAATGGGAAGAAAGTTGTAGTTTCACTTTATGTAGATGATTTGCTGGTTACTGGTGATGATATTGATGAAATTGGCAATTTTAAAAGGAGTATGCTGCAGGTTTTTGAAATGACTGATCTTGGAGTGATGAGGTATTTTTTGGGAATGGAAGTACACCAGCTTGATGATGGAATCTTTCTCTCACAGAGAAAGTATGCCAATGATTTGCTGAAAAAATTCAAATTGGAGAGTTGTAATCCAGTTTCAACTCCTCTTGCTGTAAATGAAAAGCTCTCCAAGGCTGATGGTGATGCAAAGGCAGATGTAACTCAGTACAGAAGTTTAGTTGGCTGCCTTCTTTACTTGACAGCAACTAGACCAGATTTGATGTTCTCTGCTAGTTTGCTTTCAAGGTTCATGCATTCACCAAGCTTAACACACTTTGGTGTAGGCAAAAGAGTGTTGAGATACCTTAAAGGTACTGCTGATTTTGGCATTTGGTACAGCAAAAGTGATGGAAAGCTTGAAGGCTTTGTTGACAGTGATTGGGCTGGATCTATTGATGACTCTAAGAGCACAACTGGGTATGTTTTTTCACTTGACAGTGGAGTGTTTTCATGGAACTCCAAAAAGCAAGATGTAGTTGCTCAATCCTCAGCTGAAGCTGAGTATATTGCTGCAGCAGCTGCTTCGAATCAAGCTATTTGGATTGGAAAGGTACTAACTGATTGTAATCATGTGCAAATGGAACCTACTCTGCTATGATGTGACAACAAATCAGCCATATCTATTGCTAAGAACCCAATTCAGCATGGGAGAACAAAGCATATCAATGTCAAATTTCATGCCATACGAGAAGCGGAGCAGAATAGAGATGTTCAATTGATGCATTGCAGGTCTGAAGAGCAATTGGCAGACATTCTTACTAAGGCACTTCCATGTGCTACGAAGCAAGCTGGGAGTCTTTAAGAAAAGTTTTAAGGAGGAGTGTTAGACTAATGACCTATAAAACTTTTCTAAAATACTTCTTTGCTAATAAGTGTAATCATTTTGTTTGCTTTAGTTGGTAATATTTCAGTATAGAGGTATGGTTATCTACCTAATGACAATGGGTATATGTCCTGTCATGACAGCATGGTATGGACTGTGATTTTGACTATGTATTTCACTTAAATATGAATGAAACATGTAGCTATGTATGGTAATACAGCAAAAAACGAAAATTGCCCAGCTCTCCCATTTTTCCTCTCCTCTGTTTATGGTTTCTATGTTTTATGGTTCTGCTGCTATTGCAAGTTTTAACACCTCCATTCTTTACTCTATAAATTGCACCATGCACTTGGAGGATCTTTTTCCAAGCACAATATGTGCAAGACCCAGACATTTTCAGAAAGCACATCATAATGTACTGTCATATACATTGCCTGTCACAACTCCATTATTGCTGATCTGAGAGGTGAGTTAATGATAAACATTTTGGATGCCAATGTCTACCTAAGTACCTATAAATTTGTTTTCTCATGAAAAAGGAAAGTAGGTCTGCAGGCTTCAATCTATGAAACATAATAGTTAGTACAAATACCTCGTAACCTTGGAATGATATCTCTTCAAAGAATACCAACATATGTCATGAACTATTTCTGCACGTTCAATAGCAAATACATCTCCTGGAATCTCTTTTGCCACCAAATGATGAAAATAATCTAGAGAAATAGAAGAAAACGTGTGGTAGAACGGGTTTCTGCTGGTCAGAACTGATATGCTTCTTAGAAGAATTTTACATGTTTCATCAATTTGACCAGGATATGCAAAGCATTTCACTGTGAATCAACAGTCATATTAGAAAAAGAAGGAAGCATACAACTCTATGCCATAAATAAATACATGACTCAGACCTCAAAGAAGAGAGAAATTTCTCAATTATATAATATAAAGCAAATTACAAGTCTGTCAACTCATATGCACTTTCACATTCCTGGAAGTCTGCAAAATGCATGCAGACCAATATTTCCAATTTTAGTACAAGCTAGTTATTGAAGCAATCTCTAATCTAGTGAAATGATGGTTTGTGCTTGGAAATTATTCCTGTCTGTTATCATTCAGCTCATAATGATTGCTACTCAATCTTACCTTCTTTACAAAGAATTCTAATCCCTATAAACAAAACAATTGACTTAGCGATTAACCCAATACCCTGCGGTTAAAATTAATTCTACATCAATCATCCAAACAAGCACATACTCTCATTCCATGCACAAATCATATTATCCCTCTCTCATCACAGCAGCTATTTAATGTTTGTTAGGGAAGACAGAGAAAATGAACCCATGATTTATCAATTTCAAATGCTTATATAAGGCTATAAGCATCTGTAGCCATTACCATAATGCCTACCCAAGCCATAATTATCCTCATTTTTAATAAATTATTATTACGTTAACAGCCGGTAGAGGCTTTTCTTCACTTACCACATCATCTTAACTAGGTTTCTCTAACAACTTTGAATACAATAAATATCACAACCATTTCAGTTGTCTAGAGCCTCTAACCAGTTTCAGTTTTGCTATTTGAAAAAGTATAGCTCCCATTTCCCAATATCATCATGTAATCCAATATTAGTTCATGTGTCTTTAATCTTATATTAGTTATAAGCTAGGACTATTTGTCAAGCACAATGGAAGATCAAGCAATGCAACAGCCTTTGAATAAAACATTTCAAACAAAATGCCAAAAAGAAATCTTCGATCTTGGATGCTTGACTGTGAGCAGCCTAGCCCATCAATTATATTGAAAAAAGTGCACAAAAGCAACAGCAAATACAACAAATAATTACTAATTTCATATTCATTTCCAATGGATGTACACATAGCTCTTGAACTGGTAGCATTCAAAGTAAGCAAAAGCACATTGTCAAGATTTGTGAAAGGCAATTCTCAAGAGTTTACTTTACTAGTTTACTCATAAAACAATACCATGTAAATGCAACATATCTTGAAAGAAATCGAGAAGCACTGGCTGTAGATGTCTATTGAACAATGCATGCATTCACACAAGAGCAGAGTAAAAACAAAATATGAAATGGCACTCATACCTACTCGAGTGAGTAGCTTCATTGAAAGTTGCCTCCGGACAAACTCCCATTTAAGATTAATAAAATCATTTAGCAACCCAGATTTCATAACCTCAGAGGGAAGACAATGCCAACACCTCATTTTGGAGAAAACGCAAGTTATTGCACACCTTGAAGCAACAGTGCAACCTATCCTGTTCAAAATTGACTCCTTCTGACTAAGCATATCAGATGGATCAGAAATATGATTCCCCTCCAGACTTTCACGGACTTCTGATTTGCTAGAAATGCTTATATGTTGGTTCTGTGAAGATCGATATCTAGAACGAGTTATCCTTGGTTTATCCTCAACTACTAAGTTTGGTTCCTTTCGTAAAACCTTTGCTGCATTCTTAGTCTTCCTATTTTGTTTTGCTCCAATCTTGGTTTCTGGCCATGCTTTCATGGATTCCATTACATTTTCACCAGCTTCATTTACTATAAAGCAAGTACAAGTCTTACCAGCACCACATTTTACATCTGGTGCTGTTTCATCACTGTCATCTTCAGGACAGCTAAGAGGGTTTTTCCACTCAGAAAGATTTAATTTGTCCAGAGCTGATGTATACCAACTTTTTGCAGTCATTTCAGAAATAACCCCTGTACAAGTGTTAAATTTACTTTGACACAAATCTCCAAGATACCGATACAGAGTCACTTCAAGTATCAATTTACACTTTGAGCAACAAAATGTTGTGCTGCAATCCTTTAAAATCCGCTCAGAACTTTGAAGTTCCTTTTCTGCTAAATCCCAAAGTCTTTTCTTAACATACAGTTTTCCTAGCAAATCACACCACAAAGATCGCAAATCAATTTCATACCCATCAGAGAATGAAAACTTATCAATCCAAGGGGGGAGAAAAGGCTACAAGTAACTTTCATACCTAATAGGGAAGAGAAAGCAACCATAAACAAAGGCAACTGAAGTGAACAGGATATAGCTTTCCCCCACCGAAGATAAGTTTCAGCCTCAGCTCCATCTCCAATCATTTCATGGATTATCCCTACCTGCATGTGTACATGAAATTGAAATTCGGCACATAACAGGTCTCCACCAAATACATTTAATTCCATATATGAGAAGGATGACGAGATAGAAATCAAACCTGAAGAGTACTCTCAAGATAACACTGCATAATTTTCCATGGACTAAGATAACTGTCTTTCAAGTCCCATGATATGGAATCAAATAGAAAAACTTCCCTGGCAACTGATATGTTCACTCCAATTTTCTCAACACCATCCCTAAGATTCTGTGAGAAATCAACCATTACATAGTGTTCTTCATTCTGCTGCTGAACATTATGTGTAAATTTTCCTTGGAAGAGTTTGGCATGTAATCTATGAGCTTCTTTTGCAAATGAAAGAGCCTAATAAGTAAAAGATAAAGAAATACCATAAGTTGGGAAACAATGTTAAGGCCAAAGAGATACAGACCAAAAAAATAATATTAAAGTATGTCTTTCATTGGTAGGCGATTTGTAAGTACCATTATTTGCATGCCCTGATCTTGGAATGGAGCAACCTCCCCTTCCCCTAAACTTTTTCTTTACCAAAAGAAAAAAATAATACAAGAGCCCGGTAGCTTACAATGCAAGTAAAATTTTAATATGAGGACTTGCTATTTTATCTTTAATTACTAACTTAACATTCATTTAATCAACAATTAATCCTTTTGCAATCAAAACAAACCAGCAAGTAAGGAATGAAAAAAGCTTGACTTATAAGGAAAATACAATTCCTTTCATGAAGGAGAAGTCAATTTGAATTGAAAGAAGCTAGGACACATGCCCACCGCCAATAGACAAACAATTTTGAAGTTTAAAAATTTAATGCTTTGCTTTTAACGAATTAAATTCTGCTTGGTTAAATAGGTAGAAAATGGGAAGGAGGAAAGTGAAAATGTATTTGGACATAATTAAGTCTAGATACATTATAATTTTTTACATTCTTATTTTTTCATCTAGACTTCATTGTGTCCAAATATATTTTCACTATTCACCTACTCAACCATGTAGACCCATAGAAAAAAGCACTGATCAGTTATTACATTAAAAAACCCAAACCATTTTTAGTTAAAACAAGAAAACTACATAGGAGTTGAAAATTAATCACCAATTTTAACTTTTGCGGTCTCTCACACAAACAGCACCACTTGAGACAAATACAAACATGTTGCAAATAGCACTGATCATTAGTTTAAAAGTTAAAGGGCTATTTATCAGTAATATAATAATTTAAATCGAGACCAATGCTACTTACCTCTATTAACCGTCCATTTGCAATGAGTCTTGGGCACAAATCATAGTAAAGATACCCAGCAAGAAAAGTAGAATGACTTGGAACAGGAACCTAGGAGAAGATTAACAGAGAACAGAGTGATGATTGTGGATAAAAAGAGAGTATGATAAATTCTGTCTCAAAAGGACCTTACATTTGAAATCAGTTCAACTGCAGCTTTTTGAACTTCATCAACTGTGATGTCTGTTTGAAAAGAGCTCCCATGACTGCAAGAATTTCTATGAGAGCTAGCAAACAAAAATGAGAAATTCTGTTGAAACCCTACTAATGATGATTGGTTTCCCTGAAGATAACGTATCCAGAAATCAATATTCAAAAGTTCACTAAATTGATCCGATGAATTCAGGATGAATGCTTCATTTACAGGCGAAACACAAAGGGTGTGACTTAGCCTTCTACTTTCCCACAGTAAGGTCAACCATTTCTCAATTGAGACATTCTTCAATTTAAACATTCTAATCACAAGCCGATATGCGTCACTGGAGAGTTCCATGAAACCCTGAAGTTATGCCATTGAAACCAAAATACTGTCATTATAAATCTTACACAAACTACAGAAACAAAAAAGATTAAATAAGAAAAACAGACCTTCAATTGTAATAAGTCAATTATGTTATAGAGTAGAATCATTATATTGTCAGACAGTGCAGAACACTCTCCCTCTTCAAAGCAATCAAGACAAGACATGCTCAGCCATAGATCCAAAGCAGCCTTGGCATCTTCAAAGATTTGCTGCTTAATGTACAAAACAAGCTAAGCTTTTTTTGATAAAAGAAGAAATTCTTTACGACAAAAAGAAAATGATTACAAAGAGATAGGCCTAGGATAAGGGATCCTCGTTAAAATAATAAGAAAATATAAACAACAAAGAACAAAGAAAACATCAATGAAGCAAAGTTACCCAATCCCTCAACATATCTGTAAGGGAAACCAAGCAAAGCTTTAGCAACAAGGAAACTGTCAATTTTAACATAAAAAAATTGATGATGACATCATGAGTGTCAAATCCCCACCCACAAAAAAAAGAAAAAAAAAAGAAATCAGAAATAGTTTAATGAGATAGTGGAAATTAATAACATATGTTTTAGTACCTTTGAATTAGGTTCAGCTTCCTGGGTACATAGTGCACGCAGGCAATATGCCACAGACAACTGATGATCAATGGGATTTTTATTGGTACACATCTCACCAGAAATCTCTTTCTGTTGAAGAGGAATTACTTCATATTAATGACATATACATCTCCAATGCAAGTGCTTTACAGATAATAGAGGTTAGATATTTGAGGGAGACACAAGAACCAAACAGCTTACCATAATAGTTATTGCTTCCGACAGACACTGAATGCAGTCCCTGAGACCACCTATGCCACAGACCCTTAATGCCTTTGCCTTTCTCACTAGAGTTTGTGCCTTTTGAAAACAACTATCTGGAGTGATATATATATCTTGCAGGAGGAAACCCGTGATTTTCATTTGCATTTTCTGACAGAATTCTGGGTATTTAAGACTCATTTCCTCATATGCAGTAAGTTCCTAAACAGGCATCAAGAAAAAAGAAAAGATACACATTGACAAATAGGTCCAATACACATAAAATACAAAGCAGCAAAAATGTGATGAAATTTTTTATGCAAAGGAAATATCTGCTAAGAAGCTGCACCTGCTCTAAGATCATGCCAATCCTCCTCTTTGACAATTCTATAGAAGATGACAGCAGACAGTACAAGGTAAGAGAATCAACTCTCTCATCCACATGCTTAGCACGTTTACATTCTATCTGCATACCGTATCATAAAACAATCAGTGGAAAGAAGTAAACTTAAACAGAAAACTAATAAATACTTAAAACTAAATGCTTTGAAATGTTACCTTCACCCACTGCTTCACTATAGGTATAGGAGCTGGCAGCCTCTCAAACAGATCTTTAGCAGTGGACCAATTTTTAAGGATCTCAATCATTTTCTTTCTTATCTCAAGACTGTTGATGTCATAGAGAATATCTAAAAGTAGAGCACTTCTTGTGCAAACCTCCATTACAGACTCTTTCAATGCACCTTCCGACAGATTACCACAATGACATTTAATACAGAGCCAAGATGCTTGACAACACAAGTTTAGAACCTCTGAAGCCTGTAGGGATATGTTCATACATAAAAACAAAAGGAAAGTACTTTAGCAAAAAATATGACATTCTTATTATTTCCTTTCAGATACAACCCTTTCACATTCTCATTGTTCATCCATGATCTAAATATCTGTACTTCTTTAGTTAGTTTTCCAGAGTCAACATCAATGGCAAGAATATAGCAGTCCTACATGACTGGAGGAGCTTTTACTCATAGCTAATGTATGTTTACTTTTAGTCTTTAGATACAACATTTTTCAACCATTGGTTCATTACTAATTGCTGTGGTTCTTTTGTTTTTGAACCTATAAAAACCATTATTGGGTCCTAGCAAGTAATTCTTTAATAGAGTGCCAAAGATGGGTTGATTAAGTGATCTAAAATTTGATTCTTACCACCCAATCTTATAACTGAAGTTTCAGCTCAAAGTAGTGTGCACCTTCAGTACAAGGTGGTTGTTTGCCAGTTGCCACATTCCAACCCTAGTGGCCTTTAAGGAAGGCATGGTAGAGTTAAAAAATCCCATTCGTGGTCCCTTATTAAATACATGAAGCTTTCACGCTAAACTGATTCTTTAACAATATGTATCAAATAAGATTTATGGAGTGGTTCTATCTATATTCCATGGCATACTTCAGCTTTAACAAGAAGTCCAATCCTCTTACTAACAGCTAATGGCTTCTAACAAGTGATAAAACTTCTAGTACTGAAACCAGTGGAATAATATTGGTTCACCGTGACCAGGAGCATCACGACATATATCTCATGAACTGCTTGTGGAACTATCTCAAGAAGCAAATATATGATGTTTCCATGAGATATTATCACTACATAGCAGATTTCAATAGAAAATTGGAAATGGAATACCTCTTTTGGTTGCTTGTTTCTGTACAAAACTACAGCAATATTGTAAAGACAAGCAATTATGTATTTTATTCCTTCAATTTCAATCCATTTGCTAGCAATGATCTGCTTAATTAATTGTGTGCTCTCCTGAAATATGGACAAAAAACTAATTAGTTTCTCAAAACACAAGATCTAATCACATTCTGCTAAATAGTTTAGAAATTCTAGAATGCATTTTTTAGTGGGAAAAACATTATAATAGAAATGATAACACTTAAGAACATTTCATGATAACAAGGAGAACCTGGAGTTTAAGATTGGCTCTGATGGAAAGGGTGAAGGCTGCTAGAGCTACATTAAGCACTGTTCTGCTCTTTTCATCAAATCCATCTCCATTCTTTTCAGATGTAAAGCTGCAGCCAGAATGAAGTGAGATTAAGGGTGTGTTTGGTATAGATTAAGATTAGCTTTTTTTGGGGGAAAAGCTGTTGTAATAGTGTTTAATCATGTTTGGTAAAATTAGCTTCAACTTTTGCACGAAATTCAATGTAAAATAAAAGCTTTTTAAAACTAATTTTCATAATGCTGAAAATTGAAGCTTATGATTTTAACTTATAGATTATTCATTACATTTTGATATGTAAACACCATTTTGTCCTCAATCAAATAATTTTTTTAATTATTCTATACCTATTTTAGTAATTTAATGCATAAAAGCAATTCTTTTTTATATCATCCAAACGAATCAGATTGGTTTAAAATCGCTTTACAGCTAATGCATCCAAACATAAAAATAAATCGATTATAGCTAAAAGCTTTTATACAATAATCGATTACTAAGCATAATCAAATTTTTACAGCTTTTCCAAACACACACTTAGAGATTTATCATAAAAAATAGCACAAGATGACATAAACAGAAGGTCTAATCTTTCAAACTTGTTGACATATCTTATATAGGAACACAATGGCTAAAGGTATGCTCTTAGAAACTACTCTTCAGTATTAATGTGACAAGTGAAAATTCTAGTATAAAAATGAACAGGTCCACATAGAAGATAAGTGACAAGAGGAACAAGAACTCTTTTGTTTCTGTAGAAGTGAATAGCTGACATAGAGTAAAATAAAATAGAAATATATATAGGCCAAGCAGGCAGGACTCCACTCTACCAAAATAAACCAAGAAGGAGGAGGCAACCAAGAAAACACTACATAGTGTTTCTGAAGGAGATACTCCTGTACACCTTGAAAATATTGACTGTTGTGTTTATTGTATCAAAAGTCAAAGATAAATTAATATCGTCCAAGTGATGTAAGAAATGAACTACAATACTTTATTAAGAATTCCATCACCTTTTTATCAATTTGCATTACTCATATACAAAATTAGCCTGATTCAGAAGAAGAGAAAGAGGACTGCACTTTATAACAATGAAACTAACCACACCTAACAGGAACAAATTGGTAATCTATGTGGACTATCATTAACCCATATAAATGTATAATTACTTTTTGGATATTTCACTGGGCATACCTTGGACTAGAAAGAATAAGATGACAAAGGATATGGAATGCATCTTGGATGGCAGACAGCATAGTCATAGCAGAAGCATAGTCCTCTTCAGTGACTAACTGTTTCCTTTCTGAATTAACTGATTTAGCAAGCAGTTGGCATAGAAACTTCAATGCCTCTAAGTAAAATGGCAGGTAAGTCATAGAAACCTCACAATCAGAACTTGAGAATGTGCATGCTTGACCATCAAAACGTTGGTCTTCAACACTGGATGACATACAATTACTTTTGCTGCAAATATGCAAGGAACCAAGCAAAGCTGGTGAACTCAGCAGTATTTTCTCATTTTCAATTAAAGTTCCAAGCAAACATTCAAATTTTGCACTCGGAGAGTATGCAAGATCTCCAGCTCTGGACCTCAAATTACAACTAACAAGGAGCAACCCAGCAGCATAAAGCCTCAGTATTGAATTAATGGGTATCATAACCTGCCAAACTACTTCAATCAAAGTGGAATACAAAACATTGACAATAGCTGCACATATGAAAAGTGCACACAAGAAACCTTTTGCAGAAAATACCTGTTTAAAATGTACTGCTATTTTGTTCAGATATGCTGCAAATGTACTACAAAAACTTGCATTTGCAGTCTGACATTTATTGACACAATAATATACGAGTTCAACAAACTCTGTTCCAGTATTTCCCTCTTCAACCTGAAAGGATAAATATAATTGATGAATATAAGAAGCAATAACTCCAGCAATATAATACCAAACTCTAAATTTTATTATTTCATTAGAAAGCAAACTAAACTAGTAACCAAAAAACATGGTCTTACCCAAAAAAACTCGTCAAATGAACAAAATAAACCTGTAAATCTTCTAAATATGTCTAGTCTACAAATGATAGAATTTTAAACACCCTAGGAAGCTTAAATGATGATAGGACAAGCCACACAACCCAAAATGGCTAGGCTAAGTAGCTGTGCATGGTTACTTGTTGTTATGTTCTTTAGTGCTTACAACTTAATGACATTCCATCTATGAGGAACTTGGGGTATTGCAACATAAATACAAATGGCTTCATGTCAGGTTCAAATTATGATCCAGAAACATTGAATTCCAGGCATAGAGTTTGATGGACATTACCTTGCACTCACGAGCAACACAATCCAATATATCCATGATATATAAGGATTTATTCTCCTGCAGCATGAACAGCGAGGAGCATATCCTGTGGGCAATCTGTATTTAAAATTTTATCAGGATGGCAACTGAAAGATTTATTGATGCATATGTCGAAAAGTTGAGAACTGGGTTACCTTGTAGACTTGATCTTTAATTGGAGATTTCACATACTCAGTCAATGTCATGCAGCAGAACGTAACTACCAAATCTCTATCGGAAAATGTTGTCTTCCCCAATAAATTTGAAGCACATTTACCCAAATGAATCACTAACATCCTGTGCAACTTCTCATACGAATTGGCATCTAATCCCCTGAAATGGATAAAAAGGTGTTGTAATAGCTTTTATCAGTCCACTTCCAGAGCATGTAAGGCAATTTCGGCCTAAACAAAAACTAATACCCAAATGAAGGCTGTCTTAGAAAGCATTTGAAAATACAACTCAGGCTTTTAAGACAAGCGACAGATGAAACCACTGTTTGAGTTGAGACAAGCAGTAGCTTTTTCGTGCAATTATGTAAGGTATCACCCTCTCTTTGATAATTTGGATAGTCTTTGGGCACACTAAGAAATTATTATTAACGCTACAACCTAACAACAAAATACAAAAAAATAGCGCCAGCAACGATAAACGTTGACATACCTGAGCCATGGCCTTACTTCCTCCACCAAATCAAGCACCCTCCTGAAGTGCCCATCCTCTTTACCCGTGCCCATGGCTGCACACCTCACTAGGGTCACCACAATCTCTACGACCAACAAGCATAAATCTTTATCATCTCTACCGCCCTTATCTACTTCGGGAAGAATCTTATCCTTCCGCTTCACCGATTTCAAGGCAAAACCAGTTGATCGAAGCTTCTCTAAAACCCGTAAACCCTCGGCTTCGGCGTCCTGGACCCGCCCACACGCCTCAAAGCAGTGCATCAAGCGAAGTCTCTGGAATTCAACCAGGAAGGGCTTGGAAGCCAATTGAGAAGACACAGCGTCCAAGCAATCCAAGCAGAGACTGTAAATCTGGAACAACTCGAGCAATACGGCGCCGTGGGCTTTGGATTTGGAAAGGTCGGGGAGGCGTTTGGGGAGAGTGGATAAGGAGGCGTTGAGAAAGGGAAGAAAGCGCTTGGCAAGGGATCGGATTAGGGTTCGGTCGTGGTTGGTGTTCTTGGTTGGGTTGATATCTGCGAAGGGACGGAGGTAATCGGAGACAAGGGCGTGGATGCCGGTGGAATCGGAGGATTGGAGCTTGGAGATGAGGAATGATTCGTTGGCGGAAGCCATGGTGAGAGAGACAGTGATAGAGAACTTGAATGGATGAAGATTAAAGAACACTGCGATTCTGCGAAGCAACAGTGAAGAGATGAATGAAGAATGAGAGAGAGAGAGAATGAAGGAAAGTGGGAGCTTAATTTCGAAGGCGCCAATACAGACCGCCCTTGGAGTTTTATTTCAAACTTGCCGGAATGGGGGCGCACTTACATAACGGTCCTTTTTTTTTTCCCCTCAAATAAAAATAAAATAAAATAAAGTAGTACTAATCATAGAACTAAGTCAAGTTCGATAGACTAATCCGAATAACTTGACAAAATAAATGAGTTGGACTAATAAATATTAGTCTAAAATTAAAAATAATCCGAATGAATCGGTCCACAATGAATTGGGCCAGCTCGATCCATTTACATTTAAAAGAGGCGAACTAAATTAACATACTTACATGGCCCAATCTAATTTGGTTCAAAAAATGCTCCGACCCATTTATTTTGACAGCTCTAACTAGTCGGCTAGAATAAGAATATGCCCGACTAGAATGAGGTGGCAAATTTTTTAAGTGATATGGTAGACTTTAATTACATGTCATTATCTATAATTAATATTTTTTAAAATAAAGGAAGATGATATGGTTACTGCAACTCGACGGAAAAGAAAATCCACTTGAACTCTTTTTTTTTAATATGATTTCTTTGTGATTTGGTGCTTTCTCTAGTATCTTTGCATTTAGAGGGATTTTGAAACCCTTTTTAAGTGGATCAATAAAAATAAGACATTTGGATAAATAATGTTCATGTTACTAATGAATAATTCTTTTTCTTTAGAAGGCCTGATAAATTTTTCACTTTATAGTTTAATCCTAAGGACCATTTAATAAATTTTTAAAACATTAATATTAGTTACTACTAATCACTGATTATTTGGGTTAAAAATTGTGATTGAAATTTACTGTTTAATAATTTTCCCCATCTATGAACCCTAAGTCCTAAATTTCTCACCATTGTACAAACCCTAAGTCCCAAATTTTCCATACATGCTATGAACCTGAGCCCCAACTTTCACACATTACTTTCGTCTCCGTCTGGTTGCTCCATCTCCGTTTGAAAAGAAAACGACATTGGATTACCAAATCGCGCCCCACCCAATCGAATCTCCACAAAGCAATCTTGACCATTACATGTTCGTTTTGGAACTGTGATTTTCATTTGTCTGTGGTTTTGGAAGTACTCATGTTGCTAATTTGCTTTTTCATATTGAATTTGATTGCCTCTAACTTAGTTTTGTAAACCTAGTTATTTGGTATATTGAATTCATGGGAGTTCTCTTTGAGATTGTGTTTCTGTTTGGGACTTTGTTTTTAAATTTTTCTAATTTATTAAACTACAAAAGTTAATTCACGTCATGTTATGGTGAGTTTAATGTTTTAGGGACTGGCTTAGTTCATTAGAGTATAGAAAAACTTCTCTCTTGTGTTTTTGAAATTTTGCCTTAGGAGTGGAATTTAAAGTTTAGTAGTGCTTTTCTCTTTACATTGCTTTTAGAAATTGAACTTCGATAGTGTCAGAATGCAATATAAAACAGGTTGTTCTACTGCTGATAAATGTTTCTTTGAGAAATAAATGCCATAATCTGAAATTTTCCAATCACAAAGTCTTTTATTAAGATCCTTTTTTTTCAGTAGAGGTGCATAAGTTCTATTTTGCTTAGGATATTATATAGGTTCTGAATTGTATTCTAGCATTGTATTTTTGCATTAAATTTCATGGTCCCTGCCTTGCTTGGAATCACTTAGTGAGGAAATGCAGTTCCTTAAAATATAAATAGTGAGAGTTTTATCATAACATGGTGTTATCAAATTCAAATAGGGAGGCAACATTTCTATCTGCATGCACTTTTCACTCATTCAATATTATATTTAAGGAAAATTTGTTCCACCCATAAGGTAAAAGGCAATTTACACATATAGTAGCTCCTATAGCCTGCTTACTTAGTTTTGTTTCTCTTTGCCTTCTAATATCTTCAAACAGAGGATAACCTATTAGATTTTTGAAACTCTACACTTCGAACCTTTGTCAAAGTCATTCATAATTCTTCACCTGCATATAATTAGAAGGCATGTTCAATATCTTCTTCACAATCCTTGTTTTTCATTTTGGTTATTAGTTGTCATCTCTGTTGTTATATAATGTGAATGCTAATTGCTTGCAATAAGATTAGAGAACTCTAGGTCTCAGTATTTAAGATAAATTATTCTTTGCTGGTGCCATCTGGTTGTTCTTGCTGAATTTAAGTTCGCAGAATCAGATATGCACTTCAAATATTGAATCATAGTCTCAACTTGATGCTTATGTTCTGTTTTTGTTTCATTTCATAGCCTTCTGGCATTTCAATGATGACACAACAATCATCAGAGGAGTTGGAAAAAACATGCAAACTCAGGGCATCATGTGAGGAAGAATAGTGAATATGTTAGATTGGTCAAATCTGATGAACTGAGGGCTGTTGAAAATGAAACATTGCAGCCTTAAGCAGAATCAAGACTTAATTCTTTATGGTGATGGATGAAAGCCTTTTTATGGTGCTTTGTCATCATTGTAATTGGTTTTGTTCTTCTAAAATGGGGAGTGCTAATTGTTCTTGAAAAGGTAATTCCTTTTTACAATTATTAAAGGGTGCACAGTTGCTTTTCTTAATGTATCATGTATCTTTATTGAGAAGGTGGGCTTTCGCAATTCCTGTTCAGAAATTAACCAATATTATAGTTATTTGGCTGATATGGATTTATTGATGTTGATAAAGTTATGGCATTCGATGCATGTCACTGTCAAGCTTCTAATATCTTTAATTGAAATATTATATATGACAATTATATTTGAAGTTAGGCAATTTTCTTTGCATCATATTTTTATGTATTTGGTTATTTGCTATTAGTTTAAATAGCTATTAGTTTCGTGCTCTCTCCCAATTACATAAATTACATGGCATTAGTGTAGTTTACTATGCTTCTATCCAATGTGTTGAAGAATTTTTTGGTGAACTAAATTGATATATGGTCTCATACTGTCAAAATTATGTGACATAATTTTAGACTATGAAAATTTATGGGATTTTAGAATGATAACACCATTCCATTGCTATTTGACTTGATAGCTAATTAGTTTGTTGTTTCATGAATGAAGTTCAGTACAGCAAAAACAATGACTCTTTTCCTTTTGCCAAGTTTGCTGACATTTTAAAGTCCTTATGGTAATAAACTTGAAGAGATTGGGGGATTGCGTAAATATTAATATTTTGCTATTGCCTATGGACAAGCTTAGGCCTTAGCTTCTATATTGTAATTCTTGTGGAATGGCATACATTCTAGATGGATTCTTAAAACATTTGATTTATTCATATTTTGAAGCTTTATCTTTCTAAAATTTTTATTGTAAGTTCTTTACCCAATGATGGAGTGGGAAGCTATTGCCTTTAGCCATCCAGTTCTTGCCCTTGTAATTGTTGCTCTGCCTTTATGGATGCCAATGTAGCAATTAGTAACCTATGTAAATCTAACATCGAGAATTGGAAAGTGTTTGTTGTTTGGAATATTGTGTCTCCGTTGAGGTTGCTATCATTTCCTGATTCAGTTTGGTTATAGTTTGGATTAAACTGTGTATCAAAGCTTATATTGCAAAGGCCAGCTATCATCCTCCTGTTATACTAGTCTCTATGCTCATGTGATGAGACCATACCATAATTTCTATTAGATATAGAAAATTTTTAATTACAATTCATTTTACCACACACATCTTTCACATATATTTAGTTGGTAAAATTAAATTTCACATATATTTAGTTTGTAAAATTAAAGTGTATATATATTAAAATAAATTAAATTTAATTATAATTAAATAATAAAATTATATAAATATAAAATAATATGTGTAGAAATGTTGTTTGATACATGTGAAGGGGTTTAGCTGATGAGAATGAGAAATAAACTTTATAAAATAATGTGTATAAAGTTTTTTACAGTGAATGAGAAATAAAATTTTGGTCCTCTAAACTATATGGGCTTTAAATTATGGATTGAGAATGTTTCTTTGCTTTTGGTCCCTGTAGGCCTGAATTTGTTTATTGCTTATGGTATTGCAAGAACACTACATTGTGTTTATAAAAGCAAGAACACGCAAATAAAAAGTGTCATCCAAGTGAAACTAAAACCAACTACTTTTACAAACCATAGCTACGACTTTATCATTGGGAAACACACAAGTACAAGTTTATGTCATTTTTTGGGTACAATAGTTACACTTATACAAACTACTCAAAGCCCCACACTAGACATTTGTTTACTTTTAGGTTCCAGCATATATGACATTCACATCAGATACTAGCTGGAACCTGGAAATCTTGAAGAGACTGACTTTGGTTTTCAAAAGTAGGAAAGGCCTGCTTGCTATTGCAAATTTCCATGTATTAAATGTAATATATAGGAATTAGGGGACTCCAAACAACTTAACCTCCCAATGACATTCCAATGATATAAAATTTGAGCCCAATCTGCATTTTATCAGCTAGTTCTTGAATATCATATGCTTCACTTTTCACTAAACGTGATGGATGTGGATCACTTTCTCCATATCCTACTCTGTCGAAGAAGAGGAAATATATCCGAAGATATTTAATAAGTTCCTGCATTAAAAAAAACCAACAAATTTAACATGTGACTATAATATATCAATCCAACAAAAAATTGTAAAATCACTCAGTAAATTGCAACACCTTCACATAACAGCACTTACTAGAGATTTAATTTCATCATGCATATGATTAGTATTACAAATCAACAATAACATTTTTGTTAATACTAGTTCCTAATGTGGTGATGAAGTAGCAATAAGAATACACAGTAAATAAAATAAGAGCAAGCATTACTAATGGTATATAATTAAACCAGACTGTAGTGTAAATAAAAGAAGAGCAAGTTCATACTTGAGAGACTGGCAAATTTATATCTTTGGTATTGTGAAATCCATGAATGACAATGATCTTGTACCTAGCTTATTCCTTTGGAAAACCAAACTCGCGGTAGGCCAAATGCCTCCCATCACTGAGTTTCACTATAGGTGAAGTGATTGGAGGACCACCAACTGATCCACATATTTTAGGAGGAGGGGGCTTTAAGGCCTTATAAGCCCACTTAGGAGAATCACCACGGGTGCCACTGCTATTGGATTAACCATTTCTGGAAAAAGACTACATTATCAATCATGTCATCAACAAGATAACAATGTAAAAACATTTTTAAAAAGAAGCAAAGTTTTACTTCTTTTGTATTAACACAGTCAATCTGAAGGTCAAGAACATTTGCCGCTTTAATAATTTAAACAACAACCAAAAAAACAAAAAATACCAGAGTCAGAGTATATACTTCATTTACAATAGACGGTCATCAAAGTGCTGCATTATCAACCATTCATTCCTTCAACTATTGAAATTCTTAATAAAAATTACCATCCAGACCAAATTTTGTGACATAAACAAAGTCATAACTCATAAGATAAGGAAAAAAAATGAAAAACTTAGTAGGCTTTATACAACCCACAAGGAAATTAACATCTTGTTGTCATAGCAAAATCGCTAACTACTGTCTAAAAGCAACATCTAAAAATCATCAATATGAAACCCCTAATCAGAAACGTTTATCAGTAGCAGAACAACCTGTTTTAAATTGCTCTCTGACACCATCGAAGTTCAATTTCTAAAATCAATGTAAAGAGAAAAGCACTCCTAAACTTTAAATTCCACTCCTAAGGCAAAATTTCAGAAACACAAGAGAGAGGTGATCTGTGTTAATTTTGATGCATTTTTAATGATTAACTGCTTGCAATTATGATCGAGTTTTAGTCAGATACTTATCATTATCTTCATATTTGTAGGATTGAAATATTTAATGCAGTTGGACAAAAACAAGCGAAAATACCAAGTTTTGAAGTCAAAAGAGATCCATTTTGGTTTTAGCAGAGTTCTGTGTCAGCTCGGAAGCGATTAAAGACTTAGATAGGGCTTTGTCTAACTTGAAAATAGCTCCTGACAGGAGACACGGTCGTGTCTCATACTTACATGGCCGTGTCTCCCTAATCAATCAGAAAATGACAAAAAAACATGAGACACAGCCGTGTCCCTTGGACTCCTAAACTTCTTCAACACGTTGTCTCCCAAAGTCAAAACTTACAGATTAAGCATGAGACACGGTCGCGTCTATGGGAGACACGGCCGTGTCCCTTACTGGACCTCAAATTTGCCTATAAATAGGCATCAGACGCATCAAATGGTGAACTTACATTTTTGGGGAGTAAGAATTGAGGAGCAGGGGGCTCTTTGGGTGAAGGGGGCTTCCTTTTTTCTCTCCTATTTCTTCTTTTCTATATGTAACTAAGTTTCATTTTACTTAGGTGTAAAGGGTGAAATTATTGGTAATGAAATAAGGTCAAATTTATTCCTTTCTTGTGCTTAAATGTTTTATTTTTCAAGTAGTCATTATACGTATTGTATTTTGTTTTCAATCAATTTAGAAACCCTCCTTATAAAGTGGAGATCTTGATTTGTTGTAGACAATATTTTGACACAGTGAATGCTTGATCCCATTTATAAGTGTTGGTATTAATAGATGATTAAAGGAAGCATAATATAACTACGTATATAATTTTTAATGAACTTTGAACGATGTATTTTTCGATTGGAATCTCCGTTATATGTGGATTCTAATTAAGTTATAAAAAGAATTAATCTTATTCTTATTTTATTTACTAAGAGTGGATCTCCTAACCTAAGTAAATATCTTTTATTCGTTGTGACAAAATAGTTACTTTACCTTAATTAATTTTTCTTCATCAATTCCCTGTGGATCGACCTTGGACTCTCGAGAATTTATTACTTGAAACAACCTACACTTGAGTTTGTAACTTTTAATTCACATCAATAGGTTTTTCTATACTCTAATGAACTAAGCCAATCCCTAAAACATTAAACTCGCCATAACATATTGTGAATTAACTTTTGTAGTTCAATAAATTAGAAAAAATTAAAAACAAAGTCCCAAGTAGAAACACAATCTCGGAGAGAACTCTCATGAATTCAATATCCCAGTTAACTAGGTTTACAAAACTAAGTTAGAGGCAGTCAGATTCAATATGAAAAAGCATATTAGCAACGTGATTACTTCCAAAACCACTGACAAATGAAAATCACAGTTCCAAAATGAACCTGTAATGGTCGAGATTGCTTTGTGGAGATTCGATTGGGTGGGGTGCGATTGGGTGGTCCAATGTCGTTTTCTTCTCAAACGGAGATGGAGCAACCAAACGGAGATGAGAGCAATGTGTGAAAGTTGGGGCTCAGGGTTCATAGCATGGGTGGGAAATTTGGGACTTGGGATTCGTACAATGGTGAGAAATTTGGGACTCAGAGTTCATAGATAGGGGAAATTATTAAATAGTAAATTTCAATCACAATTTTTAACCCAAATAATCAATGATTAATAGTAACTAATATTAATATTTTAAAATTTTATTAAATGATTACTGGGTTTAAACTGTAAAGTAAAAATTTTGTCAGATCCTTTATAGAAAAAAAACTATTCATTAATAACATGAACATTACTTATTTAAATGTTTTATTTTTATTAATCTACTTAAAGAGGGTTCCAAAACCCCATGCAAGGGTACGAGAGAAATCGCCTTGCTACTTTCTAACAAATTTTACTTATCTTGTTCTATTGTGATTTTCATGCAACGGTGATGCTGACGTGGATTAAAAATTGTTGAAGAAGGTGAATTTGGTTCATTGCTTGATGGAATTGTTGTGGGACCTGAGATTTGTGGCTGGTTGTGTGCGAATTGTTATATATTTAAAGAGATGACAACGCAGCAAAACACGATCAAATGAATAGCCTGAGGCATGTGAGAAGACACTGTCCTCAAGGATTTTATCGCACGGGTGTGCGAATCCCCGAGGATTCAACAGGCTCGTCCCGGTAAGAATCGAGATAGCAGAACAACAGAGAAATTTAAATGCAGTTAACCTAGGAAGAGAAAGTTATATTCCAGAAGAGGTAGAGAATAAATATATATTAAAAACCACAGTCAAAAAATAGTATTTATAGAAGGTAAGAAAAAGCAGTTTAGAAACAGAAAGCAACGCTAAGTTTGTTAAAAAAATGACGTTGGAATAAAAACGTTAGAAATATGACTGTTGTAAAAATGGATTTGTCTGTTGAAACTAATTAGTACGTTAAAACAAATCTGTCCGTTTGAGAAGACCAAGTCGACTTCTTCAAAAACTTCATTTTCCTAATAAGCTCAAAAATTAATTAAATATTTCACAAAAAAATTCAAGCTTCATGATATCACGCACAAGAGGGGCAAATCAATGATATGCACTAGTCATGAGCCTCCGGCCCATTTTTGTGCACGCAAGCCCACCACCTCATTTGTTTCTTATAAAGTTCAAAACACAAGTTGATTTATAAACTCTTTAAAACTTTAAAATCTAAGCAATGTGGGACATAGACTTTTGAAATATCATGACTAAAGCTAAAACAACAACAATTAAGGAGGCCAGACGATGGATTTTTTATCAGTAACGCATGATGGAGGAGTGAGGCTTAGGTTATGACCCTAGCTGGGCATGGGTTTCAATGAGTGACTGCATGAAGGTGTTTGGTTGTCGAGAAGGTGGTGTTGTGTCACGCAAAGGTGTTGCTCCTCTTCTTCGGTGATTGTTGTGTCATGGTGTTGTTCCTCTTCCCTAGTGAGTCGGTGGTTTAGGATTCATGTTCGACATCAGTTAATGCCTATACTAACAAGCATTGCATAAATAATAAACTATGGAGGTGGCACAGCCGCAAGCATCGAAGCCAAATTTCAGGGGGTAGCGCAGGTGCTTGAAGGTGAAGATAAGAAGATCTTAAATGTGAATGAGTATAATTTTGAAAATAATAATAATAATAAAGTGATGCCACCTAGTTCGGGCAACATGATATTGACGTTACTTTGAGTCGAATAGCATTTTCAAAAAAAAAAAAAAAAGCGAGAACCTTATCTTTTTCAAAAAGGTAGAAATTTTTTTGGTATTTAGGTATAGTAAATTACCTTTTTATTTAAAAAAATGTTTTTCTTTTTGTTTTTGTGAACGTTGAAAAGATTAGCTTGACT
Organism: Ormosia semicastrata; assembly: GCA_029884595.1. NCBI lineage: Eukaryota > Viridiplantae > Streptophyta > Magnoliopsida > Fabales > Fabaceae > Ormosia > Ormosia semicastrata. Next base: position 2,167,615 of record JAQQTO010000057.1, on the reverse strand, counting down.
GTGTAAGCAAATGCACTAATTCTATTTAGTGCATGATGCTTAATTTATTCATAGAAAGATGATATATGTTTTATGAATATATATATATATATATATATATATATATATATATATATAATATATATATATATATTTACAAATGCAGAAGAAAATACTAACTACTATTTAACTACTTAGGGTATTGAAGTATAGACCAATAAGCAAAATTAAGCTTAACTAACTTTGATGAAAGATCTTGTAATTCGTTAAGTTCATTCTCTTGATTCAAGCTCCAATTAACAAGTTAATTAGCATAGTTATTCGCCTCTCTCAAAGTATTCATGCACACAATTTTCTCAATCTTTTTGTAACCAACGACTTAATGTTGAGGCTAATCAGTAATGTAATTATCTAGTTTGTCATAATTAATAGAAACTGAATAATTTTTTTTATATGTAGTTATTGTTTATTTTACTATAATTAACTGGATAAATCTTAGTATCTCAAAGTTAAATTTGCTGCATATATTTTATATTTATTTGATTTTATAATGATAAAAATTAAGGGGGAAGTAAACAACTACTTACGTTTTAATTGTTTTTTTGGGTTCATCTAGTTGCTTTAATTTCATATTTGTTAATGAGAGAGAAATAAAAAGCCCATTTATAAGTGGAAGATGGAGAATTAAAGCCCATTTTATGAGGGAGATGGATATATAAAGCCCAACCCGAATGGCCCACAGAGACATGAGTCTGTTAATGTTATATAGTAAAACCCTACAGACACGAGATTTTATGTAAGTTGCAAAACTGCAAAGGATTAAGAAAACTAGGTTAGGTATCACAGAGGCAGAGCGCGCGAAGAAGCCCCCAAAATGCCGAAGTCGAAGAGAAATAGACAAGGTTTGTGTGCGTGTGTGAGTGTGTGTTTCGCTATTCGCTTTTCGCTAAGTTTTCTATGTATTGTATTGTAATCAAGATTTGAAGTGAAGATGATGGTTTTGTTTGTTGACATGACAAAAACGAATACAGTTACGCTGTCGAAGACGAAGAAAAAGGGAAGGGTTCATAAAGAGGGAATAGTGAACGCAATCAAAGAGGCAGCTGAAAAATACAGTTCAGTGTATGTGTTCTCTTTCGAGAACATGAGGAATCAGAAATTGAAGGAGTTTAGGGAGCAGCTCAAATCCAGTAGTAGGTTCTTCTTGGGTTCTAACAAAGTAATGCAGGTTTCTCTTGGTCGATCTGCTGCTGATGAGATTAGACCTGGTCTTCATAAGCTTTCTAAGGTTGCCAACCAACTTTTTTTTTTTTTTTGCTTTTAATTTTACTATACTTATACTGTTTCATTTTATTATTATATTCTCTTGGTTATTTTTATTTTTATTATAGCTATTGCGTGGAGATGCTGGGATGTTTTTTACAAATTTGTCAAAAGAAGAAGTTGAAAGGTAGGTAACCTTGGTAAAACTAATATTTTGCAGTTTCTTTTCCTGAAGTCCTTAGCAATTTAAGGGAGTATATCAAAGTTTCTTATATTGGTAAAAAATATCGTGTAGAAGGATAACAATGAGTCCTTGCCTTTACTATGATATGAATATGAATCCATCTAGGAAGAAAGATATACTTTTGTTTTCCCTATTTTCATTTGAAGAATTTACAGTATTTCTTTTTCTCATTGGAATGGAGGTTTCATTGTCTGAGTGTCTATTGAATAACTTGAAAGAATTTTAGTGAATATTGATTCAAGACAGAACTGTTAATGTCATTTTTTTGTAATAGCTAGTAAGCTGACTAGAAGTGTAGGTATACATAATTGTGATTTGTGAGCAGATTCATCATTGGTCTGTGCATGTCTCTGTTCTCTGTGTCTATATCATTATCACTGTCTTAAAGATGACATGCAATTGGTATGCTTAACTTATTTCTGAAAAAAATTGCTGAAAAAGTAGTTTATTAACATTTTCCAACCCAGTCATTCTAGATGTCCCATTTTCTTTCCTTTGACTCTAACCTGTTTTTTAAATGCCAATGGCAGGCTGTTTAATGAATTTGAGGAATATGACTTTGCAAGAACAGGAAGCATTGCAACTGAAAAGGTGTTCAGAATCTCGTTCATTTTTAACATAGCAAATTTTCATGCAAAGGCCTTATAACGGAAGTCACTGACTGATTTGGAAAAACAGCTATAGACACTTCTGATTTCTAATTGCAAACTTTTCATTCTTATGGGTGCAATGCTATGACTTCTTAATGAAGCCATAATTCTCTTGCATTTCAAAAGAAACTATTTTCCTGTTATATCCTTTTGGTACTCAAGCATATGACTTGTGTTCTAATTTATAAATAAAGCTCACACTTTCATGATCTGAGTATTTCAGGTGGATCTCAAAGAGGGTCCTTTAGAGCAGTTCACACATGAGATGGAACCCTTTCTCCGAAAGCAAGGCATGCCTGTTCGGTTAAATAAAGGTGCACTATTGCATTGTTTTATGATTATGGTTTAGATGCACCTGCCAACAGTGGACAGGCATAATTGATGTTTACAAAATTTGCAGGAGTTGTGGAGCTTGTTTCGGATTTTGTTGTTTGTGAGGAGGGGAAGCCCTTGTCACCTGAGGCAGCTCGCATACTGGTTAGTTCTTTTGTATCATTACCTAAATGATCCATTCCTAGTGTTGTTGCATTTTTACCTTTGGAGTAGGGTGACTTTTTTTACTGTGAATGTTCGAAAACTATAATATTATTTGTGTTTTTTCTCCTCTCGTCTTCATTTTTCTGTAGTGAGTGACAATGCCATTGATTGACTTTTTTTGGTGAAGTGTTGCATGCATGAAATTGATGCTTTTGGTTTTGTTTTCTCTTTAAATTCCCAATATTAGTTTCCATTTTTTGGCATTAGTAATGGATAACTTGAGTTAGTCATAAGCATGTATTTTATCCTCAATTCCTCACTTATATCATACCTGCCTGTGTCAATTTAACTATTACTACTACAGGGTCAAAGTGTTAGTAACTGACACTATTATGATGTTATCTACATTATTAATGTTGTTCTATAAGATTGTGAGACTGACGTGCTGACACTGTGACTGCTCTTCTTTATAGCGTTTGCTGGGAATCAAGATGGCTACATTTCGACTTCACCTGATTTGCAGGTGGAGTCCCGATGATTTTGAACTTTACATTGATGGGCCTGATGATTCAGATGTTGAATGCTCGTAGTACCCCTGTTTTAAAACGTTGAAGATTACAAGATATGATGCATATGTAATTTGCATACGAGGCTACCTTGGTCTGCGCATACAGTGCTATTGGCGTTTTTCGGAGAATGTATTTTTAGAAAGAGTTGATTTTTAGGAATGTGAGATTTCTATGTACTAGGCCTCAGTGGTTAACAGGGAAGTGGTGTTTAGCCATTGCCTGTAACTTATAAAAAAATTCAAATTATTGGCATTACAGTTTTAATTGGTCTACATGTTCTTTGCTGCTGATATTCAATTTCCATTAAATTGGAAGACATGTGTATAAGCATCTCTTGGACCCACTACCGAAACTTTCAATTTTTCAGTCAATCTAGAAAACTACTGTGTTGCTGAGAACGGGAGACACTCCACTTGCATTTTTAGCCAAATCTTGAGAGTACACTGTTGATTGAAATTCCAGTCAATGCTCTAATTTAGGGAACGGGCAGAGATTGGTTTGATAAATATTTTCCTAATGTCGTCTCTTCATAAGACTAAAACTAGTTTTTCATCTATGCTTCCCTTCGTTGTTTATTTCCGGTATAAGGATCGTGTACCGTCTTCAAAAGCAAACTTTCTAATGAATAATCTTATCGCAAGGAATCAGTACTCAAAATTTTCTAGTAAACATGAAGTACAGATATTAGCTTCTCCTCGAGCACAAGTAAGGATATTTACGTGAATGTTCTTGCAAAATGCATGCAAAAATGAGATGATGAAAAGAAAATCTTTTAACCTGTTTCCATAGTGATCATATCAAGAAAACATGGATAAGAACTACACATTCTTATCATGCTAATTCTAATACTTTGTTCATTCAGCTGTTGTCTCAGCCTTTTTATCCTCCAATAGTTTTAGCTCCTTACGCCAATCTTCCAGTTTTACGAGCTTCTCTAACTGCTCTGGCTTCATATCTTGCTCTGCAGTTTTCTGCTGTAGGGCTTCTGTAAGTCGAATCTGCATTCAAATGTTAAGAGAAGAACTATTTGAACCCTTAAAGTTCTTTAGCAAGATGGGGAAAATTAAAACACATGTAGTGTGTTATATGGAATGTAAGTTTGAGTCCATATCTTTTTACCTTAGTCTTAGATGTGCTTACTGCGCATATCCAAGAGCCAGTGCCATAATGCATGCTTTTCGTAGATGATATAGTCTTAGTTGGAGAGTCGAGAGAAAAAATAAATGGAAAACTAGAGCTATGGAGACGAGTTTTGGAAGAACATGACTTTCGTCTAAGCAGGAATAAGACGAAGTATATGAAATGTAAGTTCAGTAAGAGGCGTGTTAATGCTAGCTTAGCGGTAAAAATTGAAGATCATACCATACCACAAATCACATAGTTTAGGTACCTTGGATCTATCTTACAAAATGATGGAGAGATAGAGAGAGATGTAAATCATAGGATTCAAGCTAGATGAATGAAATGGAAGAGTGCTTCAGGAGTTATTTGTGATAGAAAAGTGCCTCTCAAGTTTAAGAGTAAATTTTACCGCACAGCTATAAGGCTCGCGATGTTGTATGGTACTAAATGTTGGGCGATAAAAAGCCAACAAGAGCATAAGATCAGTATCACGGAGATGAGGATGTTGCGTTGGATATGTGGCCATACAAGACTAGATAAGATTAGAAATGAATGCATTAGAGAGAAAGTAGGAGTAGAACCTATTGTGGAAAAGATGGGAGAATCTCGCCTTAAGTGATTTGGACATGTAAGGAGAAGACATTTAGAAGTTCCTGTAAGAAGAGTAGATCAGGTAGATAATAGCCCAATAGCTAGAAGTAGAAGAAGACAAAAAAAAAACTATTGGTGAAACGATTAAAAAAGATTTAAATTTGAATGACATCTCTGAAAACTTGGTTTATGATAGGGCACAATGGTGTCGTTTGATCCATGTAGCCAACCTCACCTAGTGGGAAAAGACTTAGTTGTTGTTGTTGTTGTAGTGTGTTATATGGAAGTAACCAACATAAATAAACAAAGAAACTGAAGAAAGACAAAGAAGGAGCATGGGATCCATGTTGACTCAATGAATGACTAATAGCCAAATATTTGAATGAAGCCAAGAAGTTGATTAATCAGAAGTAATCAACAAGATCAAGACGATTTGGCAAGAGATTAGAGTTTACATATATTTTGACTGAAATATACATTTGCCAGCAAGAGATTTCCTTGGAAGACAACCAAAAGGCTACCTAAAAGCTAGAAAAGTACAAACAAAAGGGGAATGGAAATATTGTTCATACTCATGCATAGTCCCCACTCCCCCAACCATAAATGATATTGGATAGACAGCAGCACCTTAAGTACTTGAATACCATGTTACTATACCAAAATAGAAATTAGAAAGGAAAGCAACCAGGACTGCAGGAGTATTTGACTTTAAAGTGACCAATGGAATAGTTCATAAGGTAACCTATACTAAAAGGACCAAATTATCTCCACGACCAACACTGGCAAAATTGTTAATCTCCAATTCCATTCTTCATTTTAAATATCACCGGAGACCAGAGCAGAGAGCATAGTCTAGATCACTGGCCTTACTCTCCAATACCCACTTGGAATCAGCACAATTCAATTTCAGGTATTTAAATTTATGCTTACATTAGATCTTAGCTGCATTAAGTTGTAAAAAGTTGTATAGAGAACACAGAAAAAGAGGATCATTCAAGGTATCTGGACATGCAGAACAAATGGCCTTTCATATTTACTAAAAGTAATTTCACCAGACACTGTTATTGTTAGCTCAGAGATAATGGATGTTTATAGAAGCTTTACTGGATGCATGTTGGAGAAAGATATCAAGCTAATCTCCTCTAATGCAGAAAGTTATAAAGCATAGTTGGTGTACCTTCTTTTTCAGTGCTCGAATTCTTTTATCTATATCTTGACCTAGGCCAATTGGCTCTGAACCTTGAACAGAGTCAGCGGTAGGAGTTACAATGGAAGAATTTCCAGAAACAGTTAATTCATTCATCTCAGAGGTTAATGACTGGGCAGATTCTGATGTGTGTCTTGAATTCTTGACAAGTACTGCTTCTTGCTTTCTACTATCTTCAGCTACAGTTGGTTCTAAGTTCTTTTCCTTTTCAAGGGCAGCCTGCAAGAAGAAAATAAAAAGCAAGACAAGCTCGAATATAAGCAACTTTGGTAAAATAAAATAAAATTCTCTATTCTCACAACAAGGCTTTGTTGTTGTTGTTGTTGTTGATTCTCACAACAATGGAAAACAATCTACACATACATTTTATAATAGCAAAAATGCTAATTGGCAGAACTTGGTTGTTTGACTTCAACCTCTGCAGGAGGAAGCTTTGTGTAATACAGGCTTGGAAGCTATCAAACTTTCTAATGTAAACCTTACACGTTAAAGGCATGAAGAGAGAAACAATGTGACATACCTGAAGCCGCTTTTCCTTCTTTCTTTCATTCCTCTTAATGGATTTTGTCTTTGGTTTTGCATCCAATTCAGGGTCATAACCTGGAGGTCCAGTCTGTGAGGCCATCTCCTTTCTCAACTGCATCATCCAAAACGAGGAAATAAAAAGGGGGGAAAATGTAGATATCACGAAAGAAAACCACCGAGCAAGAAGTCTAGCCAGCCACTGACAACTTGTAAAATCTGTTAACCTTGCTCATTATTTGAATCCTGAGAAGAATAAAATGTGTCTCATTTATGCTAGTTAATCACTTCATTTCAGACTAGTGTTCTTTGTAAAGGCAGTACTATGCCAAGATTATGTTATAATCTCAATTCTTCCTCTGTTCCAAGTCAATTACAGATTAAATATAGATTAATTTCTGCACTGTATGAACTCCTCTCCATACAAAATCAATCCAACACATTGATTGTCACATTGTACAAACACACATATTCCACAGGTTCAATTTTGGTCTAAAAATCCAAACTTTATCAAGTCAAAGGGCACAGGACGTAAAAGGGTGCATTTGAATTCGTCAAATTTCTAAGCAACCAATAAAGGGGCGAAAGAAAACGGAAGAAAGATTCAAACTTTAGAAAGAAAGAACGAAAATGGTACCAACCAGGGCAGGTTTGGGTTGATAAATAGCGACTTCTTCTTGAGGGACATAACCGGCTCTGATGCGAATAGGCTTACGGAGGGTTCCATCGGGTCGCCTGGTTGGGGCGAGAATCCTCTCACCTTCTTTTAGGGTTTTGCTGAGCTCTGCTACATGATCTTCGCTTCCGTGACTCGTCGCCATCACTAACAATGAGTTGAGTGTGGTCACTGGCGGGGGGGCTTCGCCTTCAGCTCAGACAAGGATGGATATCAATGACAAGACAATCACCCTCTATCAATATTCTTGTTTGGATTGATAGTAAGAAATGCAATGGTATATAATTTAGTATTTAAAATAAAGATGGAATGAAATGATATTAAATATTAAATATGATATAACATATTGCATTCGATTTTACTTCATGTCTCACTTTTTTGTCTTTATCAAATTGAAAGGTATGAGGAAAATAGAATTTTATCTTATCAATTTTTATTATTTTATTTTATTTTATTATTATATAAATAATAAAATACAAACGCTTTCCTTTTTATCATAAATTATTCAAATAATTATATAAAACTTTTATTTCATTCTATATTATTTTTTTCATATTATTTCATTACATTTCATTTCTTTCCATTTCTCAATATCCAAACAAAACCTTGCCCCACACCTTCCACTCATCCCTCTTAGTACTACTAATCAAATTTCCAACAAATATATTCCATAATATTTTCTGTGATAATTAAATTATGTTGCAATTTATCTTCATGTTAATAGTAATAATTTATTGTCTCCTGTTGTATTAAACTCGCCCAAAGGCACCAGATCAACCCGACCCGGAGACCTCGTTAGTCCTTTTTAGCTTTTTGTTTGATTGCTACGCGCGCTCTCTCTCTCTCTCTCTCTCTCTCTCCTCTTCTTTCACTTTGTAAGTTTGTATAAGCTTTGTAAAATGAAAAGTAAGGTTCGATGCAAACAATATGGCTTATTTTGAACTCATTTCTACAAGCAGTCATCATTAAAATCACATGGTGAATCGAAACACAGCATGATAATCTTTGAAAAGTTAATAACCGATCATGTTATGTAATAAGGACAATTCTAATATATACCATATAATACACTTTGTGAATCATAGCTATTGATTATATTAAAAAATATATTAATAATTATGATAAATGATTTATAATTTATTAATTTATTTATTTTAAATTATATAATTATATAAATATTATCAATTAAAATTTATAAAATTTTTAACATGCACAGATATGATTTTAAAAAATAATAATATTTTTAAAAATAATAATATTATATATAAATATTACTAATTAAAATCTAATAATATTTTTTACTAATTAAAATTTGATAACATTATCTGTTAAAAATATATATATTTTTAAAAATCCTTTACACACCTACGCAGAGAAAATTGTAAAGAATTTTTTTTTTAAAAAAAAATATTATTATGTGTAAATATTACTAGTTAAAATATATAAAATTTTTAGTATGCTTGATTATTTAAAAAAAATAAGAACTAATACAATTTTAATTATTATTATTTTAATTAATATTATTTACACAATTATGTAACTTAAAAAAAAAAAGTATAGCTTGAAAAAAAAGTGGTGGTCGATTGGTGGTAGACGATGGTCGGCCGACAGTAGATGGTGATCGACTGACAGAAGCTGGTGTCGGTAGTCGACCGGTGGTGTACAATTGTCGATCGACAACAAGATGGGTGATGGTGATGTGTAAAATAAATAAATAAAAAAAGAAACTTACAAAAAAACTTGTTATTACAAGTAAAATAAAAATATACATACACCATAACATAATAAGGTGGATAATAATAATGGACGTGTAATAAATGAATAAATGATATTTATATAAACTTACACACTCTTATCATGCTCCATGCAAACATTTGGATAACACAATGATCCAATAGCTTCTTCTTAATAGTCCAAATTGTATACATCCTTCACATGGTTTATGCAAATATCTTTTCTCAAATAGAATGAGATAGTAATGCAACCTTTTAACATACCTTATCATTTTAGGTTGAAAAAAAAAATTACTGAATTAATTAAAAAAAATAAAGGGCTAATTACACATGATCCAATTGAAGTTTTGTTCATCTTCTCTTTTTATACATAAATTTTATAACACAACCTCCTAAATTATGGTAAAAAAAACAAATTTATATTTTTTGTTAATTTTAATTGTGGAAGTTTATATTCTTTCAACTTAATCATCAGGGACTCAACTCCCAATCACGTGCAGATTGCAACAGTTAAATTTAACAGAAAATATAAATTTGCATTTTTTACGATAATTTAAGAGGTTATGTGCTATAAAATAAAGTTCATATATTAATATAAAAATTGATTAAATCTTGGGGTGTAATGTCAAATTTACCCAAAAATGGGGCAAGAAGGACACAACAAATTTGATCATCAGCATTTGCAAAACGTTATACATTAATTACATACATGATAAAACAACTAGTATTCTAAAACAAAGAATACAAAGCTGTTCTATTCCGGCACAAATTAACAAAATTTTACAACACCTCTTGTGAAGGGTTGTGGCACAAGTGTAAGCCTTAAAACCCAGCTGGGAAAACAGTACAAGTGTGGCAGAAGAAAGCTGGTAAGAGTTTATTCCCGTTTATCCTCCTCTGACTCGTCTTCTTGATCAAAGGATGCATCACTTCTGACATTCTTCTCTAGCTTGACTAAACTTAGTTCACCTTGACCTTCCTTAGTTAGAGACTGAGCTTCTTCATCATCAGATTCTTCCCCCACTTCTTCCGAATACGCATACCTTTGCATAGTTGGCAGAGGTAAATCAAACACAAGTAAGACTCTTGCCTAAGCCATTCGAATCAGACATTAAAACATGAAATGGCCCGCTATTTTTTGTTCACTGTTTCACTACTACAATTAGCCACACAACATTACAACAACATTTAGCATGGCATAAATATTAATAAATAGTTCTTAAGAGATGAAGCTAGCACAAAATTCAACTGCTAGCCAGACACATTCCATATACTGCACCTAAAGACCATAATATGCCTAATCCATCCAACCACAAAGAATACCCTGGAAATCTTCCAAAGGAGAATACTCTGAGGATGCAATTTTGCTTTACAATAAAGGTTTTCTCTTAGGACCAGGCAATCTCATCAGAGGAGCCGTAAATTTCAAAAGCTTGTAGCCTACTTATTGATGAGATTCATTTAAAAAATCATTTCAACATATAAATATAACCAATGATAAATGATGGGAAGGAAAAGCCATGTTAACGATTTAAAATATACAATTCACCTTTGAGAGCTTTGGGATGGGGCCCAGAGATAGCATATAACACAGAGTAATGCAAATGCTAGAATGTCCCAAAAAGCAGTGATGATCCAAGCACTCTGCCAGCGCTCATTGAAAGGATCTGTGGCTTTGAAGTATACCTGTAGAAGATAAATTAGCACATGGCGGTTGCAACCCAGATAACAAATTGAAAGATTAACATTACATGACAGTAAATTTTCATAAGAAAACAACATTTCACAACAATTTATTGCTAAATAGAGATAAGAAATTTCTGCAACAAAATGGAAAACATATCAATAAATGAAAGCCAAACACAAATAAAACCAGGGATAGATATACCCCTAGAATGTTCCTTCAGTATTCGTAAAGCGAAGAATCCCATTTAGTCACCATTGAATTTGTACACCATTGATTGAATTCGTACACCATTTGATCAATTTACTTCTAATGCATGTGCTTTTGCTTTGGTTTCCTTTGATCATGTATTTTGCTCTTGTTCAGTTGGTTGATAGGTTGGTCAGGAGACTGTTATTGGTGCAATTGCTATGAGTTAGTGATCCTTTGACATTAATCTTTACACTGCATCTTCTCTACTAATGATTGCATTTCTTGATATTTCAATGACAACAACAATAACAAGCCTTAGTCCACTAGCTGGGGGGTCAACTACATGGATCAATCAATGCCATTGGGCTCTATCAAAAACCAAATTTTTAGTAAAACCATTTAGAGCAAGTTCTTTTTAATTGTTTCTCCTAATGTTTTCTTAGGTCTTCCTCTACCCTTTTTAATCAGACTACCATTTGATCCACTTTCTCACTAAAGCCTCTATTGGTCTTCTTCTCACATGACCAAACCTTTTATTAGTCTACTTGATATTTACCCAAAGAAAAAGTAATAAATGATCATAGGTGCTATTTTATAAGTTAAGTTTTTTTAATAAAAAAATGTTAGTCCTAAATACTAGCAGTTCTACTATGGAAGCAAAAAGTGTATGAATAAGCTCTAAAGAGATGCTGATCAAAATGCTAACTCTTGCAAGTTGCAAATATATAGATGAAATGTGGACTGTGGTCATAAAGAAAAACACTGCAATGACTCATATTTATACAGGGATCAGTGTTGTCTAAAGCATTTGAACCATACACCTAGATGCTGAGGTGAGGTGTAGTGGGGTGCCAGCCCAATGCCTTGCAAACACCAAGGTGAAGCAACCTCAGTGATGCAGTATAGATGCTTCCACCTCTGGCTGATGTGGGATGAGGTACAGGGTGGATGAAGTACCAGTCTCTTTGCTTTTCAGAAAAAATGACACAGCTACCACCATTTGAACAAACATCCAATCAATGGGAATGAAATTAAAAGGGATATTTGAATCGATTGCATCTATCTGAAGCTTAGAAAACAGAAGAAACACACACACTCTCACACACAAAGCCATTTCATCAAGGCTGTAGGAGTTGCCAATTGCCGTGCATGAGGGGAGCTAAAGCAAAACACATGCTCATTTCAGAGGCTTGAGAGCTCTTAGCTAGGACATACAGTGCCAATGCCAACTGAGTGTGTTTTGTGGTATTTTGGCTCCTTCCTGTAAGCTATTCGCCCTCATTTCTCTCATCTCCAGCCAAATCACAATACTACTTTTCTTCCCAGTCACCTTATACCAGACCCAGTATGTGTAAGTGAGGGATAGAAAATATAAAGGGATAGGCCCAGTATCTAAATGCAAAGGTGAGGAATAGAAAATGAAGAAGAAAGTTTGAAAAGGGCTAGTAAATTAAAGCCAGGATCAGACAGTTTTTTTTTCTTTTCTTCTTTTTCAACAATGAAATATCCAAACAGTGAAACATGAATATCAGTTGTTTTTTTTTTTTTGGGATAAAACATTAATTTCAGTTATTAATTACAAGAAGTCCGTGTTACTTTGTACAAGATAAAATAAACTGATTATCAGCCTTACCTCATACCCTATCCAAGCAACTGAGGAGATCACTGTTACTGCTAATGCATTTGAGAACTTCCTATATATATCCAACTTAACAGAACTCCGTTTTGCCTGACAAAACCAACCCAAAAAAAAAAAAACACATTGGCCTTTTAATGCAGAACATATTGAAAAAGCAAGAAAGTACGAAAGTCAAAACATAGAAATTTAGAGGTAGGGTGCTGCAAAATAATAGGAACTTGAGGCAAGTATACCTGTAACTGTTCCAGTGTTTTTGAAAGAGACGTAAAAATCCATAATATCAAAAATGCATCCAGGAAAGCATCAGGAAGAACTAGAAGGAGCCTTGCCCTTCCTGATACATCATTGATGGTCCCCACATATTCAGTAATATCCAGCAATTCTGATGCTAGGAAGTAAGTTATTCCAAGTAAAAGAACCTTTGAGGTAAGACCACCAAGAGTGGGTCGTACAACTCCATAACCCATTGAAACAGAGAGAATAAGAAGTCGTGATATCGTTTTTCTTATAGCCCCAACAGTGACAACCCATGTTGTGACCACAACAGGTCTAATTCCAGTATCGTTGAAATTGACATACTCAAAATACCAGAGAATCATCTCAAACAATCCAAGAGCAATGACAGCTGTGATACAGTGCTGAAGTTGCAGTACATCATTCCAAAACCTCACATACTGAAGGAACCAAATGATACTAAGGCAGACATAAGCCAGTGCCATGAATACATAAAACTTCTTTAATGGGGCCATCCTACCAGGTAAGTACCCATCAGGGTTTTTCCAGATCGTCTTCCCGCTCATTACCATTTCCTTGAGCTTGGGGTCACAAGCTACAAAAAACAAATTATACATTCCAGTCTTCGTGATGGAAACCTCCTTAGAATTTAGACTAGCAGTTAGGTATTTTCCCTTGAAGTGTACATCTAAAATAACCGGCCAATTAATGTCCGTTGCAGAAGGTCTCCTAATAACCTCTCCTTGCTTACAACTTTCCATCTTAGCTAAATCAGGGGTGCAACAGATTGCCCGTTGTCCACCATAAGCAGAACCACCTATATTATTACGATCAGCAGCCTCAAAAATTATAACGTGTATTGGCCCGGTACCGCGCTTGGCAGCAGCTTTGCCTCTCCAAAATGTGATATTCTCGAATCTATCTCCCAAAAGGGAGGAAAAAAGTCAGTGTTTTCTGTTATATTTGACACATTATTCAAAGATGAGGTAAAAGATAATTTCTAAGATTTATTCCAACAATATTTTGAGGAAACTGATGAGGGATTCACCAAAAAGTTAACCTAACTACCAATTCATATCTAATCTTGGCAGCGTCATTCATAAATGATTCAATTAAGATTCTAAGAGACTAATTAATTAGGCGAGAGGAAGAAATAATGAGTAAGACTAATTAATTTGCCTTGGTCTTCAATTTAGCTCAAGCCTATAGTCCATCAATCTGTGTAATTTCTAACAGAATAATGTGATAAATTGCTATAATGACGTTTTAACACACTTTATTATTATTGTTTTATCTACTCTTAAACTAAACTATTGACTAGTCCTTAATTTTTTCTCTAATTCATAGAAATTAACGAATACAGTTAAATCAGGAAAAGGGGGAACAAAGAAGGCATAAGTAACACCTTACATTGTAGAGTCCAACCCAAATCAACTCGCGGGGAGAAAGAGAGAGAGAGAAATTACCGGATGTAAGAACGAGCATGGTGGATGGAGGTGGGTTGGGAAGCGACGATACCTTCGCTGCCACCGGAAAGAAGGTAAGCATTGCCAACTTCATTGAAGGGTTCGCGATCATAGATGTGGATAGATGCCAAGGTTGAAGATAATAAAGATAATAGATATAGGAGTGAAGCGAACAAAATGGATCTTGAACTTGATCTTCTTCTTCCAAATGCTGAATCCATGCCGATACGTACTCACTCACTCAGAGTCTCAGATTCAGATTGGATCACCGAAAACAATGCCAATGCCAATGCCAATGCGAATGCGTAGAGAGAGAGAGAGAGACACACACACACGCAACACAAGTGAGGTGTGAGAGTGAATGAAGGCATGTCGGTATGGTATCGTTGCAACGTCACTCTCACTCTCCACTGGAAGCACTGTGTCTTCACGCGTACGTGTGATCAACTACCCAACTTGGGTTGGGCCCATATCAAAGTTGCCTTGTTCCTCCCTCGCCTCTCTTGGGCCTGTTGAAGAAGACCCTATAATGAAATCCAACGCTGCCTATCCCAACAAGAGTTTTACTCCGTAAAAACATCCACCTGCAAGTCCCAACATCTTCAGTTACACGCGGATTGCTATGGTATCCCGGGCATGTACCTAGTGACGTTACGTTATCAAGCATCTTAAATTTTTTTTAAGATGACCATTTTTTAATGTTAATTTCATAATTCAGATTAAAAAAATGTTAATTTCATAATAACTATTTAAATTTTTTTGAATATAACTAATAACTAATAACTAATAAGATATTTTATAAGTCACTTTAATTTGTAAAATAATTTATTCGCCTCTCAAATTTTTAACTTCTGAAAAATTCGACACTGTCCTTTATTGTCTGAAAAATTCGACACCGCCCTTTATTGGTATCTTATACATTAATTTTAGGATTACATCTCTCACTCACGTACTAAGTTATATGATAAAATTAAAATATTAGTATACAAAAAATAAAATTAATCTAACTATAATCGCATAATAAAAATTATAAAAATATAAAGTAACGTGAGTGTAATAGATTAATAGTATCTGACTAGTATTGTTGATCTTCTTATGACTTTTTTAACTTATATTAAAATAATCTTTTTATGATGACCAAAAAAATTAAAAAGTGAGAAAGTACGTTTCTTAATGATCAGGAGAGAGTTTAAAGGAAAATGATTTTCATACATTATTTTTATTTTTATATTTTTTTTACATCTATTTTAAATAAGTGTGATTAAGTAAAAAAAATATAAAAAAAAATAAATATGATAAATAATATTAAAAAGATGTGAAAAGATGTATATATACTATTTGTGGTAAAAATATCATTATTAGAATTTATTCTGTGTTTGAATATTTTTTTATTAATGGAATGGAACGGAATAGGTGAGGATGAAGTAGAAAGAAAAGAAAATGAATGGAACATAATTTTCATTCTTTTTATTTGAAAGTTTTATTAATGAAACAGAATAGAACTTCATTACCCATGTATTTTTTCTATTTCACCTCAATTTTAAGAGGAACAAAAGTTAGACATTTAAGAAGAAGAAAGGAAAAATGATTTCCTATGTATTTTGTTTCATTCTCATATATTTTAAAACTCTTAAATAAAAGAAGTTATTTTTATTCTCCTCATTATCTTTCTGTTCCTTTCACTACTTATCATCAAAACATAAAGTAAACGTACAGCTCCCTCTATCCATGTCCAATGTCGATGATTTATAACTTGCACATAAAAGCACATAAAATCTGGAAGATAAATAAAATCCATTTTGAAGAAACCCAAAACAAAATAAAAATAAAGAAAGAAACCGTTTTAATATTCTTAAGTCCCATACAAAGGCTCAAATTTAATAAGTTCATTATTGTGCACATTTCAGAAACAAAAACCTCAATCAGGCCAAACTTGTATAAATCATCGATCATGCAGATTCACATTGCAACTGGTTATCTATATTGAAGAACATGCGAATGATCCCTGATCTGTAGAATTAATATCTGGCTTAAGAAGAATGCCTCCAAGGCCTATCTCATTTCTGGGTATGAAGTTGTTCACGTTATCCAACAATAAAATCTCTTCTGGGGATGACTCATTTGGTTGCCTTTGACATCTCAACAAACTGAGAAGCTGCTTTTGAAACTTCTTCATTGGTGTCATCCGCTTGTACACCACCACTGACCGTTTCTTTGAAGGGATTTTAGAGTTCCATAAATTTGGACTTATCCCACCTAATTAAGAAAATTAAAGCTACTAACTATTACAAATATATTTCCCACAGTACAAAAGTTTTGATGAAAGAGCTACCTCCCGCAATGTAATTAGTAATTACTGAAGTGATTATAGTCACCGTAATATTGCATGTGTGTATGGAATCATAAAAGTAAATAGATGACGGAAATGCAATGAAAGTGACTACCTTGTGCAGATATATGGTGGAATCTGAGATTAACTTACTGCTGTTTCCATTACCTGTACGTGGAACATGGTTTGAAAGTTTGTCCTCAATGAGATTGCTTCTACCATATACATTTTTTAATTTATTCAGGCATAATTGAAATTGGACATTCTTGGGAAGATAGTTTTCAAGGTTTCCTTTCAACTTATATCGTGATCCACAAGCGTTACACAACACTGGCTTCTCAGCTGGTCCATTACGCCAAAGTGGAGTAGCTGTTGAAACCATGTTATTAGCGATGCTAATGTGAGGTGAAGAAGAAATAGATACACACTTGCGTGAAACTTCGAAATTCTCAATAGCTTTTTTTTTTCTTTTTAGTTTTTTAAAGTATTCTTACTTTATAGATGAGAGAATAATTTTTTCTATGTAATTAGACGTCTAAGCTGAGACTTCTTTTAACTTAAGCCGAAAATAAAGTAATGTATTTTTTTGTTTAAAAAAAAAAACAATGTATACTTTTCAAGACATAACAGAAAATGGTATATATGAAAAAAAAATTGACCAATTCATAATTTTATTCATTTCTTTTTTGGTATAGAAAAATTACGAGGCGCACGAGAATTTTAGTTCAAATATCAATAAAATATAAATTTACATATCACATGCTTTTGCTTTAACGATAATGACTAATCATATTATTGAAGGAAACGATAATCATTAAAAAATTTATTAATCTCTTTATGCCAATTATTAATTATATGAGTTTTTTTTAATTGATGTTTTTATTTCAAAGCTCATTTCATTTTTGTTCTTCTCATAAATCATTTATTCCCTTGTCATTCCTTTTTCATTATGCCATATAGTTTTATAAAATTAAGATTTTATCAAATGCAACAATTCATGTGGAGCGAATTCAGAAATTTATTCTCTTGTAATAAATTTTATTCTATCCGTTTTTAATAAATATAAATTTAATTATATTTTTGTCTTTCACATGTGTCTTTATACTCTTTAAATATGAAACTAATCCAGCTTAGGATATTGAGTTGCCCCTATCAACTAATGCGTTTTTGCTGGTTAATCTTTAATATCTTTAAGATAGCATACTCAGTTCTAATTGTTGATATCTTTTTCATTATACTCTCTTGTTTTATGAAATTTTAAAATGCAACAATATATTAAGCCAATTAAAATTAATATTTGAATCAAGACATAATAAAATCTAACAAATATTCCCAATAAACCACAAGAAGAGAGGACTTACAATTAATTCCGCAATGCAAACATGGACCCTTCTTCACCATCGGTCAATGCCTGTTCTCCAACTAGCTAGTAGCTATCGAAATTTGAGTTATTAGAGGACCATCTTCATGACCTAAAAAATGAAAGCAGCAGCTAAAACAACAATTCGAAAAACTATGTAATAGAATGCGAACAGCAAGAATAATGGGATGAAGAAAGCAAAACTTCAGTCAACATTTATAATTACATGGATACATAAAATTCCAAAATTTTCATACCTTAGTGTGTTTTGTCCATGTGAGCCGTCCTCACTTTACCAACTTATACAACTTCTCTTGCTCCTTCTTTCTCTCTTCCCTCTCCTGCTTATCTCCTCCAAATATTATAATTTGTATCCAAATTACAATGTGCCTATTTATGTTTTCGAAAATGGCAAATTTCGAAAAGCTACCTTATTTGGAGGGTTTTTTTTTTTTAAAAAAAAAAAATCTCATATGGAAGTTTGGATATGCCTTGCAAATGTATAGTTGTAATATCATGTAGGTATAAAAAGAAAATGTTTTTGTTAACAAGATTGTCAAAATGACCGAGTTGAATATATTGACTTAAATTATTATTATATTTTTAAATATGGGTTATGCTAATAAAATCTTTAGCCCGAGATAAAATCGATTTGGCCTAGATTGGCATGAATTCAAACAAGCTCAAGTTCGTTAGCTTGAGTTGCCACCATAGTTGGATTTATGGGTGTTTGTTTCATGGGTTGAATAGGTTTTGGGACATTTTTAAACTAAACTTATTCATTAATTTATTAGGTTGGATTGATGAAATTTTTTCTTTTAATTTAATCTAACTCGACCTATTCTTAAGCGAAGTGAGTTAGAATGAGTCAAATTTATGGGTTTTACATATATTAAAAAAATACTAAAATAAAATATTAAAATATGAAATAAAAAATTTATTATTTATAGATAATATATTTTAATTAAAAATAATATATATTTCAAATAAACTAAAAGGTTATATAATCAATCTTATACAAACAAAATTAATTTCAAACAAGTTAAATAAATATAACAAGTCATATTAAATTAATATAAGTCTGAAAGAAACCAAAGCAAGCTAGCAAGTCTTAAAAATTATAAATAACAAATCACGTTAACTAATTGAAGTCAATGTCATCGCTTATAACATATAAATTGACATAATATTGTACTTCATTTTCAATTTTCTCGAAACACTCTTTGTCATAACGATCCATTGGATTTTCGTCGCAATGGTCTATTAGGTGTTTCACAAGTTTCTCATATATATTTTCATAGTGCATATAAATTGACATAATATTGTACTTCATTTTCAATTTTCTCGAAACACTCTTTGTCATAACGATCTATTGGATTTTCGTCGCAATGGTCTATTAGGTGTTTCACAAGTTTCTCATATATATTTTCATAGTGCATATACCTATACATAATTGGCACTAGAAAATTAGAGGAAAGTAACCTGAAATGTCTAAACAATTTTTTTAACAAAAAAAATTGCTTGAGTGAGTTTAATTTGTGCAGATTGACACTTTTCAAACTCGCAACCTAACCTATTCGTACCTTGTAGGTTAGTGTGTTTTTTAATCAAATCCAACCCGTATTTTATATGTTGAATTAGATCAAGTCAAAACTCATAGAGTTCGTTAGTTGACCCAACTTTTTGGGTACCCTTAGTTGTATTCTTTGTTGCCAACCATTTACACTGATGCTAAATTTGTATTAGTATTTAATCTTAAATTATTGGATTCTTATTTAAATCATGAAATAATAATTTAATATATATATATATATATGATTTTATTTACTAAATAAAAAATGAAAAGGGTTGAGTATGAAAATCATGAAAAAACTAAATAAAAATAATTGATATATTATTAGATTGTCAAGTTTTTAACATTAAGAATCATTATTTGCAACTTTATGTTTATATTTTTGCAACTTATATGCTGTAAATTGTTATTTCACTTGATTGTACTAGTAACATTTTCAATTAACAGACAGTGAAAAAACATTTTTAATTGAAACGTAATTTGTAAATATAAAAAATTAATGATTTAAAATTAAATAATAATGAATAACATTAATAAAAAAGTTATATTCTCTCTTCATTAAAATTAAATATAAGCATTTTCTTTCTTTATTAAAATCATTTATTATTATTATTTTATTAAATGAATAAGAATATAAATGACTAACACTATATTTAGATGATAGGTAATGAAGGGAACGAAAAAGAAATGAAGAGAATGGAAAATAACTTCTTTTATTTGAGAGTTTTAAAATACATAAGAAGAGAACGGAACACATAGAGAATCATTTCTCTCTTCTTCTCTTCAAATACCTAATTTTTGTTCCTCCTAAAATTGAGGTGAAATGAGAAAAAACACATAGGTAATGAAATTCTATTCCGTTCTATGAGTAAAATTTCATAACAAAGAAAATAGTAAATATGTTTCATTTCTTTCTTTTTCTTTTCTGTTCATTCTCACTTATTCCATTTCATTCCACTAATGAAAAAACATCCAAATAGAACATAAAAAACTAACAAGTTTAAATTACTTTTAAAAGATATTTACAGAAATTTTTTGTCCAAAAAAAAAAGATTAAGGTAGCTAACATTCTCATTCTAACAAATTGAGGAAGTTAGCAACTTCCTTTAAAAAATACTTCTCCTTTCCAATCTTTGATATTTTTTACCTTTAACAACCATCCACCATTTTTCGGTTGCAAGTGTACCACCATCATTCCATCATACAATTGTATTTGGAGGTATCAAGTGTACCGCCGTCGTTCCGTCATACCACTGTAACATCGCCTATCTTTTTGGCCACCATTTTCTAGTAAAATCATCGACGTACCACCATTATTATGACCGAATAACTCCCCCGTAGCCGCAACTCGGATCCTCCTTCAAGTTCACTTTATAGATCTGACTCGCGATTTTTTTCCATGGTGTGCTGTCTGGGTTGTGCGAAAATGGTAATTCTTCATTTTTTTCTTTTTCCCATGAGTCTTGATATTGTTACTTTTTTTTTCTTAATGTGTCATTTGTTATTATATATTTTCTTAGGATAAAACTTAAATATATATTTTTATATACATTATATTTATTTTATCAATTAAGTTATGATATGTATATATTTAAAAAAAAAAAAAAAAATATTAATAAATATATATCATAATTTAATTGATAAAATAGATATAATATATTTAAAAAATAAAATTAAGTTTTGTCCATTTTCTTATTGCATCTATACATCTGTCCCTTCATGGAAGTGATGGAAGAATATGAGATAGGGATATTGAATCTTTTAATATAATTATTATATTAAACATATTTATAATTTGAGGATTGATAACAATATATTCTTTATTAAACTTCTTTTAATACATTTTTTAAGTCACATCATATATTAAATTATATATTTAAATTTGATTACATATTGATTGAATTAATTATACATTAATTAAATTAATTATATATTAATTAAAATTAAATATGTATTTTAAATTGTATGATGTGATTCAATAAAAAATAATATTAAAAAGAGTGATAAATAATGTGTTTATAGCTTTCTCCTTATTGATAAAAAAAAATAGCTTTCTCCTTATAATTTTAATGTTTTAGTTTGAAAGGTTACCATGGTTAACTCTAAATGGTTAACCATATAATTTTTAAAGTTGAAATGCCAATTTTTAAGCAGAGTAAGCACAATCTTATATCACACTTTTGAAATATCTAATAATTTCTCATGGTTGGCTCCGAGATTGGATTTCGGTTTTGTGGGGTATGGCTTCCAATTTATACAATTTGTTTCTCTTGATGTGTTTTACTTATTGTATATATTATTTTTCATTTAGTGTATGTTTATTGGTTCAATGTGGAGTGTTAAAAATATATTTTTTATCATATTTTTTTATTAAATTACGTCATATATTAAAGCATAAATTCAAATTTAATTATACACTGATCGAATTAATTATATACTAATTATGTTAATTATATGTTAATTAAAATTGAATGTGTACTTTAACATATAACTTGATTCAATAAAAAAATATATTAAAAATAATGTAATAAAGAATATATTCTTAACATTTATCTCGGTTTATATAATCTTTATTTCATTTGCTGACCATTTCGTTTATTTATAGCTATGTATCTTTTATGTTTATTTGATTAATTTTATAACAATAAAAATTAAATGTAGGTCTAAGAAAAAATAAATTAAATAAATACAATAAAGTTTCGTTTATTTATAGCTATGTATCTTTTATGTTTATTTGATTAATTTTATAATAATAAAAATTAAATGTAGGTCTCAAGAAAAAATTAATTAAATAAATAGCATATAGTAAGAAAAAAATAAAAAAATTCCAAAAAAATTAAAAAAACAACAAAAAAAACTTTGAGTTCATGGATTGGCATATGATTAGAGTTGGTTTGTCTCCTAATTATTCTTTTAACTTGTCTATTTTATTCTCTTGATTATTAATGTTTATTAACATGTTGCTTTGATTAAATTAATATATTTTAAACAATTCTTTTTTGAATTTTTTTAATTTACTCTTAATTAAAATTTACCAACAAACAATTAATATTCAGAGAATTATATGAGTCCTTCATTGTACTTAGGAAATTAGTAGACACAAAGTTATTTTTTAGTGAAAAAAATTAAGATCAAGGCTGTTACCTTATCTTAGAGTCAAGACACTTTAAATTTAATAAGCACTTACAGAATTAGTGATACTTATAAATAACTCGACTAATAAACTTAGGTATTTACATAAGTATTTATAGATACATAATTTTCATTTCGTTCAAACAAACTTGTAAATTTTTTTGTAATTTAGTCTTTAATGAAATACTCAATTTTATTAAATTTTATTTAATTAAACAAGTGAAAAATAAAAAGAAGACTAAATTCAACTTTTGATAGCTTGATTCAAACGCCTTTGATATAGTTGTTGGTATTAAAGATCTGGTCAATGGTCATCATAAAAATTTAAAACAACTGAAAACAATCCATTTTTTTTTTTTACATATGTTATGACTCGTTGGGACCATAAAAGAATCCAAATTAAAACTAAGATGACATTAATTACTTGTTTTAACTTTATTGTTGTTTTTTGTATCTCCATTATGGAATAAGAGAATATTAATAAAATGATAACATTTTGAATATTTTAATAAAAAGTAATTTAATCAAATGTAGTTATAAAAAAATTATTTAATAACTATCTTAATCTTTTATGCATGAACTTCAAATGATATATTTTAAAATGGATGGAGTAACATAATTGTAGAGTGTGTAATAATAATACACCATATTTCAGTCTAGTTCACATCTTTATTTAAAATTAATTTTAAATAATTGAATACAATAAACTAGAAAAATATTAAAATAGGGTATTCACTTATTTAATGAACTAATTAATAAGGTAATTATTTATTTAATTAAATAATTAATTAAGTAATTATAAAATAAGGTAATCAGTTATGTAATAAATTATAAAACCGTTCAACGATGGATACTCAATTAGTTGATTACAATAAACTAGAAAAAAATTAAATAGGTAAGCCTTATTTTCATTAAAATTTTACAAATTTTATTAATAAGTGCCACATTTGTTAAAAATATTAAAATAAAAATTATTTTTTTATTTTATTTTGTATACATTAAATATATTAAATTTATAAAAAAATTATTTTAATATCCTTAATAAATGAACTTAATTTATTTGTTTTTACAACCGAGTAACAGTTCACTGCTTCACATGCATGGTGCATCCAACCGTGAGAAATTTCGGTTATTTAATAGTCATTTTTGGAGGCAACCTGTTTCACGAATCACGAGAGACATTCACCTGAAACACGAATGCGATACATTAATAACTCACATCTAAAGGCTAAAACACTAAACCGTGATGGTTAGTAAAATTATTTATTAAAATATTATTTTATTTAAATTATTTATTAAATTATTATTATTTTTAAATTATTTATCAAAATATCACTCTTTTAAATTATATATTAAATTGTCATTCTTTTATCCTACATGACATTTTTTAATATTTTTCACGTTTTGGCTTAACCTACATGGATGCGTCATCCTACTTGACGTATCCATACTTGATGCGACGAAAAGAAAACTCCAACAAAGATGACGTAACCAAGCCACCTCACCACTCTTGTTGGCGTAATCAGGATATATATGATCTCCCCCCTCCTCCATCCGTGTCATTGCTTCAATTTTCTTAATTCTCACTATCTTTCTACAAATTTCTTTTGTCTAAACGTTCTGAACTATCTAAACGAACTCAATTCTTACGAGAAGTGGTGTCTGGATCTCTATCTGTGATCAAATTCAGATCGTTTGAATTATTTACTTATGTATATGTCGTCTTAATGTTGTGTGCATCTCATTTTTACAGATTATATGACAACCATATACGGATGAGAGAGTGGCAACACTGCCACCCTTTTGTGTGACTAGTAGGGACATAAGATGGCATTGCGATCTTTTCTTTTGTAATTGTGGTAGGGCATAACACTCGACAAGTGCCCTCTCATATGTTTCACATTGTTGAGTGGCAGACGCCAGACAGCGCGATGCGCTGGCTGGTCTTGACCAAGATACACTGCCGACCCATATACCACAGCGACGCACTCGCTCCACAGTGACATGAGAAAGATTTGACTCACATGCTTACATACCATGCAGGTGATAAGCATGAAAAGATTTAATCACATTTATTACATTAAAATGATAAATTAAGAAATACTTATATTTTAGGGTTGCACACTTACAAGGACTTGTAAGTGATTGTAGAGTTAAACATGGCCGTGTCCTAACAACTAAATAATCTAAATACACGTATCCCAGTTGCGCCAACAAGGATGGCGCGTGCGCGACTTGCTTCGCCACCTTTTCGAGTTTTATTTGTCTCACGTCAAGACGTGATCTGCAGCCAGTAGGATAAAGGCGCAGTGTCCACGTAGTGCTACATCAACCGTGTTGGCTTAACCTACATAGATGCGCCATCCTTAACATAATTTACATGAATGCGTCATCCTACTTGACACATCCTTACTAACGTAAAAAATATTAAAAAATATCACGTTAGATAAAAAGATAATAATTTAATATATAATTTTAAAAAATATTATTTTAATAAATAATTTTAAAAAAATAATAAGTTAATAAATAATTTAAATAAAATAATATTTTAATAAATAATTTTATCAACACTAAGAGTTTGGTGCTTTTGCCCACATCTAAATTCTAACGTCAAAATAAAATAAAATATCTAGAAAGCAGTTGAGATGGACCTTTTACTGGTGGGGTCCCTCTGCCTCAACGAATATATATAAAGAAAGACATTCACTCTCTCCGTGACGCGTGTAATTCAGACTCCACCTATTTTGCATTTTTTGACCGCATGTTATATAATTAAATTAACGATAATTATATTATTATCACAAATAATATATATATATTTTTCTTAATATTATTAATTATATTATTTTTTTATCCCTTTCTCTCGTTTAATCACTTTCATTCCCAAGAAATATAAATAATAATGTTTTTAAAAAAATATGTACGAGCATCATTTTCCTTAAATTAATGACGCTATCACTGCAGCATCAGCATTCAGCAATTTAGCATGTGGTGTGAGTTGGTATCAATATCATCAATAATTCATCATCATCATCAGCTTCAGGTGCTACTGCATTCGCGTCTCTTCAGTTCTATCTTACTCTTCTTTCTGATTCTCATGCATTTTATTTTTTAATTCTTATTTCTTTATTGCGTTTCAATCACATGCAAAAGTAAACTCTTCAATATAGAATGCCTCTGTTCCGTTGCGTTCGATTTCTATATTCGCCGTTGTCGCTTGCTTCCTCTGTCTTTTTTCTTTTATTGGCAAGGTAGATTCGTTCGTGGAATTCTCAATGTACCTGGGATTTGATCTTTATCAGGCAAATCGATTCCTTGATTGCTCCTTCAGTGAGAAAAACAAAATCCATGTTATGATTACAGTTACAGAGGAACTAGTGTAATGGAATGACCCACATGAGAAAAAATCAATATAATGATTTCTCTACCCCTTATTTAATTTGAAATTGATTGTTAATTAAAAATTCTTCCAACTTTTTGGTACAATTGTTTATGGGGCGTGAGATTTTAGGAATGAGTAATGGAAAATCTGCACTTGTATGTGTAGTATTTTTCATCAGATGTCTCTGGTCTTACATCCAATCTGAGTTGCTGAAAAGGATTTCAGGTTATTATTGAATTCATCCAGTGCTTTTGGCTTTCAGTTTATGAATTATATGAATCGGTTTCATTGATAAGAATTAGAATTTTTATACTGTCTGTTTCTTATGACTGTTTTCAATTCTTATTCACTTAATATATGTATTGCTTGTTGAACTGGAATTAAGGAATTTCAGAACTACCTTAGTCTGAATAAGACAGCGTGCAATCATTTTCACTGCTTTAGATTAGCTTGTGTCTCTGGGGATGATTATGAAACCAACTGACACCTTAGGAACTTCTGATGTTAGATGTATTTTTTTGATTAAGTGATCCACCATCTTTGCTTGTAGTGCATGTTTGGTAACACTTATTTTTTGAGAAATAATTGCCTTTTTTTTTCTCCCAAAAGCTCTCTTAGAGAGCTTTCGATTATAAGTTGTTTTGAACACAAAATATGCTAATCCAAACACACATGTAATTTTCCTAGAGGCTTCATTGTTAAAGCCTCTGGAAGTTGTTTATTGGAACATTGCACAAGGTGATTAATACATACTCTTTTGAAATAAAAGTAATCACACAGCCCTGCGATAGGTGGCGACAATTGAATCATGGCTGATGATAGTACTGATCCATTTCCAAAGTTGGGAAGTGTGTATAAAGGAGGGTCTGGTTCCAAATTCAATCAGTTGAGCCGGAATGTAACCAACATCAAACTGAATTCTCAACAAACTGGTGACTCCAGGGTGAACTCTAGGCAATTACAGAACATGTCTAGTGGAAGTGGCAGTGCTCCAAGACCTTGGTTTTCTCAGAATTCTAGTTCAAATGCATGGGGACATCCAAATGTGATTCACAAGCTGGCAAAGTCGGGTAATGGTGAATCAGGAGTGGCTAACAGCAATAACCTACTGAACAAAAACAATTCTCCAAAGAATCTGGCTTGCAGTGGAAATGGAATTTTGAATGACAGCAAGTTGCCTCCACAGTCAGCAATATCTCCAGCACAAGATAAAGGATTATATTCATCTGTTGGAGTTGATACAACTACATCTAAGGATTGCAAAAATGGTCAATGCAAGGATGAAAGGATCCTGGAACCCCACTGCACTTTTGATTGTGAAAAAAGTGATGATGAAATTGTTGACAGTGAGTCTGATATTGTGTTTGAGAGTGATGATGATCTTTCTTTAGATGACACTGACTCAGATACCGGTGAGAAAAGCCATGAAGGGCGCAAGAAGAGCAAGTGGTTCAGGGATTTCTTTGATAGTTTAAATAGACTGAGCATTGAGGAGATCACTTCACAAGTGAGGCGGTGGCATTGCCCAGCATGCCAAGGGGGTCCTGGTGCTATTGATTGGTACCACGGGCTGCAGCCCCTTTTGAATCATTCCAGGACAATAAAATCAAGGAGGGCAAGACTGCACCGACTGTTTGCTGAAACTTTGGAGGAGGAGTGCTACAGGAGAAGAGCTCCATTGACAATGGTTAGTGAAGCCTATGGTATATGGGAGGGCCTTGATAAGAAAGTCAAGGATCATGAAATAGTTTGGCCCCCGATGGTTGTCATCATGAATACTAGATATGAGCAGGATGAAAACAATAAGGTACAAGAATATTGTCTTGTCTTCTTTTTTGGAGAAGAATATAGTCTTGGTCTATTTTTCCTTTTATTTGTTTTTACGTCACATATGCAGCTACTTCCTGAAGTTCTATTTATAGTTATCTTACCAATTTTCATATTTTCTGGAATAGTTATAAGTCTTTTGTTATTTTCTTTTAAATTATTCTTAGGCTATATTCTTCTGTAGTTTAACCTTGCTGAATTGAATTGTAGTGGAATGGAATGGGGAATCAAGAGCTCCTTGATTGCTTCAGCGACTATGCTGCATTGAAGGCTCGGCACTCATATGGTCCACAAGGGCACCGAGGGATGAGTGTTTTAATTTTTGAGACATCCACAGCAGGTTATTTAGAAGCCGTGCGTCTCCACAAGCATTTTAAAGAGCAGGGAAGAGATAGGGAAGCTTGGAATCGTTGTCAGAATCCATTTGTCCCAGGTGGGAAGCGCCAACTTTACGGTTACTTGGCTTCTAGAGAAGATATGGATATTTTCAACAGGCACTCTAGAGGTTCTTTTTCCTCTCTCTTAATCAGCCTTTTTCTATTAAAAAATGCTATGTAGCCCGGCTGTCTACAGCCCTGATCTGCCTTGATAAATTTAAAAACACTAGCAGGATTTATTTTTTTAATTTTTTATTCTACTTTAAATATAAAAAAGTTAGTTATCGTGTGCAGCCGGGACATTCCCAGGCTAAATAAACCGGGCTGCCTAGCATTGCCATTTTCTATATTCTATGTCCACCAGTTCATCTTATGTGGAAAGGTTGTGGATTGAAATAAATCATGATGAACTTGAAGATGACAACTCTATATTTCTGATCTAGTTTGGTAGTCTAATAATTCTTAGATGGCATACTTTTCTTTCTGTCTTCTCTAAGAGAGGGTGCTAGATATTGTTGTTGTGTGTGTGCGTGTTTATTTTTCTTTGCAATTGCTTTTCCTTCTTACAATCTGTTTAATATTTTGAATGAATGTTGCTGATACATCTATAATTGTTTAGGAAAGTCAAAATTGAAGTTTGAAATGAGATCATATCAAGAGATGGTTGAGAGCAAGATAAAGCACATCAATGATGATAGTCAACAGCTTGACTATTTTAAGAACAAGATAGCTAAAGAACAAATCAAATCACAAGTCCTTGCAGACTCTTTATGTAAAGTAAGTCAGAAGTTACGCCTGTCAACAGAAGAAAACCGTGTTGTGAGAGAACGTACTAAAGAACAGCATCAACAGAACAAGGAGGAGGTAATGTTGTGAGACTGAAATTAGATTACTATTATTCTTGTAGCGCTCATTGGTTTGTCTAAGAAGATTCCTTGATTGTTGTCATATAATTAAGAACTTTTATGCATAAAAATTGGTGAGGATGCTTTCTATTTTGAGGGCAGTTTATGCTGGTGAATGGTGGCTGTCTTCATAAACAGTATGATAACTATGAGAAACCAATAAGCTAAGGCTATTTGTTCATGTTTTTCGCACTTTTTTTTTGTTGGCTGCTCGGGCATTTATTGCTTAAAAGTTGTTTGGGTGTGATCTTTCTTGGGAAGGAGTGTTACGAATTTGCAACCTAGTTGTCTTTCTTGATTCTGGTAGTAGCTTTCTGAATGATGATGCAAAAAATCCTCCTATGACTGATCATTATGATTTATTATTTTCTAGATGGATGCACAGGAAATTTTTTTCCAGGATCAAATCCAAATCATTCAACAAGCTATAGCTGCAAAGGAAGATAACTTTGAGAAATTGCAGCAGATGAAGCGAGACAAAGTGAAGCAGTCTCGTGGAGATTCTTCTGAGAAAGAGGATGACAAGCATAGGTATTATGCATTATTCCAAGCTTGTCTCAAAGTTTATGTTCCATATTGTCATTCTTTGACTACATGTATCTTAGCATTCTGTTGCCACTTTCACAATACTCAACTAAGTGACCAATAAACAAGATTCAATTCTTGATCTTTCTGAAGCAAAACTTTCATGGCTCTTGGCATTGTCAAATTTATCTTCTATCAACAGAGTGGAGAACATCTCTAGTTTCATAAGGCTCCAAGACAAGGAGATGAGGCGATTCGAGGCAGAGAGAGATAATATCATAAAAATTCATGAAGAGAAAAAGTTGGTTCTCAAGAAGAAGCAGTGGCAGGAGCAGGTTGAACTTGAGAAGGAGTTTGAAAATGAACTGACGCAGCTCATGGACAAGTACACTTCAGACCAGTCTCAAGAAGAAAGCTGTCAGAAATGAATGGGGGCTAGATCACATTAACATGCGGAGAAGTAGCAAAAGGCAAAAGCATCCACAGGCACGCAGATCAGAGTACATGTTCTGCGTCCTGCCAAAATTTCCCTGAATTTACTTTGAAAGTTGGAACATGAGAATGTTGATGACTGAGAGGCCCACCATCACCAAAGTTTTGATCCCATTTTTGCTGGTTCTCGATACTACTTTTTGCTCTCATTTTAATTGTTAGTATACTTTGCTTTGGTTGCAAATGGTTACAAATATCACTTTTTGTAGATTGAATTTACTGTTTTGCAAAATACATATATATCATATTGAAGGTGTGACATCCGCCTCAGAATTCACCCTGAATAAATCATGCTTCAGAAGAAAATTCAACAAGATCACCTGAGCTAACTAAAGTTACTCCAAATCTCTTGCGGTGAAACATGCTATGCTATTTATAAGAAAACTACATAAGAAAAACATACTATTTGAGGATGATGTATTGTTGGGTATCAAAAGAGTCGTCCATTACAAAAGGGACAAAATATTCACTCCAATTTCTCTGGTCAAATGATACTTCACCATCAATCGTACCAACCATTGATTCTAAAGGTTCATATCCAACTGTAAAGAGAATAAATCTGTAATTTGTGGTATTCAAGATAGTCTGAAGAACACGCATAAATGCACGAGGGTCTTTTAAAAAAACAATGCTGCAAGTGAAAAAGAGAAAAATCGGGTAAAAAAAAGCTAGATATAATTACAATAACTATATCAACAACTATACAGTTTTAAAAGGCTGAAGACAAAATTGAAGCAAGTAGTACCTTCCAACAATACTCAACCCAATAAAAATTGGTGTATGGAACTCTTGGTTTATGATGATATCTCTACAAGCATGAGACTAACTCTTTAGCCTTTGGGTATTGTCGTATCTAGAAGGCCTTCTTAATAATCACCTTTTTTATGATTTAAACTTTGATTCTTTGAGTTCTTTTACCTCCACACCCAATATTTATTAATAAGTTTTGAAGTGCTAAATGATTATTACACAAGTTATCTATAGCATATCGATGTCCTGATGAGTCATATGTTTCACTGCATTTCTTATATGTAAACTGCCATTGAGTAGGGAGGAACAAAAATCCAAAAACATGTACTTTTGATGGCCAATATGCTTTCAAATTGTCAATGCACTAGAATTGGTCAGGTGATGAAATTAAAACTCTAGGTGGATGATTAGTTTTAGTTAATTTTTAAGAATTTTTTTTTTATTTTTCATAAGTTCTCTTACTAAAATTTTAATCATTAATTATTTTGATTACAAAATAAATTAATTTAAATATACATACACTAGAAGAATCATATGCCAAGTAATAAATCACATTTATTAAGAACATAGCAACATTATATCATAATACTGTGTCATCATTCGACATTTGTGGCATTGGAAAGTGTTCTGAAGTAGATTCAGAGAGTACCTGAGATAGATACGTATGCGGTGGTCTCCTCCTTGAGTGGTAGCTGAGCGTACTGCACAGCGGAGTGGGTCTACAAAAGGGACTCCAACGCTCAAGTCAGCTCATACTCAAGTAGAGTTATGGATTGTATTAATTGTTACATTCTTAAGATAACTTAATCTTATATTTATAGAGCGTATATAGAATCCTAATGGGATCCTTACTGAGTACAGGTAGTTTAGGATTAGTATCCTGATGAGGATCATCTCTCTATTATCATAGGATATATCCCTGTAAATCTGAAAAGTATTTAATCACCAAGGATAACTATAAATCCTATAATATCGTAAGTTGATGATTGACAGTTACGGTTATTTAGGGATTTATCCTCTGCATGAATCTATTAATTACGACATCATGACCCAACACCGCTTGGGGTGCCGTACTCCGAGGTCCGAACTATGTTGTGAACCTCCCTTTACGCCAATCTAAGAGGAGTCCGATAGTATACATATCAAGTTAATCCCATGGAGCGAGATTTTGGATCACGGTGCAGAACAGAAAGTATTCTCAATAACAAAATCAAAAGCAAAGAAAAATTATCATGAATAATTAATCACAAAATTTTACTTTCTTGTGAACAATAATATAATATTGTCCATAAGAAAAACAAAAGTTTGTAAAAAATATTTTTAAGCATCTTTTATAATAAAAAGTTATTTATAAAAAAATTGAAAAACTGGATAAAATGATGGGAAGTGCGATTCTGGTTGTAGAGGAGACGAAAATGGCGAGAAGGAAACCAAAAGCAGTGTTCATGGCCTTCGGCACTAAAGGCGATGTCTACCCTCTTGCTGTCAGTGCACCTTCTTCTTCTTCTTCTTCCTTACCTCTCTCTCTCTCTCTATCTATGTTTGTTTGCCAAACAAAAACAGAAGAAAAGAAAATGAACTCGCTGCTTGCTGTTTTGTGATTTCGCTAGTGTCAAAAAGTTAAGGCCTTTAGTTCAACTGTCTCTTCACTAACCCAAAACTTGTCGTGGGTTGTTTCCAAAAGTGGCTTCTGTTGGGTTATAAGCAAAACATTGGGGCTATACTTATATTCGCAATCAAAATGCTTTGTGAAGTATTGAAATTTTTGTACTGTTTAATTCTAACTAAACGTTTTTTTCTTTCTAATTGCCTGTATTAATTTTATGCTCTTATTCAAATTTAGTAAAATTTCGGACTAGTATTCCTCAAAATATTTGTTTATGAAATTCATGGTATAAGGTCAGTACCCAAAAAAAACAAATAATAAATTATGTCATCAGCCTTCATCTTCATACATTAATTAATGTGGTATAAGATTGCTCTTACATTATTCTCTATTTTAGTTTGGCTTAAAAAGTATGATTTGCAAAAGTTTGCATTGCATTGTTGTTGATTGCAGGCTATTGCTGCAGCTTTTGCTTGTGACCAGAAACAATACGACGTGATTCTAATAACTCATTCCGCACACGAGGTTTGCATTATAAACATTTACATCAAGTCAAGAAGAGCATTAACATCGTTCACAATACTTGAAAAGAGTAATGAATTATTGTAGTTGTGATGACTTATTCATCAATCATCACTCTCCTCTTACTTGGCAAGCGTGATGGTTTGATTAACTGTCCTGCCTATAAGTTATACATAAAATTTCAAGTATAACCAAGAAATGACTTTTTAATTTTATTGTTACAACAATCATGTTAAAATCATGTATTTCTACTTCGTTTTATTTGCTTTTCTTACTGTTAATAGCTGACACTTGAACAAAATGCTTCCTTACAGAGCTTAAGTTCTCACTTGGCTGAAAAACATGTTGAATATTGCCCAGTTTTATCACCTCCAGTTCTTTCTTTTGATCAGAATAATGATATTGAAGGTTTGAACTATCAACTTGGTTCTCCTTATAAAATGTGGAGTGCTATTATAAGGGAGAAACTATAGTTCTAATGGGTCTTCTACTTTATCAGGGAAAGCAGAGTCCTCCTTTTCCTTGCAGAAAAGGAAAATTATGAGAGATCATAGACGAGAATGCTATTCTTTAATTGAAAGGATATTTGGAGATGACCCAAGCTTGGACGGTGATCTTATTGTGATAAATTTTTTTGCTTTGGTATTCTAAATTGAAAACTGCAGTCGAGATAGACTTTTTTGACAAGTTTTTGACATCATTGGAGGAGGGGGGTTTGATTGAAGCTAAGACTTGTTAAAGGCAATTGATTTATAAAAATGTTCTGATTGCTGCATGGGGAATTGCAAAATAATTTGTATGAAACTTTGTTTGTGTTCAAGGAGATAATGAGACACCTAATACTACTGGATAGAAAGTAGAATCATCAGTCATTATTTGATAGTAAATATGGTGGGACAGAGTTTGCAGTAGACTTTCCCGATAGAACAGTACAATACTATTAATATTTCCAAGAAATAATATTAAGTAGAATAACCGTGTGAGCTTATAAAATTTCTAAACTGCTATGCATATACATGTTCTGCTTGCTTATATAGATATAGAAATGTAAACAATTCTAAATTCTATTAAGAGTTTAGGTGATCTGGTAATTGATGAGCCTTTCATGATGGTTCAGGAAGGATGGAGCCTTGCAGAATGTTTTTGTGTCCATTGCATTGTAGCTGCACCTTACGTTGTTCCATATAGGTACGTAAGAAGTTCACCCCCCCCCTTCTTTATTATCAAACTTTCTGGAATTTGGATGCAGCTATGCTTGTTTTGTAGTGAGCAGTTTCACTCTTGCAAGAGCATCAATGTTCATGAATTTCTCCTAACATTGGGAACTCAGATAGTTGAACTTTCCTTAATAATAGAACATGTAAATTTTGAAAATTAGAAAACGTACCCAATAGCTATCAGTGGGCAAAGTTATCAGGAATAATTTATTAGTTTCACTTGGGAACTTTTGTGCTAGTGGAAGCACAAAATATACAATTCTATTGTGTAGGGTAAGAAAACTGAATTGCAATGTCCAAGTGAAAAGCACTTGCCTCGTTGTAAGTTGCTTGCATTTGGTTGGCATGTGAGCTGCCTTGAGCATCTTTTTTTTTTTTTTTTTTTTTGCCTCAGAAATACAGTATGTTTTCCCTAAAAAATTATTCTCTCAAGATATATGAATATAAAATGTCACGACTAGTTGATGACTATAGTTTTTAAAAATTGAAGCTACCTTCTGAACACATTTTCATCTTTTGATCATTGATTTACTGTGTAGTGCACCTGCAACATTTGAAAGCCAATTCCAAAGAGATCTTCCTCTTTTGTATAAATATCTCATTGAAGCTCCTTCTGGTAAGGTATTTCGTCATTTTTTATATTCTAATTGTTTTCAGTTCGGAAAGATGCTACATCAAATGATTCTGTTTCTTTTCCTACTTATAATTGTGCGTTTCCCTTTATAAAAGATAAACCATGGTGTAAAATAAAGATTAAAAAGTTCTATTCTCACCTGCTGCAGTCAAAGACTGGGAACTACAGCTTGTATATTAATTTGTCATTTTTTCTTTTCATTTTTTAATCATCTTGATTCCCCGTAGGTCTGCTGGAAGGATGTGATTCACTGGATGTGGCCTCTTTTCACAGAAAATTGGGGATCATGGAGAAATGATGACTTGCATATGAGTCCATGTCCTTTTACTGTTAGTGTTTCCTATTCTTAACTTTTCGCTGCATTTAATAAAATTAAATTCTTTGGCTACAAGTCTGTGCCACATTAGTTAGGTTGCTGTAGACATGTAACCTTGCAGAAAAGTATGGGGCACCCTTCATTCTTTTAAACTCAAACAGGCACTTTTTTTGGGTGATTTCAGGATCCTGTAACAGGCATTCCTACTTGGCATGATAGGCCACAATCTCCTCTTGTGATGTAAGTAATGGATGCTGAATGCAAAAGTTGTTTTTCAATAAAATTAGGTTCAATGAAGTTCTCTTACAGAACTTACCAGAACAACTTGATATTGATATTTGCTCAAATATTCCATGTGTTGTTTGTGGGCTAAGCTAGATCAAGTTGTGTGGAATTTTGAAATGATGTATTCTAAGTCCTACAAATTACTGAGGCTTTAAGTCTTTATTTATTTATTTAAAATAAAAACCCTTGTGTTTCTCATTAAATGTGACTGGTAAAAGTTGTGTAAAACCTACGAAACAGCCACTGAACAACTTTTCTGTTATGGTCATACACTTTAAAGTTCCTGATTAAGAATTCTTTACTTTTGATGCAACTTGATGATTGAACTTTTTTTATATGCATATTTGTGTGATATATACATTTACATGGTCTTTTGAATTGATATGCAATATTAGTTCTGATTTTTGTCACTGATTCTGTGCATTGTTCAACAGGTATGGTTTTAGTAAAGAAGTTGTTGAATGGCCTGGTATGTTTTTTGTCTTTGATAAAAACTTTTCTTTCAACACACACCATAAATATATGTTAAGAGTAGATATTATGTATGTGCTTTATTTTGTATTGCTAGCCCATGTACTGCTAGTCCATTTATTGCTAGCCCATCTTACATATATAAATACACAACCTGCACCCATATTGGGTACAGTTTTCTATTCTTCTTATCTCATTACATGGTATCAAGAGCTAGGCTTTAAATTTTTTCCCCCCCCTCTCTCTCAGCTTTCAAAAAAAAAAAAAAAAACAAAACAAAAAGAAAAACACAAAACAGAGTGTTACGTTTTCAGGTCTAGGGCAGCCCCCAGTGTGGCTGCCGCTTAGCTTCTAGCTCCAGCCGGCAGGGAGTGCCGGTGCAAGGCCGTCCGGCGCTGGGGGGAGGGCCGGCGAGGCGGTGGGCTTGCCGGTGACGCAGAAGGGGCGTCGTTTGGGTGCTGTTTGTGGGGCAAATAGCCCAGAACGGTGCATGGAGAACACCCAGCCTTTGTGGGTGGTTGGCGTGGAGTTCACCCGCCACAGAGAGGTGCGACCGGCGGTTGGGGGTCGTTTTCCGGTGGGCGGATGTCCGGTGACGTCTCCGGCGAGTCTCTGGTGTGGTGCTTTCGGCGTTTTCGTGCTATTCTAGGTCGTTTTCTGGGCTGTTCTGTTCCGGTTGGTGCGATTTGCGTCGTTTGTGGTCTTCCAAGCCCGTTTGACGTGTTGTTAGTGATCTTTTCCCTCATTCTAGATTGATTTGTTGTGTTTGTGAGTATGGGTGACGAAAATTCTGAGATTGTGGGTACGGGCAGCAAGAGTGGAGCTTCCGACACTACCTCCACTAATGTTCTGGCTGAGGTCATTCCCTCCAACATTAAAATTACTGACCGAAAGCTTGATAGTGATGGTGCTAACTATCCTCAGTGGAAGAAGGCAATTCTGATGTACTTGAAAGGTCACAGGAAGGAAGACCATCTCACCCAAGACAGTCCGCAGGATGAAACAACTAAGGATATGTGGATTCGGGAAGATATGCGTTTATATTCACTGATTCAAAGGACCTTGGATCCTCGGGTTGATGATATTACCACTCATTGCACCATTGTCAAGGAATTATGGCAGTACCTTCACTCTTTGTTCTCAGGTGCCGATGATTTATCTCTCTTATATACGAAGACACAGGATCTGTATCGCGCTAATCAGAAGGATGAATCTCTTAGTGACTATTATACAGGCTTCAAACGCCTATTTGAAGAATTGAACACATTGTTACCTATCACTTCGGATGTGCAGGAGATGCAGGCTCAGCGAGAGCAGTTGGCAGTGAAGTGTTTTTTGTCAGGGCTGCGTGGTGAATTTGGTGCGGCCCGATATCAGATTTTGACTGGTTCTAGTAGTTTGACCCTGAAGGATGTATACTCTCGCCTCCTCCGAGTTGCTCGTGAGCTTTCCAAGTCTCATCCTTTAGCCTCGAGCGAGGCCTCTGCTTTGGTGAGTTCTAATTCTCGATGGGACAGTTCCCGTGGTGGTCGTAGTGGTTCTCGTGGTGGACGAGGTGGTGGCCGTGATACTGGAGACCCACGTGGTAGTGGTGGTGGAGGACGGGATCCTGGCGAACCACTTATTTGTCGTTATTGTAAGGAACCTGGTCATATTAAGCGGAACTGTTGGAAACTTCACCAGAAAAATCAGTCCCATCCACAGCGTTTTGCTCATATTGCTACTGATGAAGGCATTCCTCCTACCAACCCATCAGTCAGGCCTGTAATGATGACAACAGACGAGTTTGCTCAATACACTCAGTTTCAAGCCTCTCGGCTGTTCTACCATCTCCTTCTGTTGCCTCTATTGCTCATATAGGTAATCCTACTGCATGCTTATCATCACTTTCCCGCAACTGGGTCATTGATTCAGGGGCTTCCGACCACATGACTGGCCAGACAGGTACTCTTACATCATTTACCCCCTCCCCTCATCTTCCTAGTGTTACTTTAGCTGACGGTTCCGCTGCTCCTGTCATTGGGAGTGGTACTGCGTCTCCCACCTCTGCCCTCCCTCTTTCTCGAGTTTTATGTTTGAATCAATTTCCATTTAATTTACTTTCTGTTAGTCAGATTACTCGGTCACTTAATTGTAGTGTTCACTTCTTTGCTGATTCTTGTGTCTTTCAGGAACTTGGGACGAAGAGGGTGATTGGTAGGGGTCATGAGCAGAACGGCCTGTACATCCTTGAGTGCTGTCCAGATCAAGCACCGGTGCCTGTTGCTTGTTCGGGTGTGGCTGATCCTCTCCAACTTCACTGTCGTTTGGGTCATCCGTCTCTATAGTCTTTAAAAAAGTTGTGTCTTAGTTTGAGTTGTCTATCTATTTTAGAATGTCAGTCGTGTCAGTTGGCTAAACACCATAGGAGTCCTTACCCCTCACGGGTCAATAAGCGGGCTGCGTCCCCATTTGAGCTAGTTCATTCTGATATTTGGGGTCTGTGTCCAATTACTTCTAAGTCTGGTTTTCGGTATTTTGTAACTTTTGTGGATGACTTTTCAAGAATGACTTGGTTATATTTAATGAAATCTCGTTCTGAATTATTTTCTATATTTATCGCTTTCTGCTCTGAAATTAAAACCCAATTTAGTATCTCTGTGCGTGTCCTTCGCAGTGATAATACTAAAGAATATTTCTCTAATGACTTCACTTCCTATATGATTCAAAATGGGATGGTCCACCAATCCTCATGTGTTGTTACTCCTCACAAGAATGGAGTTGCTTGAACGCAAAAATAGGCATCTTTTGGAAGTTGCTCGATGCTTGTTGCTTCATATGTCTGTTCCTAAAGTTTTTTGGGCTGACACCGTTTCTACTGCCTGGTTTCTAATTAATCAGATGCCATCTTCTATCTTACAAGGCCAAGTTCCTCATTCTGTACTTTTTCCTTCTCAATCTTTGTTTCCCCTACCTCATCGTATTTTTGGTTGTCAATGTTTTGTGCAGGATAGTCGGCCTCAAGTTTCCAAGTTACATCCTCGCTCACTTAAATGTGTCTTTTTAGGTTACCCTCGCCATCAGAAAGGGTACAGATGCTTCTCTCCTAATTTGGGCCGGTATCTTGTGTCCACTGATGTCACCTTCTTTGAGTCTACTCCGTTCTTTGTTCAGCCTCCTCCTCCGGTTATTGAGGAAGATGAAGAAATTCTCGTTTATCACACCATTCGGTCTCATGATTCTGTGTCACATCCTTCCTCTGTGTTCCCGTTCCCGTCTTGTCCTCCACATCGGCCACCCATCCGACAAGTGTACGCTCGCCGGACTTGTGTTCCCTCTGCCGGTACTGCACCCATGGATGTACATTGCTCTTCAGTAGACACATCACCTCCATCCACCTCTTTGTCACAGGATCCGACTCTAGATCTTCCCATTGCCCTTCGTAAAGGTAAACGTTCTTGTGTCACTAACCATCCTATTGCATCCTTTATTCATTATGACCATCTTTCCCCTTCCTCCCAATCTTTTGTTGCCTCTCTCGATGTTGTCACAGTTCCCAAAAATATTGCTGAGGCTCTGGCTCATGATGGGTGGCGCCATGCCATGGAGGAGGAAATGCTTGCTTTGGAACATAACCAGACGTGGGATCTCGTTTTCCTTCCCTCTGGTAAGCGTGCCATTGGGTGCAAGTGGGTGTTCAATGTTAAAGTTAATCCGGATGGTACCGTTGCTCGTTTAAAGGCTCGGCTGGTGGCTAAGGGTTATGCTCAGACTTATGGTGTTGATTACTCAGAGACCTTTTCTCCTGTGGCCAAATTGGCCTCTGTTCGCATATTCATCTCGTTAGCTGCCTCTCATCACTGGCCCCTGCACCAGCTTGATGTTAAAAACGCCTTTTTCATGGTGATTTACAGGAGGAAGTCTATATGGAGCAACCGCCTGGCTTTGTTGCTCAGGGGGAGTCTGGGCAAGTTTGTCGACTGAGACGCTCTTTGTATAGGTTGAAACAATCTCCCCGGGCTTGGTTTGGGATATTGAGTGAAATTGTTGTGAATTTCGGCCTGAAAAGGAGTAGCTATGACCACTCGTTCTTCTACAAAAAGTCCGAGGGAGGATGCATCCTCATGGTTGTGTATGTTGATGATATAGTGATAACAGGCAGTGACTTCTTAGGTATCTCAAAACTCAAGAGTTTCCTTCAAACTAAATTTCAGACAAAAGATCTTGGTCCTCTAAAATATTTCCTGGGAATTGAGGTAAGTAGAAGCAAAAAGGGTATTTTCCTCTCATAACGGAAATATGTCATTGACTTACTATCTGATGTTGGCATGTTGGGAACCAAACTTTGTGATACTCCGATGGTTTCAAATGTGAAACTCAATGCTGATGATGGAGAACTACTATCAGATCCCGAGAGGTACAGGAAATTGGTGGGCAAACTTAACTACCTTACTGTGACACGTCCAGATATCTCTTTCCCAGTAAGTGTAGTCAGTCAATTCATGTCATCTCCTCGGCAATCTCATTGGGATGCGGTACTATATATACTAAGATATTTGAAAGGAGCCC
The DNA here is from genome assembly GCA_029884595.1 of Ormosia semicastrata. Classification (NCBI taxonomy): domain Eukaryota; kingdom Viridiplantae; phylum Streptophyta; class Magnoliopsida; order Fabales; family Fabaceae; genus Ormosia; species Ormosia semicastrata. Next base: position 2,127,116 of record JAQQTO010000057.1, on the reverse strand, counting down.
CAGGTCGTGGGATTCTTTATAGAGACAATGGACATTGCAGGTTAGAAGGTATTCCGATGCAGATTGAGCTGGGTGTCCTGTAGATCGGAAATCAACTTCTGGGTATTGTGTGTTCCTTGGAGGAAATCTGATCTCTTGGAAAAGTAAGAAACAAAATGTAGTAGTAAGATCAAGTGCTGAGTCCGAATATCGAGCAATGGCTCAAACCTCTTGTGAATTACTATGGGTCTATCATTTACTTGATGAGATTGGGTTCAAGGTTTCTCTACCTATAAGACTATGGTGTGACAACCAGGCTGCCCTTCACATTGCCTCGAACCCAGTTTTCCATGAACGGACAAAACACATAGAAGCTGACTGCCATTTCATTTGAGAGAAGATCCAACAGGGACTCATATCTACAGGGCATGTCAGGACTGGTGAACAGATAGCAGACATACTCACGAAGGCTCTTAACGGGAATCGGGTCAATTATCTTTGTAACAAGTTGGGCATGATTAACATCTATGATCCAACTTGAGGGGGAGTGTTAAGAGTAGATATTATGTATGTGCTTTATTTTGTATTGCTAACCCATGTACTGCTAGCCCATTTATTGCTAGCCCATCTTACATATATAAATACACAACCTGCACCCATATTGGGTACAGTTTTCTATTCTTCTTATCTCATTACAATATATATCTCTATGATGTTGTCTGTTTAGAGTCGGAGTTACTTGCTTATGCTTTAATCCTCTTCTGTGTGCATCTGTGCCCTTTTCTTTTATTTATCCATTTGGAGGAACTATCCCAATATTAAACCATAAAATTGAGACACTGTCATATGATAGCTGCAGTAACACGCTGAGGGTTGAAGAGTAGTGCTCCAATTAAATGCTTCTCAAATCATGTTATCACATTCTACTGTCTCTTGGCACCACACATGTAATTTGTACCACACTAAGCAATGGCTTTCTATAATCATTGTATCTGGAATCTCTTCGGGTTTGCTAGGTAGGAGTGAAATTGGAAGAATGAAAATGAGGAATCTATCAGTCTAAATAAATATCTTGTCAATTTTCGTTCCTATCAAGCATTCACTTAGTAAATCATCAAGCAGAAATTTGTTCGAAATCAAAGTCTGATTTTTCTGTATGAAAAGAAAAATTGAAATTTTATGATTAGTTATTCATGATAAATTTTCTTTGCTTTTGATTTTTTTATTGAGAAAACTTTCTGAAGTCATGATTACTGGGGATGTACCAAAGTCTATTTCCCTGTCCATGAGTTGCCATGTTCTTAACAAAATCTGATTTCTTACTAGGTGCATGGTTATGGTTCCTCTAGTACACTTCTTTTTAAATTTCCAGTGTCATCACCTGACTAATTTTAGTGTATTGACAGCATATTGGCCATCAAAAGTACGGGTTTGTGGTTTTTGGTTTCTCCCTACTGAATGGCAGTTTACATGTAAGAAATGCAAAGAAATTCCAGTATATGATTCATCAGGACATCAATATGATAAAGATGACTTATGTCCCAGTCATTTAGAGTTGCAAAACTTTATAAAGACTACACCAATTTTTATTGGGTTGAGTTCTATTGGAAGGTACAACTTGCTTCAATTTTGTCTTCAACCTTGTAACACAGTACAGTTGTTGATTTAATCATTGTAATTATTTTTTGTTTTTTTTACCTGATTTTTCTCTTTTTCACTTGCAGCATGGGTTTTTTAAAAGACCCTCATGCATTTATTCGTGTTCTTGAGACTGTCCTGCACACCACAAAGTACAGGTTTATTCTCTTTACAGCTGGATATGAACCTTTAGAATCAACGGTTCGTACAATTGCTGCTGAAGCATCATTTGACCAGAAAAATTGGAGTGAAGATTGTGTCCCTCTTTGTAATGGGCAACTCTTATGCTTTTCTGGGTAGGTTTTCTTAAGCTACTTCAGTGTCACTTACGATTGTAGTTATGGTTTTTTATGATCTTATCTACGCTGATATAGAAGAAAAGACAATATTCTTTTTCTGAAATTCTTTGAAACAAAAGAATATGCTAATTAACCACTGTCCGCTCATTTCTTTTAATCTCAAGGAATGACATGTTTTTATATCCTGTGAATAGTTCCATACCATATGGTTGGCTTTTCCCAAAATGTGCTGCTGTGATTCACCATGGAGGCAGGTAGGAGAATTTGTATTTAGATCCCCTAGCTGTTTTGAGATTATCATTAAATTGAAACATTCAAGAGGGATGCTTACTAATGTATATTTTTGCATGGAATGTCTTCTATCTGTAATTAGTGGAACTACCGCTGCTGCATTACAGGCAGGCACACCACAGGTTTGTAGTGAATCAAAGCTTTGTTACCATACACGCAATTACTAGATGCAGGATGCTCAGTTGCTTGCATGATTTTTAACATCTTTGAGACAATGGACAAGACAGGGCAGAAGACATGCTTTGTATTAAAATCTGATATTATATACTAATATACAGAAGGATGGCAACATGTTCAATTAGCCCAGGTTTACTGACATGCTGCTGGCCAGAGAAGGATTCACTTAATTTGGTTTTATTTATATTTGCATGAATATTCTCTAAGGTTATGGATTTGGCATTTTTACACTAATATACTCCTTCATGAATGGGAGTGGAGTTGGACACTCGAACATCCAGTAATTGATCAATTATTTAGGGAATATGCAATTGGGGCGATATGAAAATTGAAATATTGTTGATTGGGGTCTTACCTGTGATTATAGTGTCTTTTTAGGGGAAGGTTAAGATTTGAAGATTGATTCTTCATCACCATGATTCCTATTGCGTAAAATTACTCCTGTCATGTATAGGTAAAGTATTGGTTTGTGGTTAATGGTACATGTCTTCTGCATGTATCTCAGCTGTTATTGCCTGCATAGGATTGTTAGATTAAATTAACTTTACCAACTCAACAAAACTCTCTTGAAGCCGATGATAATTTATTGGCAGATATGCATACACTTGACTAGGTTGAGCAAACTTGCAGGTAGTGTGCCCTTTTATGCTAGATCAGTTTTATTGGGCTGAGAGAATGTATTGGCTTGGTGTTTCACCTGAACCACTCAATAGAAACCATTTGCTTCCTGATAAAAATGATGACAGAAGTGTCCAGGAAGCTGCATATGTACTATCAATGGCAATACATGATGCATTATCATCAAGAGTCAAAGCACGGGCAGCAGAAATTGCTGAAAAAATATTACTTGAGGTAAATTTAAGTAGATGATTTTATTTATGCGTATTGTTTTTGTCTGGATCACTATTTAGAGCAAAATTGCTATATGAATGATGAAATGTATATTTTTATTGCTGCTGTGACTTTTTCTATTCTATATATCTTGGTTTCCTTTTTTGACAATAGATTTATTAGTTTAATTTATTCCGTAAATCAATCTAATAATGTATAGTGTATAATTTACTAGTTAAGACCTTTTATAAATTTGCCTCAGATTTGATGCGCAAACTGTAAATTTTAAAGGTGCTATAACGATACTTACATTTTGTCATACATGATTCAACTTCCAGGACGGCGTGTCAGAGGCAATTAAGTACCTCAAGGAAGAGCTGGATTTACATTGAGATATTCAAGGCAATTCAAATGTTCCAAGAATTCACTCGTGCTTTTCTTCGCCATTAATTCAAATTCTAGGTATAGTACGTTACCATCTCAGCTCAGGAGCTGACAGCATTAGATATTTTTGACGTTCTCTTTTAATAGATCCATTCTTGTATATGGTCATTTTAGATTTCTAGTTCTAGATTAAAGTTTACAATTAGCTTTATGATGTGAGTGAGCATTCTTGTACATACGTCACTTTTACCTTGAACTTGTTGATCTTATCCATCTGTTTCTGACTAATGACTACTTATCATGGTTAAAAAAAAGATGGTGAGTATGTCTTCCTAAATTTTGGTCTGTCGAAGTATTCAGGATAAGCAGTCTAGTTAAACTTGTTGGGAAATCAAGACTAGTTGTTATGAAAACAACAAAAGATTACTTCAGCAGAACCGTTATGCGGAAACAAATTTGGGTGAGCACACAGGAAGAAAACACCAATTACACAAAGTCACAAGAATTTATAGTGAAAAACTCTCAAACCAGAGAAAAATCACTTCTGTTGTCAAAGACAACCAAAGATTTTACTATGAAAAAATTTGTCTAACTCACAATAATCTTTCACAGAGTTATTAACACCCTAAAAAATACACCTTGTCCAAAAAAGAGTCTTACACACTCTCTCTATTACAAGGACTTAGAATGTTATTCTGTATTTTATCACTTTTTCCTCTACAAAGAATTTTCACTTCTCACTCCTTCTTCTGGTGTGTTTTGGGAATGAAGATGATGCATCTATATATAGATGTTTTTCTCAAATTTCAGCCATAAAATATCCTTCAAATTGTAGCCACACAAATTACCAATTCTATGAGGTGAATTTGCAACTACAAAAATTATCAAAATCAATTATGGCCACAAAAAAAAAAAAAGAAAGACACCAACTCCACTTATGAGCTGGATTTCAACAAAATTTTGGGCAAATGAATGTGCACTTATTCAGTGCTAGCTAGTGGTAAAATGATCTTGTTCTTTTCTCCTCTCAATGGAAAACATAATATATTTTCTGAAAATAAAGTGATATAAATTAATTCAAAAACTAATACAATGCAATCTTCTCCTTGGAGACTCTCTTGGTTAAAAACTAATAAAATTAATTTACGAGTTAGTTTTCTTTCTGTTTTTTTCTCAGTTGTACTAAAAAAATGAGTATTATTAGATTACCAATGGATAACTGCTATAACACTACTTGTTCAAGAAGATGTGTCTTGGTCATTCATTCTGCTCTTAAAATTCGTGTGCACTGTGATCTTCTCCCCCACAGCCCCTCCACCTCTTTAGACCACGACCATTTTGCGCACACCTCCACTACCCCGCCAAACACCAACAACCTTCTCCTCCCTCTTCCCTCTCCTATCCTCCAAAATTTCCATCCAAACCACTCCCTTCCCTCCCCTCGGTTTTGGAGGCTTCAGGTAAAAGGGTCGTTTTAATACGGGTCTTACAATTTAAGGTTCATGTATGGTCCTTGTTATATTAGACATTGGATGCATGAAAATTTAAATGAGCGGTTAAGATTGAGTATTGGTTACCTGTTAATGAGGTAAAAAGTGTTATTTTATGTAAATTATATGAAAGTTCCTTTAACTTATAATTATTTATTTGTTAGTCCCTCTAATTTAAAAACACTTTTTTCTCTCCCTCCTCTCTTCGTTAGATTACAGAAGCAACTAGATCTACGGCCGCCGAAACTATATCCCGTGCCGGTAGCCATAAGGTGGTGCAGCTGTGGTTCGTTGGGCGGTGGCATGACTCCCAGGGGCTTGCCTCACAATTTTGAGATCCTCTTTGTCTCTTCAGCCAGCGAGATCTGGGACGATCATCAGGGCGTGGTGGTTTGGTTTGGTGGTTCTGTTCCGGGTACGGGTCGCAGTGAGCGGCGGCGGAGTGGCGCGGATGGAGGCGTTGGTGGCTGGGCTCGCCGATCTGGGCCAGGGAGGGGCGGTGGTTGGCTGCGAGTTGGTACTGGGTGGCCGCGATGGTGACTCGGGCGCGAGATTGGAGAGGCGCATGCAGATCCGGTGCTCGCGGTGGTTGGGATATGGTGGTTTTAGGTTTGGGCAGTGGCTAGACGGTGGTTGTGTTTGGGGTTGAGTGGCACAGCTGCGCAGTTGGTGCTGGGTGGTGGTGCAACAGTAAGCATTTCAATTGTCTTCCAAGAAAATATGGTCTAAGTTTCTGACACTATTAGTGCATTTTTCAGGTAGTGTTGGAGGACAAGTCATCAACTTCGCCAGTTAGCCATGTTCCTTCTCATGCTCATAAAACTGAAGGTATTAAATTTCTTGGTTTTTCTTTTATTTACAGTTCATAGGTTATTTCCTTCTTTTTCAATCACTCCTTTTTAACATATGAAAAGAATAACGGTGGATTTAAAAGCTTCAGCATATTTGGATAATTCTCTTGGTTCTTGGAGTTGGAGATTATTAGTTTGTGTTCCTCTTTCTATCTGTGATAACTTCTCCCAAAATGTGAGATATGTAAAGCTGGAAATTCTTCATTCAAAGTCATAGAAGCAGTAGGATATCTTATTTGTTGTGTGTGTTTCAAGCATTCTCAAGTTGCTGCTTGTTCTTTATTGTGCTAAACGGCTTAGATATATGTATTATCAAGATAGCATGAAATTCCCAAGTATTTATATAAAGTATCTGTAAAACAAAATGAAAATGAACCTTAGTCCTGCAACAGCTATCAACTTCATAATGAACCAAATGTTATAATTCATCGAGACCTAAAGCCAAGGTAAGTTGGTTATTTGCATCATATATATGAAATGTTAATATAGTTTACCTGCTACAGACAATATATCATGATGTATCACTTAAAACAAATTGAAGCAAATTTGCTTTTATCCTAGATTGACAAAATTTTATGTCATCAAGAACATGCAGCCGGAATTTAGAAGTCATTGTATTTTGTGTTGAAGTTTATTTTCTAAAATTTCAGGAATGTTCTTTTAGTCAATTTTAGTGCCTACCATTTAAAAGTTGGAGATTTTGGATTGATTAAGCTTATCAAGGTCCAGAGTTCTCATGATGTATACAAGATGACCGGTGAAACTGGAAGCTGAGTATTCTTAGAAGTTCTTTTAAAACAAGATTAGTCATTTGTGTGCAAAACTTAATTTAATTTCCCCTGCATTTGAAATTACATTAGAAATCCAAATTATTGTGAACTGTGCAGGCCCCGTAGAGTATTCTCTTCCTGCATCAACATTAGAAATCCAAATCAAAGTTTTGAAAGCTCAAGAGTTAAAGAATGTTGTCTCAGATGCTAACTATACTAAAGCAATCCAAATTGCATTTGAATTGCGCAGGCCCCATAGGCTTTTTGAGTTATTTGCAGAACTTTGCAAGTTAGCAGTAATCTATTTTGTTGTCTGCATCCGATTGTCATACACTTGACTGAGTTTTCTGTAGGAAGAGAATAGTTGAAGATCATATAGATAGAGCACTTCAGTCCTTGGGCAATGAAGAGCTTCGTATATTATTTGGCTATGTTCGAGAATGGAATACAAAACCAAAGCTCTGTTATGTTTCGCACTTCGTTAATGACCTGGCTAAGTTAATGCAAACTCTTAACAAGAGTATCAAGAAATCCTAATATCAAATCAGCTGTTTTTTAAATATACAATATTATCATATGCCCAATATAATAAAGAATCATATGCACAATATACAGAAATTAACAATAGTATGTCATATTAAAAGTTAGCCTCACAAACAGGATTTTACTCCTTTGTCACACATGATTGGTCCAGAAAATTTAGCTACATAAGAAATTAATAAAATTATTAAATAAACTCTGGTCAAAGGCAAAACTTCTTAGCATTAAGAGATATCCATTTCTGCTGGTATGACATTCAGAAGGTCATCGAAGTCCTCAGTACAATCACAAATTAAGATTTTGAAAGATAGTAATAATCATAAAATGAAGGGATCTGCAACAAGAAGGAAGGGTTCTAAATGGGGGAAAAATAATGGTCCATCATGCATATGCACCGTGCAATGTTAAGTACTGAAATTTTAAATTAAGAAAAAAAAATCCTACCAAATATCTTACGTAATCCCTTTTTTTTTTTCAAATGTCTACTCAAATATTAAAAGTCAAAACATCTAATCACCATAGCTTAGGGTTAGTACCCACTAATAAAATATTATTATTAACATCCTTCATAATTACATTTCCAAATCCCACTAGCTATTGCTGCCTTATTGAGCAAAAAACTACAAATGACCAAAGTGTAAAGAAGCAGCAAACACTTGCTCACGATGCACCATCAAGAATGAAGCTTAGTCATGACTGCAAAGTGCTAGGTATTCAGGAAAGTTCCGTTATTATTTTACAACAAGCATTAACCATTCTGTTCGTACTTCAAAAGCTTCAGATAATTCTAGCCGTCAGTTTACAAGTTTTCAAACTAAAAGCAACTCATTCAGTCAAAGAACATGTATCTCTCAAAACCACTCATCCATCTAAAAGGCTATTGCATGCCAACTAATTGTGTCAAAAACTCTGGTAAATTTTTTGGCTTTCTAGCATTTCCCTATAATTAATTGTTATTACGTCAAGCATATTAGTACGTCATCTAATCCATTAACATTTGGCAACTGATCTAATTGTTAGCAGACAAGTTTGTATTTGAGGTCTTAGCTCTACAGTATTTTGAGTAGGTTGCTTCTTTGCTATTAAAAACACATACACATATATACAATAAATTTTGCTAGAAAACTAAGATTTGTGATTACTGCTAGATTATGCCTAATAACATGTCTTGTTTATGCCCTGTGGTATTGTTTGCTAATGGTCTCTATATTATTTAACCATGGCAATCAGTCAAGTTTAATTCTTTATGATGTTTAAAATTGGACAATAACCTCATTCCACTTGTTGGATGTTTGACTCTATAGGCCTAGTTCTTTGCTACTTCTAGAATGCTTCGATGGGTTGCCTTGTTCATAGCAGGTATTTACAATTCCTGTTGCTCCTGGCGATGTCATAGTTGCTGGTACAGATGGTCTGTTTGATAAATTATACAATAATGAACAAAATAGCGGTGACGATTCATGCCAAAAGAGCTGGATTAACCCCTCAGGTGACAGCCCAGAAGATAGCTGCATTGGCATGTAAACGGGCACTACATAAAGAGAGGCGCACCCGTTTCTCAACTGCTGCTCAAGATGCAGGATTCTGTTACTATGGTGGCAAGCTTAATGATACTACAGTTGTAGTTTGATATATTACCAGCTCAGAAGATGCGTAAATTCATTCTGTGCCCCCCTTAAATATAACCATTTTGATTTACGATTGCTATTTTTACTAAAACAAACAATAGCGCACATATGAAAGTATCAAGGATCTTATTATATAAACCCAATCTTCCATAACCCCTACTTTAGCAGATCAATCTTGGGACAAAAACTTAACTGTCTCTCAATTGAATCCACAGTTGGTGGAGATGGAGAGGAAGCAACAACACCAAAAGCAGATTGACTCTGTTCTTCACAGCAGCTCCAATCAAAACACGAACTCCGCAAAACTTATTCACCTCGTCGGTGTCCCACTGAAATGGTGGGATTTTGCAGGACAGATTGAAGCCACTCGACCTTGTCAGTGTCCGGCTCCAAGCAAATGAGATTAGACTAACAAAAACTAAACAAATTACAAAAATCAAGCAAGAACTCATGTCTAAATATTATTAATTGAAGGATAAAAAGGCAATACAAATTTTTACCCATAGTCATGGGTAAAGTCAAAGGTCCTATCATGGACCTTTGACTGGGAGGTTCATATTAAACTCACCCTAGGTAAAAGTGGTTGATATCAATGGAGAAGTCTGTATTCGGAGACACGATGTGGTGAAATTGGTGGATTCTCGAAAAATGATGATGGTGTTATGTGTGGGCAAGTTTGGGAAGCATGATATTGAGAAGGTGTTAGGTGGATTTTCCAGAGAAATTGGACTGGCAAAAATTGGGCTAAATGCTTGAGATGTTTGTGAAGTCAGAAGCATAGTTGTAGTACGGACTAGCAGACCCGTGACCCGTTGGTTCGGTCAATGAATGTTCTTGTCACAAAATATATTTTATTACTAAACATATGTTCTTATTGAATATTATTTTTAATTTTTAATTAATATTATTATCTAATTAATAGATTATTATCACCATTTATTTAAAAGTAATTTGTTTAATATAATATTATTTTTTGTTTAATATTTTTTAATATAATATTTTTTATATAAATTAGTTTTTATATAATATTTTTTTTTAAATATTTTTTCTTTGTCTGAGTTTTTTGGTTCAACCATTTGAAGAGGGGTACCTTCTAGGATCTCAGATTCTCGGTTTGAAGTTAAGTCCATCGGTGTTGCTTCAACTGCTGGCCTCTTGCCTCGCGGCTCTTGTCGCCCTTCCCCTTCCTCTTTTGAGTTTGGAGTGGTTGAGTGAGAGAAGCGGGGTCCTGGAGGGACCGAGATGGTAGGATAGGATCCAGATCCTGAAGCTCCAGCCTTTCGCTAAGCCAACTGCATAATGAAAGTTTCGAGCTCATCGGGATGAGTCATGCTTTTTGCAAACAAGAAACAAGAATGTCATAACACTAAAAACAAAAAAAAAAATGAAATATAAGTTTATTAAACATATGTATGACGAGACACCTAAGAATGACCTTATTGAGTTGGAGAGCTCATCAAGGACATCTTTACAATAGATGACCCCACTTTTATCAACCCACTCAACTAGGAAGATGTTATCGGCCCACTCCACTAGAAAGTTGAGAACGTCGGCCTCATCTTTAGATGGGGCAAACATTGGAGTTTTAATCTCCTTTAGACCTTAGTCCCAAACTGCCTACGATCAATATAAATAGAGTCTTGGTTCGCCTTCTGGGGTAACAAAAAAGGTGTTACCCCCTGGAGCTCCCTCTACTCTGAAGAAATATTTCTTAAAGTTTTTGAAAGATTCTTGGTATGACTTGAACACCTTACACCCTATTTGTGCGCGTAAGGTGACTTATCCATTTTGGAAGCTGTTCTCGGAGGACGAAAATCGGGTGTAGAGAAAGAAAAATGACTTCACAGAGTACGAACATTTGAAGGTTCTGCAAATAAGTTCAAAAGTTCAGATGAAACCCCAAGTGTTTGGATGAAGTTGAGTTGGAGCCATACGCAAGTGATTGAGGACTCTAATCTCAAACTTTGAGAATAAAAGTCAGACCCCGATGCGAGTAAACAGAGCATCGTACATATATATGAAATGGTCACTCTCCATTCTCGTTGAATGGACCCTCTCCTGGCTAGTCGAAGTTCGAACAATGTACTCTCTATCTCTTAACCTATTCTCTGTTAAGTGTAAATATTCCTGCTTGGCATAGGCATCCTCCGAGCTCTCCACGCTGGAAGGAATGCCTAATAATTCTCGGTCTACCCATTGGTAAAGACTGACCTTTCTGGGGAAGATAAACTCTCTGGGCTCCGATGTAAGTGCTCTCCGACATCCCATTTCTGAATAACTAGCTTCACTTACAGAGGCTGCACCTATGTTAGAATCAGAAGAGGTTTTATTTAGACCCCCTAACTCTATCATGAGCATGGAGAGCGAACGTGGTGGTCTTTGCCTTGCAAGCTCTCTTGCACGATTCGCCCTCTATAGCGCCTCCAAGATGTCCACCCCAGTTATCGACCTTCAAACCCTGCTAGAACCTCCACCATGAGGAGAATGTCTCTGCCTTGCCTAAGGCGGAGGAGACAGCGGAACACTAAAAAATTTCTATGGAACTATTTTCTTCATCACTGTTTTAAGACATTTTCACCCTCACCATGAATATTTTAGAAGCAAAAGAGAGTGGAAAAGGAAAATACTTTGAAAATAATGGAAGGAAAGGCTTGAAAAGAGGCAAGAACTACCAAAAACCATCGTTTGGGCTCGCCGAAGAAGAAGGCAAAAATGGAGAAGAATGGAGAAAAGTGAGGGGTTTTCCCCTCACTCTTATTTAAAGGCACAAGTAGCCTCCCCTAACCGTTGCCATGTGGAAGGGTAAAATTAGAAGTTCATATTTAATTTGAAATAGTAATCATGGCAGTACGAAAATCAAATGGCGGCTTCCAATATCTTTTGGTCACGCGGCAAAGTAAACCTGATAATGCTCAGAGTTAAAACGACGCATGACGTTACATGAAGATATCCAAACCAGATCACGGACTTATATCATAATATTATGATAAATTTATAATACAGATTTCGGTTCACGATCAAATTACTTTTAAGATAAATGAGCCCCACAACCAAAATCTATATGAGGTCAACCCATCACGAATCCAAGATAACAATATATTGACTTTAAGGCCTAATGATCTATTTTAGATCCCTGCCAAATTTATTAACATTAGGGGCATTCCAATTTATATCACAGACTCCAATCCTTTGACAAAAACATTGCGAGATCTAGCATCTACATCATGACTTGGATTCTTTTGACCTATGCGTGCCATTTGCTCTTGATGATATCACATATCTTGACACTTAACTGTCACATTTAAGCGTCAAACTGGAGACAATTGTTCTAGATCGGATTTTAGATTAGCGGTTCATGAGCAACCTGACTCGCTATAATAAGATCATAGATATTTATGTGTGCTATTAGATAGGTAAATCTACTTATTTATAAGGAATAAATCTCTCATAGATAAAGATATTAATTATATCTCTCATAAATAGAAGAATCAGTTATAAGATATACCAATCACATTGAAATCTTATCCTAATTAATAGCATTTAATACAAATTTAAACATAATTCTTATCAACTAAGACATTCCTATAAATATTACACAATATAATAAATATATGCATTTAATTCTAAATATTATTTATTTTATGCATTGTTTAACTTGAGCGTTAAAATATTTTTTATAAATACTCACTCCTTATACTACTATTGTAACTATCATGCATAAAAAAAACTATCTATATTAACTTTATTAAAATGATTCTTTAAATTTGATTCAGAATACTTTCGTTTGATAGTCGTGGGTGTATGCTTGAACGCATTAATAGTATATTAGAACCTATATAAAAAAATTGAAGGAAAAAAAAAAAGAAGATACTAGAATTCAAAAGAAAAGCTAAGTGTATGTGAGTAGGTAACAAAAATTTATTTATCTATTTATAATATATAAAGTTAGGCTTGTCGGCCGTAAGATCGTCAGATTAGTTATGTTGAGCCGTGTTAAACCACTATGTCAACTCCTTTTTAAAACTATTTCCTTATGGCACCTCACCATATTTTGGTGCGCTCTCATCTTCTTGCTTTAATTATTTCTTTATCCTCCGACCATTTCGCTAGTAAGTATATAGTTACTATTCCTTTGTTTTTTTTATTATTATATGCTTGCAGTTTTATCTCTTCTGCTCTCATTTTCAGTTTTGTGCCTTTTGAAAATATCTTAATTGAATGAATAAAACAATTTCAGTTTCGTGTCTTTTGACTTTTGAGTAATGCAATTTAATGAGGACATATTATGTTATTCTCAAATTAAGGATCATTGAACGTTTTAACTTCAGTTTTGCGCCTTTTGAAAATATCTTAATTGAATGAATAAAACAATTTCAGTTTCGTGCCTTTTGACTTTTGAGTAACGCATTTTAATAAGGACATATTGTTTTATTCTCGAATTAAGGACCATTGAATGTTTTAATTGAATAAATAGGAACTGTTATATTTTCACTTCAGTTACATTGTATCATCACATCAATTATGTTGAACTCTATTAAAACGTTATGTCAACTCTTTTTAAATTATTTTATTCTGCAGTCTCACCATTTTTTCGTGCTCAGTTTTTGTTCCAAATCTTTCTAAATCAAATTCAATCAAATTAAATTGAATTAAAATCATTTTCAAATTTTAATGATTTCAAACACAATTGTATATTTTAAGTTTAACCACTATCAACATGCTAATTAATTGATGCATTATAAAATTCAGTTACAAGTTTGATAAAGAAACCTTAAAAACTTAAAAAAGTAAAATTTATATTTAAAATACTGCACTACCAAAAATAAATAAGGTTCTGGAGGAATCATTTCTGAAATAACCGCCTATGCTGAAAATATGCTCTTCCAAAAATATCATGTATTGAAATATGACTGTTTAAGATTTTCTGCCCTGCATGAGTGTGAGGCCTGCAATTGGGCATTCTTTATGTTGAAAAATACAATGACTCTTGCTAGACAGTAGACACCATAATTTTAGTCATTATTGTTTTAGACAGGTGGGCCCTACAAGTATTCAAACAACGACCCTCATATTTTACATCATTTTTTTAACATCACTTTTAACACTTAATTAATGATATATAAATTTATAATTAATTATATGTATTAATTAATTAATGAGTAAATTCAAATTTTAACTCCTAAATTATAAATTTACTTATTAATCAATTAATACATGTGATTAATTATGAATTTATACATTATTAATTAAGTGTTAAAAATAATATTAAAAAAATAATATAAGATGATATTTTTCCTTCAAACAACCACCCATTAAGATTTGCAACTTCCTCAGCTATAAAATCATTCCTTAGCTCTCTCTTATTAGACTATATTTAGCAATATACATTTTAAAATAAGAAATCTGTTAGTTAGTTTTTCTGTACTTTAAAATAAGAAATCTGTTAGTTAGTTTTTTTGTTTTATCAATTTTTTGTTTCCTTATTTCTCTCCATCTTGTATTCTCTGGCTGTATAAATAAGACAACCCTTATCAATGAAAGGCAATAAGCCAATTAAGTATTCTTGACAAATTCTTTTATGGTAATAGAGAAAGATGAGTGAAGGGTTTTCTTGATGGAATTGATTTCATGGAGATTGTTGCCTACCAGGATTAGGTCATCAACATAGATCAAGAGGGCAGTGAATGTGGTAGGAGAGGATTTAGTGAAGAGGGAGTGGTCAGATTGTGACTGAGAGATTCCTTGTAAGATCAAATAGCAGGACAAATTTTCAAACCATTGCCTGCTAGATTGCTTTAAACCATAAAGGGACTTGGTCAACCTGCATACTTGCTTCTGATGTTGTAGGATAAGTCTAGAGGGTGGTGTCATATAGACTTCTTCTTTGAGGTCACCATGCAAAAAGGCATTGTTGACGTCAAGTTGGTGAATGTGCCAATTTTGAGCAGCAGCTAAGGCCAAGAGTAACCTGACAGTGCTCATCTTAGCCACAGGGGAGAAAGTGTCCAGGTAATCCACTCCTTCTTGCTGGTTGTATCCTTTGGCCACAACTCTTGCTTTATATCTCTCAATGTCTCCATTAGACTTGTATTTGATCTTGTACACCCACTTACTCCCGATGGGAGTCTTTCCAGGGGGTAAATCAGTTAAGAACCATGTGTGATTATCCTGTAATGCATGTAATTCTAATTCCATTGCCTGTACCCATTCAGGTGACTATGAGGCCTGATTATAGGACTAAGGTTCACTGTGGGTGGAAATGGCTACAGTGAATTTAAGGTGAGATGAGGACAAGGACTTGTAGGAAAGGACAGAGGAGAGAGGATGTTGAGTGTCAGATTTAGCTATCAAGGGTTTTGTTGAAGTTAGGTGATTGTAGTGGAAATCACTGAGGTAGGAGGGAGGGGTTATGTTATTTTCTTGAGGTGGTGAATGTGGTTGGGCGGTGTTTGTGTATGTAGGATGGTGTAAGGCTGGTGCTTGCTTATGTAAGAGTTCAAAAGGAGATTAGTTAGATAAAGTAGGTGATGGTAACCTATTTATAAGATGTGCAGCATGGTTCACAGCATAGCACCAAAATATTTTTGGTAAGTGAGCATGGTATAGGAGAGTTCTAACAACATTAAGCAAGTGTCTATGCTTCCTTTCCACTACAGCATTTTGATGTGGTGTTTCTACATAGGAAGTGTGATGGACAATACCAAATTGATCATAAAATTCAGTGAACTTAAATTCTAGCCTATTATCAGATCGAATCATTTTGATATTGGTTTGAAACTGATTTTGCACAAGATTGACAAACTTTTTAATTAGAGGTCTAGTCTCAGCCTTGCTCTTCATTAAGAAAACCCAAGTATGCCTTGTATGATCATCAACTATGGTCAAGAAATAGTGATGACCATGCAAGGAAGGGACAATGGGACCCCAAATGTCCATGTGAACAAGATCAAAAGGTCGGTTTGTTTTAGAATTGCTTAAAGGAAAAGGCAATCTATGTTGTTTGCCAAAATGACAATAGTCACATATCAGATCTTTATTTTTATTTCTAATGTAAGGAAATTGAGTACAAATGGTGTCTAGCACCTTATTGGAGGGATGCCCTAGTCTAAAGTGCCACAAATCAAAACGGGGTGAGCGTGCGAATTCAATCAAATTAGAAAGGGAAGAAATAGTGTTGACAGGCATGTCCAAGTTTGTCAATGTATATAATCCATGTTGGATATCAAATCATTGCCCAATCATCTTCAATGAAGTCATGTTCAATAATACAAGATGCATTATCAAAGGTTAATAATTGAGTGAGTTAACTTGTTCGATTAAATGCGAAATCGTGTATAAACAACACATCAAATAATGCTATGAGAATGTGACAACCCAACTTGGTTGATATGATAGTTCCATTGGGCAACCTAACATGGATAGGCTGAATGGTGTGGTATGTGCTAAAATTGCATAGGGACTGACTGACGTGATCAGTAGCCCTGTGTCAAGAAACCAAGCCTTTGAGAAAGGAATAGTACCTGAGGGTTTGTGAATGGAAGCCTGATGGTGTAAGGGTGCCTCACTACTTACTTGGTTGACATTATGGCTTTGGCCCTCCAATTTGGATTGATGAAAGAGGCTTGCAAGAACCTGATATTATTCTGGACTAATGGTGAGAGATGAGGATGGCTGAGATCTTGAAACAGGAACAATATCTGTGGTTCTTGGGGTGGGATCTTGATCTGCGGACACATTGTTAATGGATGTTGCATTGTTGTTTCTGAATTTGAATCCTGGAGGGAATCCATGTTTGAAGTAGCAGTTGTCAATAGTGTGCTTTGGTTTTCCACAAAAAGTACACAATTTCTCATTGGTATTTCCATGATTGAAGTTGCTGTTGGAGCCACGCCCTTGGGATTTGCCTCTACCCCTATTGAAAGAACCTCCTCTTCCCCGTGGTGGCCTCAAGTGTTGTTGATAGAGCCTGGGACTGCCAATCTTTGGCTCTCAAGAATACTCCTCCAAGCTGTCTTTCTTGTTGCAAAATGAGAGACACTTATTGATTGTTAGGAGAGGTTCCATCATCAAGATCTGCTTTTGATAGCTATCAGAGGCCCTTTAAGAAACATATGACATAGTATGTCTCCTTATGAGACTTAACACCTTGATTAGGTAGACTTGATGGTGTATGTACAATTTGGTGTTGGCCTTAGGGATTCCAAGTCTTCCCATAAAACCTTCAAATCTGTAAAATACTCTGAGACATTCCTCTCACCTTGACGAATTGAATGAATTTCTTGAAGGAGATCCGAAATTCTGAAAATGTCACCCTTTGAATACCTTTCTTTGAGCTCATCCCACAGATCTTTGGCATTTTCAACATAGATGGTGCTTTGTGCTATATTAGGGGACAAATTCTTTTATCTCTTTCGACCATTCTTAATCTGTGCTAGCGCAACTAAAAGATGGCTCAGGGAAGAGGCAATAGTGCAATGGTAGCTCTAATGCTATTCTGTATGCTGGTGTTTTCCACTGAGATGGCTCATGCAAACACCTAAACGGTTGGGGATGCAGGTGGTTGGACCTTTAACGTTGTTAACTGGCCTAATGGAAAGCATTTTAAGGCTGGTGATACACTTGGTTAGTGTCATCATTATTTTGATAAAGGGTTTTGTTTGTTGATTAGTTAAACATAATTTCAGATAACTCAATGGTTTAAACTTAAGAAATAATAATTTATTCCTTAACATTATATCACTACTTCTGTACCATCAACTAGCCTAAACTTTGATTCTTTTTGTTATGTTTTTAACAAATCAATTTAATTTCAACATAAAAGAGTTCTCATTTTTGTAATTCTTATATGCAAGAGAACGCACTAGAGATCAAATTTAATTATTTCCCTACACATGCCTTGTTTTTATTCTTTATTATTGTTTTATACATGCAGTATTCAATTATAATCCTGCGTTGCACGACGTGGTGGTAGTGGATAAGGCTGCTTACAGTGCTTGTAGAACCCCAACAGGAGCTGAAGTGTATCAATCCGGAAAGGATCAGTTCCATCTCCCCCGGGGACAGAGCTGCTTCATCTGCAATTTTCCTGGTCACTGCGAGGGTGGGATGAAAATTGCAGTCAATGCCGAATAGAGATGTAGTAGAATTTGGAATTTATAGGGTTATAAGCTTAATTAATTATCTACGTGCTTCGCTAATTTTAGGGTATTTGCATATCTTTCTTTCGCACTAGTTCTTTTACACTCCATGAACCATCGTTTGTAGAAGTTGTCACCTGTTTTGGGTGAATGCAGAGATGAGTACGAAGAAAATGGTGTAACAAGTATGCCAATATATGTTCATTAAGGATAAATTTAATAATGCTAATACAAAAGAAATATTTATATATGGTAACAACATACAATGATTGGCACAATTAGTAAAGATAGATTACGTTAATTAAGTCAGAATTTAATTATTGTTAAGATTTATTGTTGGTAGATTATCTTTCTTTCGCACTAGTTCTTTTACACTTCATGAACCATGGTTTGTAGAAGTTGTCACCTGTTTTGGGTGAATGCAGAGATGAGTACGAAGAAAATGGTGTGACAAGTATGCCAATATATGTTCATAAAGGATAAATTTAATAATGCTAATACAAAAGAAATATTTATATATGATAACAACATACAATGATTGGCACAATTAATAAAGATAGATTATGTTAATTAAGTTAGTCAGAATTTAATTCTTGTTAAAATTTATTATTGATAGATTATTTGTAATTAATTCCGTAAACGTTCGTTGAACTTAAAAGCTTATTCTGACGTTAAGATAAAGCGGCCACTTAAATCTTAAATTTTTGAAAAATAATTAATTTCTTAATACATATCTTTTTAATAATTTTTTAATTATTAAATAAAAAAATATTAAATGTCTTTTATATTCTTAAGATGGTGATTGTATTTAATTTTTTATTAAATATTTTTTTATTAAATAATAGAAGAATTATTAGATAAATATTTTAAGAAGATATAATAAAATTTTAAATTTTTATTTACTAAGAAAAATATTTATATATAGAGAGACTTGAACATAGTTTACTTCATTCAAGTGTAATTAATGAACCTGAGTTGGGTGGCCCATAAATTTTATAATAATAAATTAAATTGTCTCCCTAATTAATAGCTTCTTTCTTTTTTTCATTTAATAATAACTTCCAGTCTCTCATGGCGACTTATGGCTAGCTGTCACACTTTTACGTTTCTCTATCACCATTTACTTGATGCAAAGTGATAAACTATTATATATTGAGCAGACCTAGTAATAATTATTTTCTTATGCAACCTCGTTATATTTTCATGCTCTCTGTTCTTACTTTAATTATTTCTGAATCAAATCAAATTAAAATTATTTTCAAATTTTAAAAATTTCAAACACAACCGTACAGTTAAACTTTAACGACTATCATTATACTAAATTGATGCAAAGCTTTATGAAATTCAATTACAAGTTTGATAAAGAATATTAAAAAATTTAGAAAGTAGAATTTTAAATTCAAAATACTAAACTACCAAAAATAAATAAGGTCTGAAAATATGCACTTCTAAAAATATCGAATATTGAAATATGACTGCAAGATTTTCTATATACCCTATATGAGTATATGAGGCCTGCAATTGGGTTTTCTTTATTTTGAAGAATATAATGACTATTGCTAAACCCAACATCTTTTACTCAATACAATATATTTTATTCCGTGTCGTCGAGGATCAAATAGGTTTTTTCATCAAGAACTTATACTTATTTTAGTAATTTTTACTTAAGTAAAAATAATTTTTTTAAAAGCTTATTTAACTAAAAATGTTAAGTCTAAAAAATAATATTTTAAGTTTAAAAATTACTTTAACTATATATAATATAATATATATTATTATAATAATTATAAATTATAATTATAATTACTAATTTATTATAATATATTAATATATTTTTAATTAAATTTTAATGAAAGTCATTAACTAAAACTTAAGTTAATAAGTTAAAATAAAAATAATATATTTATTAATATATTTAATATAATATATTTATTAAATGAAAATAATAAATTGTTGCAAAGCTTTATTTTTATGAAATTCAATTACAATATTTGGTGATAAAGAATATTAGAGTAAAAAAGTTAGAAAGTATAATTTTATATCTAAAATACTAAACTACCAAAACGAGTAAAAAGTTGAGCTCTATAAAATTAGAAAAAATATAACAACTTCTTTGAAAAATATCGTTTATATTGAAATATGATATTAACTTATTTAAAAGATTTTCTATAAGACATATTGATCTATTTAAAAGTAAGTTTGTTAGCCTATATAAAGGCCTGCAATTTAAAAAGTAGTTTTCTTTAAATTTTGAAGAATATTTAAATGACTTTCGCTTTTAAAAGGTCCCAAAAAATACCTATCTTTTTTAGTCTTATATATACTGTAGAGGCAATATATTTTATCCCACGTGTTGCATGGGAAGTTTTTAATATATATAACATTTTTTAAATTTTAAATTTTAATAGATTAATTATTTGGTATATATATGCTTGAAGCCTTGAATTAATTTTTTAAAAAATTATAATAAAAATTTCTCCAAAAAGGTTTTTTGATAGAAAAATTTTTAAGTGTAAAATAAATTAATCTACACACTAATATAACCTTATCTTATGAAGCATAATAAAAAGATTTTTTCAAAATTTAATAATTATATGAGACTATTTTATTTTGTTTGTTGTAATATTTGCTGCACTTTTATTTAGGTTTACATACATAATTTAATATTTCAACGGTAGTTTTGTAAATAGAGTTAAAAATAATGAACAAATATATATTGGTAATGTCAAAGACTCACTTTAATGGGACTGGTGGAGGGACTCCCTAGAGAGGTTCTTAGATGACCCCCTAATGGGACTCGGAAGAGGGGTGGAGGTATAGGGAAAAAAAATTGAGATGAAGAGCAATTGCGGGAATCGAACCCCGCTATTCTTCCTGTATGTCTCTAGCTCCAACAAAAATAGTATTTTAATTTATATATTTTGTCATGTTAAGTGAGTGTTTTTATGACATGAAAATTTTATATAATTTTATTAATAATTTTTCAACTCAATTCTATATTTTTCTCTTAAATTTTAAACAAAACTATCTTAAATTTATAGTTAGGCCATAATGTATATTTGTTTAATTTTATGCATTTTAAATTGTATTCTTTGAAAAACAATGCATAGAGACTTCTTAAATTGTGTTCCTTAAAGGATTTGATGTATTTTAATTATATAAGAAATTTTAATATTTAACAATATATAAATATTTTGTAGAAGCCAATTTAATAATAGGTATAAATATGTTTTTGATCTTTCTAAATATTTCAATTTATAATTTTGGTCTTTCAAAATTTTTTGTTACAGTTTGTGTCCTTATAACTTTAAAAGTGAGTAAAACTTGTCACTGTTTTCATTTAAAAAGTTAGTGAAATTAACTCAATTCAACTCTTTCATATTTAATTTTTCTTAATTCTTGAAATGAGAAAATGTTTAACATAAGGGGTTGAATTGAATCAATTTCATTCACTTTTGAAGTGAGGGCAGAAATCAATTTCACTCATTTTTTAAATTAGAGTTTAGAGGGACACAAACTGTAACAATTTTTTTTGAGAAATCAAAACCAATAATTGATATTTTTAGAAGGACTAAAAATATATCTAAACCTTAATAATAATATTTAATAATAGTGTAATTAATAGTTAGAAATTTAATAATAATGATAATATTTATAAATTTAATAACATAGTTTGATTAATGCTTCTCAAGTCAATTTTACTTATATATACTCAGTCCTATATTTTGATAACATTTTTTTAAAGTTTAAACATAATTCACTTAAAAATGTAAATACACATAAGTCATCTATATATATTTGTATAATTGTATGGATTTTAAGTTGTGTTCTTTGAAAGAATTCAATGCACTTGAGCTTCTTAAATTGTGTTTTAAAGGATTTTATGCAATTTAATAATGTAAAAATTATAATTTTGATATTTAATATTTAATAATTTATATAGTATTTTTCAAAAGAAAATTTAATAATAACATTTAATACTATATTTAATAATATAGTGCCATTAGTAATTGGAAATCTAATAATAATATTTATTTATTTGATAATATAGTGTCATTAATGCTTTCAAGTCAATGTTACTTATATTTGAATAACACAATGTATCGAGCCTTCTTCAATTGTATTCTTTAAAGGATTTTATGCATTTAGGAATGATAATTCGGTTTGACCCGCCTTGTCATGATTTATACTCGACTTGTTCGGGTTGTGTAATTCAATGGTTAACTGAGTTTTAGGACAAGTTCGGGTAAAATCCAAATATACTACATTCGGGTATATGATTGGGTCGGATCGGGTCGGATTTTGAGTTGGATATAGGATGACCCATTTTATTACCCGCCCGAACTTTATATATATATATGGGGCATATCTAGTGAGAATAATTTTTATTGTGAGAGGGTGAGAAAAGTAAATCTTGACATTTAGGTATATTAAAAGATTGAAGGTCATGTGATCACTTAAAAAGTCGTTCTAATCTTAACCATTCATGAAATATCCAATGGTCATATTCATCTTCTCACCTCTTACAATAAACACTCCTCTCACTTTTGAATAAAGTTTATATATATATATATATATATATATATATATTGTTTATCTTTAGTCATATTATGCGTGAGGGCAATCAGAGAGCTAATAGTTTGATCAATTTGAGTTTACCTTATGACTATGACCTCAGTTTATGAAATTCTCCCATCTTTTTTTTTTGTCTTTAAAGCATTTTGCTGATGATATAAGGGTTTTTATGCTCTGCAGATCATCTTAATTGTTTGATTCCTTTTCTTTTTAGGCTTAAGCCCACCTTTATAATAAAAAAAATGACTAAAAGCATATAAAGTGTGACTCCAGATCGGGCGAGGCGAGGGCTGGGTGGATAAATCCCCACAGGTTTGGGTATGGGGAAAAAAATAAAAAAAATCCCACTAGGTAATGGGGTGGAGAACAGGGCAACATGTGAATGAATGAGACAGGGACGTGTAGTGAAAAATCTACCCCGATTTGTCCCATTGCCATCCATGTATGCATTTTGATTATGTAAGAAAATTTAATAATTTATAAAGTATTTAATTTGTAGAAGCCAATTTAATCATAATATTTAATAATAACATTGAATAATATAGTGTAATTAATATAGTTGGAAATTTAATTTATATATTTATATATATATATATAGATATATATATATATGTATAACATAGTTTTATTAATGCTTTTCAAGATAATTTTGTTTATATATACTAAGTTCTATATATTGATAGCTTTTCTCTTACATTTTAAACAAAGCTTTCTTAAAATTATAAATATACTTAGGTAATCTATATATATTTGTATAATTATATGCATTTTTGACGGCACTGCGCATCATGCAAGTATTACCATTATGAATTGATGAGAAGTAAAACAGGCACGACTGCACGGGTTGTAAATTAAAAATGCAAAACAAATTGAAAATGATAAAACCTTGCAAAAATGATAAAACATATTTAGGCAATGTGCATTTTTTTTGTACCAAAAAATAATTATATGCATTTTAAATTGTGTTCTTTGAAGAATTCAATGCATTTAAACTTCTTAAATTGTGTTCTTTACAGGATTTTATGCATTTTAACAATGTAAAAAAAAATTAATCTTGATATTTAATATTTAATAATATGTAAAGTATTTTTCAAAAGGAAATTTAATGATATATTTAATTACATAGTGTTATTAATAGTTGAAAATCCAATTGGGGATGATGAGGGTTGGACCTATAACGTTGTTGAATGGCCTAGAGGAAAACGGTTTAAGGCTGGTGATACGCTTGGTTAGTATCATCATTATTGTGATAAAGAGTTTTACTTGTTGATTAGAAATAATTAAACGTCATTTCCGATGTGCGCTTAATATATATATTTTGGGTACATGTACATAATAGTTTAAACTTAAGAAATAGTAATTGATTCCTTGACATTATATCACTTCCTCTATACCATCGACTAATCTAGAGTTTGATTCTTTCTGTTATGTTTCTAACAAATCAATTTAATTTCAACATAAAAGAGTTTTAATTTGTTTTAGTAATTCTTATATGCAAGAGAATGCAGTAAAGATAAAATTTAATTATTTTCTTACACATGCCTCATTTTTAATTTTTATTATTGTTTTATACATGCAGTATTCAATTAATTATGATCATGGGCATCATAACGTGATGGTAGTGGATGAGGCTAGTTACAATACTTGCAGTATCCCATTAGGAGTATAGCTGGTAAAATGCCAATCCGTTCGACCATAACTCGTGCGGATAGTGGGTTGGCCGCTTTTAAAAATGGTTGGAAGAAATTAATCTACCCGGCTTTAAGGTGGGTTGGCGGGTTAAGGATTATATATATATATAAAAAATCAATAAATATTATAAAAAATAATAAATAATAATGGTAAAAATTTCAAATCACATATCTAAAATATAAATTTTAAAATAGTCTAATTAAATATTCAAACATAAATTATATAACATCAAAGAATTTTTCATTTATAGTATTACTTATTATTATTTTTCTAAAAAAAAAAAGAACCAACCCAGATGGTAGCTTAACTCGGGTTATGCGGGGCGAGTTATGCGGGTTGGAAAAGAAATATGGGTTCAATCCTTGAACCCAACCCGTAAAAAAATAACAGATTGACGAGTTGACCCAGTAGGTTGAACCTGTTTTGCCGGCACTAATTAGGAGCCATAGTGTATCGGTCAGGAAAGGATCATATTCAGATTGCCTCAGGACAGAGCTACTTCATTTGCAGTTTTCCTGGTCACTGCGAGGCTGGGATGAAAATTGCAGTTGATACTGATGGATATATATAGTAGAATTTGGGTTTTATAGAGTTATAAGCTTAATTAATTATCTATGTGCTTTGCCAATTTTAGGATACTTGCGTACCTTTCTTTTGCACATGTATTTTTATACTTCTTGAATCATGGTTTGTAGAAGTTGTCACCCACTATAGGTGAGTGACAAAATGGGTGTGAAGAAAAAGGTGCCGCAAGTATTCTACTATATGTTTATCAAGGATCAATTTAGTAATAATAATAAATATTAAAAGTTTATTAAGGATAAATTTATCATATATATTTATATATGTGTGTGCCTACTTCTTTTTTAATAAGAGGATATTAGTAACATCCATCTTTTACTTTTGAACAAAAAACCCAACAACATTTTACATAACTTTAATTTAATGCAATATTAGTAAAATTGTTGCACTCTATTTAATGAAGAAAGATAAATATAAATCTCATCTTAATGAAGAGAGAGATTCTAAATGAAAAGAGAAATTGATGAAGAAAGAAAAATTAACTTCACTGATTATTTTTTATTTTTTAACTATTTGACTTTAAATTGAAATGTCTATATAATAATTTTAATAAACGAATATCACTGAAAAAAAATCATGTAATAAAAAGTATTTTTTATAGCATATTTGATTTTGGAATAGAAGAGAAATAATGAGTAAATCTCATTGTCAAAATGTAATAGCCTCCGTAGTAAATTCTTCATAATTTAGCACGAATTTTTGTGCTCAAATTACAATTTAATGTAGAAATGAATAACTGCAGGCGGTTATTATGAAATGTTAATATTTTAAATTGTTACCAAATTTTTTTTTCGTTTTTCATATTTAAGAAAAAAGACTTAACTAATATTGGTGTTAATTATAAATTTAAGAAAAATCATTAAATGAAATACTTAATTACTACGTTTATATTCTCTTTCTTTATTTAATGCAATTTATTTCTTTATTAAGAAGAAACTTCACTATTTTCTTTATTCATTAAATAATGTGTTATAATTTTACTAATATATCTTTAAATTAAAGTTGTTTAAATAGAAAGAAAGTTGGACTTTTTGTTCAAAAGTTAAAAATCGAGGTTACAAATATTCTTTTATTAAAAAAAATTGAGAGAAAATTAACAATTCTTATATATTGATAACTTCTTTTTCTCATGGTATAAAAACTTAAAGTCTCTCATGACTCATGGTGATTTATGGGCTATCTATCACACTTTTTCATTTCTCTTTACTTGATGCAAAGTGATGTACCATAATATATTGAGCAGACCCAATAATAAATTCATGACCTGTTCATATTGCTCATATTACCATCCTTTATATCATATATTAGCAATGGGTGGAAGAGTTGGGAAGAAACGTGAACACGATACTTAGTGATACTCATGGAAAGTTTCAGTAGCATCAGCTAAAAATAATTTCTCTTTGTCACCTTACCTTCTATCCTTTAATTAATTATCATCTTTTATTTCCTTTTAATTTTCTCTGCTTACCTTGGTTTGACAGTCGTGGGTGTATGCTTGGAGCATTAATAGCATATTAGAACGTACATATAAAAACAGAAGGGGTAAAAGAAATAGAAAATACTAAAACTCAAAACAAAAGCTAGCGTAATGAAACAAAAAATCTATGGAACCCAATCATAAATTTGGATTCCAAAATCAGAACTTATGTGGATCAATAAAAAATAATCATGTGAAATAGTGGTATTAACATATAAAGTATTTTCCAATAATAATTAATTTTGAAAAACAATCTTTAAGGAGATAAAACATGTAAGAGATAACATTTTTTTTTTAAAAAAAGGGCAAAAACAAAAGAAGTTAAGGAATCATTGTTCTTCCCTAGAACAAGCTCGCTGGATTGTTTCTTCTCCTCCTAGGATTTGTCTGGGAAAATACTTGGAAGAATTTGAGCAACCTTACTCAAGATTGTTCAAGTGTAGGATCCAAGACCAAACACTCCTTTGTTAATTTATTACAAGCATAATTTTCCCTAAGCTAATTGATTAACTTAAAAGAAAAATAATTTATAGAAAAAATAAAGTTAAAAAATTATATAAGATATTTTATAAGTAAAATAAATAAATTTATTATTCATCACTTGATTTATTTTTATGCAATGATTCAGTACCATAAAAAAGTTTTTTTTTCTTGTGCATGATAATTGAACCATTCGTTTTTATTCAAATCTTTGTGTTGAGCCTCCTCTTATTTTTACCCTACCATCTTCTCTTAATAATAAAAAAGTATAATTTACATTTTTAATAAAAGAGAATTAAATGAATGTGCCGAATTTCATATAAAGTATCTTCATATGAAATTAAAAATATATGAATTTTTTTCAAAAAAAAAGTCATACTTCACAAATACGACTTATTTAATTTAAAATATAAAAAAAGGTAAGTCATGTGTAAGAAATACAATTTATCCAAAATATAATAAAAAAGATGCAAATAAGTCATATTTCTCAGTTAAAACTTATTATTATCACTGTTTAACTTGCACTATTTTAGGAATTAAATTTTCACCTACACTTATACAAAAATTTCATTTTCAGAATGTTCATTTTCGTAAAAAAGTCATAAATAATTGTATTTTCACTTCAGTTATTGTATGGCCTCATGAGTTACGTAACTCGTGTCAGCTCCTTTTAAACTACTTTCTTATGCCAACTTACCATATTTGTGTGCTCCTAGTTCTTGTGCCAATTTTTTCTTTTTCCGTCAACCACGTTATTAATAAGTGAGTAGTTAGTTATTTTCTTTTTCTATTTGCTTTCAGTTTTGTATTTTCTGCTCTCAAATTCAATTTCGTGTCTTCTTAGAGTAATGCAATTTAATGAGTTAAGATTATTTTATTATCAAATTAAGGATCATTGATCAATTGAATGAATAGAATAGTTTTAGTTTTGTGCCTTTCGTCTTTTGAGTCAAGCAACTTAATGAATACAAATAAATTTATTATTATCACATCAAATGTTATTATTTTAGGCGTGGATTTATATGAACCTATCTTCTTCTTTTTTTCAGAGTTTGATATTTAAGATAAATTGTCAAGTACTTTATTAGTTATTAGTCATATTTAAACATTTATTATAAGATAAATATTAGTAATACATTCTTTTAAATATTTTTTTAATATATATTTATTTTATTATTAATTTATCTCATATACTTAAAAAATTATTAAAAAAGAGATATTAATAATATTTACTTTTAGACTAATTATAAAATAAATATTAAAAAAATTTAAAAAATGTTTTATTAATATTTTTCTTATTATAAATTCAATATTCAATAAATGCTTAATACCTTATCGTGATTACAAATCCCCGTTTTAGACAAACGAATAGATGCTGTTGTATTTTAACTTCAGCTATGTCATCAACTATGATCATCATGTCAATTCCTTCTAAACTGTTTTGTTTTGCCACCTCACCATATTTTTGTGCTCCCAATTCTTGCCTTCTTTGTCTATTTGCTCTCAGTTTTGTCTTTTCTGCTCTCAATTTTAGCTTCATGCCTTCTGGGATTAATGCAACGTAATGAGCTAAGACTATTTTATCCTAAAATTAAGGATAATTGAATATCTCAGTTGAATGAACTGAAGAGTTTCAGTTTCGCGCCTTTTGACTTTTGAGTCATGCAACTTAATGAGCACAACATTTTAATTAAATATTTAAATGAATAGATACAGTTGCATTTTCACTTTAGTTACTTTGTATCGCGATATCATCTATGCTGAACTATATTGAATTGCCAATTTGCCATGTTAGCTCCTTCTATTTTCTTCAGCCACCTCACTATATTTTGGTGCTCTTAGTCTTTCTTTAATTCTTTCTTTTTCCTTCAACCACATCACCAGTAAGTGTGCAACTAGTTATTTTCTTTTTCTATTTGCTCTTAGTTTTGTCTTTTCTGCTCACAATTTCATTTTCGTGCCTTCTAATAGTAATGTAATTTAATAAGCATATACCATTATCTTATTCTCAAATTAAGAATCATGAATTGAATGAATAAAGCAATTTCTGTTTTTGTGTCCTTTGACTTTTGATTAATGCAACTTAATGTGCAAATACTTTGTTTACCCTCAAATTAAAAGTCATTGAATTGAATGAATAGAATAATTTCAGCTGTGTCTTTAGACTTTAGAGTTATACAACTTAATAAGCAAAGAAGACTATTTTTTTCTCAAATTAATATTGATTATTGAATATTTCAATTGAATGAATAAAAACTATTTTATTTTTTCACTTGAGTTACATTGTCCTCTCCTCTGATTATTTGAACGCAATCTAAATTCTTCAAATAGGTGCTCTTGAAGAAGTCCGTCATGCATTGCCCTTCAACACTCGAGCGAGCTTCCACATTCGGCCGCCGACGCTACCGACAACTGCAACACCTCGGTCACCAGTTGACTGTAACAAAAGTTGGATATCTACGACATATATAGCATTATTCCTATCTGGCACAACCCCATCCTCAATACCTGAACAAACAAAACAAGCCTCTCTCTCTCTCTCTCTCTCTCTCTATATATATATATATATATATATATTTCTCTAGTGAAAATAATTTTTATTGTAAGAACGTGAGATGAATAAATTTTAACTATACAATTATACATGAATGATTAAGATTAAATGTTATTTAAAAGTCATGTGATCACTTAAAAAAAGTCATTTCTCTCTCTCTCTCTATATATATATAGGAGTTTATCTAGTGAAAATAATTTTTATTCTAACAATGTGAGAGAAATAAATTTTGATTATACAATTATACATGGATAATCAAGATTAAAAATTACTTAAAGGTCATGTGACCACTTAAAAAAACACTTGCATTTATGTTCTAATTTTGATCATTCATGTAAGATCCAATGATTAAGATTTGATCTCACATTTTAAATAAAATTCATCTATCAAATACGATATATATATATATATATATATATATATATATATATATATATATATATATATATATATATATATATATATATATATGTGTTATGTGCATTAATTCAATTTTCAAGGAAAAGAAAACAACAAATAACAGATTCATTTGCAGTCTGCACTGCAGCTTCTTCTTAGAACAAATAACCTCATTAGCTAGCTTGGCTTGATGCGACGGTGGTAAACAGGAATTAATGCGATAGGAAGTGCAAAATGATCTAAAACAAGCACAAATGCGAGACTGACACTCAACACATTAACCATCTTTCTCATTTGATATGCTTTGGAAATCAATTTTACATTATAATGTTTCATGAATTTCTCATAAACTATATTGTTAAATGAAAAGCTATATTTCATTTTTAATTTGAAATATATAGAATATTAAATTTAATTTAAATACAGTTTGTCTGATTAAGAGTTTAAATCAAATTATCCATATCATGATTTTTAGATCTCATAAGCATAGAAGTGAATTTCATTTGTTTATGTTTTAGTGGAAAAGAGTTTTTTTTTCTCTCAATAACTTTTTTTTTTCACTAGTTCGTCCTCAAAGGCGAGAATCGAGAAATTATCCAAAATATATTCATTAATATCAATATGTATGTTTCCTAATTTTTTTTTTATATTACGTAATTCATGGACTATACCCAATGTAGTCCACTCGGCCGATTTACCAGGATTTAACTTTTCATAGCTCCTAGTGGATTCAACTCAAGACAATGAAATTAAGATTCTTAAAGTATGATAATTCAAGTCATGGAAACAAAGATCTAGGTAAGATTTGTAAGATTGTCACATTATAGATATACTGAGAAATGATCACAACCATTATGTCTTAAAAATAAGATTATTTTTTAAGATAACTTAAAACTTGTAATAAGATTATTTTTTAAGATAACTTAAAACTTATAATTAGTGTACTTGAATAAGTTTATTTTATGTTTAAAATAACTTATAAATAAAAGAACTTTAAAAAATATATATTATTTTTCTGATCTTGCACTTATCCTTTATTGCATCGATCAGATGATGATATGCTGACGGTTATATATGTGTCAGCTCCAAAGGGCACTAAGAGATTCCCTTCCCAATTCCCATGTACAAAGAATTGATGAGCGGACATAAATTTGTTGGTGGTGGTTGTGGTGGGTGGTGTTGATGGGCATGTGTGACTTAATGTGGATAATTTAGGGCAGGAACAGGGTCGTCATCTGGAACACTACAACACTAAATGGTGGCCTGATATAGCATTTGTATGTCTGAATGTCTCTTTCGGCATTTAAAAAAAGAAAACATTATACGACTTGAATTTATGTTCTACTTAAATTTCTCAGCCAGTACTCTAACCAGTTGAAAAAAAGGGCAGTGGCAATAACATTTCTAGTATTATGTATAACGAGAAATGTCTAAATATTTTTTTAATATTTATTTTATTATTAGCTCTAGGATCAATAAAAAAGTAAATATTAAAAAAAATATTCAAAAGAGTGTGAATCATCTCATATTTAAATATTGCTGCAATGCTGCAACTGCAGCCCTGGGCTCAAAGCCAATGGACGTTAAACAAGTGGAAGCACATGCAATCATCGATATTCCTTTAAAGTTTGAACACGTAAAAGGTACAACTTCGCCATCATATTGCCAAGACAAAAGTTTAGGACACCAAACAAAAACCGAAAAGTTAAGTAACTACATATTCACTTTTCAAGTTCAGGTTTGGTGTTGACTTACAGCAAAAAAAAAATAAAAAAATCAAAGAAATCAAAAGAGAACTAGGGTATGAATATGATCAACATATAAGTTACGGGTCAAAGTTTATGAGAAATCTTGACTTCCATCTCAGATCGCTCTTTACTGGGAAAAAAATAAAATAAGAAAAAGAGAGAAAAGAAAACTAAGTACCTTCAAATCATATCCTTATACCTGCCCAACTTTTGGTAAAAGAAAAATCTTGCTTCCTTCAATCAAGTATTTTCATCAAAGGAAGGGGGGATAAGCATTGTCTTAATTTCTGATTAGTAGGGACCTGCAAATTAAAGTTCAAAATGAAGACCCATTAGATTCAGATATATAAGAAATTGCCTCCTGATCCACAAAGAGGCATTCTGGTATCTTTGATAACTCAAGTACATGATCTGCTGGAAGAAGATAAGAATTAATAAATATGAAAGATTATAATTTATAACCATAATTTACACTATACTGAGCCCTCAAGGAGGTTTTTCAGAGACAGATTCACAGAGCCCGTTTGGCATACTGGCCACCTCCATTTATATATATTGTCACCATCTGGGGTGGTTCTTAATATACAACCCACTAATGGAGGTGGACAGAATGCCAAAATGTCTATGGAGCAAGACCTCTGAGAAACCCTCTAGAGCAAAGAGAAAGCACGAGGAAATGGAAATTCTAGCTGAAGTAATTTACTGAAGAAGATCAGATAGGTTGTAATAAAGAAATGAGGAAGAAACAAACAAGTTTTGTTTTGTATAATTGGTTTTGAATTTAAGAGTGGCTTTTTGTAGAAAGAAGGTGCATCAGCGTGCAAGGAGTTGTACGATGTGTGGGGATATGGTGGGCACTTATGTTGTTGTAAAGAGTGAAGACTTTCAATTCAACCCTTGGTTTTGTCTGCAGAAGTTTACATGTAGTATCTGCTTATATGTTGTGTATGACAGGAATCTGCTTCTCCCTTAATTTGCACTGAAGACTCAGGTGTCCTTTAGGTGAAACTATGGAAACAAACAAGGTTTTGCAATGGATTATCTTGCACCTGGTGGCAGATAATGTGGCTTCCTTTTCCTTTTGACCATGATGGGCATGCGCTTCCACTACGCTTTTTGACTTGCTGCAAAAGGAGGATGCAAAATGGGCTGTCCATGTCTCCCACTCAGTTTGTAATATATTACTTTGTCAACTAACTGTCTATAAATTCAAACTTTTGAGTTTCAATAGAAATAAAAATCTTGTTATGCATTAGTGCATTAGAAGAAACCATATACATCATTTACAATTATTAAAGAGCGTGTTTGGATGATGTGTGGAAACTGGAAACTAATATTATTCTTGTCTAGGCATAATAAACAAGTGTTACCAATGTTGTTGGCGTTGGTATATAAAATCACCATGAAAAGAAATACTAAAACACAGTTATTTATGGCATGCGGCTCACTGTGAGAAAGGGATCGATTATGACCTCTTTGCGCTTTGCGCTGGGCCACATTGAATTGCAACCCACATTTTATATATATATATATATATATATATATATATATATATATATATATATATGATAAATCTTACAACCATACATGGATGTGAGATTAAAAGTTATTATGTGAAAAAAGTCACATGCATTTATCTTCTAATCTTGAATGAAAGATTTAATGGTGAATCCTCTCATTGATAAGATCATTATATATATGATCTTTCAGTGTGAGGATTATTTATTGTGAGATATTAAAATATATTAATCTTTCATGAATAATTGATATTAGAATATAAATACACGTGACTTTTTTAAGTTTTAATCTTGACCACTTAAAAAAGTTACATGCATTTATGTTTTAATCTTGATTATTCATAAAAGATTTAATGATCAATATTCATTTCTCTCACCTCTCACAATAAACACTTCTCTCACTTAAGTAAAATTATATATATATATATATATATATATATAAGATTATATATATATATATATGTAGCGTATCTAGTGAGAGGAGCGTTTATATATATGTTCTCTCCACTTAAAACATTAACATGTTTCATTAACTCCAACAAACATCCAAAATCCAAATTCAACACATCAAAGATCAAACACTTAAATCATAAAAGTTTCAAAGTTGAGAGAGCTTATGAATAAGTAGCAAGTAGTCTAAGGAATTTTGCAGAATCTAAAGAGGTGTAAAATCTGAATGCATTGCACCCAAAAAAAAAAAAAGATCTGAATGCAATCGTCATCATCAAGGGCAAAATCATGACAAATAACAGTCATATTTCATTCAATCAATCCAAAACGCCTATGTTGTTATAACTATTTAACTGCCTTTCCATTGTTGAAGAGAAATTACGAGTTTTACACTTTCCTCCAATGCCAAATTTAAACAATGAGCATCACATGGAGTATTATGTTTCGAAAGGTTGCTTTCAACAATTTCCTGACCAACATACACCGGACATTATTTGAATCACAGTCGATGATAACTTTAACCTCTTTAGCCAATCCAATCTTTTGTATAAATTTATCAAGTAACTCAAACCTCTTTTAGTCACCCTTCACAAAAGACGAAGCATAAATGAACAAAAACGGTGCCCTTTGGACTATTTACAAAAAACAAATTATGAAAAAACAGAAGAAAGGAAAAGGAAAAACTGTTAAAAACACAGTATGCGCAGCCAAACATAAAAAATATCGCCCCTTGTGGTGCGCACGTGCATCAAAATATACACCCACCTCACAACGCAACAGGGGACTTGTTGCCCAAGCCCTTCATTGCTCTGCACAATGCGACATAATCAACTATGCTAAAACATATATAAATTTTTGGAAAATTTTGTTAACTGTTATTTGAGATTTGACGCACCCGCATTTTGGTTTAGCAAGCAGTCTACATTTTTTTTTTTGAAAAAATAGAATTTAAAAGTTTAAATAATCATTTTGAAATAATAGAATAATTAGCTTTTACTGGAGTGTAAAACATCCACATTTATATGAATCACAAGCCTTCCTGTCCCATCTTATTCATTCATCTTCATTCAAGAGCAATAACCATACCCATACCCTTACAGGAGCTCGAATCGGGTCCAGCACAACTCCCCATGGAGAAGATCAAAATTTACAATTTTCTCTCAGCGAAACAGCCAGTCAAGAATTAACGAAACGTCAATTAGTTTCTGAAAAGATCACAGGACATCACTCATAGAAACTAAAGTACCAAAACTTTGTCATTCATAGGGAAACTAGTATAAATTCTATTTGTAATTCACAATAAATCAGAGAGAGGGTTAGGAATTTCAAAACTACGTGACCCTTCTGATTTATAAATTTTAAATATATTACTTCTCTACTTCTTGTTTCTTGTTTCTTTCCCCTCTTCTCGTAGAGGATTAACGATTCTATCGCAATATACAATAAATATGAAGAAACGAGATGTATACCCTATGTAGTTATTAACTTCTCCCCCCATGAATTTTGGCAGATTTGATGCCCAATTTCAATTGACATAATTGGATCCAATCATTTATAGTTTCCTCATGCATCTTCAATCTACATAATGAGCTATGCTGCAATGCCATTTCCAAACACAGGACTATCATCTTGAACTATTTCCTCAACTGGGTTTTCCTTTGCCCAGACAGCAGCATCTAGATATCCAAGCTCTAAGAGTCGGTCAAGAATTGCATCTTCGGCTGGCTCAAGTGCCCAATTGAAAAGCTGAAATGATTCATGCACAATGCTCATCTCCTTATCCTTAAGAAAATTGTTATGTTAATTCGCAAACTGCAGGTTACCTGTCGAGGGCTACACACGTTTTCAGGATTGCAGTCTGGACTAATTCCTATCCCTTGCATTCCCAATCGACTTGCTGGGAAAGCACAAACACGAACCTGTAGAAACGTAAATGCTTATTGAGGATGAACGTCACAATAAACTTGATAAATCATAAATGTGTTTAATCATATCAGAGTTGAAACAGTACAATCAGAAGTGAATGAATATGTTCAATTATGTCAGACCTGCCAAGGTCCACTATAGTTCACTTATCCTGAACACACTCTTAGTTTTCATTCGCTCTTATATCAATTCCTTTATTGATAAACCCCCCCCCCACACACACACAAATAAAAAATAAAAAATACCTTTCATATATTCTCAGATGTTACGGGAAAGTCAGAATTCTTTGCTTAGCCATCAATTTATCTTAATACCTCAAATTAGTTGGTGAATGGAATGGAAACCATGGGGCTTCAGTTTTTTTAAGCTCATTCACAACAGATCATAGAGAGAGGAACATTCCATAGGTTTATTTTGAAACTGAAAAATATCTTAAAAAAAGAATAGCCTAAAATAACATCTCGACCTTAAAGTTTACTCTTTAATCAATCATAGGTTATGTAAATATTGTAAGGGAAAATTATTCAATAACCATCCTAATCATTGTATATCGCCAAACACTCCATATGGCACCACTCAACAAGTGATAAAGCAATGCAATCATCTTTTACTTGCAAAGCAAAATGATTAAGTTTCTGAACTAGGCCTGGATAGATGTTCTCATTTGAAAAATGTCTTCTGAGGAAAGAATTCCAAACTTAGATAATAGATATCAGTATATCAAACATAAATAAATTAATAGAATGGACATTTAAGCAAAAATTAATATAAAGTACAAAACAAAAAAAAGAAATTTATATGGCTTCCCAATGCTCTTAAACAGAGGTTTCACCAAATAATCAATCAATTAATTCAGTAGTCCAACAAGTAAATAAATTAAAGAAAATACCGTCTGTGCTGCAGACGTTGGAGGCATAAATAATGTCAAACCCCCATCAATGCATAGACGATTTCTAAACATCGTTGCTGGCCTTGGTGCAAGATACCTGGAATGAGATATAAGTTTTAAATTTACTTAATCATTTATAATGAGTAAAAACCATCATGTGCAGCCAAGGAAAAACAGTATACTAACAAATCACCCTGGAATAAAGGAAGAAGTAAAAACTGCATTGATGAGATCTTCCTTGGAATCAAACTGATCCACCAACAAACCCCTGGGTCTCCAAAGAAGCTGGGTCACAGCAACTGCAACAAAAGGTACATGATAAAGGCATGGCAAGACTTAAATAAAACCTCTACTACTAATAAATAAAATTGTTAGGCAGTTTTCCATCTTCATTTTTTTGCCCAAAAGTTCGAAAAAATATCCTTTTTTTTTAATAAACTAATAAAATATGAAGTTATAAATGTAATTTGATAACTAAAATAATTAAATATAAATTGTTGTAGACAACTACATAGTGTATTTTCTCTCATTTCATCTGGTTACTTTTAGTCCTAGAAAAAAAAAAAAAGAATCTCTAATTTTGTTCTTTGCACAAGACAATTCCATAACGAAAATAGCTGAACATCCAGTCTTACCTCGAACTCTCCCATTGGATCTGATATGAGCATCATCTGGCAAAAACTTGTCAAGAACATCA
Organism: Ormosia semicastrata; assembly: GCA_029884595.1. Classification (NCBI taxonomy): domain Eukaryota; kingdom Viridiplantae; phylum Streptophyta; class Magnoliopsida; order Fabales; family Fabaceae; genus Ormosia; species Ormosia semicastrata. The sequence continues at coordinate 2,090,115 of JAQQTO010000057.1, read as the reverse complement.
CGTAGAACAGCCTATGCAGAGAAATGATTGTATTAAAAAAAAAGTGAGATTTTTACTAAAAAAATTTCCCACAAGCATCATATTACAATAAAAGAAAACCTTAAGGCTATGTTTGGATATTTAGTAATTGATGGAATGAAATGGGATGGGATGGGATGGGATGGAATAAGATGGGATAAAAGTATCATTCCATTGTTTGGATATTTTAGAATGGAATGGAGTAAAGTTATCATTCCATTGTTTGGGAAATGGATAGAATGGTAAGAGTTATAACTTTATTTTTCCTAAATTACCCTTATTGCAAACACACCAATTTTATTAACCATAGCCACACCTCTGGTAACACCCAAACTCCAACCACCGAAACCCAACCTCCATGCCAGCAGCTAAATTGTGTTACCCAAACTTGGCATTTTATCAAACAGTTTACATGCAACCAAATAATCCACATTAGATCAAACTAAAAGAAAGAAATAGTAAAGGCTTCAACACCAAACTATCAAAGCAACCAATAATGCGTGAAACTCAATGACAAATAGAACTTAAAACCAAACAGCCCCTGTTCTTACCTTACCAAGGAAAAAGGGAAATTTTGCTAAGGAAAAGTAAGATGCAGCAATGGAGACAGCAACAAGGACAAAGCAAGGTGCGGCAATGGGGAGAGCAACAAGGATAGAGCAAAGGCGTAGTGGAAGAGCAAGCCAGAAACAGTAGAGCAAGACGAAGAAGGAAGGCAGCAGTGTATTAGGGTATGAGGTTAATGTAGTAAAATCCTAATTATAATAATAATAAAAAAATGATTCCATCTCATACTTGGGATGGGATGGAATCCATCCCACACACTTTCATCTCATTTCATCCTTTTTTAACATATAACCAAACAATGAAACCTATCTCTATTTCATTCCATTCCACTCAATCCCACCAATCCAAACATAACCTAAAGCAGCTTTTCCTTTTCACAGGCCTTTGCACATCACACAGGCTCTCATTTCGATTTTAAAAACTATCTTATATCAATCAACAAAAATATCTCATCAACATTTATATCCCGAAAACAAATGTATCTTGTAAACATGCTGAAGTGGCTTTTTCTTTTACCAATTTCTAACTGATACTTAATAAATTTTCAAGGTAGGTTCTTCCAGGAGAAACAACAAAAGTGGCCCAGCTCTATAGGTCAAAAAGATTGAGGTTATCACATAACCAAGTACTAGTCAAATCCTCACTATCAGGATTTTCTTCAGTCTCGAAATTCACAAGTCTTATTTCACTTATCACTTGTTTGTCTCCATGGTTCTAATTCTTACCCATGTTCCACTTTAATGATTCACACTTTCTCCACAAGTGAAACTACATATGTGTACAACAGATCAAGCCAACAACTGATTAACAAATATGTATTCAAACCTGTAGTTATAGACGGACAACACTGTTCTTAGATTAAAAATAAGCAGTACCGAGGTTTTGTGTTTGCAAACAATAACTGAAATATTAATTTATCAGGTAAACCTAATCTGCATTCTGGACTACTTTGAGGGATGATGCCAAAAGAATTTATATTTAATTTTATAGAAAAAGAAATATTATTTGAAAAAAAGTAGGGAAAGTACACAATAAAGTAGCATAAGCAATCCTCCTCCTAAGCAGAAAAAAAAAGTACAAGAAGGTAAAAAAAATGCAGCAAAGCTGCCCAATCTCATTACAAGTCAAAAAAGGCGACCCCCTTGAAACAGCTATTAGCTGAACACACCAGAGAGGCCACATACACAATCCTATCCCATAATAAGCTGAGGGGCATTAAGACACCCTTGAATTGAATCTCCAACCAAATGTACCAAAGGATTGCATAGATTGCACATTGTTCACAAATGTTCTTCTTCCTTTGGGGCAAAACCTTTAAACCTAGCCAGCTGAAATTGTTCCTAAGTAAATGGGCACACCTACTGCTCACCAAGCACCTCAAACAAATTATTCCATAAAAAAATGGCCACCTTACAGTGCGATAACAAGTGTCCAGTTGTTTCTGAACTAGGGCAGTACATAACACACATATCAAGAGAAAGAGCAGTGTCAGGCTTACAAACTTGCAAAAAAATCATTCATACTAATCCTATGAAGTACTGTTGTCCAGACAAAAGACTTGACGTTCGAGGGAGCTTTGGATTTGCAAATCAGCTTGTCAAGAAGGAATATCTAAATTGTAGTAGAGTTACTTAGAAAATGAAAGAAAAGAAAGCACACCAGAAGAATCCATAGTCCAAACACAGCAGAAATGATTCTAGCTTGCTAGGTTCCTTATCTTTAAGTCTTTGCAAAAGTGTAAATCCAAAGATAAAAGAATCTTGAGAATAAAAAAGACAAATTGTGAAAGGTGGAGAGATGGTAAAGGTGGGGAAAAGCCTCTAAGAATGGAACATTTCCCACCCAAACATAGGGTGAGAGAATTTGATTATCAGCAATCCATGTAATGTTATTTGCATCATCATTAATCTATATAATGTAACATAAAAAATAAGAGTAAACAAGCATAGGTAACTGATACTGAGAACAACTAAATAGAGGCATACCCCCAGCCGAAATGCAGTCCCCCGATTCCGACAATCTTCAGCCAATATTTTAGTAGCATTCAAGGCTTCTTCCATACTTGCTCCAGAAGCAATCACAGCACAAACTATAGCTCCAGCAGAGGAACCAGCTAACGGTGTGGTTTCCTGCATGAGCATCAGCATCAGCATAAAATTCTAATTATAAACTCAAGACTTGAGTTAAGAATTAAGATATAGAAGTCCTCGTTTCCAAAATGGTAGATTAAATAACTTGTAGCACAAGCATAGCATGCCAACAAGGAAATATAAGAAAACATGAAGTTATGAGTGAGTCAACATTCCAGTTTAAACTTGATAGCGCATAAAACATGGAGCACTTTAACAATGAACAACTTACTGCGAACTCCAGAGCACCAAGGTCAAAAAAGTAGTTCCGTAGGTATTCAATTTAAATCCCTATATGACGGTAGATAAACTTACAGACCTTATCACCAACTCCACTCCTATTTCAACTTATACTTCCTAGGAACAAATATTCTAACTTTATATTAGCTCTAAAAAAACTTTACTTTACTAGAACAGTCACAATTCAATATCAAATATAAACCTAATAAAACCCAGAATTTAAAAATAATAAAAGAAAAATGCACCTTTATGTAACCATTCTGAATGAGAAACTGAGCAACCCCAAGATGGTAAGGGAAGAGAAGTCCAGCAGCAGAGAAGCTAAACCCAGGGCTTGTGACCACTCGCCTGTTGCGCTCCGCCTCAACGTCCTTCACCCTTTGCTCCCAAACAACATCGGGTTCAATCTCATCCTCCACCACCGCCCCAATTCTCTCCTCGTAAAATTTCCCTTTCACTTTCACTTTCACACTTGAATCCTCAAACATGGCCACGGAAGCCGATTTGCCGAGGGCGCTTTCTCTGCGGCGGTTCTTGATGAGCCGCGACGCCAGCCCTAAGAAGAGCTCGCCGGTGGCAACGGCAAACGATTTTTTCTCAGAGGGTTCAGGTGGAGGTGGAGGTGGAGGAGGAGCAGGAGTAGGAGTGGTAGAGTGTTGGGCATTACGCGGCGGTGAAGAATTGGAGGCGAAGCTGAGGAATTGGATGCGACGGATAAGAGTGGAATTAGGGTTAGGGTTTGCAGAGGGGAAACGATGAGGGTGGGAGGGTGAGAGAAGGGAAGAGAGGGTAGCAGTAGGAGCCATGTCCATCGACGTGAACATGAACCCGACCACACACACAATAACACCAACCCCAACACCAACACCAACAGAGGGGAGGCTCCTTTTGTTTGTTAGTTTTGTTTGTTTGGTGGGTCAGGTCAGGTGAGCGGCATTTTTAACGTTTCTGTTTTTTCATTAATTATTTCTATTTCGATTGACTCTAATGTCTTGGCCGTTTTGTTTATCAACTAGGAACTAAATTTGAAGCCCAATTTCCAGCAAAAAAAATTTGAAGCCCAATTCCCTACTCCTAATGGGTTCGGAAGGATTTCTCACAATGGGCTACAAGCCCAAACTGGTTTCCGCACTTCCTTTTATTTTTCTGTTGGTCAATGTTGACGCTTTGACCAAGATTTAAAGAGAGGAAAATAATAATAATAATAACGAAAGTGCTAATGCTCAGTCAACGTTTTTGTCATTATTATCACATGATTCTTGTTATATATTTTTTTTTAATTCAAGATTTATTAATTAAGTAGAATAACACATTCATTATTACTGGATTTTATTACTGAAATAGATATACGTACCTAAACCTGTTTTTAAAGTTTCCTTTGTTAGAACTTAGAAGTGTTGGCTTCTGTATTATAAGATGGGAAAGTATCTTATTGAGATTGAAATAGAAGATTTACACAATAAAGTTTTATCGTAAAAAATCTAGAATCAAGTAATTGGATATAATCCAATCAAGTGAAATTTTGTCACTAGCTTAATTGAATTGAGTCCCACGTAATTGAAATTAAAGAAGATTTATTTCTTATATAAATGTCTTTGTGAGATGTAACAACATACTTAATCTACAAGAGACTTGCAAGTTCATCACATTAATTCCTGCTATGAACCCTCCATCATTGCAGCTTGAGCCTACAAAGATTCCTCCTTCTGACCCTGGAAACAGTGGTGGTCACAATTTACAAAATAGCAACGAAACAGTCACTTTTAGGCAGGTACTGCGCCATTGGTGCGGTATAGGTACTAACGATCATCATAATATTACTTCTTCAACCCTTTTCCAGATATGGTTTACCCAAAACGTGTATCCTCTGGTGACCCCAAAGCGTATATTTTATTTCTCTCTGAGCCAGATAAGCTTCTTTTTAGCCTATGGCTTCTTCACTCAAACTGAGCTTTACAAATCTTATATTAGTGGTGGTGAGGACCATGATCATGGTGTCCTTCAACAAGCTCGTCCTCTACTTTTCTTAGCAGCTGCATTTGGTGCGCACACTGTTTGCCTGATTTTCCTTTTCTTTTTCAGCTTCTGCTGCTATGTGGCATTCGAGAGGTGTAGGTGGCATCAACTAGTGAAATCTCTTATATTCATGCTTTGGGTGTCCCTTCTGATTATGGTGGGAATGGGAATTGGAGAGAAGCATCTTCATGATGCTGCTGCTCCTAGTGCTACCCCAACAACTAGCTCAGTAATCAATGTCAATGATAGTAAAGTGGACTATTCTAAAGTTGCAGGCCTGGCAGCATGTGGTCTTCTCACCATTGATGCACTTAGCATAATCAATTTACTTAACCCTGCAGGCCACCATTATGCTCTGCTTGAAGCCACTGCTACGTTGACATTACACGTGGGGTTAGCGGGAAGAATCTATTTTGGCATCCCTGCGACTGTTTTCGTCGACCTTGTGATTTTGGTGATAAAAAATTTTCTGTGTAGGGACATTGGCCATGCACAATTAGCTTCCACTAATGAACGCCATCCCGTTGCTTGGGTTGCTCCTGAAGTTGTCTGATCAATACACTGCCATGGAATTAATGGAATTATGTTCTCTCAGTTCAGCTTCTTTATTAATTATTATATAAGTAGTTTTCCACACCAAATTCCTCAACCCCTATGCAATCGTGTAAATAGATTCTCTCTCTTCTTATTTTTAATTACCTTAGTTACATGTAGGAAATTGCACATTGTTAACTTTAAATGTCTTGATCCAATTATTGTGATATTTTGTAATATATGAATTGTCTAAATTGAATGTTAAAATTTTAGATCGGTAAATGTATGTGATATGCATGTATGAAACAAGTGATTTGACATGTTTACCTCTAAATATAAATACTTTACACTTTACACTGCAATAATTGAACACTGGAATTGGAAGGTTATTACTAAATTATCTTTTTGACAAAATAAATTAACTATCAATGGTTACAAACAACCCAAATTCCACTTGTCTTAACAATGGTTTCAACTGAATGCCTGTTATTCTCATTAAAATCGAAACCAATGCTAAAGGATCAAGATCTCTTTAAAGTGGAACAATTTTTTAAATTATTGTAATAATTAAATTATAAAAAGTTATATAAAACTTATTATTAGCAATACCTCTATTTAGTTGATAAATTGTTGTGTATTGAATAAAAAGATTATTACAGTTCTTTGTGGAGAAGTATTAATTCATGCCAAAAAGTGTGAATTGAGGCCACTACTACCAATTCCTGGAGCACCCACATCAAAGAGGGACTCTGTAGGATGGATCCACCATTTTCAAGATGAACAAGTTACCTCTATCACCTCTTGATATTCTGTCAGGTTCCGGCAGAAGAAAGAAATTCAGACTTAAAATAAGCATTTAGAGGACAGAAGAGATAACGAATGAAAAAAAGAATAAAATCATTATTGAACATCATGCTTTCTCGAAGATAATGCTCCAGGTTGCATTGGAAAACAAAGTCATATCCTATTGTGGTTGACAAACCTATAGTATTTAACCATATCCTATTAATTTAAAAGTACAATTAATGTTGAATTCCACAAAGAAACGTGATATGAGCATGTGAGACAAGGACAGTAAATTCTATAAGTCACCGATTTACCGTAAGTCTTCATCCAAATAAGTAATTTCCAACTGACCACGACCACTCCCAGGTGATTTAATAGGTATCTGTACATAGCATTATAAACTCATTTGTCAGGAAAAAGTTGGTGAATTGCAAACAACAACAACAACAAATAAAGAAAGACGCACTCATGTTATGAATCTTTAAACAGCATCATATTGTACAACAATAACCATTCACTCTGCTTCTTTTAACAGAAAAGCAGATTCTTCAGAACACAAACCATGAAACTCTTTAATGTGGCCATTAATTAGCTAGAGCTTCATGTCATACATGGGCATGCACAGAAGTTGAATCCAAGATCTTCCATTAAAATATTATTCTGTGATCTTTTTTTATCTGATTAGATTATAGAATAACTGGAGTTTTCTGCCTGAATGATCACTGCTAGTCTAAGCTTCAGAATAACTGGCCGGGAACTGGGATAAACACTTATTATTACATATTTTCAGGTATAACAAGGAATTCAAGACTACATCTATGCATATGTCTGAGTTTTAAATGCAGTTCACTATCCATGAGTAAGAAATTGGTGCTGAGTTTCCAATAATTTATTATTCCTTAAGATATTTTCTTAATATTATGACAAATGGACCAAATATGAAAAGTAGTTACGAGCAGTACATCACCTACCAGACTAGCAATCTTGAAGAAGTCAAACTTGACAGCCACCCTTCTTGAGTTAAGAGGCACTAAATTGGCAGTGGCCTGCAGCAATAATGGCAATTTGTTGGCTCCAAAGCATAGTGAATTTTTTAAGCAGTTAAGGATTTGACTTTAGTGAAGTTAAACAGACAAAATTACAGGTAACAATTTTTTAGCTTCTATAACTCATACAATTAGCACTTAGGATTTGAAAACTTTGTTTATCAAAGAGCTTGAAAATGGTGTTTAAAACTTTATATTGGAACAAGCTACTGCTACAGACATGACATACATTCATACTTGAAATCATCCAAATAAAAACCTTAAACCTTAAACCATTTTAATTATTCTGTGTCTTTATTGAGATTTGAAACCCCCACTTAAATTTAAGCCCTATAGAAAAGGTAGTATTTAGATACACTGGCTGGCATGTGGTGTCTAAGAACGGAGAATGGTAAAAATGCATCTGTATGCACATGTCAAGTATGCCTTACCCATTTATCTCAAATACATAGAAGATGTCTCAGGACTTGTCTTCTACTTACTTTTGCTTGCTCACGTTCATCTTAAACAGATCATATTAGAATAAGTTGCATCATTAAACCAACCAACGTTTCTTATAAATTCTTCCATTGGACAGCTCATATCTAGGCCAGATTTTGATTCCCACTTCAACTACATAGATTTACACAATGCTCACAAAAAATCACAACCGAGCTTATTTTTGGAATGTTAAAAGTCCTGCTCCATATCAAGTTTCTCTACAACAAGTGTGACCAGTTAAAATATTCCATAAGCCTGGTTGCATGAATAATAGCTGAAGTATAGAACAGAATTGGCATTATATATGTCCTCAAGCAATGTAAACAGATATTAAACTAGTGATTTGAACTGTAGTACCTGGTTGTAGAATGGCCAAGTTTCCATATTTTGAGCTCTCAAGGTATCCACATTAATTGCCTGATAGATCTTTCCATTTGGACGCAAGAATTTTGGTCTCTAGGATAGTTAATACAACAACAATTAATTCTCACTTTACTAAGGCAAATGAATAAATTTGAGAATGATACAGCAAAGTCAATCATATTATAATAACTACAGAGAAAAGGAAGAACAACTCCCGTGTAATCCTTCTTTGAAGTGAGATAAACTAACGAACAATGGCCAAGTAAGATAACTCAAGCAAAATTGACTCACATAATAGATAAGACTCTATCTTTGTCCCAACTTCCCAACTATCAAAAATTTCCCCAGGTGCTTTGGTAAGTCATCAAAATAGACAATTTGACCCCTTTAGACCACAACAAGGAGTGGTCTAAATTCACAATTTGGGAAATGCAACTAATCACCACATTTTGATGAGGTTGTTGATTATACTTCAAATAAAATTGCCTTTGTCATCTGTGTGTCACGGTGCCACCAGAATCTAAACCACATATACAAGACTTGAAACCTTCATTTGGATCTCAGAAAGAACAGAATGGAAGTGTAAAAATGTGGAAGAAACCAGAATTTGAAACATAGACAAACCTGTGTTTGCAGAACTGATTGAGATGTGGTATATAAAAGCTCCCATTTTCCATTGAGCAAATCAGACTTAAGAGGCTCCTTTACAGAATTCACAGCCTCAAGTTTACGAGCAATCTAGATTTTAGATAAGACCAAGTTAAAAATCACAAACAAGAGACAGTGAAACAAAGCCACTTAAACTATGCATGTGATGTAACATGTTAATGTTTGTTCTGTTTCAGTTTAGTTTAACCTGGTCCACATGTCGTTGGTCCTCAGGAGTAGCCCGGGCGCCTCGGTCAACGGGTGCAATTGTTTCATAGAGCTCCACCTTGAGGCTCTGAACATCTCTGCCTCTAGTGAGAAAACCTGGGACTGGGAAAAATGAAACCATGTTCCTCCATTTCCCAGAATCAGCTACGGGTACTATGATGTGGGTGGTGTTGAATTTTGTTAGTGATCTTGAGGATGAGAAAAGAGGAGTTGGTTGTGAAGGATGGCAATCAATTATACTTTTAAATGGCAGAGTAGCAGTGGCAGTGGAGATAGCCATTTGAGAGATGGGTTAAGCACTGCCAACCATTACAATTGGCTCTAGATTTTCATGCTTTTTAGTCTCTTAACATGTGCGCCGAAAATAGATACATACATCAAAATTTCAGTATAAAAAATTAATAATTTTGAGGGAAGTATTGTCCAGTTTCATGTGTTTTTATTATGAAAATTTACATAAAATTTATTAAGAAAATGTTACAATTAAATTTAATAAATTTGTTAACTCAATTCTTAAATTAAAATGTTTTTACTCTTCAATATTATTAAATAGACATGTTTTTACCTATAACTATAAGAGTGGACATAGATAGGAAATAGAAATATAGCTATAACAGTTAACCGTTTCACGGCGTATCAAAGTTTAGGAAGTTATTTCATGTAAAAAAATAAAAGAAAAACTTAGTTAAAGTTTTTTTAGATACTTGTAATGTTATTTTTTAATAAAAATATAATATGTATAAGTCATTTTATCATCTATTTTAAAGTTTTTTAAAAAAATTTCATTAATAACCAGTTAAATAATGTTATTCAAGTTTTGTTCAAAAATAAAAGTTTAGGAAGTTATTTGTTACAAAATAAATTTATGCTACAATTGTGAAAATGACTCAAACTTCACATGTAATCTGATTTTACCTTGAAATATGTCACCATAAAACATTCATGATCTCGGTTAATTAAACTTTTTTCCTTTGTCAACGATTAATTAATTAAACTTTTAATTACAGAAAAAGACATAATAATACACATGTGGAACTATAATGGCCGAAATTATTCACACCTCTAGGAATCTAACTTACGGAAACTGATGGGCCAAATCATTTGTACCTCTCTAGGAATCCAACATACAGAAACTCATGGGCCAAATTATTTACCCCAAGTTTATTTGTTCCTAGTTTGCTCTTCCCTCTACTTTCCCCCTTTCAAACAGTGGGCACAGCTGGTGTCCAAAAAAAACCACATGGGCAGAGCCCATGTCCAAAAAAAAAGTAAAAAAAAAGTGTAGGGCTCGACAGTACGGTAGACTTACCAATTTCACCCTAACATAACTATACAAATATTTTTATTTACTGATTCCACATAATTAATATATTGTATGACAATTGTTTCCAAAAAAAAAAAGGAAGAAAATTATAAAACTAATGGTTCATTTAACAACATAAACGCTATAGAAATAAGTAATCACAAATGTATTTGTGTGCATTATTAACCCAAGTTGCTACCTTGTTAGGAGAGGACAACCATATGTCAACAATCCAACCACCATGAAGGTTGCTACGTACTATCAAATTCTTGGTGGTTGGGTTCTTAATTTTCTTTCTCATGGTGTTGCACCAAACGCCGGTTTCTTGTGCTCACTCTTCACAAAAGCAACACGCCTCTAAGTTCTTAATGTTATATAATAAACGAAAATACCTTTTAAATTTTAACTTTTTTTAAAATTATCACTAAAAAACTTTAAAATATTTATAATTAGTTTTTTAACTTTTATTTATGTCTAAATAGATTTTTTATTTAATTTAGATTTTTTATTTTACTAACAATAATATTGCATAATAATATTTTATTTGCATTAACATTATTTTGAACTATTTATTAATTTATTTATTAAAATTAATTTTAAATATATTTTATTCATTACAAAATAAATAAAAAATAAATTTATTTTAAAACAAAAATTATTTTTATTTATTTTATAATAATAAAATGTATTTATAATTAAATTTTAATAAATTAATTAATAAATAGTTCAAAATTAATATTAATACTATAAGATATTATTATACAATATCATTGTTAATAAATTAATAGATTTAAATTAAAAATAAATAATTTATTGATATATTAATTAAAGTTTATAAACTAATTAAAAAGATGTTAGAGTTCGTGGTGATAATTTATAAAAGAATCAATATTCAAAGAAACTAATACTTTTTTCTCTCAAATAAATGTAAAGAGCTCAAAAAATATAAAAGAAGTAGATAGAAGAAAATAGAAAGAGTGAGGGAGATAATTTATTAATGTCAAAGGTGCCCAACAATAAGCATCTAAAGGGATATTTATAACCCAAAAGTGAAGTACAAGTTTTTATCACATACAAGTTTTTTTATCATCTTATCCTAATTCAAACAATAAATTCAAACTTAAGTTAAAATAAGATAAAGATTGGCATCTATTTTCATAGCACTTAACACACTTTTTCCCCACTTTTGATTAGCCTTATATATATATATAAGACATATCTAGTGAGAATAGTTTTTATTGTGAGAGGGTGAAAAGAGTAAATTTTGATCATACAATCATACATAGATGGTCAAAATTAAAAATTACTTAAAGGTCATGTGACCACTTAAAAAAATCACATGCATTTATGTTCTAATCTTGATCATTCATAAAAGATTCAATGGTTAAGATTTACTCCTCTCATCTCTCACAATAAACACTCCTTTCACTTGAGTAAAATCCTATATATATATATATATATTGGGTAAACTTTGATTAACCTTATATTAGTAGCCATATAAATATGAAAAAGCAAATGCCCAAACAATTATTATTATTATTATTATTATTATTATTAGAGAGATAATAAAATTGATAGTAAAAATGGACCTTAGCTCTTAATAGATGCAGCCTGCATGCTCTTCTTTTGATTCCATATTTTGCTTCATTTTAAATTAGGTCAAAATGCAAGAATATTAAATCGAGGGTCCGTAAGATTTTGATTGATTTTCTACTTAATTAAAAAATCATTGAATATTTTCACAAAATATTCGCTTTTTTCTTTCTTATTTTTTTAATCGACCATGTGGCCCTCAATTTTCTGATCTTATAAAAAAATATTAGGTTTCGTTTGATTGTTAGAATTATAATTAAAATATATTAAATTTTAATTATGCCATAATTAAAATTAATTAAAAATTTTAATTTTTATGTTTAAAACAAATAAAAATTATAATATAAAAGTATAATTTGAATTTGAATTAGAGGATACCACTAACAACGATGGTTGGTGGATATCTATGATGATTAGAGAACGCCCCTCGTAATAATGGTTAAAAGATGTTACCGGTGACAATGGTCAATAGACTCTATGAATAATGTTGGTCAGAGGATGTCGCCATCGACTTAGCCAACAAAGGCATTAATGGTTGTTGGAGTATCAGACAAAATTAATAAATAATATTTATAACATATTATTTCTAATTTTTATACTTAAAATTATAATTCTTAAAATTTAGATTAAGAATTAAAATAACATAAAATAATTATTTTTTAATTTAATAAAATTATATTTAGAAATAGAAGTTTAATTTGCACACTAAATAAAATAATTAAAATTGAAAGATTCAAGTCTAATTCTAAATTTTAATTTTAAATCTAATTTCATGAACCAAACAACATATTATATTATTTATGATTTATTTAATACAACTGGCCAATTGGCATGTCCGTTGTTCTGTACCTAATATTTTATACGGTTGTCGTCTCTTTGTTCATCTTAAAATCCATTTTGTACTTTCGTTAACTTACTAATTTACTTTAGGTTTCGCGGAAAACGGTTCATCTTTTATTTTATGATTTTTTTTAAATATTACCTCATAATTAAATTCAGCAATATCTTTTAAATATAGTATTTATGTTACATTGATTAATTAATTAGAAGTCTTGCTCAAAACGTGAAGCAATAGTCGTCAATGCATACCATTAAAATAAAATAAACCTCAAATAAATAATAACTGAAAGCACAAATCTACCAATTTTTTTCAAATTTTTTAAAATTATAATTTGTGAAAAAGACTTTTATAACAAGATCATAGTAAATCACCAATCATAATAAGAATTTATAGAATTACAAAAAATTATTAAATTATCAAAAAAGGGGAAATGGAAGCTTTTAATGTACATAGATATTTAAATAATTTTTTTTTCATTTAATAATTCCTATTTCAATTCAATTAAAGTAGGGTATTTGTGTATCAGATTGGATTGGTTTTGAGGAAAAATGATCAAAATCAATCTTGGTCATAATTCTTTTTTAAAGGCATGAACAATTTGTTTTTCTTTTCTTTTTTCTTTTTTTTTTATCATGCCATTAAAATAAAATAAACCTCAAATAAATAATAACTGAAAGCACAAATCTACCAATTTTTTTAATATATTTTTTACATTAAAGTTTGTGATAAGGGAAGACTCTCCTTATTGCAAGATCATAGTAAATCACCAATCATAATAAGAATTTATAGAATTACAAATTAAATTAATTAGTTGGAACAAAAAAGGGGAAATGGAAGCTAAGTATTATGGGACATAGATATTAAATAATTTTTTTTTCATTTAATAATTCCTATTTCAATTCCTTAATTAGTAGGGGTATTTGTGTATCAGATTGGATTGGTTTTGAGGAAAAATGATCAAAATCAATCTTGGTCATAATTCTTTTTTAAAGGCATGAACAAATCTTTGTTTTTCTTTTCTTTTTTTTTTTTTATCATGCCTCACGATTAAAAGACAACTTAATCCATTTAAACAACGAGCATCACACTTAACTAACAAATAATGCAAATGGTAGAGTTCAAAAGTGTGGGTAAAACGAGGTATTAGAATTGTGAATTATGAGAGAATGTGTTAGGGAGAAAGGGAATTAGGATTGGAAGGCTAGGGGTATAATGTTAAGGTTTATAAGTAAGCACGGGTAATATGATAATTGTTAGAAATAGAAATAAGAAAATAAATATTAGTAATTTGTGTATATTTTTGAATAAATTTATATAAGAAGATTAATTTTTATTTATAAAAATATATTATTGTACAAAAAAATAATAATTAGATATATATTCACAATGAAAAAATGCATTTATGTTCTAATATCAATTCATTCATGATGAGAGGGACATTCTAGAAAAAGATTTTATTATGAAAAAAAATAATAAAATATAATTATGTCAAGATTAAATCAATTTAATTACATGTATTAAATTAATTATAATTATTTTTAAAATTAAAAAGATCGTGATCAATCATTCATTACTCTTATCTTATAATTAATCTCCTTTCTAATAATAATTTTTTAGATAATATATATATATATATATATGTTTGGATCAATTTGGTTTTTCAAATTATAATCCAATTTAATCAAATCCAAATAAATTTTTTTAGTTTTTTTATTATTTTTTTCATTCAATTTTCTAACTTGGTTTATCCAATAAACAACACTAATACATTACCTAGCCCGAAGGATTAAAAGCCCAGGACAAAATCCCACCTTCCATGTGGGGTAAACAGAGGTTAGATCCATTCAATTACACATATTTAGGTAACTGGAAATGACATCTAGAATATATATATTTTTTAATTTTAATTAAATTGATTCAATTTTAGACACTTTTATTAATTACTCATTTCAAACTGTCATTTTTAACATGAAGTAAAGTAGTTTTTTTTTTAAAAGTAAATCCTCTTTTTAATTACAAAAGTATATGTATGTGTATTCTTTAAATCAATTGCATATGCGATGAATATAAGCTGCTAAGTATGGGGCACCAATAATACGTGACAAACTACAAAATATATCATTGATTAATTTAAAAAAAGTATAAATAAAAATAATTAAGAATAATGTTTTATACATGAATACATGATCAAAAAGAGTAACAGCTAATTTGATTTAAAAAAGAGTTTAATTTTAAAATATTATTAATGTAAAATTTTTTATACTATGTCATTAACACTCAATCATATATTATCATAATTTTTAAAAAAGTGTAACTTTCGATATAATTATTATAAGAGTTAAATTTTTTAATTACATAACAATGCACTAGTGATAGTGTAAAAAAAAACTTACAATGCATAAAAAAATCCTTAAAAAAAAGTCATAACTATATACATATAGTTACACATTTAATTCCATCTAAGTTTAATTAAAAAAATGTGACACCAATTCAAGATAAAGTCAATTTTTGCGTGTTTTAATTAAAAATAATTGTGTAAATAAATTGCTTTTTAAAATGAAGTAAAAATAGCGTTTCATCATTGTATATGTGCATTTATATATGTATAAATTTAAAAGACTTTGGTCTAAAACTGGATTGCCTTACTCCGTTGGCAATAAAAAAGTTTATTATTGGACAAAAAAGACGAGTTTGTAACATTTTTCTATTTCTCAACATAGTCGTCGTTACTTTAGTTTAAGAAAAAAAGGTACCAACCATATCCCAATGGAATGTGAGTTATGATACATTTTATGCGGTTATCTTTCTGCTTGTTAATTACATGATTCCAGATAATCCCGAGAGCTCGTTCGATGGGTTTGTTCTTATCTCTTAAGTTAGTGGACAGAAGAATTTTATTACTTTTTAAGTTAGTGAGTTATCTTGTTGATTTACCAAAAGCCATAGTAAAAGGAAAGGAACTCTTGTTGGGTGGGTAAAGACAGCACTAATTAATGCACTATGTACGATTGGACCTCTTCAAGAGGTGGAATAATGATCTCAGAAGGAGAATGTAACAAAGAAAATAACATTTTTTTTAACAAATGAAAACTGTCAATAATATTTGTACTAAATTATTCTTAATTACTTTTAAAGGAAAATATTAATTAATCACTAAATAAAAATTATTTCTATTAGCAAAATAATAAGTTTGTCTTTAATAAAGATTAAAAAATCTGTTAGTTTAAGAATAACTTCATAAAATAAAACCAAATATGAGTACGTGGTAACAAAGAGAAGAACCCGTTTTCAAAAATTATATCCTATTTAAAATATAAAATTAGGATATTCTTTCTATGCTTTTTGTTTTTACGAGAATATTGATATCTTTAATAATTAATAACTAATATTTAATCACATGTTACAGTTTTTATATTTTAAATAAGTGAAATACATAAATAAATATTAACCACTAATCAGTACAAATAACGATATCCTCGTAAAAAGAAATATAACTGAAAAAAATTCCATAAAATTAAACTATAAATCTGTTTTACTATATATTCTCTCAGCTCATTTGGATTTTATTACTTTCTCTAAAAAAAAAATTTGAGTATAAATTGAAACTTTTTGTTTTTCCACAAGAGATATTTATTGATAAAACCATTATTCCTTTTTAGTGAAAAAAATCAAATTCAAAATCTCCATTTAACTATGCATCTTACTCAATAACTTATGCTAACTCTAAATGTTTTTTTTTTTTTGGTTACAAACTCTAAATGATATCTTTGTTTGAATTTGTCTGTGACTCCTGAAATTTGAATAGATGATTGCTCGAATCGAAATGAATGATGTATAAAATTGTAAAACCTTATTAAATTGTGACACCACATGACTTGCAAATCATTCTATATAGATTACCTTTTTAGTTTTTTTCTCTTTACTAAATGATGAAGTCAGTTTTCAAATTATGAGTAATATTTCATCTTTCTTTTCAAGCCAAAAACAATATATACTTGAATGAAATTATAAGTGGGAAAGCGTGTTTAGCAAGTATTATACTATTATAGGAAGGTAATAAAAATTAATTTAACTAGTTGAATCAAATAATATTGATTTAAAAAAAATTATATTTTTCATGTAAAATTTTATATTTTAAATTTTTTAATAAGTGCTAAAAAATCTATATTTAATACTTACTATTGATTTTTTATTGATATTTTGTGTATAAGTACTATTTGTGACTTAAGTAAAATAATAATATTATTATTTTTGTTTAATTAAAATATATTAAATTTTATCTAATTTATTCATAAAATTATTTTATATATCATAAAAATATTATAATTATATATAAAATAATTTAACTTTTTTTATAATAATATATGATATAAATACAATACGTATATTCGAATCTGTATAAAATATTTGCCCAGACAAGAAAATTAACCTTTCATTCCCTGAACTTTTAACCACCAATATACATCTATCATTGTGACTTGTGAGCGTTAGCCAATCCAAATCATAGTTGCTGTGCAATCTTTGGCTCTGACAATTACAACATGCATATATCATTAGTCTCATTGGTTTGCAAAAGAAAAGGAAATAAAAATTCCCCACTTCTGAATGACCCACGTGCTTGGGGTTCATTAGTCTGTTTCTTAGCTTCTTCCTCACAAAAGCATCCCTCGAAAAAGATCAATTGTGCAGTCAATTGTGATTAATTAAAGAGTTCTAACGACAAAAATGATGAAATGAAACAAATTCAACTTAGATTTATAGTTAATTTATAGAAAAAATGGAAAGCAAAATTGCAAAGTTGCAAAGCATAAGAAAATAGTGGGGGGTTGGAATAATAAAAATAATAATTCATTATTTTAGTAAAAATTCCATACTAGCATTTTAATTAAAGACTAACCGCATGCCAATTTGTATTTTCTATTCTATTAATTTAATAATACAAATTGATTTAAAAAATTACCTACTTAATTTTAATTTTTTTAATCTGTACTTAGTTTTAAATTATTTACTAAAGAACCATTATTAATTAATTATATTTTATTCCACATAAAAGTATTAAAATTAAGAATTGTCATTATGTAATAGTAAGTATATAGTAGATTATTTTTAAATAAAAAGTTTTATCCATGGTGATAATATTCTGATAACATATTCCCTTGGCTTTATGCTCGTATACTCTTTTCTTTCTTTTTCACCTTTGCGTCTCCTCAACGTTCGGTAGCCTAAAAGTTAGCACTGATAAAAAATTTAAAAATGAGAAGAAAAAAAAATTAGAGAGAAAAAGTAAAGTGAGTTTGCATTACATACAATACAAGTATGCAGCAGTGTGCAGTTAGAGAGAGAAACAGAGGAAAGTGGGTTTAAATTTAATAGTAAATTGTAGAGAGAGGAATAGGGGCATGTCCATGTCCATGTCCATGAACACTTGTTTAACCCCTTCTTCTTCTCCTTGTTGTTGAGAAATTCAGAACCTCTGTGTTGTCTTCTCGCTTATAGAGAGTGTGTGTTGTGGGTGATTCATTTCCAGATGCTTTGCAAATGGGGAAAAATGAGCAGCAACATCTGCAACAAGAGCAGCAGGGTCACGAGGGTGAGGCTTCAGCCTCTTCGGGAATCATCTGCCAGGGGTGTTCCCTGCTTCTCCAAACATTCAGTTTCAAGTGCCTCTTCCTTCTCTTCCTCGGTTTGTCGGCTTTGCTTTCTGGAGTCTTCTGGATTCTTCCTACATACACCCTCAAATATTCCTTTGATGCAAAAGATGTAATTAAGCTCAGTGGTTAGTTAGTGTCCCCTTCCCTTCCATTTTCTTTTCTGATTAGCGTTTTTTCTTATTGCTGCTTTCAACAATTTGCCATCTTTTTCCTGGGTTTTTTCTTCTTTCCTCTTGTGGTTGTGGGTGGTTTGGCTTCATGCTTTTAGCAAATGGGATTTTTTTTTTCAATTTTACATTTTCGTTATTTGATTTTGATCTTCTAATGATTCTATTTATTGTCTCTTTGAAAATTTTCGTTCTTGTTGATGGTGGGTGTGATTTATTTTCTCCGATTTGGGTTGTGAAGAAACCGGTCTTTGGTGCTGAACTTCTGATGTTGTTTCTCAAAATTAGATTTTGTGATGTTTTGAGTGAATTACTGTATAGTTTCTTCTTATTCTTCTTTATTTGTTCAATTGAAGAATTCTACTGCTTTGGGCAGGTAGGTATGCAGTTATTAGTCTGACTGATGTTTTTTTATCAGTTTTCTCTGACGTTTTGGAAATACAAATGTAAAGATTCAAAAAAAAAAAATAGTTAGATTTTAGGCATAAGTTCTGTCAACAAAAATTATTTGTTGGTACATGCTGAGGGGAGCCGCAAGAATACTTGTCAAGCCGTGATTAATGCTCAGTCTCAAGCATTAATTTTCAAAGTTGCAATGATTGGAAAATTGATATGAATAACCATCGTTGTCTTTTTGATTGTGAGTGTCACTACTGTCATGGATTTAACCTCCGTAGTGTGCTGCTAATTTGATATGCAGTATAACCAATGAATTGTGGTGAGAGTTTGTATATGTATCACTTGTATTGGCCCAAGAATTAAACATGTTGCTTGCTATCAATAACTGTATGTAAAAAATGAAAAAAAATATTAATGTTGTGTAAAACTGAAAAAAATATTATTTTAATAAAGCTTTAAATTATCAGTAATTGATTAACTTATTGTTGCACCTTAGCAAGTGCTGGTAGACTCATTAGCAAGACCCATACCTAGGAAGAGAATATTATACTTGGTAAATATGAGCAGTTTGTCCTTCTCCCCTTCAGGTAATCATACGATCAATTTGTGATCTTTTTTTTTTATTAAAAAATGAATCCTTTTATACAAAAAAAAAACTGTTAATAGTTACTGATGTGAATTATTTCAATAGATAATTATATTTATTCAACTTGAATAAGTTGTAGTCAGCTGCTCACTGCTGCAAAATAACCTAGCAGTGCTTCATCACCAAGGATTGCTTTTTGGTTGCCTGAATTTTTTATTGTATAGATTGGAGAATATTAGGATATTTAGTAGGAGTCCTGGAATACTGTGGGTTCCATAGATTTGAACAGGAAAATATAATTCACTTAAGTCCTAGACCAATGCATTGATGACTTAGCATTGTGGTATTACCTCCAGCATTAGTAAATTATTTTAGGATGCATTGTACTGGTGAAAACAAAGTCCTTTTGTTGTTCATATCCTTTTTTCCGTGCAATACATGTGACCTTTGCAACTGTCACTCATATCCTTTGTTCCTTGGAAATATTTTCAGCTACTGTTCAGGCATCCTTCAGACTGGAAAAACCAGTTTCACAGCTTATTCCATACATTGAGAGATTAGAATATGATATATATGGCGAAATAGGTCTGCCAAATACAAAGGTTTCACTCAAGCTTCTGCTCTTTATATATATATATATAAAACTCTATTTAGGCATAGAAAGTGGCTTATAAGCTATTTACTTAACAGGTGGCTATCCTATCCATGCACCAAAGTGTTGCCCCTAACTGGACTGACGTGTTGTTTGGTGTTCTCTCTGATCCAATGAATGTTTCAGTAAATCCAGTGCTCTTGAGTGTGCTGAGGTCATCACTAATTGAAATATTCCTCCAGCAATCCAACCTGACTTTGACAACATCAATATTTGGGAATGCATCTATATTTGAGATCTTGAAGATTCCTGGGGGGGTAACTGTAATACCAGTGCAGTCTGCTTCTATTTGGCAGATACCCCAGGTTCTGTTTAATTTTACTCTTAATAATTCAATATCTGAAGTACTGGATAATTTTGCTGACTTCAAGGATGAATTGAAGTTTGGATTGCATCTGAACTTTGACGAGGTATGTATCATTACGTGTTTCACTTGTTATTTTGGGTGTTGCAATTTTGGTTTTGTAAGTGCCACTTCACTTAAAACCCTACAGTTTTATTATATTTCTGGTTTCTCTCAGACTCAAATTGAATTTAATCACAACAAAATTTTCTCGTCAGTTTTTTATTTCTTGTGCACAATTTACTGAAATATTCATGGAAGGAGAAAGCAAAACTTCTAATTTTTAATTTAAAAAACAAAGGCTGCATTAGTCCATAAGAAAGATTTATTTATTTATTTATTCATTTTTTGGTTAAAGATAATGAATGCTCTAAAGGCTGCAGAAATTTAGTCCGTAAGAAAGATTCATTATTATTTTTTTCCATTTTTGGTTAAAGATAATGAATGCTCTATTGATTACTTTTTTTTTGTTTTGGGGGGGGGGGGGGGGGGGAACTGTGCCTTGTTGGTGATAAATGAAATTCTAAGGGTGTACCTGTTTGAGTAGGTGGAAAATAATATTTTTGGATACAGCAAAGTCCAGATACATTGCCATTTTCTACATTCTTATTTTTCATCTAGACTTTATTAATGTCCAATTTTCTACCGTTTCATTTTTTGTCTAATCAAACAAGCACAACCTAAATTATGAGTTGAATAAGAATGATGGTTTGCCTTGTTTAATACCTTGAGAAATTGAAATTTCACTGACGATATACAAAAGTTAATTGATTGGATTTACCTTATCCTAAAACCCACTTGCTGCATGAAAATACTAGAAGTTGGATTTGAGTCCATTCACTGATTGCTAATAAGCTTCTAACTGTTTGCACTGATATCTAACACCCTGTCACTTTTTGTGCAGAATGTGTATGTGCTATTAACAAATGCAAATGTGTATGTTCTACCAAACTATTTGCACTGATATCTGACACCCTTTCACTTTTTGTGCAGAATGTGTATGTGCTATTAACAAATGCAAATGGTTCAACATTAGCTCCTCCAGTAGTAGTGCAGGCTTCAGTCATGTCAGGCTTTGGGGGCCTCTTGCCCCAAAGATTGAAACAGTTAGCTCAAACAATAACACACTCTTCTGCAAAAAATCTTGGCCTTGATAACTCAGTTTTTGGCAAAGTCAAAGAAATCAGGTTATCTTCTTTTTTAAATGATACGCTACATGCTACCTCACCTTCTCCTTCCCCTGCTCCATCCCCACAGTTAATTGATCACTCTGAACCATCAATTTCACCATATCGTGCTCCTTCTTACTCTCCAATATCCCCAGCAACTGCTGAGCAACCTCCTTGTTTTGACTGTGAAGTATCCTCACCTGCACCTTCTATTGTGACTGAGCATCCTCCAGATCCCTGTCCATACAGTGGCTTCATATATCACTCAAGCCCTTCACCAAAATCTTATTCTAAACCATCCTTTCCCCGAGATTATTCACCTCCTGCTACTGCTCCTACCTCACATTCTGCCAGCCACACAACTGAGGAAGCCCCAGATCTGTCACCAGTAGCTGAGGTGTCCCATGGCTCCAAGCTTCGCCAGGGTGAAGGAAGATCTAAAATATTGGTGTCTCAGTTACTTGCTCCATCCTCTCTATGTAAGTTTATCTGGCCTAATAAACCCTCCTTTTATTTCTCATGCTTGGCTATAGTTGGAACGGATGATAAGATTTACCTAATGCTTCTGACAACATATTATTTAAGCATCCTCTTAAAGTCTTTGTTCCATTTTTTCGTAGCTGCTAATGCTTACTGTAGAATGGTTACTCGGTCTCTTTATGCACTTCATCAGTAAGATTTATGTATTTGCGCAATCTTTAATACGGGAACATAAAGTAGGCAATTATGATCCAGAATTAGCTTCATCTCCTGAAAACGAATATGAAAATCTAATAAGAATATCTAGATATTAAATTGTTCTTGCACGATGGTGACAACAGAAGTGAGGTTTAATTGATGGGCTTTAAACATAAATTGAAAGGGATCCAAGAGGCCTCTGTTTGAGGCTAAATATTATGACATCAAACATGATATGTCTCTGAAGGACAACCGTTGCCAAGTAGTGGCACCTTACATGTACGTCAATTACTTGTAAAGTAATTGTCGATGGCAGGAGTAGTTGCTAATAACCTTTAAAGGCATTAGTTGCTGCATCAGATTCTTTTATTAACATAATAAATTCATTGAATTCTGGTCTCCTGACTTGCTTTGTTATCTTAAAACAACTTTTTTTTTTCTTTTTCCTTCTTCTTTCTTCGGTGCAGCTTCAGCAGGTGGTGATTTCCGTAGGGAAATCTTGCTACTGGGATTTTGTATGCTATTAATTGCTTTTGTTTTTCTCAATGATGTCACATTTTGATGATATGGAGATGTTGCCTAATGAAGGATCCTCAAGCCATGCAAGGACTGCAGCTTAGTGATGCTTTGAAAGTTTTGCTCAGACAAAGAAGGAAGAAGCTTCCATCAAATTATAATAGGTTTTAATTTTACTTCAGGCATCCAACCACCAAGTAAAGTTCCGGTGGGTAACGGGTCAAAGCCAGAAAGTTGGCGGGCCTCATCTAGTATCATATATTCTATGAAGCATGGAATTGATCCCAAAGGGGTCAACTAACGAACAGCATGATCCAGAGCAAAATTGGCCTTCAGATGTCAAAAGAACCATCCCTTGTATTTGTTCAAGTGTATGATATGTAAAGAATTATGGGTTCTTTGAGCATCTGAGTCTGTAAAACATATACAGTAATATCCAGCAAAGGTATAAGTTAGTCACACTTGTTTAGCTCTATGCTCCCCATCCATCTCCCTGCTTCTAAGAGAAAATAAGAATAATTCAAATGTATCCATGGGTGAAACACCGAGAATGGAGAAGACGGGCAAAGTAAAATATGCATGTTTGGAAAAGATTATTTTTGGGGAAATAATCATATATTTTTAAAAAATTCTCTCAGAAAACTTTTGATTATAAGTTATTTTAAATACAAAATAAGTTAATCTAAACACATTTTGCTTTATTCTGATCTTTAACTCTGAAAAAAAGTGGTCAGAGAAAAAGATAGAAAAGTGAAAAATAAGTAAATGCGTTCTCAAAGGGTTCTTGGAACTTGGAAGTGACAAGAAAATAAGAAAAAGATGTTTTGCCCGGATTTCAATTTGTAGTATATACACTGATTAAAAGGAGGCATGCCATTGTTTTACGGGTTTACTCAATCGCTAGGATTGATATAAGCATCATAGTCCTTATTTAAAAATAAAAAAATTACCGGTAACAAAGAATGATATTTTTCTCTATGGTTAAGTAAGGCATATCGGTATTGAAGTAATCTGTGAATACCAGTATTTTTCAAACAAAAAATAAAGCATACAGTGTAGATGTGGAAAATGGAAGGCTGAACCTCACCCCCCCCCTCACAAAAAAAAATATTCTCGACAGCCTTTAAAATACCTCATAGCAAAACATGCTTGTAATTAGCTTGTTGTCACTTGTGATGGCGTCTAAGTCCCACAACACAGCTTATGAATGTCCTAAATTTATGCTGATAACACTATTTTCAATGCAAATTAAATGTAATTTAAAAATAAAGACAAAAGCCTAGGCATTTGTATGATGTAATCAAAGCATGTTCTTTATTAGTTAGAAAAAGCCTTAAAGAAAAGCGATATATATTATCTCATTAATTGTGCCTATATGTGAAGGAAAATGATTAATCATTCTAACTCATCTTCTTAATAATTCTCTTAATTACTAAATAAAAAAAATATTAATTATTTTTTATATTTTCAAGATATTAATTACATTTAATTTTTCATTTAATATTTTTTTATTAGATAATAGGAAGATTATTAAGAAGATACTTTAAAAGGATATAACAAAACTCATATGTGAAAGATTTGAACAGTACAGCAAAGTTAAGTAACTGTAAATTAACTCCAGTTAAAATGTAAGTTAATTAAATTCAAATGTTGTCAGTGTGTAGAGATGCAAAAAGTCATATGTATGTATATATATATATATATATGGAGAGTGTATCTTATGAGAGAAGTGATTATTGTGAAAAGTGAGAGAAATAAATCTTGACTATTGGATCTTTCATGAATGGTATTAGAAGATAAATACACATGACTTTTTTAAGTGGTCACATGACCTTTAAGTAACTTTTAATCTTGACCATCTATGTGTGATTGTATAGTCAAGATTTACTCCTCTCACCCTCTCACAATAAAAACTCTTCTCACTAAATATGTGTCTTATATATATATATATCTGATGGTGTGCAAACAAAATGACTCCACCAAATAGGGTCCCCGATTGAAATTTTCTTGGCAACTGGCATACAGATTAAAGAGATGCTATTCAGAAACCAATACATGCACACCATTACACCACCAATGACAAACCAACTCCTATCCCCAGTTACACATGCACATCTTCAATTAAGGAAAATCAATGCTTCCATGCATATATATGCAAACTCTTTCGAGTACTAGGCTGACTAGATCATTCTATTTCCTTAACAATTACACGAACAAAATTAGTTCATTATCAATTTAGAGGACAGAAACAGCATATGAGCCAATCCCGGTTTCTACCAAAAATAAATAAATAAATAAATAAATAAAAACAGAAATCTGGTTCTCGCTCTTTGGGAACTTCAGAATTACTTAACAAAAGCTAGATACTCAACTCTTGCCCGATAACTAGTGCTTGATTGCAACTCCTTCAAAAATGCCATCAGACCTGAAGTTAGGTGCAAAGAGTCTTGGATCAACAGGTCCAGGAAGACTGAATGAAAGTGTGAATGGTCCAGGCGAGCATAACTGCTGGATTTTCATCTGGAAAACACGTGATTGTTTTGTTATAGTTCTTCCACCAGTTAACAACCCTCTGATTTGAACCCTCCCATCAGATTCAATCTCACAACTGAACTGACCTGCTATAAAGTATGACAAGAATTCATTTAAAAAAAACTAAGAACAGAAAATTAGAATATTTTTGAAAAACATGCATACATGTTAGGACAGTTACAAATTTATCATTAGATGAAGATAGCTAGATTTTCTAAAACAAGGACCGGAGAAAGAGGATGGGCTGAGGCAGATCCTAGTTTAAGGACCCTGTAGCAACATGCATGTGAAAAAAGTCACACTTGCACCACTATCTTTTGTTTTACACCTCTTTCGTCCCCCCCCCCCCCCCTCATTTTTTTTAATTTTCAAAAACATCAGATAAAATGAATTACTGGTGTTACAATAGAGGCATCTCACAGTAATAGAATATCCTGTTTATTGCCAGCACTAGTAATTAAAAGAAATGTCACACCATTAAACTTTATATTCTTATTAAAGAAGGTGTTCCTACACCATAAACATGCAATGGTTAGTTGTTATCAGCAATAATAAAAGCATTATACCAGCTTATATGGACTTCATTTCCTCGGGTTATCCTCACTGTTGAAGGTACTAAGCATTCTTAGCAATGCTCAACATCACTCATAAAATTGCTCAAAGAAATCACTTCATTATTGATAGAACAACTATGATCAAAGAGGCCTACAACAAATGCAGGCTACAGGCACTCTGTTGATATTCATGACCTTTGACCAAGATACAAAGAAAAGCAATGCCTCTGTATGTAGTATAATACATGAAAGGGCCATTTCCATTTCTGATAAATTCAAAAAAGAACCCTTCCAGCAGATAATGAAAGACAACTGAAAGACAGGAAGAAGAAACATGAGTAACAGAAGGAGAGATAAGAAGAGGAGAAACATACTATAATCTTTCTTGACCCCTGGTAAGGAAACTCGGAATAGATATGCCACTTCACTAATACCAATATCCACAACACCAACAGATGGACCAAATAGCCCTCTTCTGGCTGTCCCTGTTAAAATCAGAGAAGAATCTGGGTCACAATGATCAATGTGAGGAATAGAAAGAAGGGGCATCAAAGTAGGCCCATGAGATTTGGACATCTTGGAAGGATCTCCCTTAGCACTATCTTTCGTAGGAAAGGCATGGGGAAATTCTGGTATTGGTGGAGTATCATCAATATACTTTCTCTTGGACCCTTGTTGAAACTGTCCTGAGCCTGATGGGCATCCCCCATTTGGAATAGTCTCCGGCACTTTGTTGTCACCTTCCTTGCTTGCTTGATGGTGAAGTTGAACACGTAGACATTCACATAGATTTAACTTGAAAGTATTGTGACCAGTTAAAGACCTGAATCTATTTATATCCTCCTCTTTGATGCATGATGTAACAGGATCATCAAATAAAACAAGCCCTTTAACAATTCTGAAGCTATCGGGGTACCATATCTGTTGATGAAGATTCAAAGGGAAAAAACTTGTGAAGTGCTGAGTATCGTGTGTAAAGTCAGAGCTTGGCAAAAACAAGTTTCCCTTGAGATACATATGCAACATATTGAGATCTAAGATAAGGTGAGGAAGAGCATCTCTGAGGAGATAGTAATATAATCTCTCTAGGAGAGAAATGCTAACATATGAAGGTCCCAAATCAGTCAACATATATGGTGGCGATCCTATCATTAGTCTTTGGACAGCAGAACATCTAGGATTATCAGACTTGACATCAGGTCCCAAGTAAGTAGTCATTATGAAGTCAATCAGAAATTTGCGATCACTAATCACTGGTTTCACAGTGACAGACCTTCTCGTATAATAAAGTTTTCCTTTGAAATCCATGTGTGTAGTGTAGTGAGGATTCACCTGTACAAGGATACGATAGAAATAGGAGGAAAAAATCCAGAGAATTACAATTTGCATTTAGGAACACACATACATATATATATATATATACACATAATTTCTAATTCAGGAACTAAGTAACGAAGGAGAAGTTAATGACGTTAATTTATGGTTGACAGGCTCATTTCCTCAAATGATAATTCTTCCAAAAAAGAAAACCTAGGTACATATAATTGAGAATAAAGATACAGAATTGGTGTGAGAAAGAATGAGAGATAGGGGGTGGGTCCCACTTGTCTCCCAGACCAGACAAATATACAATACATTTGAAATGAGGGAATGAGGAGCTGCCTAAGGAGAAGGAGAGGAGGTAGACTCACAGTCACAGTCACAGTCACACCCACAGCCGCTGCTAAGCAAGAAGATCCGCACAGAAGTAGAGGAGAGGACAGGACAGCAAAATGGCAGCTCCGGTGGAGAAGAGAGAGCTGGACGGTGAGGGATTGGGACTTGGGAGGGAGTCGCCGGTGGGTAAGTAAAGGGTAAGACAAATGTTTTTATCTAACCCGCATTTATTTTTTTATTTTTAAGGTAAATTACATTTTATATATATATATATTATATAAACTATTCGAATTCAACTTATTAGGGACTAATTAAATTAATTTGTTTAATTAAATAATTTAAATTTATATTTATTTTATTCAAGTATATAAATGAATTAAATTTAAATTAATATATATAAATTAAATCATAAAAAATTATAATTTAAATAAGAAAAATATAAATAATAATAATTTATTTATTTATTATTATTAACTAAAAACTTTTGGAAAATGTTATGAATTTTTTATATAATAAATTATGAAAAAAATATATTTCTATTTTTATTTTTATTTTTTATTTTTTCTTTTTATTTATATTTTTATTTAAATATATAGCTTATTCCTACGAATGTTTTCTCAACATGTGTTGGCTTCTTCCTCAAATTGTTCTCTCATTTGCTTCCTACAGCCAAGCTACAACCAATGATGTGATTGACTCCAAATGTTGGCTTGGTAAATGATGTAGGTGAAAGAAGCTCATTATACAAGATTTTGCATAATGAAAGCCATTTGACTATGAATGGAAACAAGAGTCAAAGGAAGTAAATAAATAAAAAAAAATAAAATAAGTATTTCGATCATTTATTTCTATTTTTTTTAGCTTAGTTTTTTATAGTTTATTTTTTTAATTTGGTCTCTTATATTACAAATTATCTATCAATGTGATTTTTAAATCATGATTCTAAAACTTCTTTAACATTAGTAATAATATGTCACTCACTTATTGTGTTATGTCATTATTATGTAATATTCACATCATTATTATATTAGTAACATGTTATTATTTTTATTAAAATTTGTAATAAAATTATGACAAAGAATTATATTAATAAATAATTTACAAGATAAAAGATCAAATTAAAAAATAAAAAATAAAAAATCAAATTAAAAAATAAATGAATATTACGAACCAAAATACCTATTTTATTAATAAAAAATTATGAGAATTATGTAGATGTTGCAAATGGCACATAATGGGTTAAAACGTGGTGGAACTCAGAACAAAATTGTATTCATTAAGCTTTTGGGAACTAATAGCAATCAACGAAAAACACCACAGATAATTTTCTTGCCAAGCCACATTTATGTTTCTGATTATGCGACTACTAATTGTCTTGCCGCTACTGCGGAGGCTTTTGCCATCCACCTTGTGGAAGAATGATGTACTTTAACAATGTGTTTAAATATTTTTTTACTAATAAAATAAAACAAAATTTTATTATTTATATGTTCTTTCTATTTCACCTTAATTTTAAAGAGGTAAAAGTTAAATATTTAAAAGGAATAGAAGAAAAATAATTTCTCATATGTTTCATTCCGTTATTATATATTTAAAAATTCTTAATTAAAGAAAATTATTTCTCTTCTACTCATTTTTTTTTATTCTCTTATTACTTATAATCCAAATACAGTATAAGTTTACATAGAATTACAGTTTTGGAGAAATTTTACCAATTAACGTATATATTTACATTTGGACTTAATTTGACCATTTTCATTAATTTTCTTATTTACATTATAACCTCTTAACATATTATTATTATTATTATTTTTGCAAACAAGAAAAATCCATTAACACCTAGTAAAAAAAACCCATTTACGTTATGAACAACACCTAGTGAATGGTGGACCACCTAGAAAATTGGTGGGCAAATTATGGACGAACCCCGTTTCTTATTGCAGGTGAACCAGAGGAAAAGTGGCAGTGCACGTCGTTTATGTCGTTGCCAGAGTAGAAGCTCGTATGGCCAGAATCTATGGAGTTCGGGCTTCATCGATGGTGCGGTTGCATGTGAGTAAGATCACGGTTGCCGCTGGTTCGCATGACGCCAGAGAGAAGCTCTCATCGCCAGAAACAATGGTATGGGCTCGCTGACAGCGCGACTTCGGTGTTGTTGCGTAGGTCAAGGAGCATGAGGTTGGAGAGGTTCACCAGGGCCCTTGGGATTCTCCATGAGATGTGGTTGTCTGCGAGGTTGAGCACTGTAAGTTGTGTGAGGCGCCATATGTCATAGCGCACCTTTCCGGAGATGAGGTTCCCGGAGAGGTCGATGATTTGGAGAAGAGGGAGGGTTGTGAAAGAAGGAGCCGATAGGTGAGGGAGAGGGGAAAAGTTTAATTTTACACGTTCTGCCAAGTTTACTTCTTCAACAGGTTCCCTTGCTTTGATCTAAGCGGTTCATGACTTTTTCTATTGTTTTCTACCACATCAATGGCTACATTTTAAGGTGCATCCATGCACCTAACAAACTAAAGGTGCATGTAAGACAAAGCCCATTACTTTTATTATGCTACTACTAATTGTCTCTGATTTATTAAATGGAAGCATTTATGTGGGGAATTTCATATTTGCAGAGGAAGAGATTTAATAGAAAGATATGGTGTGACTTCACTATCATTGGTTTACACAATAATTAAATTTCTAAATTTCCAAATTACATACTAAACTTACACAATATATTCTAATTCCAAATTTACACAATAAATTAAATCCATTAACATGTACCAAGTTTCCAAATTGAAAAGCATGATGAATAATGAGAATTGAACTTAACATTGTCATTACTATCAATCCCAAAATGTTGGCAAATACAATTATGTTCTCGAAAGGCCACACTCCATCCTGGTTGAATGTACTTATCATCAGTGGAAGCTATTTTATTAACTTCATTTGCTTAATTTTTAGGATATGCTATCTCTAGTAGATATTGATAATTGATTTTTATGTTTAAGAAGCATCCACCAACCGAGTCTCATGTACGGTTAGTCAGTCAATGAATAAAATGACTTAAGCTCAAACAACCTATCAAACAAATATCCATTGTCCCCAACGACATAGAGACCAATTTTGAATGAATTTTTGCTCGAGTCCCTCAATAATGTATAAACACCCAAATTCAAAATGACATATGTATTAAAGTAGCCGTTTACAATACTCTTCAAAATTTTTTGAGCATCGATATTTCAAATTTGGGAACAATTGATTTTGAGGAGATTTAAATATGTGACTACGTCTATAATTAAAGAAGATAAACCGATTCTATTACTTTTTTAGCAGTTTTGAATATTTACTTATTAACCTCTTATTTTAACCCACATTTTATTTTAACCCACATTTTATTTTAACCCACTCACTCTTCGACTTTTTAACCAAAATATCATTTGTGACAAATTTATTTACCAAATTGTCATTGTTTTGAAACTATTTATCAAAATGCTATCGTTTTTGTCACGCTGGATTATTTTATTCTTTACGCATCTACGTGGAATGCGCCTGTGCTAGTGGCGCATCCCACGTGGATGCGCCAAGCGTTGTGGCGCATTCAAGCTACACGCCCATAACCCCTCCTCCTCTCTCCCTTTCACGGCCACTTCCTTCATTTCTCAAATTTTCACTTTCTCTCTAGAAATTTTATCTCTCTAAACTCTCTGAAGCTCTCCTTTGGTTATAACTTCTGAGAAATACATTTGCTGCTCATATATGTAAGTATTTTTATCCTGACACTTATTGTTATATTATTTGTTGAATATTATATTATTGTGTTTTTTTTAAGTTTGTATGTTTATTGTGTATTGTATATTTAGTTTATTGGTAAGATTATTGATTATTGTTATCTCCTATATATTTGTTTTATTGTTAGCTAGTAGGTTTTTGAAATTTGTTCGTACAAAAAATAACAATTTGATTATTAGTTGAGTTTTGTAATTTATTTATTATTTTGAATTGATTAAAATTGTTGATTTATTGAGATTGAAATTAGTTGGGTATAAAACATATTTGTTTCAGTTGTCAAATGTGTTAATTGATTTCATCTATGTTGTGTTATTATTATTCAGAAGTTTAAGATGACCAAACACCTTGTTGTTCTCATTTACTACAATGGGAGAATGTACGAAGGTGAAGAGGGTTTAATGTTTGAAGGTCCTCGCCCTAAATCTATCATGATTCAACGTGATACGACTTTTGAGCTTCTGAAAAGGAGAATTCATTTAAAATTAAAGTTCCAAGAAAATCAAGTTGTGTCCAGTGTTGTGTATAGATTTCTACAATGGAACAATGTACTGAAATGGATAGGTCTTCCATTAGAAGATGATGAAGACGTTGGTTGCATGATTGATTGCTTTGATCAACATGCTAACTTAACTTCCATGAAATTGTATGTCGAGATAGAAACGAGTGAGCATAATGAGCATGTTGCAGGTCCTTCTGAAACAGGGTTACAAGCTGGTCCTTCTAATCTTATTGAATCATCGTACCCTATCAACACTCAATTCTTTATGACACATGCTCTTGTCCTAGTGCAATCTCAAGAAGTTGGTACATCTGTAATGCCTGAAGGGAGCTCATTTAGGTTGGATTTCGAGTCTGATAACCCGCTTATGACAGATGCATTATCTGACACAAGCGATGATGAAGGAGAGATGCCTGAGGGTGAAGATACAGACACTGACTTAGAAGAAGATCAATCTGGCCCTGATGTAAATATACAACAACTTGCTTCTCCATTGGTAGTTGCTCTTGAATCTACATTTGTGCCTCCATGCCCTCGGTTTTCTGAAATCAATTGGGATGCATTGAATATACTTGATAATTTTCCTGAATTAGATTTTCATGGTATTTGGAGTCCAGATGAAGAATTTTATGTTGGATTACAATTTCCCTCTAAAGATGCTGTCAAGTTGGCCCTAAAACATTATTTCGATTATTAGACATCAGAATTACAAGGTTGAGGATTCTGATACACAGCGGTTAACTGTTAAGTGTCCAAGATGTGCTGATAGTTGTAAGTGGAGGGTCAGGGCCATTCAAGGCAAAAAATCAAACATGTGAAAAATTAGAAAATATGATGAACCTCACACTTGTGTCAACCCAGCTCTGTCACAAGATCATCAGAAGTTAAATTCTGTTATGATATGTTCTTGCATTTTGGAGATGGTTAAGCAAAAACCTGATTTACCTGTATGCCTAATTATTGAAAGGGTTCAATGTCAATTTGGATATGACGTATCTTATCGGAAAGCTTGGAAGGCAAAACAAATTGCCATTGTGAAGGTATTTGGAGACTGAGATAAATCTTATGCGGTGTTTCCTAGATGGATACTTGCCATGCAAAGAGACATGTTAGGCACAGTGGTGGAGTTACAAACCATTGATTATGTCGAGCACAATAGAGTTGAGTGTTCAAAACTTGTATTGCATCGCTTATTTTGGACATTCAAACCATGTGTTGTTGGATTCCAATACTGCAAGCCCATTATTCAGATTGACGGCACTCATTTGTATGGTAAGTATCGTCATAAACTATTGATTGCAATAACTCAAGATGACGATAGAAAACCTTTGCCAATTGCATTTACTATTGTTGAAGGAGAAACAAAGGATGCTTGGAGTTGGTTCTTAGCCTTGATTCGAAAACATGTCACACAACAACAAGATTTGTGCTTGATATCTAACTGACATCAAGGCATCATACAGTCAGTGGCGAACCCACATCTGGGATGGCAGCCACCCCATGCGCATCATGTCTTCTGCATTCGACATATTGCTAGCAACTTTAACAGCGCCTTCCGCAATCTGGCCCTAAAGAAATATATGATTAACACAGGTAGTTAAACATTTCAATTCTTATGTGTTTACTATACTACTTACCATACTACAAGATTTGTTGTCAATACTAACTCATTCAATATTTTAATATCAGGGTATGAACCATTGACATACAAATTTGAGGCTAGGTTGGAAAAGTTGACCGCTACTCCCGAAATGGCATATTGGATTAATTCAATTCCAAAACAACAATGGAGTTTAGCATATAATGGTGGCCACAGATTTGGTCATATGATGACGAACTTGTCTAAGTGCATGAATAGAGTGTTGAAAGGTGGCAGAAACCTACCAATAACCGCACTGGTTCAGATGACACATTATAAATTGGTAGAGTACTTTGTTAATCGAAAGGATGAGGCAAACGAGAGACTTGTTGATGGGGCTGATTGGACTGATGATTTTATGAAGAGCTGGAATGTCAACGTGCTCAAGGCAAGCTCTCATCAACTCCATCTTTTTGATATACATTCCACCAGATTTTTGGTCGAAGAGGCATTCAACCCTATAACACAATAGGGTGGAGTTAAATATTCTGTAAACCTTGATGAAGGCACTTGTTACTGTAGCCTGTTTCAAGCGTTGCATTTCCCTTGCTCTTATGCAATAGCTGCATGTTCTTCTAGGACACTTAACATTTTTCGATATATGTATAGTGTTTACATAATGCATACTTTGTACAAGGCTTATGAG
The DNA here is from genome assembly GCA_029884595.1 of Ormosia semicastrata. Classification (NCBI taxonomy): domain Eukaryota; kingdom Viridiplantae; phylum Streptophyta; class Magnoliopsida; order Fabales; family Fabaceae; genus Ormosia; species Ormosia semicastrata. The sequence continues at coordinate 2,055,862 of JAQQTO010000057.1, read as the reverse complement.
ATTGATTGGGGAGTCATTAAGGATGAACCATGGTGGCCACCAGCTCCAGCGATTACATTGGTACCCGATCGTCAATTGCTTAGATCTAAAGGTCGACCCAAATCAACTCGACTTAGAAATAAGATGGATTGACGTGAACCAGGACCGGGACAAAGATGTAAAATATGTGGTGAATCTGGACATAACTCTCGTAGTTGTCGTCGTGGTGGATCGACTTCCTTGAAGAATGACCAAGACGGGCCATCTACTTGATTAGGACATAATTTCATAATTAATGTAACATTTAATGACTATCAGTGTGTAATTAAGGATTGATTATGTTTGTTTATATTTGATTATGTTTGATGGACCATCTACTTTGTTATTCGACACAAATTTGATTATGTTTGTTTAATATCATTCCTCCTTGTGCTTTTATGTTTAATACACTCGTGTTTATTATGTATATTCATTTTATAGTATATCTTATTATTTGAAGACTTATCTATTGTTGCCTGATTACAGTTGTAGACATGGCATTCCACTTGCGCCCAGGCCCAGAGGACCCTTCAGTATTGGAGTTGCAGGAGTTTCATGTTTCACAGCATATATGGCAAGGCCAACTTGATCGTCATCTACATGTTAGACGTGCTCATATATTCTGACATATGGACCCAGATGAGTGGATGCTTCCATATCTACATCAGGCTGGTTTCGTGGGGGTTGCCCACATGGGATATTGTACCATCGATCACTCATTGATTACGGCGTTGGTTGAGAGATGGTGTCCCGAGACACACACATTTCATATGCCGACTGGAGAGTGCACCATCACATTGGAGGACATAGCCATTATCTCAGGACTTCCTATTGACGGTGATGCCGTTATTAGTTGTACATCACGTAGAGATTGGATGCAGCTATGTGAGGACTTGTTAGGTTCGCAGCCGCCTGAGTCACACGTATCAGGTGGACGTATTGATATGTCATGGCTTTAGAGTGCATTCAGTAGACGACTTACTGAGGCCGATGGAGCTGCTTATGTGATGCACTGTACACGAGCATATATACTTCGGTTGATCGGGGGATTGCTATTTCCTGACCATTCTGGTAGATACGTGCATATGATGTTCCTTCCACTATTGGAAGACTTTGAGGTTACTGGACATTAGAGTTGGGGATCTGCGGTCTTGGCGTACTTGTATAGAGAGCTGTGCAAGGCCACAGACCACAGCGTACACGAGATTGGAGGTGCTTGCATTTTGTTGCAGTATTGGGTTTGACATAGATTTCCACCCCTAGTCCCTACACTTGTTGATGATACTGATCCTGTCCTGCTGGCTGCCTATGCTACCGATCGTGGTCACCAACGTCCACTGGGATTTCAGTAAGTTTTTCAAAATATCTTTTGTTTATATTAGTTTGTTATATGTAATACTTGTGTTGACATAATATTACTTTGACATTTAAATAGGTGACATAAACACAAGATGTTGAATGAAATCCCAATGGGGGTGCTTCCGTACTATCGTTGATTCTTTGATCAGTTAAAGAATGATGAAGTCAATATTTTTTTACATTAATTTATGCACGTTATTTTGTCTTGCTTTCTAATGTTTTGAACACATCATTTTACAGATAACATGGCAACCCTATACGGATGGGATTGTGGCTTCACTACCAGATTTTTGTGTCGCTGGTAGAGACATTATATTGGCAGTGGTTCCACTCATCTTTTCCCACATTGTTGAATGGCACCAGCCAGATAGGGTGATGCGTCAGTTTGGTCTGGACCAACCAATACCGCGGAGATCACACTAACCTGATGAGTTACACTCGATTACTTTGGCAGGACGACATGACGAGGATTGACGAGTTATACATCTACCACACATAACCATCTGGGACAATCGGAGGGAAAGATGTGTTACTGGACAGCCATTGGGAGCTTCCCTCACCGTGCATTCTGAGTATATGCGCTGGTACAGAAGAATTACCAGACGTTAGATTTCTCGTACTGGTACTTCTATTGGATTTGTGGTTAGTTTTTTACCAATATGTTATACTATTTGCTAAATGTATTTTATATTGATGATGACATACTGAGATCTGTCTCTTAGGCTGATATTGCAGAGAACGTCCATGCTTCGGCTAGGAACCCTAGTTCGGGATTTAGTATGACTAGCCTTCTACAGTCCATGGAGGAGATATTAGCTTTAGTGAGGGAACATGATCGCATTACATTATCTCAGCTTCGTCCAGCTTCTCCTGCAGATGACATCCCAGGACCATCCGATATATCCGATGAGCAGAGATCGCGCCGTAGAAGGAAAGGGTTAGAGAGTACTCGATCTCGACTACGACCTTCAGAGGACTCTGATTTTTTGGGTGTGCCTAGGACTCAGCCCACGTCCAGTACTACTGCTACTTATCCACCATCTCAGCCACCACCTATATCTTGCCCACCATATCCAGGTTATCCACCATCTACAGCATACCCACCACCTGCTTACACTTATCCACCATATCCTTTGACTTTTACCCTTACACCGTCATTTTCATATCCACTATATATGGGTTACCCACCATATCCTCCTCACCCCTCATAGTCAGGACCTTCTTCTGATCTCCCTCACAGACCACCACATTCTGATCCTGATCCTTCTCATTGATGTAGTCATTGTACTTCATGTATGGATTTATTAGTCTTTTATTACATTTTCTTAGATTGGGATGACTGTATGTATATGTATAAATGTACTTCATAATATATATATAAATATGTCTCATTATATAGGATGGTATACTTTTGAGAACGTGTAATTTTTAGGGAATATTCTATCGAGTTTTTCATAGAATCAAAAAGATTGAACTATTAAGGTTAATTGAATTCGTTAGGTTCTATAGAATTATATTCTTGCCAATGAACCGGTTATGACGTTAAGAGTGTGATCAACTTCGATTTTTAAAATCAATCCAAAGTGTAAAAATTGATTGATTGTAATACGCTAACACTGCTAATGGTTGCTCATAACTAAATTTAATTTGTAACATTTAGTTTCATTATTTCATTGAAACAATTTTCTAAACTTAGACTCGACCTTTCATTTAATTGGGACTTGACATAATTAAGAATAGACGCATTGTATCAGCTTTGATGGTAAAACAATTTATTTTTCATATCCACAAGGCTCATACGACCATATGAGAACACTACACAACATTTTCAACATGAAAAATGTAATTTTTTGTAGACACGATCGTGTGATAATTATATGTTGGCGCATCCACGTTGGATACACCAGGCACATTGACGCTTACCTACTGGATGCGCATGTGTGTGTGGCGCATCCTACGTGGTTCAGTAATTAATAAAATAATCCAGCATGGCAAAAACGATGACATTTTGATAAATAGTTTCAAAAGGATGATAATTTGGTAAATAAATTTGCCATTAATGGCAGATTGGTAGATTTGCCCTCATTTTTCTCTCTCTCCTCGCTTTTTACTTTTTCAAATTCTTTTTCTCTAAATTCTGAAGAACGAATTTATATTCCCTTGAGAGAGTTATCATTTATCAACGTTGGAGTTGGAGTTGGAACTAGAATTGTTTTGGTTTTGGGGCAACTGAGCTCTGAGCTTCATTTTCAACTTCTTGTTTGAAAGAACCATATCCCAATCCATCGAGGTTCCAGCGACAAATAGCAAAGCAATTCATGGGAGTAGAAGCTCCAAAGAGCAACTGCAAGTTTCAAGCTATAGATCTGACTGGAAATCTATCTGTCAGTTCTTTATCGATGACCTCTCTAAGGGAACTGTCCTGAGGATGAACAGACTTGGAGATGTGTGTGCTTGCAAACAAAACTCATAACAATTAACCGGTTAATTGAAGCAAAATAATTAGTTTCTTGTGGTTCAATTATTTTCTTATGAATTGAATATGGTATAGATTTAAAATTTGAACAAAAAAAAGATTTGAAATTTAAAAAAATAGAAAAAAATGAAAAGGAAGAACGATGAATGAGAGACAAGACAGAGAAGGAGAAAGGAAAAAAAATAAAATTATACTTTTCATATAATTTTTATTTTTTAAAGATAAATTAATAAATTAATAATTTTAACATTATAATTTATTGAACATGATAGTTTTTAGTTATAAATAAAAAATTCTTTCAAATCAACAAACAAAAATCTATCTTGGAACATCTATACTCCAACTCTTTTAAGAGTATTTTAAAAGTTTTCATGTATTGAATTAACTAATGACACCAATATTCAGATATGAGTATTGAAAAAGAAGAGTGTTGAAAACGTACCTCTGCTTCAAGGGATTCAAAACATTCCTATCTTCTTTCCCCAATGTTTCACTTCTCGAGCTAGAATCTCTCTACCTCTTTCTCTATTTCTTACCCTCTACCTCCAATGTCCTAAACTTCTAATATGCTAAAAGAAACAAAACACCCATAAAGACAACCAAACCACATTCTAGGTTACTCATAGCATACCCACGCCTTTCTCACCAATACCCAACACGCACAAACCCCACATGCAAGAGACCATAAACCCCATACTCGTACTAACAATGCTTATCTCCTTCCTCTGATTCACCAAGCAAGAACAAAATTTCTAGATTTTGAGTTTACCTGTGTTAGATTCACCATAATTTCTTCCTCTAAGTTGAATCTTCCTCCACCTTTAGTGGTATGGTTTTCACTCCAATTGCCCAGATTTTTCCTCAAATTTCCTCTGTAATTGCTCACCTCCTTGTCTCAATGTCTCCTTTGTAAATGTGAAGTAGCAAGGTCACATTTAATAACTTACAAGTCACATGCCATCCTCGTGGGTTAACCAACGTTTGGTTTAATAACAAAAGTGACAATTTCATATTGGACCGAACTATATGGGATTTAATGAAAATAAAAATAAAAATTAGGAGACAAGTTGAAAAAGCGTCAAATCATAAGGGGTAATTATAATTTACCTTTTCTTATCTCTCTTTTTTCTTTATGTTTATCTCACTATAACCTAGAGTATAGTGGGTAATAAGTCGAGTAGTTAACAATTTACTAGTTCTATTTGTTGAACAAGTTGAATTTAAATTGTATATTCTGCTTATTAACTTCTAAATTGGTTTTATATAAATATATATATATATGATGAGAAGGGTTAATCTTTAACACTTTAGGTGAAAGTTAATACTTTTCACTTTTTTGAGAATAAAAAATTCTATTTTTATTTTTTTATCTAACTTAAATAATAGGATTATTTTAATAAATACAAATCTTGATAATTAATGTACATTTTTTTAAGTAATTCTTAAGTAGACACGATTTATAATAGACACTCAAATCATTAATTAACATGTGCAATGTGATGAAGACCATCATAAAATTGTACTAATATTTAATAATACTTTTACACATTTTAAATAATAATTTGAGTGCTTAATAAATAACGTGATAGATTATGTCTACCTAAAAATTTCTCATTCTCTCTTATAATAACTACCAACCTTATAAATTATTCTCTCTCATAGTAACTATTGAGCTCTTCTCTCTCATAATAACTACTAATCTTATAAATTATTTTTTCTTCTAATAAGCACCAAAATTATTATTATTTTTAAAAAATAATATAATTATTAATATAATAATTTTATAATAGTTAAGTTTAAAAAATCATGTTACAATTTTCCTTTTTACAAAAATTAGTATTATTTTATTTTTAAAAAATAGTACAATGACATTTGTTTATCAATTTAATATTAGATAATCTAAAATATAAAATCATGTTACTAAAGTGAATTGGTGTAATTGTAATTGTTAAATAATTTAAAACATAAAATCATGTTACTAAAGTGAATTGGTGTAATTGTAATTTTAAATAATTTAAAACATAAAATCAAATTATATTTGTTAAAATAATCATTTGTAATTTTGTTTTAAAACAGTAAATCAGTGTTTATCTACTATTTATGTTTTTAAATAATTAAATTATCATATTATTACTTTTAAAAAATAATAATAAACAATAAAAATTTATGAAGTGAATGGTTATCATGAGTGAGAAAAAAAGATTTTGTCCACAAAAAGAGTGTAGGATAGTAACCTTCACCTTTTTAAGTGTTGAAGGTTAACAACCTACACCATTTCTTTTGGTCGAAAAAAACCAACTCCTTCTTTTATTAAATTACTTAATGTTCACTTCAAAAACTTAACCGACTTCATTAAGTGGAGGTTATTATGTGATTGTTATTTTTTAAAAAAAAAAGGCCAACATACGATTGAGATAGGACATTATCAATAAGACATTAAAAAATTTATTATATACAAATACTCAGGAGAAAATGATTTTCTAACATACATGACCAATATACCATTTCTTTGGCCACTAACCAGGAACATGAAGAGGCTCCCGACTTCAAGGTGAAGCAGTAGAAACAGATACAGTGTACGCCTCCGTTCCTCATCCCAAGTCCAACACCAAATAAAAAGGGGGAAAATAAAGAAGAAAAAAAAAATATATATAAATACAATGTCCCAGTGCGGAAGGCAATTGAATCATCCCTTCTGTAATATAAAGATATACACAATAATTTAAAGGAGTCAGGTACAACAACCCGCCATCTAAATATTTTATAAAGGGAAGCTTACAGCAGTGAATTATTATACAAATAAACAGCATGCAAGAATTTGCTCTTTAATTATAGGTTCCAACCTATACGCCAATGAAAATTTTCTATTTCCATTGCTTAGGTACTCTTCTAATCTTTAAGAGATTATACATTGGTGCACTGTCAATGAAAAGTCTTCTTCCATCCCTAGATGTGGATTCATATTTCCATGCCGGTCCAATAAGCCACGATGCAGCAACCCCACCAATCAAGCCTCCTAACTGAAATAGGATATGTTAAAGGAAGTACTAGCAATAGAAAAGAAACTAGACACAGGTTAGAATGGCTTAGTTATTCAATTGAACAGTAAGATCACCAGCGCCTACATACAAAACAAGATGGCTAGCCTTATACACGGATTATAAAACTGGACTATTCTTGAATATTATATCTATATGCACATAGTTTTAGTAGGGGTTATTGTATTAAGTTATTAACCGAAATTTGGAGTCGTTCATGCTTCCTGGTCATGTCAAGTTTTAAAAAGTGAATAGAGAGTATCAAGCACGAAATAGGCTTCGTTTGTACAGCCAACAACAATTACCTAACAAAAGAACTAAGAAAATGAAATCTGAGGGCCATAAGAAAAATTCATTGCCAATACGCACATTAACTTTTGCAAACAATTGTCTCATAATTGAATAAAGAATCAGAAAATGTGATATATAAAGCAATGTTATACTTACATGTCCCCAGTTGTCAATGCCATTGGATAATAGCCCAATGACCTGCATGAGAAATGCTTGTCACCATTAAAACAGAAAGAGGGGGAAAATAAGAGTTCATTTGGATGTGATTTTTTAGATAAAAAAGTTTTTTTTTTTAAATAAGTACTTTTACTCATTTTTAGCATGTTTGGATGAGCTTTTTTTTAAAAAGAAAAAGCACTAGAAAAAGGAAAAATTGTGCTTTTTTTAGAAATTGAATTTTGGTGCTTCTAAAAAGAGACCTTTTTATAACATAAAAAAGCTGTTCAAATATTAAAAAAGTACTTTTCAAATATTACATCCCAACATAAAATAACATTTACTTTTTTTAAAAGACCTTTTAAAAAAAGATTTTATTTTAGAAGCTCATCCAAACGAGTCCTAGGTCACAGCAACAGTAACCCCTGAATAAGTCATAGTCATAGAGGGGCGATATGTGTTAAAAGCAGAAAAAGTTCCCAACATAAAATTGCATGAAACAACAACACTTCTCCCAACACACATTTCCTAATGAAGCATATAAGTATATATCATATTAATACACAATCATATTCATACAAAAAACTCTTGCAAAAACTCTTTGTTCGCTCCTGGCTAATCAGGAGCACATATTAATGTAAAAGCAACAATTTAGCAAAATCAAAAGTGACCTGAGCACCTTAACTCATGGAATGAGGAAGCAAACCCTAACTGATAAGTGATAATTCAATCCAACGGGCTCAGACGAAATGGCATCATTCAGCCGAGAACTGTCTAAATCTCTTAGTTTGGACAATAGAAAGCTTTCAATTCTACTAACACAGGGAATGAAGACACTTACCATATTGAGGGCAATTACATGTGCTATGTGCAGCAAATCTTCTTTACCACCTCCTAGGATGTCTTTGTGCCTCAAGACAAACACTGCAACTGATCCAACCTGAATCATGCATTGAAAGATAATGAAGGGAAAAGATTAACATGTCAGTTTTCTACCTTCTCCATATGGAAAGTTTCAAACCAAGATAGGCATTTGGGAGAGGTAAGTATTGTGAAAACAAAATTAAGAAAGAGGGTTCAAGGGGAGGAGAATGAAAGGGGGTGGGGAGTTCCCTCAGCATCTTCAATAACCATCCCATTATGTCAACTCGATTATTTTATCCTAGCCTTTTTAGGTGGGGGTGAGGTGAAGGTATCAACATTCTGAACTAAGCATATAACTTCAGTCAAAACTACAAAGTAGTTATTAACATGTCATAGTAAATTACAAATTGGATCAGCTACCTTCTGAACAATTAAGTTAACAGGGGGAAATAAACATCAATTACAAAGTATATATCCTTGCAATTAAAATTATTGCTTCAATTTTGGTCATCTATATGTATAACACTAAACATGCCCATAAGGAAGACAAACAAAATATTGAAAGAACTTACTAGTCCAAAAATTGCCCCTGATGCACCTACTGCAGGCATTCTGCAGAACCAATAACTCATAGCCGAACCTGATTTTCTAGAAATTATGGAATCAGAATACTTGGAGGTAAGCAATTTCATCGGCTATTTTAGAGAAAATAAGAGGTTACTTGCAATTGCAGAGGTAAAGTAAACTGCAAGATATCTTTGAGGACCACTGAAGCTCTCCACAGTGGGACCAACTGAATTTAAGGAATAACAATTGACCTGCAGAGAATTTAAAGTAATTTTAAGACCTAAACGAATCAGGCATGACAAAACAAACTTCAAACAATTAAATTCAAACCCGACCATGAGGTGTCCAATGTTAGCATGCAAAAAGGAAGATGTGGCAAGTCTCCAAAGTTGTCCTCTGTCAATGAGACTGTTTATCTAGTAACATACACAACTTACATTTAAAGACTCCACAAAATTTAGGACATATGTTCAGATTCCTAATTGCAACCTTACCTTTGCTCCCCACAATAAAAGCTTGCCTTGGGTTGCAAGTTGTGCAATATAAAATCTGTTCAGATGATTAGTATATAATAAGCCATCGGACCAAGTTGTATGTAAATTTGCAAAAACAGTAACATCAGCTAATACAATTCAGGAAAAAAAAAAAAAACAATGAAGCAAAAGAAAGTACGAAAAATGACAGTACACATTGTTACAACTTACAGCAATATGCACACAACGAAGTCATAAACATAAACTTAATACACCATTCAAGGGAATATACTAATACTCACAAGACATTAGCAGCAAGGAGAATATTCGTCCATTTCCTTCCATTAAATGGATTTTTGCTGGACATCTTGGAGTTGGAGTTAGACATCCCAGCATTTTCAAAGCGGGCTCCATGTCCTCCCCCATTAAAGAAAGAGAAACTAGTTGAACATGTGGAAGCCAGATCATCATTTGACAGTTGAATAAAATTTATTCCTTTGAGTTGAAGGGATGTTTGACACCATTTATCCTTCAATCTAAACAGGTGATTTAAAGGAGCAAGTTTCTGTTCAAGAAGAGAGACATGGGAGTTAGGGAATGCTACCACTACATCAAAAGAACCAAATTCACATACACCAAAAATACACAAGAAGATTGAGAAGCTACAAGAGGAAGCTTCTTCTAGCATCCTGGAAGCAACCGCTAGAATAGTCTATAATTTGCCAGAGCAAGTTCACTTTCATGAAGATACCAGACAACTGATCAAAGATCGAGTATACATCTCAATCACCATAGCCTATTTCCTATCCCCATTCACATCATCAGCATTGAAAGTAGCATGAATCCAGTAACAGTATGATCAACTAGGACCCCATGATTATTATAAACGAAATTCTACAAAAATATGATACATATGACCTCCATTTCAATTGGTTTTGTAATTTGTAGCAAAATTAAGGAAATGAATAAATGAAAAGGGACCTTGAAATAGGACTGAAGAAGAATCCCGAGGCGGAGATGGTGGGTGACGCGGTGGCGGAGAAGGTGGCTGAAGTGGAGGCAGGCGGCGGTGGCGATGAGATCAAGTGGGTAAGGACCCGCCTTGCAAACCGGTGACAAGAAAGGCCGAGGCACATCCATTATCTTTCCAGCTCCGAACACAAGCAGCTTTTCATGAAACAAGTCACTACTACTACTTATGTTACTTATGGCACTTGTTTTCCCCTTCTTTTCCTCCTTTTTATTTTTCTTTCTTTATTTTTTTCAATTTCCCTTTTTTTTCATCTTTTAAATGGTTAAATTACATTTTAGTCTTTAAAGTTTCACTAAAATTTTAAATAAATTTTTAAAGTTAAATTTTTTAATAGAATTCTTATGTTTTTTAATTTTTTTAAATAAATTTCTGCATATCGACAGTTATTACTGTGTGTTAATATTATAGATTTCAAAAACTTAATTACAAATTTTTATAATTAATGAAGATTTAATTGAAATTTTATTTAAAATATAAGAACCTATTTAGCATTTTTTAAAAATACAAGGATCTTATTAAAAATTTTAAACTATAGAATTTTATTTAAAAATTTAATGAAATTGTCCGAGTTGAAAGAGTAATTTAACCATTTTGAATTTAAGTAAAAAAAAAATTACTTAGATTTTTGTAAGGAATTTTCTTAAAAAAAAATAAAAAATAATCCAATCAAAAACTGACAGAGAAACAAAATCCATTAGAAAATAAAAGCAACCAAAATAATGTGGGGATAAATGCATTAATAACAATATAGAAAACAATGTTGTAAATATTTATTCACATAATAATATATACAGAATAGCCTTTTGCATGTGTACACACACAAACATATTATATAATTAATTATTTTCTCAAAAAAAATAATTTATCATTTAATGGCTTTTCTCGTTAGGCTCCGCCTCCTATTTTTATTGCTAGATTTTCATGGAGCTATGATTTGCACCTTACAATGCCGTAAAGACAGACTACTGAAAGTTTGAGCATTTGCTGCAAACAAATGAGCATCACACAACTTGATATGAGAACACTCAACAGCCCTCAATAATTAAGCAGAGGAATTACCGTAAACATTCACATGGAGATTTATATGCACAGAGAAAGTAAAAGCCATATATATACAGGAAAGAATAAATAAATAAATAAAAACCAGGACACAAGTGAAGTTCTCCTTTTGAAACGTTGTTATTCACAAAGAAATAAGGTTTCAACCATTACTTGTGGGGACACCAGAAGAAGCCTTCAAGATCTTTCTGATCAGTTCCATCCATGTTCTTGAAATTAAGTGCTATGCACCTTTTACCTGCTTAATAGTAACCAGATGGAATAATCCTAATATGATAAACCAGGTTCCAGCGTGAGATCTCATAGATGAAGCTATAAAATGTGCAATGCTCGCCACCAAGAGCTATCTGCAGGTATCTAGCAGCTTTGTTAGGCATTAAACTACCAAAAGTCTATGGTAATACCCATTTATTTCATGAGGAATTTTGCAGTTTTCTGCTGCCTAATAATTAGTGTTATTGGCTTCTAAATGACTATTAAATTGATTTAGATACCAAATCATGTGGTAAAAAATGCAATATACCAAACATTAAGATTATATATGAAACATTTTCTTAAAAAATATAAGTAGCCTTAGAGTTTGATCTTACCTCCGCGACCACGAGCATGATTTTCTTGGAAATCAAAGTAATATCTCTGGGTCCAATCTAGGACTGCACGGATAGGCCTGAACGAAGCCAATTGGCTCCAAATCCAGTTCAAGCTGCTTGTAACTTCCTCAAAGCCAAACCTCTGCTCATTCTCATTTTGGAAATGGTAATTAGCACTAGCAACGCCTTGAAGCTCATAGCGGCAGACAGGGCAGGTGTTGTGCATGCGCAGCCAAGGGGCAATGCAGTCAGAATGGTAGAAATGCTTGCATGGCAACTCTCTTACTTCCACATCAAGCTGAAACTCATCTTTGCAAATAGGGCAATTGGGGTCACTTGCCAAATGGGCTTGTGTCAGTTTCACCATTGGCAAGGCTGCAATGGCTGAAGATGCTACTGGAGGTGGCCCAGGTCGATTGTTCTGAACCATCCCATCAATGAAGTCATCTAATGAATCCTCAAAAGGGGTGGCATTGCCTGTCTCATTGGCTTGGGGAACCAAGTTTTCTGGTGGGGGAATAAGCCTTGGTGGATGAGTTGGTCTAACAAATTGGAGGGTAATCCAAGCCTGTGGATTTGAACTATCTTCATTTTCTGTTTCCCATTGTGTTGTTGTGTTCAAATGGTTGTCTTGCCTCCACTGAGATGGATCAAGAATGAGAGCCAAGCTATTCATTAGCTGAATAGCAGGGGAAGGCTCCAAGTTATTAGGCATATTCATGAGAAGCCTTGGCCTTGGGATATCAAGCTCATAACGCAGTTGTTGGAAGCAATAGGGGCACAAAGAACCATTTGGATTTGTAGAGGGTATCCTCACAGTACGTTGGCAATTTAGGCACCAGAAATAGTGGAAGGTTCTCATTCTTCGAACACCATTGACAACAACACGAGGACGGCCTGTCAGAGACATGGATATCTGACCAGCCTGAAGTTTTCTGTGTTGGGATGAAAAGATTGGAGTGTGTTGAGGAAGAAGCAAGAACGTGGAACTATTTATATGCGGTTTTCATGCAGGAAGAAAAGGGCAAAATGGGGTGAAAGGGATGGCTTCGGATTGGGGCCACAAGAAAGGGATGCCTTTTCCTTCGTTACTATTGGTCTCTGATTTGGTTCATCTCATGTCCAGCTTGCTTTTCTTCATAAACTGTGTCCTCATGACAAGGCAAATGATGCTTGAATGATAATGCCAAGTTATACAGTGCTTTTGGTTTCCTTGAGGATTTGTATGTGATACAATACCATAGTGATGGATAATACCCAGCTTTTCTTGATGGATGTGGTAATAGCAACCGTGAATGGAAAGCAAATGGTGTAAGATAGATTTTCCGGTGGGGTTACTAATGCAAGACAATTTGGTGGATTTCTCAACAAGAATAGAACACAATCCTTCCCTTTGACACAAACAAAATTAGTGTGCTTTCTCTCTTCATGTGAATATATAAAATAACAACTAGCATGTAAAAAGAGCACATTTTGATTCCATAATTACCTTGGATTTTTATTAAAAAATATATTTAATTATTTTCACAGTATCTCTACATATGTTTGCATCTCATTAGTCATTACCACATGTTGGTTTAGTCACACCACACCCTTATGGGTAAAAAGGCAATTTTGAGAATCACTGGAGGAGGGCGGGCGAGTGGACCCGTTGTGAAAACTAAAACTCCCGAGTGAACTCGCTTAGTTACAATTGGAATTGAGATTGGGTAGTGGAGTGGGCTATCTTCTTCACCCTCAGCAACCCCATCCGCTCCTTCAGCTTTGTCTCTCAAAGTCTAACCTAGAGAGGAGAGAGAGAGAGAGAGAGAGAGAGAGAGCATTCACTTCACTTCCCTCCCTTCCTCCCTCAGTCATGAAAATTTTCTGAGAAATTTCTCTTTCATTTTCTCTTCAGTCATACAAGAATGTCTCTCGCGGTGTTCCAGACGGCGCAAATCATCATCATGCCCATGAATTCCCATATCGGCGCCAAAACATTGTCCTCGAAGCCGTCCTTGCTGATTCCAAAACTCCATCACATGCGGCGAGTTTTGGTGGTTAGAGCGTGGTCCGCTACGGAGGTGGACAGTGACTCGGCGTCTCTGTTAGAACGATGCTTTGCAGCGCCCGCCATTTCTGATTGTTCATCCTCGTCTTTAGGTCCGGTTATGAAGGGGCAATACGGTGCGCTTGGTGCTGCTACATTGGACAAATCCAAGCTTGATTTATCGCAAAAGCAAACCAGGTCTAGTCCTGAGGTTAGTGTTCTTTCTTCATTTCTTTTGCAACGAAATTAGGGCTGAGTTTAAGACTTGTTGTTCATTGGGGGTTTTGATCCTTTAATAAAGGAAGGTAGAAGGAAGTCAACAAATGAATTCTTAGTTACTTGTCATTTCAGTATAATCAATACAACATATATTTGAGTTTTCTTTGCGTTTATTGAGGAGGAAAAGTTAATTTGTACACTTTCAGCTTGAAAGAAAATAACACAGGGATAATACTGGAACGGGGAGGGGAAGATACTTATAGTGAACACTGATAATATCTTGAGAATTGGAATGGAAATTGCAGTTTTACTATCAGTTTCACAAATTGCAGGTTGTCAATGAAAATTGAACTAATATCCTTATAACTTATAAGGGGAGTTGCTACTCATAAGGGTGCGTACCCGGGATGAATTGTCAAACATTTGATGGTTTTTGGTTTAATCATAAATGTTTGGTATGCAGGAATAGGACCCCTTAACATAATTTCCCTTTTAAGGTTTTTGATTCTGAATGCATAAAATGATGATATTTAGTTTAAGCATGGTGTTTGGTTTGAGTCGCTGCATATGAATTTTCAGTTTGTAGTTTGCATGAGTCCTATATATGTATTGGGTGGTGGCTGTGATTTCACGATTTTGTTTTATGTTTTTATTAGCAAGTTAGTATCTGCAAATTCATTTTTACGTTTTTATTGGCAGCTAGACGTTGGAGGAAGTGGTGGTGATATTGGAAAGAAAATCAATCATGGTGGTGGTGATGGAGGTGATGATGATGGCGATGATGATGATTACTTTGATGACTTTGATGATGGTGATGAGGGAGATGAGGGTGGCTTGTTTAGGAGACGGATACTTCTTGAAGAGGTTAGAAATCTCATTTGTGCTATTTAAGAGTAGTTTCTTTTGGCCCCTATAAAACATACACAACCTTTTATTGCTTTCACTTGACATTTCCTAAAGGAATGATATTCGTTTGTCATTGTTGCAGCTATTTGACCGTAAATTTGTGGATGCTGTGTTAAATGAATGGCAAAGGACTATGATGGATTTGCCAGCTGGGTTTCGGCAAGCTTATGAAATGGTACAGTACTTTTCAGGTTATGTTTAGGTTGTGAAGCATAGGGCCGTATGCTGACTAAAAATTTGCTTATAGGGGTTGGTTAGCTCAGCTCAAATGGTAAAATTCCTAGCAATCAATGCCAGGCCAACCACCAGAAGGTTTATTTCCCGAGCACTACCACAAGGACTATCAAGGTCTTTCATTGGCAGGTAATTTCAATTATGTCCTGGTTGATTTCAAATTTTTTATTGAAATATAAGAAAATTTGCCACCTACACTATTATATTATTTTAATATTCAAAATCTAAGCCTATGTTCTTGCTGCTGAATTATTAGTTTTCTATTTTTGGCTTAAATACTTTTCTTTTCTACGAGCTACAAAAGAGAGGTGTATAGTTCTCTGTGGAGAAACTTCTCAATGGTAGGAACTAGAGCTCAAGTACTCTCCCATATGTTACATTGGAAGCTATGCTTAGGTATTTTAATCAACAAAGAGAAGTATAAACCTATGTTTTTCGCTCCTCTGAGAGTATAGGAAGGCTATATTTTTCGCTTATATGGATAAGTGAATATGATCTGTTGAACATCTAATTTTTGAAGTCAGGCGTCTTAAACACTTGAGAACATGGAATAGATGTCCTCCCATGTTTGATAAGACTTGGTAAATTAGTTTGGAGTGTATGGTTGTATATACTATTATCTCATATATGAATCTTTTGTTGCACAGGTTACTTGCAGATCCTGCATTCATGTATAGGCTTCTATTAGAGGAGGCTGCTACCATAGGTTGCTCAGTGTGGTGGGAGGTTAAAAATCGGAAGGATAGGTGTGTTGTTCATTTTAAAATGATTTGAAAGTTTTTCTGGTGTTCTCATTAATGAATTGAAGTAATAATTGTTAACTTAAATTTGACTATAGGATAAAGCAGGAGTGGGATCTTGCACTTATCAATGTGCTCACAGTAGCAGCATGCAATGCAGTAGTTGTTTGGTCCCTTGCTCCTTGTCGATCTTATGGAAACACATTTCGGTTTGATTTACAAAATACATTGCAGAAGCTTCCGAACAACATATTTGAAAAAAGTTATCCACTAAGGGAATTTGACTTGCAAAAGAGAATCCAGTGCTTTTTGTTCAAGGCTGCTAAGTTGTGCATGGTTGGTTTAAGTGCTGGTGCAGTACAGGGTGCATTGTCAAACTCCTTGGCTAGGAAAAAGGAGGGAAGGTATGCAGGGTTGAAACCGAACTTATGTTCAATAGGATTCAATTCATTTATTTGTCAAGACCTAGAGTTTTACCAGTGATTGGTCAAATGATGAGTGCTAAATACTAATTTTACCTTTTCATATGTCATGCCTGAATTGCCAGCAGATTATCTGTGACAGTCCCAAGTGTGAGCAGTAATGCACTTGGTTATGGTGCTTTTCTTGGAATCTATGCTAACCTGAGATATCAACTGTTGTGTGGATTTGATAGAGCAATTATTAGCCATTTTGATGTTATTGGAGTCGCATTGTTCTTCAGCACTGCCTTCAGGTCTGTTTTTTTGCCTACCAAATGAGTTGTTCATCAAACTGACTCTAGTCTAGAGTTATGTGGTTGTGTTTTTACCACTTATACATGACTATGGCTCTTCCACTTCTGTTCTAGCTATTGACTTTGGCATATGAGGGGCACATGAATCTGACATTCTTAGCATTTAAGACAAAAGATTTGCTCAATTATATATTATCTTTTTGTAGTGCGTGTCTCTCATCTTGTTGAAAGGAGACAGTACTTGCTGAAAAAAAAAAGTGATAATTTAGCTTCATTTCTGACTTTTTTCAAACACTAGTGTTGAATCCTTTTTACCACTTCATATTAACAAATGCTACCAATGATTTTATATGGTAGTGGAAGAAAGCATTGTGGAATTTTGATGTGCTATTGGTTGAGCATATATTCTGGATCTTATGCAGGGTCTTGAACGTTCAATTAGGAGAGACTTCCAGGCGTGCCTGGCTTGGAGTTGAGGCAGATCCACTGGCTCAGTCAGATGATCTCTTGAAAGTTTACAACAGGCCTTCTGAGAATGTAGAAAAGCCATCCTCAAAATGGTTTATATCAAAGAATGCAGTTGTTTCTGGTCTTGGGCTCCTGGGCATCAAACAAGGGAATGCAGACTCTCTGGCTGGTGCAGAATCTTCTGCTCCTAAAGCTCGT
The DNA here is from genome assembly GCA_029884595.1 of Ormosia semicastrata. Lineage (NCBI taxonomy): Eukaryota > Viridiplantae > Streptophyta > Magnoliopsida > Fabales > Fabaceae > Ormosia > Ormosia semicastrata. The sequence goes on along the minus strand of JAQQTO010000057.1, from coordinate 2,038,429 downwards.
CGAAAAAGGATTGTTCGGAAGAAGGTTGCTGCAGGATCAGCTTAGTTTCATCTGATGTAAACGTAGCCATTGTCCAATTTTGCTGTTTGCTAGAGTTTGCTACTGCTTGAGTGGGCTTGGTGGTTTCAGGTTGCTCCACTCAAGTCCGGAGGGGTGACTACTGGCCCAAGATTTTTCACCACATCGACTAAGTTTGAGGGGGGTTTTATGATTTTTAAATTTTTTTCACGGATTCTTGTATCCATCCTTTGTGTTTTGCTATGTGAATCTGTACTATATTTTGAATCTTTTAAATAAAGTAGAGCGAGTTTTCTTCTCCACTTGATTGAAACACCTTCATCTTGGTAAGTTCAATTGATACTGGAAATTGTGGTTCTTTAAGTCCTTATCTCTTTTGCGGTACTTGTCTAGAGTCCAACGATATTGTCTCAATGAAATCATGATTTAAAAAGTGTTCAATCATCTAGTTTTGCGAACTTTCGTTCTCAAGATTCTTCAAAATCTTATTTAACAAATAAAACTCTGAATTTTGTATTGTTGGACGATAGACGGTGGCCTCACGTTTTCATGTTTTTAGTGTATATATTATTTTTAATGTTTTATTATTACTTATTTTCTAGGCTAGTTTAATGTATAACTTTCTGTATATATTACTTCAATTGCAAGCATTTTATAGTGTGCAATAATATATAATGTTTATATTCTTCAAATTCTGATATGATATCAGATTAAGTTTTGATCCGGGACTAATTTTGCTTTCCGCTGATTTTTTTTCGATCGGCCTTCATTGCCAACTAAAGTGTTTTTGACTTTCATTGCCACCCAAACAGTACCCGTAACAGTCCCTAAACAGAACTCGTAAACAGTACCCAAACAGTAACTTATTCTGTTTTTCATCCAAGTAAGGTCACGAGATATACCAGACACCCCCGATTGGTCATTCCTCTGAGCGCCCCTGTCGGAGCCACTCCCATACGCCATCACGCGCCGTCACACTTGCATACACTTCCCAGCGCGTGTAGGCCACGCGCAACCTTCCGATCACCAGAGCTCCACGTTGTTGGTCCCTTTCACCTCGCCGGCGTCCTCTGCTTCTATTTATGTGGCCAAAACTCCTATCCAATGCTGTTTGTATAGTGGGTTCACTTACTTTGTTTGGATAGTGGGTTTACGGTCTCTGTTCTACCCCTGCCTTGCCTCCCAAATTTGGTTACATCTATTTCTCTGCCTTGACTCTGTTACTTGTCTCTTATGATGTCAACCAAATGTAAGGTTTCAAATGTCCTTGAAAAGCTCTTAGGTACTTGTTTTTTGACTTATTCAAGTAAGTTACCTTTTTCCGTTGGATTGAATGTCTCGGGTACAATTTTTACTAACTCCTGGATTATGGATTCAGGAGCCACAGACCATATGACTAACAACCCCACTATATTTTTCACCTATTCTCCATGCCCAAGCAATAAGAAAATATCCACAGGTGATGGTTACTTGACCACTGTAGCCGGTGTAGGAGATGTCCAACTAAGCCCCCTAGTGACCTTAAAAAATGTCCTTCGTGTCCCTAAACTGTCCACAAATTTAATTTTTGTTCAGATATTAATTAAAGATTTATCTTGCAAAGTGGCTTTCTACAATGATCATTGTGTTTTTCAGGACAAGGATTCGGGAAAGATGATTGGACGTGCTAGGGAACAAGATGACCTCTACCTCATTGAAGCACCTTGTCAGGTAAATAGGACCAAAAGCAGACTTGAACACCCATATTCTTTTACTTCAGAACTTCTTTCAACCAAAAAAGACAAAATTTGGCTTGTTCACCGTAGATTAGGTCATCCATCCTTTTTTGTTGTTAAGAGTCTTTTTCCTTCTTTATTTAAAAGTCTTGATGTTGAACAATTTCATTGTGAAGTATGTGAACTTGCTAAACATAAGCGTGTCAATTTTTCAATTAGTAATACAAGAAGTTCTGCTCCTTTTTATCTTATTCACAGTGATGTTTGGGGTTCCTCTTCCATTCCTAGTGTCTCTGGGGCAATATGGTTTGTGTCTTTTATTAATGACTGTACACGTGTTACTTGGATTTTCCTGCTCAAACACAAGTATGATATTAGTATTGTTCTCCCAAATTTTTGTTCCATGATTAAAAATTAATTTGGGGTGCGTATTAAACGATTCAGGTCTGATAATGCTAAAGACTACTTTAATCAGACTCTTATGCATTTTTTCCAAAAAGAATGAATAATGCACGAATCATCTTGTGTCCATACTCCACAACAAAATGAGTTTGCAAAGCGAAAAAATGATCATCTTCTTGAAAAAACCCGAGCCCTATTGTTTCAGAGAAATGTCCATAAGTCCTTCTGGGGAGAAGCTGTTCTAACAGCTACTCATCTTATAAATCGTTTGCTCACAAAAGTCTTGGGGTTCAAGAGTCCTATGGATGTCTTCTCCACCTTTTATCCTGATCTACAAACTTCTAATAATCTTGTTCCTAAAATTTTTGGATGTGTCTCTTTTGTCCATGTTCACAGTCCAAACAGGGAAAACTTGACCCAAAGGCTCTAAAATGTATCTTTGTAGGCTATTCTTCAACCCAGAAAGGGTACAAGTGTTATCACCCTCCATCCAAAAAATTCTATGTCTCCAGAAATGTTAAATTCAGGAAAGAAGAGCCATATTTTTTTCATCCTTATCTTCAGGGGGAGAAGTCAATGAAGGAAGATAAGGAAGATTTCCTGCTTGACTTGTCCTTACTTCTTGTGTCTAATGGTCCTTCTCATGACCTTCCTGTTGTCCCTAACCCTCTTCCTGAAGTCACTTCTTTTGAACCTGTGTCCAAAACCATTCCTGATCCAATGGCTGAGTCTGCTCTTGAGAATGTAAGGTATGACAAAGGCAATGTGTTCACAAGAAGGAAGATGGCTATTCCTGAACCTGTGCAGGCTCAATAGTCTAACTCAGAGCCTTCGAATAAGGTAATAGTTTCTAAATCTCCATTGCAAGATGAAACTAAATTTCATGTTGATAGTAATGACCAAAATCTTCCTATAGCCATCAGGAAAGGAACTAGAGAGTGCACAAAATGGTCACTATATCCTCTTGCACACTTATTGTCCTTTGAGAATTTCTCACCATCCTATAAAGCTTTCCTTTTAAGCCTAAATACCATTGCTATCCCTACCACCCTACTCGAGGCCTTGTCCAATGAAAAATGAAAACAAGCCATGAATGAAGAGATGGAGGCATTGGAAAAGAATAAAACCTGGGAGCTAGTGCAGCTACCGGCAGGGAAGAAAATTGTGGGCTGTAAATGGGTGTACATTGTGAAATATAGAGTAGATGGATCTATAGAGAGGTATAAGGCACAATTAGTTGTCAAATGGTATACCCAAACTTATGGAATTGATTCCCAGGAGGCTTTTGCACTAGTTGCAAAGATGAACACAGTTTGGTTATTATTAGCATTGGCGGCTAATTATGGTTGGGATTTACAACAGTTTGATGTCAAAAATACTTTCTTACATGGAGATCTCAAAGAAGAAGTCTACATGGAGGTCCCACCAGGATATGAGAGAAATTTGCTTGCTAATACTGTGTGTAAGTTAAAAAAGGCCTTATATGACCTTAAGCAATCACTGCGAGCGTGGTTTGGAAGGTTTGCTAGAATCATGTTGGCCATAAGGTACAAACAAAGTCAAGGGGATCACACACTATTTGTTAAACACTCTCCTTCAGGGGGAGTCACAGTTCTCTTGGTGTATGTTGATGACATAATAGTAATAGGAGATGATGTTAAGGAGAAACATATTCTGAGTCAGTGCTTAGCCAAGGAACTGGAGATTAAAGCATTAGGAAGGTTAAAATACTTTCTTGGAATTAAGGTTGCTCATTCTAAGAAAGATATATTCATCTCCCAACAAAAATATATTATGGATCTCCTAAAATAGACAGGTCATATAGCATGCAAACCGGCAAGTACTCCTATAGATCCCAATATGAAACTTGGACAAGCAGAGGAAGATGTTACAGTTGATAGAGAAATGTATCAGCATCTAGTGGGAATACTTATCTATCTATCCCACACACGGCCTGATATAGCATATGCAAAAAGTGTGGTTAGTCAATTCATACACAGTCCAAAAGAATCTCATTTGTGAGCAGCATATCGAGTATTACAGTACCTTAAGAGAACACCAAGAAAAGACATATTATTTGAGAGAAATGCAGGTGTGGTATTTGAGGCATACACTGATGCGGATTATGCTAGATCACTAATGGACAAAAGATCAACTACAGGATATTGCACCTTTCTTTGTGGAAATTTGGTGACTTAGAGAAGTAAAAAATAGAATGTGGTAGCACGATCTAGTGCGGAGGCAGAATTCAAAGCTATGGCTCAAGGTGTATGTGAACTACTATGATTGAAGATTATTCTTGAAGATCTGAAGATCAAGTGAGATGGTCTAATGAGACTTTATTGTGATAACAAGTCTGTAATCAGCATAGCTCATAATTCGGTACAGCATGATCGGACAAAGCATATTGAGGTTGACAGACATTTCATCAAAGAAAAACTAGAGAGTGGTTTAATTTGTACACCCTATGTGTCTATACAAGATCAACTTGCTGATGTACTTACAAAATGGTTGAGTAGTCTAACATTTCAAGCGATTGTATCTAAACTGAGAAGTGGGAATGGAGAATGCATATTCATCAGCTTGAAGGGGAGTGTTGGACGGTGGACGATGGACGGTGGCCTCGTTATTCCCACGTTTTCATGTTTTTAGTGTAGACATTGTTTTTAGCATTTTATTGTTACTTATTCTCTTGGCTAGTTTACTGTATAACTTCCTCTATATATTATCTCAATTGTAAGCATTTTATAGTGTGTAATAATATACAATATTTGTATTCTTCAAATTCTAATATATTTATTTATTTTAGTAGTGAAAAGATAATAAAACAAGTAAAAACAGTTTGATAAATGCATTAAAAAAAAGTCGGTGATAAAATATAAAGGTTTGTCAGGTAGGTCATACGTTTTTATTTTATTTTATTTTAAATAATATTCCCACATGCATTTTTTTCTTTTCATTTTTATCATCATTCCTAACTTAAGTTGTAGTGCAGCTGTGTAAAGCATGGAAAAAATAGATTAAAGGTTAAAAGACTTTAAATACTAGTGATAAATTTGAGATAAAATAACGCTAAACTGATAATTATACATACATTACCTCTTGTTTATATACTTTTTATTATGTGATTCTGTCTTAACATGAGATGATGCGGCTTTAAGAGAGGTGCATGTAACACTTTACTCTTGGAGTATGTTTGGGAAAGATTTAGTGTTACACTTGGAGTATATTTAGAAAAGATTAAATCTTTCTCAAATAGCTATTTTTTGATAATTAAGCTATTTTATGAAATAATTATTATGTTTAGGTAAAAAAATTATTTTAAAAAAAAAATTTACACAAAATTTAATGTAAAATAAATTTTTTTTTCAGTTAATAATCATAAGTTAAAGTTTGAAAACTTATGATTTTAACTTATAAATTATTTCTTACATTTTGATATGTAAATATTATTTTATTCTCAATCAAATAATTTTTTAATCATTTTATACATATTTTAATAATTTAATACATAAAAATAATTTTTTTATATCATTCAAACAAATTATATTAACTTAAAATTATTTTATAACTAATTCATCTAAATATAAAAATAAATCAATTATAATCAATTATATTAATAATTAATTATCAACATAATCTATAATTTTTAACTTTTACAAACAAATCCTTACATTTGAGAAATGAAATTACACCCAAAAAAAAATTGAGAGAGTTAGCACAGGCACAGCAGTTCATGTTTTGTTGGGCCCACTTGTTGAATTAAATAAAAATAAAAAAATTCCCCGGAGCCAGTATATTCACACATTTTCGTTTGGAGGCTCAGAACGGCTGAACTGAGCTAGTGAATTCACAACCATGAGTGTCACGGCGAACCTCCAATACTGGTTAGTGTACCATCCAAGCATCCTCAACTTCTCATGGAACCCTCCTCACACCCCTGCCTCTTCCCCTCTCTTCCTGTCTCTCTCCCTCATCTTCTACCTCTCTCTCACTCTCCTCCTCTCTCTCCTCCCTCTCCCACCCATCCCATCTCGCCTTCTCAAGCCCATCACCGCCCTCCACTCCCTCACCCTCCTCCTCCTCTCCCTCACCATGTCCCTTGGTTGCACCCTCACCGTCCTCACCCATACGCATCACCTCCACTGGATCATCTGCTTCCCTCCCCGTACCCAGCCCAGTGGGCCCCTCTTCTTTTGGGCCTACGTTTTCTACCTCTCCAAGATCCTTGAATTCCTCGACACCCTCTTCATCATCCTCTCCCGCTCCATCCGACGTCTCTCCTTCCTCCACGTGTACCACCACGCCACCGTTCTCCTCATGTGCTATCTCTGGCTCCAAACCTCCCAGTCACTCTTCCCCATTGCGCTCATCACCAACGCCTCCGTCCACGTCCTCATGTACGCCTACTACTTCCTCAGCGCGTTGGGGATCCGACCCAGGTGGAAGCGGGTTGTCACCGATTGCCAGATTGTGCAGTTCCTGTTTAGCTTCGCGGTGTCGGGTCTCATGCTCTACTACCACTTCTCCGGATCCGGGTCTGGATGCTCCGGGATATGGGGTTGGTGCTTCAATGCCGTTTTCAATGCATCTCTTTTGGCCCTTTTTCTTGATTTTCATCTCATGAGTTATGCTGATAGGAACAAGAAACACACTGTTAAGACAGATAAAGAGTCATGACTGTTGTTTTTCTTTTCCTTTTTTCTATTAAACATTTTTGTGGTGGTTGTTGATCCGCTTCACTTGATTGCTACACTTTATATCCTTAAAATAAGATAAGATGGAAGGAAATTATTGCTTGGGAATTGGAATTGAATGACAAACCAAAAGTGACAATATGCTAGCAATATCTCCATTCTTTATTAATTTTGTTTTCAATTTGTTGTTAAACAATTATATGCTCTCATTCTCTGACAAAACTTATTACACGTTTGATTTTTTTTTTCTCTCCCTTACAATTCAAGCGTTGCAATTTTTATTGCTGAATCAGCTTTCGAAGCACAGATATCCCTCTTAGAAAGATGCAATGCAACAGTGGCTTTCTTGTGTGTGTTTCCTTACTAATACTATCATTAGAGAGCATCTAAATGCCACTTGGTTCTCTTTTAACAATTAGCACTACAAGGGTAGCTTTATTTAGCTAATTAATACTCGAGTTTCCTGCTAATTCCAGATCCAAATTGATGACCTTTAATCCTTCATTTCACTCTGCAAGTCAGTGCCTAAAATTGCATAGGCTTGTTGTTGCTTAAGTCACCTGTATCTGACTTGGTTTAGAGTTTATTTTACTAAATTCTTCAATAATTTTTAACTATAAAGTAAAAATTAAGGGCAATTTGGCAAGAAGATACTAGCTTAAAGATTTGAACTTAATCAAAATGCATATAAGCCCTCTTTTCTTGTGTCCATTGGCATTTGGAATGGGAGATCACCCTCCTCCTAGTGATATACAATTATAATCTATCAAAATGATGCCTAAGAGCTGGGTTAAATGTATGATTGACAGATAGGTTCAAATGTAATCATAAATATGCATGACATTAGTTGGCTACCTGGGTGTTCTTGTTACAAGATAAATAAATTCTCAATCGGAGCGAGTGAGCAAGTTATCAAAGGGTTAACCGGTTTAGGTTAATATCTGTAATCAAGTCAATTTGAATTTTTAGTTTTTTTGGTCATCAATCAAGTCAATTTGACTAAAACACTAGATATTTTACCCACGCATTGCACGGGTTGAAGACAATAAAAGTTGCTATTAATTTTGTTTAAAATTTAATATCATGATCATGAGTTTTTTATTTAATAAGTAAATATATAGTACATAATTAAATTAACATATTTTATATTTAAAAAACCTTTCACTCAAAATGTTTTAAATGACTGTTGGCTACTAAATCATTTCATAGCAAATAAAGTTTTTATCTTTAAATCTAAAATTAATAAAAAAATTAATTATATACCTCTATTTTTTTTTGTATTAATAGAGTGTAGTTTAAATTTAAGTTTACGTAATTAAATACTTAAATGTAAATTTTGTGAACAAATAAAAATAAAAAATAAATTCAATTTACGTTTAAATGTAAACATTTTTATGACATATGAGACTACATAAAATTCTTCTTGAATAGGATTATTTAATTAATATTTTCAAGTAATTTTTGTTTTATATCTGATATATAATGTTAAATTATTTTATTATCATTATAGAAAAATATTCTTCTAAAAAATAAAAGTCTTATTTAATAGGTTTATTATATATGTAACTCTATTTACTACTGTGAGAAATTGATTTATTGGATATATGTTATTTTTAAAAGTTTATAAAACAAAGTCTTTTTAGAGAGCTTTTGACAAAAAAAAATTAGTTTAAACTGAATTATTCTAAATATATTTTTAACCTTAAATTAAGGTGTAATAGAGATATTCATTTTTAAAAATATTTTTTAAGCTAGGTGCTTGAAGATAATGTAATAGAGATATCAATATCCAATATTTGATATTTTTTATTCGATTCAATTTTGTTTTCGTTTCCATTGAGACAATCAGGGAAAATTAAGTTTGTATTAAAAGTTTAATACTTAAATTTATTGAAAATGAAATTGAATAAAATATACAACAAATTTTTTTTTTATTAACGTTCTTTTAATTCATTTCAATATTTGATAGACATATAATTATCTTTTACTTGTTGAAAGGACTTCTAATTGTGACAGTGTCATAATATTAGTCTCATAGTAAAGCTATAAGATACCTGATCAAATACCAAAATTTATTAAATAGTAACATAAATGTTGCTTATGATAATTTTATTTTGAATTCATATTATAATTTATTTATTTCACAAATTAAGTTAATTTTGAAATATGATAAATGTTTATACTTTAAATTAAAAATTCATCATTATGTTTGCACAATTAAAAAACAAAAGGTAAAAGTTATATAACTACCTACCACTGTCTAATTTGGTTATTTAATACTAAAACTTTTGATGAAGTCAATATCTTTGGCTCTTTGCGCGTACTTCCTCTAATATTAAGAGTATAAATTGGTTTGGATCATTTGATTAACTCGATTAATTTGAATTAAATTAATTAAATTAATTTAGTTTGATTTGGGTATATTGATTGATTCGAATAAAATTTGAACTAATTAAAACTTAATTGGTTCGATTCTCAGATTTAAAATTTCAAAATCGAACCGATCCAAACTAAATCATATTTATATTTTTTATTTTTTATATTTTATTTTATGCTACAAATTTTTTTGGTTACTACTTATTTTTTTGACTTTTTGTAAACTTTCTCAGTTCTTAACTCCTAAAATGTCGTCTTCGTCCAATGCAGAAGGTCAGAAAACTCATCTACCAAAGTGTTTGGTTCTGCTTACCGACACCGCAGCTCACCGTAGGTTCTGCTCCTCCACAACTTGGGCCGCGTAATTCGTCCAACGCAGAAAATTAAAAAACTCTTCTACCAAAACGTTCGATTCTGCTCACCGATACCACAACTCATCAGCATCGCAGCTCACTGACCACAAAAGTGAAACAATGGTTCTCTTCTGCTTACTTTTGGATTTGACATTTAGAAAGAGTGGAATACGAAATTTATACTGATGTTTTCTATTTTTCTTTATTTCCTGAATTAACATTTTTTGTATCTACCTAAAAATTGACTCATTTCTATCACTTCGATAAGAGGTGATATGTCTTCTACTCCGCTTACCCTTTCTTTCCTTTGTAGGCAAGGATAGTTCACCTTGATAAAAATCCTGAAGATCCTAGGACTGCAGAAAATTTTCAAGTAAGCATTATGAACTCATGTTTTGGTTTCATAGTACTTCATGATATTAGTGGATTTTTATTAACAAACTTATTTACTTATTTCTTACAATTAGATGTTTAGTCCTATCTGAAAGAGATACTAGTGTTTTAACTTTATTAATAATAATTAGTCACGGTCTGCATAATTACTAATTTTTTAACTTATTTCATCATTAGTTTCTTAAATAAGTTAGTTGGATTATAAAATTAACTTTAGTCAATATTAAGCATAGTATATGTTGAAAAATTGAAAAATTAACAATTGTTTGGTGACATCCCCAGCTCATTTAGCAATTGTCTGAACTTGAAAAATTTGTTTTTAACCAGGAATATGCTATCAGGTGCTATTCCAAAAACTTTTGGAGAGGTGAGAGGCTTGAAAATTTTAGATCTTTCCTCCAACCAACTCTCTAGATCCATTCCTATTGAACTTCGAAATCTACATGTCCTTTTGTTTTTGAACCTCTCTTATAATAATTTAGAAGGAACCATTCCTAATGATGAAGTTTTTCAAAATCTCTCTGTTGTCCATTTAGAAGGAAATAAAAAACTTTGCTTGCATTTTGAATGTGAGCCTCATGGCCATGAAAGAAGGGCATGTCAGATATTATATCATCATAGTCACAGTAGTAACACTGATACTATGTCTAACAATTTGCTAGCTACTATACATAAAGAACATAAAAGTGAATGTAACAGCAGTATCATCATCTGAACTTGGAAGTTTGGAAACAATGAATTGACTTTAAATACTCTAGTATTGACTTTAAAAACAATGAATTTCTGGCTCTAGTTTATGAGTACTTCAGTAATGGGAGCTTGAAAAATTGGATTAAGAGGAAGAGAAAGCATGCAAACAAAAATGGGTTGAACCTTTATGGAGAGATTGAATATAGATATTGATACTGCTTGTGCATTGGATTACCTGCACAATAATAGTGAAGTTCCTATTGTGCATTGTGATTTGAAGCCCAACAACATTCTCTTGGATGAAGATATGACTACAAAGGTTGGAGACTTTTGATTCGCTAGGTTGCTGATTCAAAGTTCAACTAATCAGGTCTCTATTAGTTCCACTTGTAACACCCACCTTAGGGTGCCACACTTCTTGTTACTCAATTACCAAATTACCCCTTCATTGAAAAATTGTGCTTTATGATGTAAATACGAGTTATAAAATTTATTGATGATAGTAAGATAAACTTAGCAGAAAATAAAAACATTACAACAACATCATAAATTAATATACATCATATATACACAAATCATGGTATTGTCATATTTTAATATTTACAAACTAGACTCTCAAAATATTTAAAACTAACATACCGCCCAAGTATTACTACACAGCAGAACCTTCAGACGGGTCCTCCTCAGACTCCTCAGAAGATAGAAGTCTGACTTGACGCGAAGTCCTACGGACAGGTGTCCATGCAGACAACACTATACTAATCGCACTCAGAGTACGATAGTATACTTCCCAATACTGTCTAATTAACAATGAGAACTCTAAGTATTAATATTCACACTAATGTCCAAGATGTAGTCTACTCAATCTCATATACACAAGGAGACGAGACTCCTCCATCACTTCAAAACTCAGCGTCCTCTACCGGAATCTGCTCTTCCTCAGCTTCTTGCTCAAGTTCTCGCTCAACGTCTTTAAAATTATAAATACAATATAGAATGGACATACAAAGAGGTGAGATCACCTACGCCAATACCAGTATGGTAGCAATGAAGATAAACACATACAAATTCTCATACCACCACAAATTCTCATACCAACACATCATACACAATTACAATTATGTCAACAATATCTTTTATCATCAAAATTCATACAATAAGCCATAATTACGATCATGTCCTTATCAACATTCAATTATTCAATAATTCATTTATCATAAACAATAATTATGATAATACTCTCAGTATCTCTGCATATGTACCTAGACTCAATTTCCTACTCCATGGAGTTACAACTCAGATCGAAAAGAGTGATCGTAAAGATCATGTCGGTACAAAGGTGCCTCAGACCACGTGCTCAGTTTTGCACATCTAGCACATACTCGATAGTCTTTATCATATCTTGATTAAGGATAGTGTCTCAGTCCAGATCATCGGTGTGTTGCATCGGTCTAACCTACGATACAGAAGCTCTGTTAACTGTCCATTGTAGGCAACCCGCACCCCGATGCCCCCAGGGTCAACGAAAGACCTACACTACGCATATCGCACCCGCTCAGGAGGTGTATTCTCTCCTTCCTAGGCAAATAGCCTTATCCAGTCTATCAGACCTTTTCAATGCATATACAAATGCACCATTCTCAGTTCAATTCATTCTATCATATTCCCAATTAAATTTTCTTTATCTCAAGTTCGGGGTCCTCATATTGGCCCAACAGTGTCATTACTGTAATTTCATCGCGAAACCATATTTTTCGAATTTTCTCAATCACGTATCAATTTTTCATCGTTTCTCAATCGTGTAAAATATTTTTCACACGCTTTAAATCAAAAATACTATTTTCCTCATTTAACACCAAAATTCAACTTCATTTTTTTCAGATTTGCATAATAACCCCTCAAAACATAATATTTGCTTTATAATCCTCATTTAAATAATATTTTCACAACAGTCCCTCATAAAATTCACATTTACAAAAATAGTCCCTCGTAAAATTCATATTTACAAAATAGTCCCTCATAAAATTCATATTTCTAAAATAGTCCCTCCAAAAATAATATTTACATTTTAGGCCCTCAAAAATTGGTATTTACAATATGGCCCTATTAAAAATGAAAATTACTATTTTGCCCATCTAAAAATCATAATTACAATATTGCCCCTTTAAAAATCATAATTACAGTATGGCCCCTTTTAAAAACTAAAATTACAATATTGCCCCTCTGAAAATCATATTTATAATAATTCATTTTCCCAAAAATTATTTTACTTTGCTATACTCAAATTTGTCCCAAATTCATTTAAATCTCTCAGTTCTCATTTTAATTCATCAGTTTAATTATATCCGATTATTTTCCCACAACCTTCAAACTTGTTCAAATTCATTTCTTTTTCATTTACATCCTTCATTTTCAATTGAATCTCTCATTTTCAGGACTTTGGTCCTTTCTAGCCTAGTATGGCCGTAAGCCTCAAGCTCTTTGGAGCTCTCATAAAATCGGTTCATCATATTATTCACATATTACTTTACTCATACATTTTCATGCACACAATTTCATACATACAAACATATATCAAAGCAATAGACATAATATCACACATGCAAGTACAAAAACACAATCATACACAACACAAACACAATCAAATTGCATCAAACAATCGGTGAAGAACCCTTATGGATTTTTCCACCGTACAAAACCATCCCCACACCACCAAAACTTGGTTGGTGAGGTTAAATCTCCCTCTTACCTCTTGAAGACAAGCTTTTCGGTTAGTTTTTCTCCTTTCCTTCAAATTCGTACAATCTCCTAAACAAATCCCTAAAATTCTTAAACAATTAGTAAAAACACAAACAAGGCTCAATAATAACAAACCATGGAACAAACATGGTTTAGAAAATCATAAACATGAATTTAAACCATAGAAATCAAGGTTTACCTCTAGGGAAGTAAGATATAAGTGGGATTTTGAAGCACTTAGAGTGGGATTTTGGGAAAACTTTCTAAATGGAAAGTGTTTAGAATGGTGTTTAGCTTTATGAAATGATGTGTATGAAAATTATAGGTGAGTGATGGTGATTATAGAGTGCTTGGCCGAACCACTCAAGGAAAAGGAAGGAAAAATGGTTGTTTTGTGTTCTTGGAACTTTGAGAGAATTTGATGAAAGCTTTTTGGTGAAATAGAAAAATGAATATTGAGAGAGTAATGGGGCTGCTGCTGCCATGAGATTCATAGAGAAAATAAGGAGATTTGCATGAAGAAAAATATCCAATTTGAGTGCACATGGAGTAGCACATGGCATAGGTCATCAATTGGACTTGTGTGGCAATTATGGATGATTCAAGAACCATGTAGATGACTCCTCCAAGCTACTGCAAACCGTGAGCTTCAAGTGAGTTTAGGGACTTTAATTTATTTTAATTCAAGTCTAATTACTTGCTAATCAATTCACTAGTTAATTAGGTTTAATTTCCTAACTAATCTTAATTAACATCCTAATCATATAACTAATTAGTTTAATATATATTAGCATATATTATAACCTTTAATCAATATTAAGATATCTAATTAATATTTAGATCATAATTAATTAAGAACTAAACTAGTTCACTTAATTTGCTAATTAGGTAATTAGATTAGTCAAATTAAGCTTAATTAGCTACTAACCAAATTCAAGCCTACAATTTTTGACTTAATTCTAACCATTGATTCATCTTTAATTCCTAGCCATAGATTACATCTAAGGTAAATATCAATTAGTCATAAAACTAGCATTCTAATCTCACCATTGATTAGATCAACGGTTAAGGTTAAAGGCTTCCTAACTAAGTCTTCATCCAACGGTTCATACTAAAGTTCAAGCCACTAAGTTTGACTTAATCTCAACCCTTGATTTTAACTTTAATTCCTAGCCCTTGATGTAATCTAAGGTGGATATTGCTTAGTGATTTTATCTGGATTCATTTTACACCATTGATCGGATCGACGGTTATGATTAAAAGCATTTAAGTTATGCTTTTCATCCAACGGTCCTAATGAAAGTCTATGCTCCATTCGTTGACCTATTCTTATTGGTTTAGAAAGTCAAGCTTACTTTCGTTGACTTGCTCTCATTGGTTAGAATTTGTCCAGTCAGCACAGTTGACTACTTTTCCTAAACGCAGGCCCCACAAACTTTTTCAGGTCCACAAATAAATTTTTTACTATTTTTGAGATAATGATATCTTGTTGAATAAAATAATATTATAATAATATAAAATTATTTTATTACACGCTTAAATCCTAAAAATTATAAGACTAATATATATATCAATCAATTTGGTTTAGTAAGATCCTGACTCCAATTAATTAAAATAAGAATTTCCTACCAAAAAATTATTATTTTCCGACCGAGCAAATCACACAAAACAATCAAAAATAGTATCGGAATAATCAAATTATTTTTATATTGCACAGAAAACACAAAACAGTGTAATTCTGTCAGTTCGGTAACATAGTCTAGAATTTGGGGTATTACAAATACTCCCCCTCTAAAAAGAAGTTTCGTCCTCGAAACTTGACGTACTTAAAATAAAAACGAATACTATTCTCTTAACTTATCTTCCAATTCCCATATTGCTTCACCACGTATATCATTCCAAACCACTTTAACCAATGCGATTTCTTTATCTCGAAGTTACTTTGTCCTTCGATCTTCAATCTTGACTGGAAACGTCTCATAGGTTGAATTTTCTTTTATTTGTACGATCTCCAACGGAGTATCCGATACGGTCTGATAAATTTCAGAGTGGGTTTCCTCGACTTAATCACTCGTCCAACTCTAGTCATAGGTGTCACACGTAGAAATACATGGTCACCTTCTTCAAATTCAAGCGATCTTCATCTTTTATCTGCATAACTCTTTTGCCGCGTCTGAGTTGTCCTCATCTTGTCATAGATCGTCTTCACTTTCTTAGTAGTCTGCTGCACAAATTCTAGTCCTACCTCAGTACTTTCAGCATCATGATGCTAACACAATGACGTTCTACATCTTCTTCCATATAATACCTCATAGGGTACTGATGACTACATAGATTGCAGTTATTTGTGCCCTATCTTTGTGCTAAAATGAATGCTTGGTCCTTGTTTATAATGCATATTAGAGGGTTTTGTGCTTATATTTGATATATTCTGATTCTGAACCTCTCTTGTATGTTTTATAGCAAAACTGTGTTTAATTGTTATGAATTGAGTAGATTTATATATGTTACTTGATTTGGTGTATTCTCTATGTTAGGAGGGGCTCTAAACAAGGTTAAATATGGAGCAAATGAGCTTAAAGAGGAAGAGAAGCCAAATCTGCCATTTAAGTGGGCAACGCCGCGGCGCAAGACAGAGCACGCCGCGGCGCAAAGAGATTTTTCAGCAAGTCCATACTTGGACCCGAGGCGAGAGGGCCGCGGCGCAGATAAGTGAGCGCCGCGACGCACGTAGACCGACCCATTGGGGGCCGCGGCGCGCATATGTGGGGGCCACGGCGCTGAGGCGGCTGCTGAGCCTATAAATAGATTTTCATGCGTTTTTCTCTCATTCTCTCTTAGTTTTTCAGTGTTCTGGCCGTTTTGGCCATTTCCAATTTCTAGTTTTCCTTCTTAGGTTAGTTTTAGGTAGTTTTAGGTTAGATAGTTTAGCTAGATCTTCATTGCTGGTGGATTGGAGCAAAGGTTTAAAGGATTGAAGGAGGATTCAAGCTTCAGAGACAAATCAATGAGCTTCTTTCTCTCTTTTCCCTTTCTCTCTTCTCTTCCTTATCTTTTGTATAGCTAAGCTTTGTTTAGGATACTTTGAATCCTTTTATTTATATTAATGATGTGTTTTTCTCTGAGTTTGTGTGGATGTTTGATTATGGTTCAATCATATTTGTGTTTAATGCTTGTTCTTGGCTGATCACTGATTGCATGATCTTAATATTGGCAAATGAACTAGACATAGCGATTTGTTGATATGGATATGGTGTGATTGATGTATGTTTGCTGATAATAGGGTAGAAATATACCTATTGGCCATGTATAGTGTGTGATTGAGAATAGATCGTTCATGAGTGGAAGTTGCTCTAGCTCTCAAGGAAACTTAGTGAGTTAGACAAGTAGAAACCAGGGTTGATTGACCTAGACATAGGCTTTGGACTAATGAAAATTCTCAAGCTAGCCTAATCAATGCATTTGTGTTTATGAGGGGAATTGCATGTTGTTGATAGATGTAGGGGGTAAAAAAGGATTTCCTGAAACCTAACCGCTTTTAGGTTTATTGTTTTTGTAGGTTAGATAGTTTTTATATTGTTTTCCTATTTTTATGTCCTTGTCTAGAATTGATTAAACTATCGGTTGGTACTTAGCTTTATATCGTAATATCCTCGTGGGAATGAACTTTTACTCTGTATCTGTATTACTTGAGCGATCCGTGCACTTGCAGTAGCAATCAGGTACCATCCCTATACTCGAACGAGAACTATTGTTGTATGTGAATTCTATCAATGGTAGAAATTCATCCCAACAACCAGCTTGTTCTAGAACACAAGCTCTCAACGAGTCCTTTGAAAATTCTAGTTATCGTCTTTTCCTTATATCCAAGCCCCTCTTGATTGTACAGGTACTTCAAGCCCTTGTAATTATTATAGACTTTATAGGAAAGAAAATGTTTTCAAATTCTCCTTGCAAAACGACTATCACAGATCCTAAAACATAAATTGAATAATTCTTCTCATGGATATTCCACTGCCTCGAAGTATACGCCACCACCTTTCTATTTGATCTTAACTCTCAATTTAAATTCACGAGTTGAACTTCTAACAGAATTTGTATTTGACTAGTTTTTACGCATAACTCCTTCTTAATTGAGATACATGAAAGACACTTTGAAAGTTATAAGGAAAAATAATAAGACTATTCAATAGGTTACTAGATTAGTCCAACAAGAATTTGAAATGGTCTAATAGATTTTGAAATAAACATAGTTCAAAAATTTTAGAAATGAGCTTTTTGGATTCAAATCCAAAAATCTCAAGTCAAGAAAACACTAAAGTTACATTGTAACAATCTAATAGGATATAGTTGGAAAATAACCAATCCATTTATAAAGTCAGGTTCTCAAATAGATGTAATTTTAGATAAACAAATCAAATCAACAGAAAAGATTTGATATCCAATAGATATAGGGTAGAGTTAGAAAACTTGAGTATAAACAACAAGTTTAACAAGAAGAGTAGAAATACTCCGATCACACTATAACGAAGACATGGATAAGTCAAATTGATCTACTCAGTCTATTTGAGAAAGAAATAGACAAACCAGATCAACAGAAAAGTTTCAAACTCCGATAATAATAAGATAGTTTCAAACAGACTCGAGTAGTAATAACAAGTTTAAAAGTTGAAGTAATATTATGAAAAGAAATAAAACACAGATAACCCCAAAAGATTTTACACAGTCACAGATCACAAGAGACTGGGTTACCTTACGCATTATACAATACAATTTTAAGATTACCCTCTATGGCACAATTTTCTCGCTTCTCAAGTTTTTATATTTGAACATTCTCACTACACTCTTTGCATCAACTCTTTCTTCTTCTTGAGATTTTGAAATACGTGTATCACTAATGAAAAGTTCCATCTTCAGTTGATCATAATCTCTGGAGAAATGTCTAGGCTTCCCACATCTATAACAAATAAACCCTTTATGCTAACAATCTTTGGTGAGATGATTTTTCCCACACTTGAAACATTTCAGTGATGATGCCACAGTCTGACCAAAATCATTGCCACTAGTACTCCCCCTCTTTATTCGTTGTTGCTTCCCCAATGGTCGTACATACGACTTTTGCTGAACACGATCGACTTTACGCTTTCTTCCATCTTGGATTATCGAAGGTTCTAAGTTACAGCTTCTCACATCCAATGGCTGCTCCAATCCTAGTAAGCTATGAAGTTCGATTATCAGTTCCTGCTGCTGAACGATCATCTGTCTCTGTTGTACTGCTACTTCAATCATCTTTTGCATCACACTTCTAGCTGCGGCTATACGATCTTCATCACGTCTCGCGTCCACATGCTCATGTTCGCTACGTTCCATTATCTTTCTTCAAAGATAAATAAAATCAAAACACGACGAACTTAACGTAACTATTTCACACAACATCGTCTCCTTTCGAAAACCAAAACATATCTCTGTGTTCAACATCAGAGATTCACACAGCACAAACAAGACAAACCTACCCACAAACCCAAAAGACTCTAACTTGGGCTCTGATACCAACTAATGTAACACCCACATTAGGGTGCCACACTTCTTGTTACTCAATTACCAAATTACCCCTTCATTGGAAAATTGTGCTTTATGATGTAAATACGAGTTATAAAATTTATTGATGATAGTAGGATAAACTTAGCAGAAAATAAAAACATTACAACAACATCATAAATTAATATACATCATATATACACAAATCATGGTATTGTCATATTTTAATATTTACAAACTAGACTCTCAAAATATTTAAAACTAATATACTGCCCAAGTATTACTACACAGCAGAACCCTCAGACGGGTCCTCCTCAGACTCCTCAGAAGATAGAAGTCTGACTTGACGCGAAGTCCTACGGACAGGTGTCCATGCAGACAACACTATACTAATCGCACTCAGAGTACGATAGTATACTTCCTAATACTGTCTAATTAACAATGGGAACTCTAAGTATTAATATTCACACTAATGTCCAAGATGTAGTCTACTCAATCTCATATACACAAGGAGACGAGACTCCTCCATCACTTCAAAACTCAGCGTCCTCTACCGGAATCTGCTCTTCCTCAGCTTCTTGCTCAAGTTCTCGCTCAACGTCTTTAAAATTATAAATACAATATAGAATAGACATACAAAGAGGTGAGATCACCTACGCCAATACCAGTATGGTAGCAATGAAGATAAACACATACAAATTCTCATACCACCACAAATTCTCATACCAACACATCATACACAATTACAATTATGTCAACAATATCTTTTATCATCAAAATTCATACAATAAGCCATAATTACGATCATGTCCTTATCAACATTCAATTATTCAATAATTCATTTATCATAAACAATAATTACGATAATACTCTCAGTATGTCTACATATGCACCTAGACTCAATTTCCTACTCCATAGAGCTACAACTCAGATCGAAAAGAGTGATCGTAAAGATCATGTCGGTACAAAGGTGCCTCAGACCACGTGCTCAGTTTTGCACATCTAGCACATACTCGATAGTCTTTATCAGATCTTGATTAAGGATAATGTCTCGGTCCAGATCATCGGTGTGTTGCATCGGTCTAACCTATGGTACAGAAGCTCTGTTAACTGTCCATTGTAGGCAACCCACACCCCGATGCCCCCAAGGTCAACGAAAGACCTACACTACGCATATCGCACCCGCTCAGGAGGTGTGTTCTCTCCTTCCTAGGCAAATAGCCTTATCCAGTCCATCGGGCCTTTTCAATACATATATAAATGCACCATTCTCAGTTCAATTCATTCTATCATATTCCCAATTAAATTTTCTTTATCTCAAGTACGTGGTCAAGGAAGAGGCAGCGGCAGATTCAATTCTTATTCCAGAGGCAGAGGCAGAGGGCGTGGTCAAGGATCAAGGTTTGATAAATCTCATATTGAATGCTTCAATTGCCATCAATATGGCCATTACAGGTCAGAATGTCCTAATTTCTTTAGAGGTCAGGGAGAGCAATTAAATTATGTTATGATAGAAGAAGAAGAAACAACCTTATTGATGGCATGTCATAACAAGGAAGAAAACTCTAATAATATGTGGTACTTAGACTCAGGTTGCAGTAATCATATGTGTGGCAATAAATTTTTATTCTCTGAGTTGGATGAGTCATTTAGAGATACTGTGAAATTTGGAGACAACTCCACTGTTGCTGTCATGGGGAAAGGAAGTGTTAGTGTTCGCTTGAAAAATGATGTTGTTGAAAGAATCTCTAGTGTGTTTTATGTTCCAGATTTGAAAAGTAACTTGATTAGCTTGGGCCAACTTCAAGAGAAGGGGTATGAGGTCATCATCAAAAGTGGAACTTGTCTTATCAAAGATTCAGAGAGAGGAGTTATTGCTCGTGTTTACATGACAGAAAATCGGATGTTCCCAATTATCATTGTAGATGAGGGTGCAGATCTTCAAACCTGTTTCTCTGCTAAGGTGAAAGACACAGCTTGGTTGTGGCACCTCCGGTATGGGCATCTCAACTTCAATGGGCTAAAAACTTTGCAGCAAAAAAGAATGGTGTTAGGGCTTCCTCAAATCACTCCTCCCTCACAAGTTTGTGAAGATTGTGTTATTGGAAAACAACAACGTGATTCCTTCCCAAGAGGAAAAGCATGGAGAGCTAAACAGCCACTGGAGTTGGTTCACTCAGACATTTGTGGACCTATAAGCCCAACTTCAAATGGCAACAAGAGGTACTTTATTAGCTTCATTGATGACTATAGTAGGAAGACATGGGTATACTTTTTGCAGGCAAAGTCAGAGGCTTTTGCAACCTTTAAAAGCTTCAAAGCCTTGGTTGAGAATGAAGTCGCGAGCAATTAAGGTGTTGCGAACAGATCGTGGAGGAGAATTCAACTCACAAGAATTTTCTAACTTTTGTGAGATGAATGGCATCCGAAAAGGCAGTTGATTGCAGCTTATACACCGCAACAGAATGGGGTATGTGAAAGGAAGAATCGCACGGTGCTAAACATGGTTCGGAGTATGTTGTCTAGAAAAGCCATTCCTAAATGTTTTTGGCCAGAAGCTGTTAATTGGAGCATCCACATATTGAATAGAAGTCCAACATTGGCAGTGAAGAACATGACACCCGAAGAAGCCTGGAAGGGAAACAAACCAGCTGTGGATTACTTCAAAGTGTTCGGTTGTATAGCTTTTGCCCATGTCCCTGATGAAAAGAGGAAGAAGCTTGATGATAAAGCAGAGAAGTGTATATTGTTAGCCAAGTGGCCTCTAACTCAAGAGGGGGGATGAATTGAGTTTATGAAATATTTCCGCAAATCTTTCGTAAAACGTTTGTTAAACAATTTTCATTGAAGCTATTGGATAATTGAAGTGAATAGATAAATGAGATTGACTACTTCACTCACAAATTAAATAAGCCAAGATGAATAATATTCAAGCAAGCATATAAAGTAAATGCACAAATGTAAAGAGATAGGGTTGAGAGAATCAAACACAATGATTTATCCTGGTTCAGCCACCCTTTGTGACCTACGTCCAGTCCCCAAGCGAACCACTTGAGATTTTCCACTAAACTTCAAGCTTGAACGGGTGCTTGAAAACCTTTACAGATTGGAGCACTCACCAACACCTTGGGATACCTCACCCTTGTGCTTTGAGCCTCAAAACAGGGATGCCTCACCCTATACAACCTTTGAGGGATACCCCACCCTCTTTACACCTTTGAAGGATACCTCACCTTCTTCTCAACCAGGGATACCTCACCCTTTTTCACTAGAGGGATACCTCACCCTCTTTACAAAAATGAAGGATACCTCACCTTCTTCTCAACAAGGGATACCTCACCCTTTTTCACTAGAGGGATACCTCACCCTCTTTACAAAAATGAATGATACCTCACCTTCTTCTCAACAAGGGATACCTCACCCTTTTTCACTAGAGAGATACCTCACCCTCTTTACAAAATAATTGAATAGATAGAATGAAGCTCTCAATAGAGCAGATGAATACAAATTGAAGCTCTAATATGCTCTCAAAGATTTTTCACGTTTTTGACAGAAAATAGAGCAAGAAAATGATTTGAGGATTGATTCAAGTTTGAACGTATTGATAATCAGTTTTTGGTTCAAGGTCAACCTCAAATAAAGACCCAACTTTGGTATTTATAAGTTTCTCAATTAATAGAGCCGTTGGGGTGGTTTGGGCATGCATTTAATGCATTAAAAATAGCCGTTGGACGTTGTCAGGATGCGTGTAATCGATTACATAACTTTTGTAATCGATTACATTGTTGTTCCAACGTGTTCTTGACTTTCTCAGGCTCGTGTAATCGATTACATTCTTGGTGTAATCGATTACATGGCTAACTTCGACTTTGCTTGTAATCGATTACAATGCCCATGTAATCGATTACATGACTTCTGACTTGCTGTGTAATCGATTACAATATCCATGTAATCGATTACATGACTTGTCGAACGTGTTCTTGCCTTTCTTGGCTTTGTGTAATCGATTACATATATTGTGTAATCGATTACATGGCTTCACTGACTTGCTTGTAATCGATTACATTGTTCATGTAATCGATTACATGCTTTCGCTTGTCAGGTAATCGATTATTTTGGCCATTGAACACATTTTTCAAGTCCAATAAAGCTTGTAAGTCATTTTTAACACATCAAGATACTTGATTAAACATAAATCCTTTTAAGAGTGTTAGTTTTAAGATTGAACTTCTAGTTTTATTGAAAGCCATGTTTAATTTTGAAATTTCTCATTTATTTTGAAATCATATATTGAAAAATCATTTGAGAAATCTTGAGAGCATTTAACATTAATATCCTAAGACCTATAACTAAATAAACCTTCTTGTCTTCTTTCTTTGATCTTGATTTTTCCTTTTGCGCTTGATCTTCACTATTGCACTTGATCTTCACTTTTGTCTTTGTTATCATCAAAAACCCATTTGAAATGCTTCAAGACATAAGCATTCACATTCTCCCCTTTTTTGATGATGACAAACTAAACATTCAGCAGAATGAGAAATATATGCATTTATGATTATCAGATAATGAAGTGCAATACTCCCTCGTAATGTATGCATGAGATAGATCATTTGAAAGTGCAAAACTCCCCCATACACATGCAATACATAATACATATGCAATATATTTCACTAATACATAATACATATGCAATATATTTCACTAATCTTCTCCCCCGTTGGCATTATCAAAAAGGAAGACATAAGCATGTAGATTTTTATTTCAGCCCAGCAGGATCAATATCAGAGTATAAATCATTTAGCACAACAATATGTGATACCAATATCAAATGTTTATGATGAAATGCCTCAAATTAAATCCAAAACATTCCAAAACATCATTTAAGCATATGGTCAAAAAGGATTATGATCAAAAACTCATAATTATGCAGCAAAACAACATATTATGCATCAAGATATCATATTGTGCAGCAAAATGACCAATTTATGCAGCAAATAAATTGGTAGGATCATCAAAACCATAAACTTCTTCAAGTTATTCAACTCATCACTATCTCTCCTTATTTAATTATATACCTAATTCAAGAAAGGAGAGATGAAATAAGTATGCTTTCAAGATATAAAAGATTATTCATGCAATACTTGTCATATTTTGGTACTTCAACATTTAGCATATGATAGCAATAAGCTTAAGAAATTATGTCTAACATATAATATCTTGCATACCACATCATAAATAAGTACCACTTGATATCACTTGATAGGGGATACAAAATATTCATGTAAGATCATGGAATTAAGGTTTTCAAATAAAAGATCATACAACTTGTCACATATCAAGCATTTCTCAATGAAAGAATCAAAAGATATGAAGTTTAAGAATGTTTACCTTTTTTCATTGATATAGGAAAAGAGAATGAACGATGATCTTTGTTGACATGTTGATAGTATTAACAATAAAACACTTCATGTCAAGTAAGGATGTAAGCCAAGAGATATAAGCAATAATCTAATAGCTAGGCTCCCTCTCACAATATGCATGTTATCAAAATATCAAATATAATGGTTTAACATAGTTATGCATATGTTCTTAGTCAACAAGGATATGGAAGAATGATATGTAAGATAAGTTCCCCCTTATTGAAGCACAAGATAGATAAAGGGAAATATGCATGCCAAGATCATATAAGCACATTACTATAAAGAAAAGCAAGGCATAGATACATATTCTTAATCCCTCAAACAAAATCATTTTAAAAAAAAACTTCTCCCCCTTTCAAAAAGAATTTTATAATAACACATTACATTTTCAAAAGCATTTTAGAAAGGTAGAAGAGATTTATATTGAAATCACATATTCCTTGAGAGTGATCAAATCTAAGTCAAAAGAGTATTTGAAAGTACATATCCTCTTTTTCACATTAAACAAGAGCCTTGAAAAGATAAAATATATATATATATATATATATATTTTTTTAAACAAGACTTATCTTTTGAAGTATGAAGATTGATCTCTATAGATCATTTCAAAAAATTTATTTAGAAAACTTTCTTAAATACTCTCTCAAAATTTAATAGACATTTCAAAGCAATGTAGAAAGTACTACATTTATAGCACAAATTGAATGATTTCTAAATTTTCAAGACAATTAGGAGATGATAATACTTTTTAAATCTTAAGATAAGTTCAAAAGATTCTCAAGGATATGGAACTTGAAAAGCTTCTTTTTAAAAGGAATATTAATCAAACTAGAAATTCTTTTCAAAACAAGAGCATGATTCTCATAAGTTTATACCACTAAGAACCATAGATCAAGAGAATCATATATATATCAAACATTTACCTTGATGAAATATACTATAGAGATTAAAACATATATAGAACTAATATCAACCACCCTATATGCAATGACAAAACTAGCAATTTAATGTACAATTAGGCACTTTGTCAATGCTAAGCATACTTCTCATGTAAGGAAAGCATATAATCTTTTAAGATTAATTTATCAACAAGTATCATA
This sequence comes from Ormosia semicastrata, assembly GCA_029884595.1. Lineage (NCBI taxonomy): Eukaryota > Viridiplantae > Streptophyta > Magnoliopsida > Fabales > Fabaceae > Ormosia > Ormosia semicastrata. Next base: position 2,012,988 of record JAQQTO010000057.1, on the reverse strand, counting down.
TAATCTATAGCATATAGAATACCACAATAGTTTAGGGATAGAGATACTTATTGGGTTAGATAGAAAGTGATGTTCCTTTAGAATGTTCTTCATTTATAGGTCCTTGTACTTTCTTCCATTGAGTATTTCATTCCATTGCACTTGAAGAAAGTCTCCTCATGTTCCTCTTCCTTCAACATTTCTCATTTATCCACATATGCTTGACATTTCAATATTTGATGATCTTTGAGTTTTTGTAGGTGACTCCAACTTCTATGCCTCAAGGCCCCTTGAGAATATTGTGGTTCTCCATGTCTTTCTTTTTATGTTTTTCATCACTTTTGGAGAACTTGGACCATTTTAAGTTTTCCCAACCTCAAGTAGCACGGTTGTTTTTCACTTCATTTGCATGCTTGAGCTAATGGTCACCCTACAACACAATTCAAAGAAATTTCTTTGGTATCCACCAATTTTGGATCCATAGGGGTTAGTCATTGATCATTAATCCATTATGCTCTCATAAATATCAAATTTTCCATAGTATGTAATTTGAGCACAACAAATGTAAACAATCAATTACCATTAAGCACATAGCCAATAATATGCATGCTTTCATGATATATAGACAATCTTAAGTAAAAATGATCATTTTAGCATTGAAAACCATTTTTAAAGCCTGTGTAATCGATTACAATATGTGTGTAATCGATTACAAATTTCTACTCGAATCCATGTAATCGATTACATGTTTGGTGTAATCGATTACCAACTTTCTGGGAACCTTGTAATCGATTACGGGTTGGTGTAATCGATTACATGAGTTCTGAAACGTTGTAATCGACATAGTATGTGTAATCGATTACACGCCTCGACTTTGCTTGGAACGCTTGGCGAGCCTCTCATGTCGATCGACATGAGGTCTTGTAATCGATTATAAGCTTGTTGAATTCGGTTTTGCACTTCAAACAAGTAGGTCCGAACTCAAAGCTTTCAAATTAATTCCAAAACTTTCCAAAACAATTCCAAACATCATGTAAGCATAAAAACTGACCAGTTCTTGATTCAAAGCTCACATTTATGCAAAAACTACAAATTATGCAGAAAAATGTAACTTTATGCGGTAAATAAGCATATTATGCAGCAGACTTAGATGCATGATTGATCCATTATGACAAGTTCAAAGATGTTGATATTATACATGCCATTTCCCAAAATAAAACATATTCATTTAGCATATTCAAGATATTAAACTAGTAAATCATAGAGCAAGTCTCCACTTAACCAAAGGATGCAGTTCATGCTTCTTGGAGACAAGGAGGACAAAGCATGAAGCATTTTCTTGTTTTGTGCTTGGAGCACCACTTTTCAAGATATCCAAAGTTGATTCTTGGCCTTCAAGCACACCTACAACACACTTCAATTTTTGACTTTTGGTACCCAAATTTTCTTGGGTCCTTGTGTGTTAGTCTTTGGCAAAGTGCCTTTTGGAACCCAAACCAATTTAGTTCCTAACTTATTATTGATATTCTTCCTTACATTGCAATTTGATGCACTATGCCCTTTCCTACCACAATGAAAGTATTTAATAAAGGGACCACTTGATGTATTTGTTGAAACAAAGAAGTTCTTGAGAAACTTTTGTTGTTTATTGGGATTATAGCCTAAACCAGCTTTTTGAAAAACACATCTTTGGTTTCCAAGCAATATGTTCAAATTATCTCTTCCAAAGGTAAATTTTGAAAGAGTGTTTTTCAAGTCCTCAATCTCAATTTCAAATGCTTTATATGATGAGCAAGATGAGGGTGTAGATGCATTATCAAGTGATAAACATGTCATACATGAAGAATTTGCATCTATCAATCCTAGAGTTTCATTTTCTAATTTTAATTCCTCAATTTCTTTGTTTAAAGCATGAATTTGTTTTTCAAATGAGGAAATTGATTTCTTGATGATGAAACAAGTTTTGCAAGTCTTATAGATTCATTATGCAATTCTTCAAAAGCATCTTGCAATTCATCATAGGAAGGGGAAGAATTTGATTCAGAATTTAAGGATGTTACCTCCATGTAGTCTCCATCTTCCTCTTCACTTCTAGCCATTAAACATAGATTGACTTTCTCATTATCCGAGCTATCGGTTGAGTCCATGTCGTTATCATCCCAAGCTATGTAGGCTCTTCTTTCTTTCTTCTCTCTTAGGGACCTTTGATGGTATTTTTCAACTTTACTTTCATAGATTGGGCACTCCATCTTCATGTGACCCAATTCTCCACATTCATAGCATTTTGGAATGGATGAAGTTCCTTCTCCTTTGTGATAGACATTTTTTGAGGGAAAGGGAGGTCTTCCTTGAGCTTCACTCTTCTTGAAGAATCTTCCGAATTTCTTTACTAGTAGAGCAAGATTCTCCTTATCTTCTTCCAAGTCATCTCCATCATCTTCATCATCATTAAGCATGGAGGAAGTGGCCTTGAGAGCTATTCCCTTCTTTTTCTTGTCAATCTCCTCACTTTGGTTGAGTCTATTCAATTCTAGTTCATGTTCTTGGAGCTTGCCAAAAAGTGTGGCTAAGGTCATAGTTGAGAGATTTCTTGACTCCGCAATAGCCGTCACTTTAGGTTGCCAATTTCTGCTCAAACATCTCAACACTTTGTTAATAAGATTTTCATTAGGAAAAGTTTTTCCCAATGAAGCAAGATGATTTACAATATGAGTAAAATATTTTTGTATTTCTTGAATGCTTTCATTTTGGTTCATTCTAAAAAGCTCATACTCATGAGTGAGAGTATTGATTCTTGATCTTTTCACTTCACAAGTACCCTCATGGGTTACTTGTAAGGTGTCCCACATTTCTTGGGCAGATTTACAATTTGAGACCCTGAAGAATTCATCATACCCCAAGGATGTAGTGATGATGTTTTTGGCACTCAAATTATATTGGACCTTTTTCTTATCATCATTGGTCCATTCACTTCTAGGTGTATCAACCTTTACACCATTAACAACTTTTGTGGGGATGAAAGGACCATTTTCAATAGCATCCCATACATCTAAATCAATAGCTTCAATAAAAATTTTCATTCTTTCTTTCCAATAAGCATATCCATCCCCATTGAAAAAGGGAGGTCTATAGATAGAAGAACTTTCTGAAAACCCATTTGAAGAGGCCATCACTTTCTCTTGAAGCTGCTAAGCCCTTTTAAACAAGAGCCTAGCTCTGATACCACTTGTTAGCCAAGTGGCCTCTAACTCAAAAGGGGGGGTGAATTGAGTTTATGAAATATTTTCGCAAATCTTTCGTAAAACGTTTGTTAAACAATTTTCATTGAAGCTATTGGATAATTGAAGTGAATAGATAAATGAGATTGACTACTTCACTCACAAATTAAATAAGCCAAGATGAATAATATTCAAGCAAGCATATAAAGTAAATGCACAAATGTAAAGAGATAGGGTTGAGAGAATCAAACACAATGATTTATCCTGGTTCAGCCACCCCTTGTGACTCCACGTCCAGTTCCCAAGTGAACCACTTGAGATTTTCCACTAAACTTCAAGCTTGAACGGGTGCTTGAAAACCTTTACAGATTAGAGCACTCACCAACACCTTGGGATACCTCACCCTTGTGCTTTGAGCCTCAAAACAGGGATGCCTCACCCTATACAACCTTTGAGGGATACCCCACCCTCTTTACACCTTTGAAGGATACCTCACCTTCTTCTCAACAAGGGATACCTCACCCTCTTTACAAAAATGAATGATACCTCACCTTCTTCTCAACAAGGGATACCTCACCCTTTTTCACTAGAGGGATACCTCACCCTCTTTATAAAGCAATTGAATAGATAGAATGAAGCTCTCAATAGAGCGGATGAATACAAATTGAAGCTCTAATATGCTCTCAAAGATTTTTCACGTTTTTGACAGAAAACAGAGCAAGAAAATCATTTGAGGAATGATTCAAGTTTGGACGTATTGATAATCAGTTTTTGGTTCAAGGTCAACCTCAAATAAAGACCCAACTTTGGTATTTATAAGTTTCTCAATTAATAGAGCCGTTGGGGTGGTTTGGGCATGCATTTAATGCATTAAAAATAGCCGTTGGACGTTGTCGGATCGTGTAATCGATTACATAACTTTTGTAATCGATTACATTGTTGTTCCAACGTGTTCTTGACTTTCTGGGCTCGTAATCGATTACATTCTTGGTGTAATCGATTACATGGCTTCTGACTTTGCTTGTAATCGATTACAATGCCCATGTAATCGATTACATGACTTCTGACTTGCTGTGTAATCGATTACAATATCCATGTAATCGATTACATGACTCATCGAACGTGTTCTTGCCTTTCTTGGCTTTGTGTAATTGATTACATATATTGTGTAATCGATTACATGGCCTCTGACTTGCTTGTAATCGATTACATTGTTCATGTAATCGATTACATGCTTTTTGTTTGCTGTGTAATCGATTATTTTGGCCATTGAACACATTTTTCAAGTCCAATAAAGCTTGTAAGTCATTTTTAACACCTCAAGATACTTGATTAAACATAAATCCTTTTAAGAGTGTTAGTTTTAAGATTGAACTTCTAGTTTTATTGAAAGCCATGTTTAATTTTGAAATTTCTCATTTATTTTGAAATCATATATTGAAAAACCATTTGAGAAATCTTGAGAGCATTTAACATTAATATCCTAAGACCTGTAACTAAATAAACCTTCTTGTCTTCTTTCTTTAATCTTGATTTTTCCTTTTGCGCTTGATCTTCACTATTGCACTTGATCTTCACTTTTGTCTTTGTTATCATCAAAAACCCATTTGAAATGCTTCAAGACATAAGCATTCACATATATTTCTTGGTGTCAGTGAGCATTCAAAAGCTTACAGGTTGTACAATCCGATCACAAAAAGAATAATCATTAGTCGAGATGTGGTATTTGATGAAAGCAAGACATGGAAGTGGACTATCAATAGCACTGGAGAGCACATCTCAATAAGTGATGATGAAATTGAAGAAGAAAAACAGAGTCAGCCTTCAAGCTCTATTATCACAAGTTCACCATCTGCTCCCTCACCAATTTCACAAGTAGAAGTGGAAGATGATGAGTCAAATGAACCTAGACTCCAACGCACAAGAAGAAGGCCAGCATGGATGCAAGATTATGAGATTAGTGGAGTTAATCAAGTTGATGATCCACTTGCTCATTTTGCTTTGTTTTCTGGCCATGATCCTATTGCTTTTCATGATGCCATCAAAGAGTTAAAGTGGCAGAAGGCAATGGACGAGGAGATTGCAGCAATAGAGCAAAACAACACTTGGGAATTAACAGATCTTCCCAAGGGGCAGAAGTCTATTGGAGTTAAATGGGTATATAAGACGAAGCTCAATGCAGATGGTAAGGTGGACAAATACAAAGCGCGACTGGTAGTAAAAGGCTACAAGCAAGAATATGGGATTGATTATAAAGAGGTGTTTGCTCCGGTTGCAAGACTTGACACAATCAGGTTGGTTATTTCAGTTGCAGCTCAAAATTTATGGTCTATTTATCAATTTGATGTCAAGTCAGCTTTTTTACATGGTGAATTGCAAGAAGATGTCTATGTTGAGCAGCCTTTGGGATATGTGAAGCAAGGAAATGAGGAGAAGGTTTACAAGTTGAAGAAGGCACTATACGGGCTAAAACAAGCACCTCGAGCTTGGTATAGTCATATAGAGTCTTATTTCATTAGAGCAGGCTTTCATAAATGCCCATATGAGCATACACTTTTCATAAAGCATGGAGATGGCGGGAAAATGCTTATAGCATGCTTATATGTTGATGACTTGATCTTCACAGGTAATGATAAAGTCATGATTGATGCATTTAAAGCTTCTATGATGACTGAATTTGAGATGACAGACCTACACTACGCATATCGCACCCGCTCAGGAGGTGTGTTCTCTCCTTCCTAGGCAAATAGCCTTATCCAGTCCATCGGACCTTTTCAATGCATATACAAATGCACCATTCTCAGTTCAATTCATTCTATCATATTCCCAATTAAATTTTCTTTATCTCAAGTTCGGGTCCTCATATTGGCCCAACAAAGTGTCATTATCAGAATTTCATCGCGAAATCATATTTTTCGCATTTTCTCAATCACGTATCAATTTTTCATCGCTTCTCAATCGTGTAAAATATTTTTCACACGCTTTAAATCAAAAATACTATTTTCCTCATTTAACACCAAAATTCAACTTCATTTTTTTTCAGATTTGCATAATAACCCCTCAAAACATAATATTTGCTTTATAATCCTCATTTAAATAATATTTTCACAACAATCCATCATAAAATTCACATTTATGAAATAGTCCATCGTAAAATTCATATTTAAGAAATAGTCCCTCATAAAATTCATATTTTCAAAATAGTCCATCCAAAACATAATATTTACATTTTAGGCCCTCAAAAATTGGTATTTACAATATGGCCCTATTAAAAATAAAAATTACTATTTTGCCCCTCTAAAAATCATAATTACAATATTATCCTTTTAAAAATCATAATTACAGTATGGCCCCTTTTAAAAACTAAAATTATAATATTGCCCCTCTGAAAATCATATTTATAATAATTCATTTTTCCAAAAATCATTTTACTTTGCTATACTCAAATTTGTCCCAAATTCATTTAAATCTCTCAGTTCTCATTTTAATTCATCAGTTTAATTATATCTGTTTATTTTCCCACAACCTTTAAACTTGTTCAAATTCATTTCTTTTTCATTTACATCCTTCATTTTCAATTGAATCTCTCATTTTCAGGACTTTGGTCCTTTCTAGCCTAGTATGGCCGTAAGCCTCAAGCTCTTTGGAGCTCTCATAAAATCGGTTCATCATATTATTCACATCTTACTTTACTCATACATTTTCATGCACACAATTTCATACATACAAACATATATCAAAGCAATAGACATAATATCACACATGCAAGTACAAAAACACAATCATACACAACACAAACACAATCAAATTGCATCAAACAATCGGTGAAGAACCCTTATGGATTTTTCCACCGTACAAAACCATCCCCACACCACCAAAACTTGGTTGGTGAGGTTAAATCTCCTCTTACCTCTTGAAGACAAGCTTTTCTTAGTTTTTCTCCTTTCCTTCAAATTCGTACAATCTCCTAAACAAATCCCTAAAATTCTTAAACAATTAGTAAAAACACAAACAAAGCTCAATAATAACAAACCATGGAACAAACATGGTTTAGAAAATCATAAACATGAATTTAAACCATAGAAATCAAGGTTTACCTCTAGGGAAGTTAGATAGAAGTGAGATTTTGAAGCACTTAGAGTGAGATTTTGGGAAAACTTTCTAAATGGAAAGTGTTTAGAATGGTGTTTAGCTTTAGGAAATGATGTGTATGAAAATTATAGGTGAGTGATGGTGATTATAGAGTGCTTGGCCGAACCACTCAAGGAAAAGGAAGGAAAAATGGTTGCTTTGTGTTCTTGGAACTTTGAGAGAATTTGATGAAAGCTTTTTGGTGAAATAGAAAAATGAATATTGAGAGAGTAATGGGGCTGCTGCTGCCGTGAGATTCATAGAGAAAATAAGGAGATTTGCATGAAGAAAAATATCCAATTTGAGTGCACATGGAGTAGCACATGGCATAGGTCATCAATTGGACTTGTGTGGCAATTATGGATGATTCAAGAACCATGTAGATGACTCCTCCAAGCTACTGCAAACCGTGAGCTTCAAGTGAGTTTAGGGACTTTAATTTATTTTAATTCAAGTCTAATTACTTGCTAATCAATTCACTAGTTAATTAGGTTTAATTTCCTAAGTAATCTTAATTAACATCCTAATCATATAACTAATTAGTTTAATATATATTAGCATATATTATAACCTTTAATCAATATTAAGATATCTAATTAATATTTAGATCATAATTAATTAAGAAATAAACTAGTTCACTTAGTTTACTAATTAGGTAATTAGATTAGTCAAATTAAGCTTAATTAGCTACTAACCAAATTCAAGCCTACAATTTTTGACTTAATTCTAACCATTGATTCATCTTTAATTCCTAGCCATAGATTACATCTAAGGTAGATATCAATTAGTCATAAAACTAGCATTCTAATATCACCATTGATTAGATCAACGGCTAAGGTTAAAGGCTTCCAAACTAAGTCTTCATCCAACGGTTCATACTAAAGTCCAAGCCACTAAGTTTGACTTAATCTCAACCCTTGATTTTAACTTTAATTCATATCCCTTGATGTAATCTAAGGTGGATATTGCTTAGTGATTTTATCTGGATTCATTTTACACCATTGATTGGATCGACGGTTATGATCAAAAGCATTTAAGTTATGCTTTTCATCCAACGGTCCTAATGAAAGTCTATGCTCCCTTCGTTGACCTATTCTTATTGGTTTAGAAAGTCAAGCTTACTTTCGTTGACTTACTCTCATTGGCTAGAATTTGTCCAGTCAGCACAGTTGACTGCTTTTCCTAAACGCGGGCCCCACAAATTTTTTCGGGTCCACAAATAAATTTTTTACTATTTTTGAGACAGTAGGTACTGTTGAATAAAATAATATTATAATTGTAACATCCTAGCTCTGATACCAACTAATGTAACACCCTAGCTCTGACACCAACTAATGTAACACCCTAGCTAGGGCATCACATTTCTGACTTCCGACTCATAATCTGAAAATAAGTTCGCACAAAGTTTGAGTTATAAAAGATGGGTTTCAAAATTTCTTCTTTACTGAAACGTAAATTTACTGAAAATATTAGGTAATATTGAAAATCATATTTCAAATATTCATTATGCAATATTGACACCAATTAATATCACAATTTAAAGAGAAATATAAAATTAACAGACTTATTTTTTTTTTACAGTAGCAAACTCCATGATGAGTCCTACTTAATAGCACGGTACAACACTAACGGAAAACTTTAACATACTTATTCCTTTTTCTCGTCCATCTTGATGCATCGACATCCGTTCCTTTGTCATTACTGCACACCTTCGAGTCCCGAATGTCCACTCCTTATTGTTATCTCCAATCTCGAGTATCCATCGCCCGTTACTATGTCTAAGACAACTCGATCTTTCTATTATTTGATTTTAACAAGATGACATAGCAAAACAATATAACAAAGAGGTGAGATCACCTACACCAATACCAACATGGCAAAGACAGAGATAACACAAACAAGAATATTATACGAGATAGATCATACCATAATCATGCTATCGCATTAATCAACTATTATCATCTAATCATTTATCGCTTTAATCATCATCCAAGTACTCAAAACAATTGTCATAGCCAACATTCCTCAATTAATATATCATACGATATAAATGCTCGATTTATGCAAATGTACAAAGACTCAGTTTATCAAAAACGACTCCATGGAGGTTTTCACAATTTCGAAAAGAATGCTCTGATTAATTATCAGCCTTAGCCCAAAGACAATCTCCCAGTCGTAGAAAAGAATCGTGTTCTTGTCGGGTATCGTCAATGCGTTAACGGATCATCGCTGTGGCACAGGGTACTCGCTAGTCGCCCATCGGTCGACCGCCGCACCTCGACGCCCCAAGATCCATCATAGACCTCACTATCAATTCTCATTCCCTCTTCAACCACAAGGGCCATAATAGCTATTAGCTATATTTTATACAATGCACGAATATATTAGTGCAAGTCCAACCTCAACGGGCCAAATCTTTTCAATTTCATTTGTACAATGCACGAGTATATCAGTGCAAGTCCAACCCCAACGGGCCAAATCTTTTCAATGCATATATAATGCACCAAATGCCAATCACAGGCAAAACATGTCATTTTCTCACACAGCATCCATATACTGGTTCTTCGGTATTTATACTGTATTTTCAACAGGAAAATCATATTATCACATTTTCATAGTTATAAAACACTTTCGTCGTGTTTTTCACAAAATTGTGCAATATTTCCATTTTATTTTTACAATTCCAAAACGTTTCTGTTACGTTTTCACAATTCCAAAACGTTTTTGTTATAGTTTCACAATACCATAACACTTCTTTTACGTTTTTAAAATTTTGTAACATTTTTGTTATGTTTTCTAAATACTGCAACACTTCACAGACTTTTAAATCACGTATTTAATTTTTTAACATTTTTTCTCAATATACGCTTTCTCAAATTGCGTAACAATTTTTCACCATTTTCAAAATCGCATAACTTAAAAATCATTCTTTTAAGTTGCGTAAATCATTTTTTCATCATTCTCAACATATTTAAAATACTTTCCAAATCACATAAGATTTTCTCATCATTTTCACAATTACGTAAAAATATTCTATCACTTTTAAATCACATAGTGATTTTTCAACAATAGTTCAAATTGTGTAGAAATATTTTAACGTATTCCAAATCATTTTAATGATACGTAAAATATTTTTCAACATTTTACAATCACGTAAAATATTTAAACTCACATAAAATATTTAAACGTAATTCAAATCACGTGAGAAATATTTTAACATATTTCAAATCGCGTAGGAATATTTTACTATATTCTAAATCATTTTTAAGATACGTAAATCATTTTTCACCACAATTCTATTACAAAAAATATTTCTTAACCTTCAAAATTTCATTTCATCATTTCTCAAAATATTATGACTTTATACTTCATTTTTCACATTTTCTTACTCAAGAAAATCTTTTTCCACGTTTCTTTACTCAAGAAATTCTTTTTCAAATATAATCCACAAAATTACCTTTCCATTGATATAAATCAATGTTTCAAATCTTAAAATTTTCAAACGTACTTCAAAACTTGAAAATAAGTTATACTTGAGTAAATTCTCAAAATACCATTATATTCTCCATTTTTTCCCAAATCATTTCCAAATTAACCTACTTCAAAATAAATTGAAATTTGAAAACATTTTCGTTTACAAAACTTAATTTTTCAAGTGAGTAAAATACTCTGATTCCCTTTTCAAATTTCTTGTATTAAATTAATTATATTTTCACTTGAAAAATTACTTTGTTTCATCAAAATTTAGGCATTACTATTTGAAAAATTATCAAAACATTTTTTCTTTTAAATTAATATGATTTTACACAAACAAAACCATTAAAGTTTTATTTTCAAAACCAAAGTACCAATTGGTCATATAACAAACTCATTTGTTCAAATTCATTTTCACTTTCTTTGCAAATCCTTTTTCATTCTTAGTCAAAAATCTTTTCCTTAATATATATTTTCTCAAAATCACTTTTTATTGATCTAGTCCTACAAAATCATATTGAGTTGTTTTAATTGTTATTTTCTTAACTTTAAATTTCTTAACGTTTTCCAAAACCCAAATAAATTCTTCGTGAGTAAATTTAAGTTACAAACATTTTCTTTTATATTTCTAAATCACTTCTAAAAATTGATTCTTTTTAAATTAATTTGAAGTTCAATACTTTCAATCTTCTTTTTCTTTTATTTATGAAAATTCCACTTCACTTAATTTATAACACTTAATTCCCTTTTCAAAAATCCTTATTTGAAAATTTTTGTATTTCATAGCATCAAAACATTTTTCTAAATTATCAAAACCTTATAGATGATCATTGGAACTATGAAATATTTTTCTTCTAACTTAAATAAATTCCATTCTTGTTTCTACACAAAATAAATCAATAAAATTTTATTCTAAAATTTGTGTTCATGTTTTCTTAAAAAAAAATAAACCTTTAGTTCATTTTTCATACTCCTCAAATCAATCCAATTTTATTCTTTCATAAACATATTAATTTGTAAACACCTATTTTGAGGTGTCTTGGCCGAAATTCTCATTGTTCTAGGGATCAAAATTTAATTTCCTTATTCTTGAAAATTTTCAACATTGACCCAAATCAAGGCATCAAAACCGTAGTTCTTCCTTGGCCATTGGAACCAAGATCAATTTTCTTTCCATCCACACATCATGACATACATATATATATATCATTATAAATATCACAAACATGTCATATACTCATCATGCATATTATAAGTATACTATCAAAGCCATAAAATTATGCAAAGCATATTAAGCATAGACAAAATAATCAAAGCACAAGAAAATAAAGCAAAGCTCATAAACACACAATTAATTATTACATGACCATGGATTGGAATTCTCACATGAATTCACAATCCATCAAATATAAGACCATCTCCCACCACCATACTTGGTTGGTGAGATGGATCTCCCTCTTACCTCTTGAAGATCCTCAAAAACTCTTTGTTTTGCTTTTCTTTCCAAGTCCTTCACCACCAAGGGCTTCTCAAATACAAAACAAAATACATAGAAATTAGTATACTAAGCTTGATTAAGAGGAACCATGGATCAAATATGGTTTAGAACTTGAAAAAAAGAAGAGAAGAAATGAAGTCTTCTTATACTTCACCTCAAAAATCCAATAACTTTGATCTTGAAGAAAGTCTATGAAGATGAATGATTTAGAGAAAATCTCCAACATGAAAGTTACTTAGAATATCATATAGATTCAAGATTTATGGTTGGATTAAATTAAACAAACCATGGAACAATCATGACTTAGAAAATCATAAACATGAATTTAAACCATAAAAACTAAAGTTTACCTCTAGGAAAGTAAGATAAAAGTGGGATTTTGAAGCACTTAGAGTAGGATTTTGGGAAAACTTTCTAAATGAAAAGTGTTTAGAATGGTGTTTAGCTTTAGAAAATGATGAGAGTGAAAATTATAGGTGATGGATAGTGTATTTGGGTGTAGAGACTGAACCAATGGAGGGAAAATGGAAGGAAAAATGGTTGCTTGGTTCTTGGGATTTTGAGAGAATAAGATGGAGGCTTTTTGGTGAAGTAGAAAAATGAATATGGAGAGTGTGACCAAAGGTGCTGCTGCCGTGGGAGTGAAAGAATGGAGAGTATGAATTCATTTGGCATAATTGAAGGCTATCACATGATGCACAAAGTCTTCCACTTTGTCATCTTTTTCTTTGGCCTAAAAAGGCTATACAAGCATGTCTAAACATATCTCCTCCTTCCTAACACTCCAAAACCGTCCCCCCCTTCATCATGCACTTCAAAGTTGTCATAATTACTTGCTAATTGATTAGTTAATTCATTAGATTAAGTTTCCTAATCAATCTTAACTAATTTTCTAATTACATAACTAATTAATTAGACATATTATTTCATATATTATAATCTCTAATTAAAATTAGGATATCTAATTAAGAATTAGATTATAACAATTTAACATTTAATTTAGTTTACTTGGCTTGTTAATTAGGCCATTATTTGAAGCATTTCTAGCCATTGATTAATTCAATGGTTAGGATTTTGGTAGACTTTTGATTTTTAGAAGACTAAATCTAAGCCATTAGATCATTTTCCTTTAAATTCTAGCCATTAGATGTGTCTCCAAAATAAAGGGTCAAGATTGCTTCTTCTTACTTTTAATCCAAGGGTCATAATTAGTATTTGTTACTTTTTAAGACCAAATCTCCACCCTTGATTAATTCTTCATCCAATGGTCGTAAATGATCTTTGTCACTTTTTAAGACCAAATCTCCACCCTTGATCAACTCTAAATCCAATGGTTGTAAATGGTCACTTTATATAATTAATTTTACACCGTTGATTAAATCTACGGTTAATATTGAAACTTGCCTAATTAAGTTTATTCTCACACCATTGATTAAATCAATGATGATTATCTTATGTTTCTTTATTAAATTTATTTCTTAACTGTTAATTGAATCAATAGTGGATATCCAAACCACCAATGTTGACTTAAGCAATATAATTTCTATTTTTATCTACTAAAAATTCCACGAAAGAATATATTTATCAGTATTTTTATCTTCCGATAAATAAATACAAGACAAAACAAATTTTCTAAAATCTGTTTCCTGGATTCGGGTTTAGTAAGATCCCCCGTCTCCGTCTAAACAAGACAAATTTTTCTATGCGTAGAAATTTTTTTCACTTTGCGGGACCCACTGGGCTCACGTATGGTCACCTGGCCCACCTAGGACCACCTGGGCCCACATACAAAAAAAATTCATAATCATCCACAAAATCACAAATATTAGAAAATGTATGAAAATCAAGTCGAGATTGTTAAAAATAATTAACAATCAAGAGAAATAAATACGAAAGATTTTTCCCGACCAAAAATTATTATTTTCCGACACGAGTAAATCACTCAAAACGATCAAATACGTTGACGAGAATAAATAAAATAATTTTACAAGATCTCAGAAATTACTAAACAAGAAAATTCTATTAACTCAAAAATTATCATTTAAGAGATAAAAAATTTGGGGTGTTACAATAATAATATAAAATTATTTTATTGCACAGTTAAATCCTTAAAATTATAAGACTAATATATATATCAATCAATTGGGTTTAGTAAGATCCCCACTCCAATTAATTAAAATAAGAATTTCTCCTACCAAAATTATTATTTTCTCAATTCAAACAAATCACACAAAACAATCAAAAACAATATCTTAATAATCAAATTATTTTTATATTGCACAGAAAATACAAAACAGTGTAATTCTGTCAGTTCGGTAACATAGTCTAGAATTTGGGGTGTTACACCACTCATGTCTTTAGAGATTCAATTGGTTACATATATACTTTCAGGTTAGAAGCCTCACAACTTCCTCTTTAATTAAATAGTAGTAGTATACAACTTGTCAAGTTAAATCTCTCTTGAAGAATTTTTTTAACTTATTCAAATATAATTTCTTAATACAAATATCAATATGTTTCTTTATTCCCTCTTTATGAACCTTTTAATACACATTCTGAAACATGAAATAATTATTAGTGTTCAAATCAATAAGTTTGATTCTTTTTCTAGAAATTTTTTCATAAGTTTATTATATACTTTTTTTTGCTATGAAAAACTAATTATTTTGTTGATTTTTGTGTTAAAAAAATGGTCAGCTCGATCACCCGAACCAAACTAATTCGTAGATGTTCGATTCGGTTTGATTCGGATTTTACTATCAAAAAGTACGAAAATCGAACTAAATCGAATTAATTGATTTTTATTAGTTTGGATTTGTTTTTCTTCAGAAATCGAATTAAACCACTCACTTACACCTAGGGATGTCAAAACGGGCCGACCTGACCCATTCGGGGTCGGGCTAGTTTTGGACTGGCCCATTCGGGTCATGTAAGTTTCTGACCAGATTTTGCTATTTTCTTGGACCAAACCCATTTAGCCTTATGTAGTGTTAAAAAGTGGACTGACTTAACTCATTCGGACTCAGCCCATTCGGACCATGTAAGTTTCGGATTAGCATTTTGTTAGTCCAATCCATCCATTTTATTGAGTTATTCAAATCGACCTATCGAACTTGACCCATTTTGACCCTCCGACTTACACCTCTATCTAATACTATCTACCAAATATGTTTTATAATATTTTATTTAAAAAAAAATCTCTAACTGATAAAATAATTTTCACCGGAAATGATAGATAAACCGTGCAACATCTGAAATGATAACTAAATGGTATATCAAAGATATTCAATAACTAAGCATATTGATTATCTCCTCATATTGAGTGTGGGTATGTTGAGAGATGAGAACAACGTAAAACGTTCAGTGACTCATAAAATATGAGTATAAACAGTACCTATGCGTACGAAGTTACCAACATATCAATATTATTAATCATTAATACATAATTCTTGCTATTCATATGGCAACCAAATATTTAGTAAGTTAGTTGTCTATCCCTTTTATGTACACAAAGCCCAGGATTGGTTTGGTAAAATTTATAGCAACTTCTTAAAGCGAGATGGACACTCAAGTGGTCTGAATTTCCTACAGCCAGACATGATGGGACCTTGGTGACGGTGAGAGGCATAGTACAGTAGTTAAGTGTACCATCACTGCTAGTCTGCTACAACTACTCGTCCTAATGCCATTGAGATTTCCAGTACCTCCAACTCCAAACTTGAAACCCTTAACCTTCCCCCAACTTTCCCTCCACCTCCACCAGCACCACACCACTACGGTGGTGCTTGAGTCTCTTTCATAAAAATGAGTCACATTTTCTCAGCCATAGAGTACTGGTTAGTGAACCATCCAAGCATCCAAAACTTCTCATGGACCTCAGGCAAAACCCTGGGCTCCTCTCCGCACTTCCTTTGTTTCACCATCCTTTCCTACCTCTCCTCCATCTTCATTCTCACCCACTCCCACATGATCATATCCATACCCCCATCCATCCTCAAACCTATCTCAGCCCTCCATAATATCTCCCTCCTCCTCCTCTCCTTCATCATGGCCCTTGGTTGCCTCCTCTCCACCATCTCTCATGCACCTCATCTCCACTGGATCATCTGCTTCCCTCCCCGTACACCACCCAGTGGGCCCCTCTTCTTCTGGGCTTACATCTTCTACCTCTCCAAGATCCTAGAATTCATGGACACCCTCCTCATCATCCTCAGTAACTCCATCCAACGCCTCTCGTTCCTCCACGTGTACCACCACTCCACCGTGGTGATCATGTGCTACATCTGGTTGCAAACCTCGCAGACGCTGTTCCCGGCGGTGCTGGTCACCAACGCCTTGGTGCATGTGCTAATGTACGCCTACTACTTATCGTGCTCACTCGGGGTGCGTCCAAAGTGGAAGAAGATGGTGACAAACTGCCAGATCATGCAGTTCTACTCCAGCTTCGTGGTTTTGGGTGTGATGCTGTACTACCACGTCACAGGCTCGGGGTGCTCAGGGGTATGGGGTTGGACCTTCAATGTCGTTTTCTACGCCTCTCTTCTCGTTTTGTTCGTTGACTTTCACAAAAAGAATTACAAGATGCATGGGTGTCAACAACACCAACGTTAAACCTTCCAAGGCCTTGTTTTGTTCTATTCACATTCTCACTTCTTAGTGTTCGCGAGAGCTAGCTGCTTCTTTTTCTTTTTCTCTTCTGATTTTGAAAACTTATTTTGTTTTGTTTTCACGTACCATGCATGTCAAGACCAAATATTGAAATTTAAGGTATGATTGAGCACGTATGATTAAGGAGATATTATTGCATCTGCGTAAATGTAGCATATTATTTTTATATATAAAATACAAAAAATTAAAAAAAAGTTTCATTAAACTGATTTATTACAAAAATTATTTTTTTAATTTTTTATATTTTATATATAAAAATAACGTATTACATTTATATATAATAAAAAATTTCTCATGATTAAGGATACAAATATATTTAAATTGTCTAAGTTTTTTAGGGTATCATTTGGATAATGAATAATGCATGATCTTCTATACGTTTAAATTGTGCCCGTAGAAATAGAATCGTTGCTTTTATAATCAGCCAACTACCCACCGCCAAAATAATTAATATATTCCGCACTTCTATTGTTTCATTGAACTGCTTTCTCTTTCCAATCTTCTGCCATCTCTGCAAGTATGGAGTTGCAGTGGGTTGATGGCCTAGTTTGTAGTAAATGGAAAAGAATAGAGAAACTAATGATATGTTTTTTTTTAAAAATGATTCTTGCACAAGTTTCTTACATCATTTCTATATTAATTAATTATAACTCAATTATCGGTTAAAAGATTAAAAAAAATTGATGTATAACCTTTTTTTTTCTTAGGACTATTCTCTTTTATGAGATTGTGGTTATAGATTACCTATTTTTTTTATTAAATATTCATAACGTTATGTGTGTAAACTCGTAAAAGGCTTTGACATGCCTATATGTATTGATATACACATTAATGTCAGTTGCAGTAAAATATGAATGTAAGAAAACTGAGAATAAAATAAAGTATATGTGAATTTTAGTCAATCCTCATTTTATCCTCATTCATCATTTTTTTAAAATCATATACGAAATACACACTATTGAGTAGATCAATTACGAACGCATAGGAAACTTCCACCTCAAATATGTTAGAAATGTAAACTGGCAGAAAATGATGTGTGCCGGCTATAAATTAATGATGAAAATTGTACAAATAACTAGTAAAGATAAGATATATGGCAAAGGTAATTTTCATACGTTTGACTGACTTTTTGACGTAGACAGTCATTGGAATATCAACAATGTACCAAAAGAACAAGAGTTAAAACAAAACTTTTTTTAAGTGACTCAGGGCTCAGAAGCCAGCGTTCAGGCGTTTGTTACGTAATAGATCATGTTTTTTTTTAAATAGAAGAATTATGTTATAATTTAATATAATTTTTATACTTTTGCACATTACAGAAAATTTTTAATTTTGAAAGAGTAGTTTTGAAATAGTAAATTTTGAAAGGAGGATTCAATTTTTAAAAATTTAAAAATTAAATCTCAATTAAAGAGGTTTTTATTTTTTTTCTCCCTAATTTTTTTCTTTTTTTAAGTTTTTTTCTATGAGTTTGTATCGTAATATAAATTTATTTATATTAAATATGAATAGCTAAGACTATAGAGAATTTTATTTTTCTAATTATTTGAGTTTAATTTTTAATTTAATTAAAATAATTTCTTTTAAGGCCTATTATATTGCTTGTATTTTTGTTATAACTTGATCACTTTTAACATGTGTTAATTTATTATTTGACTGGTAATCATCCGTATTCAATGAGTATATTTATATGGTAAGCCTAAGATTAGATTGATGAATGATCAAATACTAATTTTTCTACGAATAGAATTGATAGATATATTAGTGGCATATTAGTTCATCTCTTGAATTGATACTTAATGCATTTCTAATTAATTCAACTAATGATCAAATAGGTGATTTAATTTAAGAATAAAATATTATTTCATCCATGACCATTGAGATTCATTAACAAGTAAGATAATATTAGTAAAAGAATTATCTTACATTATAAAAAAAAAATCTAAATAATTAGATTCAAGTGAACATTACATCCTAATTTCTCTTATTAATTATTGATTCTTTGTTTGATTATTCATTATTATTTTTATTTATTTTTTGATTTTATCTTAAATTTCTTTATACACTTTTAATTATCTAGATAATAAAAAGTTTTACAAATTTAATAATTATCATTTATTTCTCATAAGATCGATAACTAAAACTCAAATTTTATATTACTTAATAATAGAATATATTTACTCTTAATATATTTTACGTATATCAACGAACTATAAATTAATGATGAAAATTTTACAAATATAAGATAACGTTTGTGTAACATTACTAGTAAAGATAAGATATATGGCAAAGGTAATTTTCACACGTTTGACTGACTTTTTGACGTAGACAGTCATTGGTATATCAACATTTTCGATTCTAATGTACCAAAAGAACAAGAGTTAAAACAGAACTTTTTATATTTTTCTTTTGGTGAAGCTTGGACAAATTAGATGACAACTTAGTGGATAAATTATAGCTTTAGAGCAAATATAATGCCATCAAAACAAGAGAGAAAGATCAGTGAAAAGTGAAAAAGTGCGGAACAAATGAATCCAAGGATAAGAGTATGGCATAGGTGAGCAAGGTATCCTTTGATTTTTCACCCAAGTAAGCAAGGAAGCCTTTTTGGGCTGTCTTTCAGTGTTCATAATCTCAGATTCACCCTCTTCCTCACGTATTCTTCCACTCCTCTCTTCAACCATACTCATAAATAACACACAACCTCTCACGTCAAATGTCACATAATCAGAGACAGTGGTGAGAGTATCAGCGGATGACTAATCCTTCCAGTGCAGTTCTTAAACTTACCTTCATGTTCGTTGTCATTGCATCCGGTAATTTCTTCACTCCTTAACCTTTTTATTCGTAGCCAACGTTTAGTGAATCAAATAAAGCATTTATGTCTTGCATCTTTTGCATGACTCTGCACAAGTGAGATGTTGGTTCTATATAGACATAGAGTTTCCTCGATCCCCAACTATCAGTCTTCCTGTTTGGATTCATATTTTACTAAAAAAATTATAAATTTCCAATTTATAGTATCCCCTGGTTCATTTACTACTCTACCGTGGATGGTACATTAGTAATCCCCCGCCCTATACTCTAAATTCTCACCATAGAGAGATTTGAACCAAATTCTAAAACTTAGACCTTACTCCTTAATCATTAATGTGTATGCTCTCAGGAGTGATTCTTTGTTTATGCTTAACATAGTTTTTTTTTTTATCTAAAGCAAATAATGTGGGTTTCTTAAAAGGGGATTATTATTTTTTGTTAAATTTTTTACATGCTTAATAATTTGATCTGTTGGGTGGCAGCACCTGTATTCTGTGGAAGCAGTAAATCTGTAACCATGGTGAATTACTGCAAGGAGACAATATGGCCTGGGATAACAGGCAGTAAGAACTTCAGTGTTGATACATTGAAACCCGGTCAATCAGCAGTATACAATGCTCCTGCTGGATGGAGTGGAAGGATATGGGCTAGAACAGGCTGCAACTTTGACAAGAATGGCAATGGCAGTTGCCAAACAGGTGGTTGTGGCACCAGCATAAACTGTACTAGCCCGGGAATCCCACCTGCCACAATTGCTGAATTTACCCTTGGTGAACCTGATTATTATGATGTTAGCCTTGTAGATGGCTTCAACTTGCCTATATCAGTAAAAGCTGTTAATGGCAGTGGGAACTGTAGCACTGCTGGCTGTGATGGAGATTTGAGGAAGAATTGCCCATCCCAGCTAGCTGCTAAGCAAGGTGACAAAGTTATTGCTTGCCGGAGCGCCTGCGATGTCTTTAACACCGACCAGTATTGCTGCAGAGGGACTTACGAAAACCCTGCGACATGTTTGTCTTCAAACTATTCAAGCATTTTTAAGCAAGTGTGTCCTGCAGCATATAGTTTTGCACATGATGACCCAACAAGTGTAATAACATGCTCGGGAGCAGACTTCATTGTGACATTCTGTGGATTGAGGTAACTTATTCTTGACAAATTTTTTCAGGCAATGGAAACACATTCATAATGGAGTGCATCATAGATTTATACAATATATTCTCATTAGAATAATTCTATATCCTCCTAATAATCATCATCTTGACTACATAATTCTTGCTAATATTCTTGTTGAATGCAGGAATCAAACAGTGTGCTCCTATCATGGTAAGCAGGTTGAATGTAATGCATCAAAAGCTTATAAAGCCATACCTCAGAAGTGGTGGGTCCTGATGCTCCCATTGGCATACATGTTCAATTTATGAATCACGTCTTAGCAAATCCTGAATGATGTTGAAGATTTTCATGTAATAAAATTACCCGCTATTTGTAAGGGTAAAAAATTAATGTAATATTTGATAAATATAAAGGTGTTGTATTTATAGAGAATGATAAGATTAATTAAAATTTAATATTTATTTAAATTAATTTAAAGAAAAAAATATTTTTATTTTATTTAATTAAATTAAAAATATAAATTATGTGTTAAATTAAAATTAAAATTAAATAATAAATTTAAATAAAATGATTAAAATTATAATGCAATAGCAATTAAAGAATAATTTTATAGTCTCAAATTCATCATTAATCATACAAAGATAAATTTAACTTGAATAAAAATTAATCTTATTTTATGAAGTGTCTAGGCTACAAGTTTTGATCATTATTAAATATTATTTAAATTTAATTAATGACATAATTCATTTAAAATAATATAGTCTATTCAAATTATGATATAAGTTATTTAATATAATATGAACTATTCAATTCTTAAATCATAAAAACATTAAATACTATTATATAACTCATACATAAGATTACAAGAATTAGACATATAATTAAAAAAATATCAATTTAAATTTATTAATTAATTATAAGATAGTTAATAAAAATTAAATTGAATAATAATTAAAGATCAATAATCATCAATATTATACAATTATAAAATAAAAAATATATTTTAAACAAAATTAAATCACTTAAAACAAAGATTAAGATTTTATTTTAATCCTAAAAATTAAAATTAACTACTTACAATAAAAGTATCAACCATAAAAAGAAAAAAAATTATAAAAAAAACTGTTTTTCCTTACTCTGTTTGTGCAGCACTGTACGTCTCGTTTCCTCTTTCTCTCTCTGCTGGGCTTTCTCGTGTTGCGTGCGTCAAGTCTCCCCTCTTTATATTTCTGCCCTCTTTTCTGCAATTCTTTCTTTTAAGAAAAATATCATATTATACTTTTAAAAAAGATATATAAATATTATTTATTTTCTTTTTAAAAATATAATTAAATGAAAAAAATAATAATAAAAATAATATATATAATAAATAATATTAATTGAGGTATAAAAAATATATATATACTATTCAATATAAAAATATAAGAATTAATCTTTTAATTTCCTCTCGCTCCGCGTGCACTTCAATTTCACTTACTTTTCCTCCCTGATTCTTTTGTGCCGCGTTTGCGTATAATTTTTTATCATGACTTTTTTATTTTTTCTTAAGTAATTAATTATAAAAAATATATAAAATTATAAAAAAATTTAAAAATTTTAATTGGGTCTATTAATAATTTTTATTATATATTTTCTCTCTTACAATTAATTATTTAAGAAAAAAAATTAAAAAAATATTGATTAATAATTTATATATATTATATTTATATTATATATTAATATAAAAAATATTAAATTAATTTATATATAACTGTAATATTTTTATAAAATATAAAATAAATTTATAAATAAATTAAAAAAATTAAACATATATAACTTAAACGAATAATAATGCTGTTCTCCTTTTAACCCCCAATATCTGCTACTGCGTGCTCTCGTTCCCCCTCAACCTTATATATATATATATATATATATATCTTTTTTTTTTTATTTGCTTTTATATATTTGCTATAGACTTTGATAGGAAATGTAATCTATCTTTAATTATCTTAGTTTAATTATTCTTTAAGTATATTCTTTCTTAACTAACATCACAAAATAAAAAAAATTAATAATTAATCTGTTTAAAAAAATAATAAATAATAAATTATAAAATCATCAAAATTACTTGAATTAAAGTATAATAAAACTTAATTTTAATATTAAAATACATATTATTAAACTATTATCATGTCTTAGCAAATCATGCATGTTGATGGTCTTTTCAATGTTACGCTTGACTAGTTCAATTTTTTTGGTTTTGTTGCTTCACTGACTTTTATTAAGCACAACGGAAAGTTACTTGATGATGTCTTAAAGCCATTTGCAGACCAGGCATATAAATTAGAAATTCTCAGTTGTAATTAATCATATATTTTCTTCAATCCTCGCTAGGGCTATGTCAAGACACTGAGTGATATAATGAGAACATCGACGGGGGTTCCACGTTAGAGAGAGAAGTTAAAACTGAAAACTACCTAACTCCAGCATTCCATATGACAAATCCAAAGAGAGTAAAGCTAGTACACGAGCTTTCTATATTTCTTTACTAAAAATTGAAACAAAATTTACATCTTTACATTTTCTTTAAGCAACCCTGAAAATTGTGTTACTATAGATATTAAGTTACTATCTATCTGGACTTACCACTGCTCTGATTTCCTTGTGATTTTGATTGGTCCTCAATTTCCTTTAAGTAAATTTCTGATCTGGATTCTTCATTTTCAAATGGTAAAACCGCTACTGGGGCAGCAGGTACTGTATGCCAACGCTCTCTTAAAAAAGTTACGAATTTCTTAACCATTTCTCTCCGAAACTCAAGCTCCCGTGTGAACATATCAAAGAGAAGAAAGGAAAGAATGTACTTGAATGGGATAATGAGGAGAATGGTTGCAGAAGATAACAGCAGCAGTGCAACCTCAGTAGTTATCTGAGAAAGGATCAGATCAAATTAAACATCCATTCAAGACAGGAATAAAGATCAAAATAATATATATAAAAAATCCCAACAGAAAATAATTTGAGGTCCACCTCAAGAACATGTTTGAATGCTCATCATAACTAATTCTCATTACCCATAATACCATACCTGTGGATGGCCAGAAAGTAAAATAGCACGTATTTTGAGAAGTGAGACATTCACTTGCTGCAGAAAATTCTCAACATCACGCATGGCATCTTTTACGGCAATAATCTTTTGTATAGTGTTTGATGGTGGCTGATCACGTATTGTGACTCCACCAAAAGATCGTCCAAGGCGGCCTTGCTCCTTAAGGCCCCTGATTGTCAGCATTCCAACTGCCAAAATCATCAGCATCATGGGAAACATATATGACAGCAAGTTTCTGGAAAGGCAAATTAACACATCAGCTCAAAACAAAACAGCAGCATGGAAGGATAAGGTGTCCAGAAACATTTAGCATAATCATCAAATTACTTTCAAATAAACATATGTTATAAATATGTTCCTTCGCAAGCAATGTCCTTAGTGCGGATCTCTAAGGAAGCCATAAACTTTTCCATGATAATGAAACCATGTGAATGTAAACAAATGAAACATAGTTTCTTTAAGTAGAAAATCATAAACTTTTCCATGATAATCGAGCATTTCTCTTCAAATATTCATATCACTGAAAACATTGCACATCTCTATAAATTTTTCCATCCTTACTACTACCAAAGACTTCGAAAAAAATTAGCAAAGCTACCTTAGTATGTATAAAGACTCATTATTCACCAAAGATGCCAAATATCATTAGTTTCAAACCTTGTAAAACACATTCTACTCGTAATATGACAAACCTTATATGGTCCTCACATTTTCAGCAGGTTTAGACTGTTATCAGGTACATGAAGAAATAGAGTATTATGTGTTTTCCACATCTACAGAACTCAGCCATGTTGTCCCTTAACCACTTTTCCTCTAGAATATGATTATATATTTTCAATCAAGAATCTATTGACTGCATCAATTGCAACAAAATATAGCAACTGGATCAAGTAGCTATGTTCAAACCAAGGTCCAAATTTAGAAATTAGCAGTTGGAAACCTTTAAAAAAAACCTTTAAATGAGAAGGTTTGTTACCAAAAAAATTAACAAAAATGAAAAAAAAAATTGTGAAACAAACCATGTTATTCATCCATGGCATATAGACATCTACCAATCAATAACCATAAATAAATTGTAAATAATTATCTTTCAGAAAAAAAAAGCCAACTAACGTATGATGATCATCACGCTGACTTATGACTGGCTCAAATGTCCATGAAAAGACAATAATCATCAATAGCACAATAAGTAAACTGAGGAGTGGATATACCTAAAAATTATTGTGTAGGCGAGTCCAAGAAATGCGACAGTCAAGTGTGGCTCCTCCCAGCGCCTAAGCTTTTCAAAGTTTCTGACAGTTAAGGTGAAAGGAAACATTAGCTCCTGCACAGGAACAAGATCACTGTCAAAGACCTCATGATTTTTGGGACCCGATCAAAAGAAAGCAATAAAATATAAAGAACTAGTCAAGGCAACATTGTTATGCTAATAAAGACTTGTGCCATGAACTAAAGACTAGATCTCCAGTAAACTGAAATGTTATTCTTCATATAAGAATTAAGGGAAAAGAACACAAAGACTCCTTAAACTTTGACCTTTTTGCAAATTACCGCTATGAACTTTAAAACCTTGTCAATTAGTTCCTAAACTTTAATTAATATACCAATAAATCCTTATGTTTAATTTAGATTCGTTAATTCATTAACGATAATACTGCATGATATCATTTTATTTGTATTAATATTAATTAATAACTGTTTATTAATTTATTTATTAACATTTAATTTTAAATATATTTTCTGCCTTATAAAATAAATATAAAAAAATTTATTTTAAAACAGAATTTGTTTTTTATTTATTTTGTAATAAAAAAATGTATTTATAATCAAATTTTAATAAATAAATTAATAAACAGTTCAAAAAGTGTTAATACGGATAAGATGTTATTACACAATATCATCGTTAATGAATTAACAAATTTAAATTAAACAGAATGATCTATTGGGATATTAATTAAGGTTTAAGGACTAATTGGAAATGTTTTAAAATTCATGGTGGTGGTTTACAAAAAAGTTAAATTTCAGGGGAGTTGCATACTCTTTTCCCAAGAATTAATTAAGACAATTAGTATTGACAATGCAATATTAAGTTCAATTCAATGCATGTAAAAGAAAAAATACTATATCTTTTAGCAAGCCACTATGCTAATCATGAAATTGTACAAGCACAAAAATAAATCTCTGCTTCACTATAAATAGCAATGGGTTGGTCAATATGGTATATAACATTTTATTTATTTTTCTTTTGTTTCTGTGGAAGGCTGAGAATTGTGTGTGTGTGTACCATGTAGGTTGAACAGGATGACATCATTTATCTGCACATTGACAATCCCAACCTACTGTAGAACCACAAATTATTTACAATTATATAAGCTATAGCACAACTATTAGACAACCATAATTTATTTTTGAATATTAGAATGCAATATTCAAACATTATACAATGAATGCCACTGCAAAAAAGAAGATGCCCCATTGCCATGATCCAAGAAAATTTGAACACATAAAAAACTTTTTTCCTACTGCATGCATATTTTTATGAAATTAACAGAACAAATATATTAGAAATTGAATTGATCAAGGTCTTCTCATAAATTAAAGGAAATTTCATGAAAGACCACTGCTAGTATGATCAAATGAAAAACTTTCAATACTTGTTTTGAATTCCAAAATCCAGAGGGATGAAATGAATACATCAATTCATCATATTTAAGTTACATGAGTTAACACACCACTGCCCAGTGTTCATATAGTTTTCAGTTATTCCTAAATCCTAATGTTGTTAGGCAGGGCACAATTATATCTAGTATTTAGTGGAAAAGATAATAGAAACTCCAAGGCACAAGAATTTGCAAACAATGTCAAAAGGATGCTAACACTACTCATTTAGATTGAGTGTAGATTACTAATTTGAATGGCACCATAATTGCAGTCTAAAAATTACTAAAAATCATCAAAGGAGACAAGAAACCACAAGGTAAGCATCCGAACCTTGAAAAGATCAATATTGCTGGGTATGCCTTGTAGAGTTGCAGCATCAATGGTGGCTTGAGTCTTCTCTACAACCTGGTACTTTTGTTTGCTTGTTTCTGCTGCTCTTTCTATGAGTGATACATCAGCCACAACAAGATTCTTACTTAATATTAAACCTTCTACTGAAGTGTTCTTCCAGAAATTAGTGGAAGCACTAGACACCCAAGATGGAGATTTCATCCACTTCTGCAAGTAGACACTTCCATCTATGTCAAAAACATGGTTGCGGCTATCAGCTATTTCATCAGAAGGTCGAGTTTCTGGCTGATTGCGGGTATTTACAAATCCTGTAACCAGTGGGCCTCCCCAATAATTAACAGCTAAAGTTTGGAGGACAACATCACCATGTGGTGCATTCTGTAAATATGAGAACTGAACAAGCTTGGTGGGATCATCAAGCAACTTCCGCATATATTGAAGGGCCTGGAGTCTAGCTATACCGTTAATGGCACTGGTTGTTGCTCTTTCTTTTCCTTTGTGAGCCCCATATACATTAAACAATGACTCATCAGAATCATCAGGTCCATACTCATGCATGAACTTGTGTAAAGCAATGACTTCACTTATCAATGCATGCCAAACATCCCTCCTCATTTCACCTCCCAAGTCGATGAATTCCAGCACCCACCAATTCGACCTAAGTATGAATATAAGTAGAAATAGAAACATGGATGATTTTACGACGATGATGATAAAATGCAGCAAAGCGCTACAGTCAAAAGTGGAGGACAAAGTTGTGGGTTCTAAACTCATGGTGCACATTTGCTAATGAGCTGTGTTATTCATACATCACAATCTCCTAAATCTCCTTTAACACCTTCCTTTTTTGGGAAAAAGGGAGAGTCCATAAAAAGGGAGAGAGAGTTCTCTTTCTCCTTTTTTCCCATAAAAGGAAGGTAAGGGAGATGCAGGAGAATGTGATGTATGAATAACATTAATGTTCACTAATTAAGGTAGAAGAGCCAGATACACAGAATGAATGGGGAAAGAAATAACATGTAATGCATGCTGGCTATGCCAACAGAAATCCCCAATTTGAAACTCTAAAGTTGGTAACCAGTCGGAAAACATGTTCGATCATCAACTTTTGTAAGAATATAAACCACAAATCCATATCCAAGACTTGGTAAACTAATAAAGAAAGCTTGAAGAAGCTTACTCACACTGAGCAAGAAGAAACAGAAACAGCAGAGTCAAAAAGTGCAGACCCAAAAGGCCCAACCTTTGCCTTCTCTACCTTTAATCCATCACATGTAAGATCCAATCTCATGGCTCTCTTATCTCCCAATAAGCCAACTGCCTGGAACATAGATTTGAAAAGGTCAATAAAACAAGATGGTGATTACCTTTTCTTTTTATAGGAACTCTTTTAATTTTTTATCTATCATCAGTTCACTTTTACCCACTTTAGTGAGCAAGCCAGTCAGTACCATGCACAATAAATCCTATTTTATTATTAATTATAGGAGAATAATCTGCAATAACTAATTATTTTAATGAATTCTCAGAGATGCATTACTAAAAACTAAATGGTGTAACACCCTAGAAAACATGTTAAACTTGTAAATGATTACAGAGGTAGCCTAATACTTGCTTAACATGTTTGTTGAATTTTGTGGTTTATGAGCATGTTTGATCACCTTGCTGTAACATTATGTGTGAGAAATAGTTGTTATAAGTCTCGAAAATGGCTTAAACTGTTCAGTTAATGGAAATAAGTATGGAGACTTTATTTCTAGGTCACAAATGTGTGAACTGTGTTTTAGTTAAATTTTGAGGATAATCAGAGCTAGTTTGGTATTTTTAAGCATATTGGTCGTATGTCTTAATGTCAATTTGACTAGTAGCTGATATGGAAAAATATGAAAATGGTGAAACAAGATTTTTAATGAATCATGAGATTTATTTGAATCTTATTGGAAGTTAGGAAACTTGATTTAGTGAAATCTAAGTATTCCTAGCAGATCGGGAATTACCACATGGTCACTTAAGTGACCAAAGTCCCTCACGACTATGTGTTTTAGCCTTGATATTTAAGGCTTGAGATGAGATATTTTTATCTCATTTTCACTCTTTTCTCTCATGTTCTCTCACAGTTGCAGCCGCCAAAGGAGAGGAAAAGGAGAACCAAGCAAAGAAGGAGGAAGAGGAGGAAAGGAAAAAGAAGAGGAAAGTCAAGGCTTTATCATCCTTGATACAAGAGGTAGGGTTTTTGTGTTCATGTAACTTCTATCCCTTCATTTTCACCATTATGCATATGTGATGCATAATAGGTCAAATTGGTTTCTAGAGTTGCTTGATGTGTTTTTCTTGCTTGAGTGAGTTTCAATGGTTGTTTGTGACTTGTCCATAGAATGAGTTTGAGTTAGAAACTTAGAACTTGTCATTTGGACCTTTGATGCTAAAAGTGAAAAAGTTAGGTTCTAGATGAGTGATTCGGTCTTTGGATCCAAATTTGTGGTTTGAGTTGGTGATTAATGATTCTTTTGTATTAGTGAACTAGTTAGGAACCTTAAATCACCTAGAAACTAGTTTGGAGTGGCCAAAATCCATGAATTGTTCCAATAGAACAATACCCGAATTCTGCAGAATCCATCTTTTGTTGTTTGCGCCGCGGCGCAGGGTGTTGCACGCCATGGCGTGCGTGTGATGCTACTTCCATTTTTGGGACCCGAGAGCAGGGCGTCGCGGCATGGACGTGTGATGCAGCGGCGTGTGAGTGGGTAGAGGGCAGGGCGCTGTAGTGTGTCCGTGGTGTGCCGCGGCATAAGCTGCAGGATCTTCCAGCTTTGTGTTTTTGATGTTTTGGAATTTCCTAAGTTATAAGATCACTCTTTTATGCCTTCTAAAGTGTGTTGAGACACTTACGGGAGTATTTCAAGGTGAAAATTAGTACCTAGTTTATGTGAGGAAAGTGTGAAACCTTAGGCAACCAATGGTATGAGAATGTCATAGGCTAACACCTAGACTCTTGATCCATATGGGATTGATTTTATTATCACTTGTGATGCTGATATATGATGTGAATAGCACATAGAGTGAGTATGTGAGTATTCCTAATTTGATAGATGGAAAACCTCATGGAGGAGGATAGACACGTTTAAGGGCATTGGTTATGAACTCCTATAGGAGACTATCCAATGTGGCGTTGAATGTGTGTTATATTTCATTTGACATGTTTTCTTACACACTTGCTATTCTCACGTATCTGTGAATGATATATGAGATGGTATCAGTATACTCATTGTTGTGAGGTGGAATAGTTCATTTCTTGCCAGGTAGTGTTAAATGGTCGAAGTCATACTACCCAGAAAAATACAAGGAACGGAGTTCCTAAGGATAGTCAAGTTTCATGACATTGCACCAACACTATTTTACTTCATTACATAACCATTGTCTTAGGACATGTTAGGCATAAACATACAACATAACAAGTATTACATTTGCATGATAATTGTATGGGCAGTTACCGTAATCAATGATATTTACGATTGTATGGGCGGTTGTATAATATTGTTGATAGTTTCTTTTATGTGAGTTTAGGGATAAGGTTTGCTTAAGAATACTGCATAGAGCTTTTATGTGAGTTATTCTTTTGGTAGTAAGTAGTGATTGTTATACCTGTTGTGAACTTATTCCTGATGTTAATTTTTCATTTATTCATTGAAAATGGATAAATGTTGGTTTTGAAATACTTACACTGAGAAATTGTGATTTCTCACCCCGTTTGTGTTTCTATGTAAATCCAGGTGGAAGCGTATCAAAAGGAAAGAGGAAGTCGTTTGAAGACGCATAGTACAAGTGCTCTTTTAGGCTAAGCTTCTATGTATTTTATATTGGTTTAGTTGTTTAAAGTTATGTATGAGAGTACGCCTTTTTGAGGCAGTGATGTATATATATATAACGGTTGGATAATGTGGCTCTCTATAATGATTTATTTATATGAATGTAATGGATTTGGTTTAATGTATGAGTTTGAAGTAGTATGGCTAGTATTGGTTGTTCTTATATATGTTGGATATATCGGAATCGCAATATTAGGATGTTACAAATGGCATCCCCTCAAAGTTAAAATCCTTTGTCCACATTGTTTCCTTGAGTTGAAGGGAGGTCCATGGGACCAATCTCTGGTAGCAATCAGCTGGATCTTGTGAATCAGGGTTTGTCTAAGACTCATACCAACATTTGGTTGATTTAAATCCACTTTGTAACACACACAATTCTTCTAGGATAAGTTGGTGCCAACCTTTGACTGCTGCAACATGCAGTCATTAGGCCAAATCCTAGCGTTCTTCACTGTATTAGCTAATCTGCAGAACCTCATTTTGTTCTGGCCAATGAGTCTATATGACTCAGGGCAGTGACCCGGAAGCTAGCACTATGGAAACTGAGCAAATTGGTTATGTCTTGGTTCCTATTCTCAATCTGAAACTGACAGGATGATAGAGTTTTTTGGAGCCCTAATTATTAACATTCAAATCTCCATATGCACAAGTAGAAACTCATTCTACTTCAATTTGATTCTTTGGACTCTGCCCAAGGAGAATCTCCAATTTTTTTTTCTTAAAAAAAGGAAAACATTGAAATGTAATCAGTCAAGAAGATCTCATAGCAAGCAGTTATGTGGTAAGACAGAGATTGGAAATCATGTGCCTAGAGCTGCAAATAGTCAAATGTATCTTTTTGGTTGTTAACTTGTTATATACAGGCTTATACCATTCAATTCTGTTCCAGCAATATTGGAAAATTAAATTTTATATGCCATAACACTAACAGACAACTATATACTTATTTTTTTAATCACATCATCTCAATCACAAAACATACTTGCAGATACCATTCACAATAAGCAAGATATATAAATTATAAACAGTGGTAATTGTGCTTTGCACAGAGAAATCCATGCGTCTTGTTACTGTATTGCTATAGGAACAATCCCAAAGCCTATGAGATATTATATTATATAAACATCTCATAGAATCATAAAATACCTCAAAATAGATTGCTTTATTAGTAAGAGTGAGTTTTCCCGGCCATGCCATATTATTCTCCCATTTCAGAACAGGCCGCTTACTGTTGGAACCAATGCATAAAATTCTCTCCTCAGAAAGTTGAGGAAACTCTGGAATCTGATATGACCTCTTACCTTCACGCACTCTACAGTAATATCAGCACAAGTTCAGCACAAAAGTTCTGTAATACCAGAGATTGTTTAGAAGCTCTGAGTGCATTCCAGCTCTGTCAAGCAAGAGCATGTGCATAGAACAAACCACAAAAGGAAAAACGAAAGTAACAAATTATACCATCTTTTTATGCTACAATGCTCCAGCACTCAGGCAACTTTACCATATGGAGAGTGTCTACAAACTACATATATTTTTACCATATAATGGAAGCATCATAACTAAATGTGAAGAAACAGACGTATAGGGCATGCTTATTTCTGCAATAGCTTGCGTGAACCTTCAGTGTAGCAGTTTAGAAAATTGAAGGACACACAAGAGAGTTGTCTGAAGCAGCATTATAAACAGAAAGTTCAGAAGAAGTGAACAAAAGAATAAGATGGAAGAGCTAAGCATCCATCATACATTATTCTTATGGAACTTGGACAATTCAGAAGATCCTTTCATGAAAAAATCTTAATCCCCTTATCATGCAAAAAGAAATTCCATTCATTTTGTCTTTTGCTTGCATGAATTAACTATCCAGATAAAGTGAGACTAGAGTTCCTAGTGCACTAGTGTCTAGAAGCATTTGAAATTGGTAAATCATTATAGAACATTTATATTTCTTCAACTTGGGGGTCAGAAACACATATTGCTTGGATGTCTTCTCATAAGATCATCATTGACAAAAAGATGAACATTACAAACTCACTTGACAAATTCATTAATGTAAGTCAGCCACAAGCTCAAAGAAATGCCCTCTTGATCACCAGCAAGAGCCTTAAAAAGATTGTGCACTGTGGGACGGTCAACCACACCAGAGATTACGGGAGCAATACGAACAAAAGCCTCTTCAGAGACAAGTTTACTCTGCAAACCCACCAAATTACATATCTGAAGTGATCTCTCAAAATCATAGAGATAAAAGAACTGAATGAAATAATATAATTTAGGTGAAAAAAAAACTGGAAATCTTTGTACCAAAATATCTCCTGCCTTCAATGTTCTATCAGGACATCATTGAATGAATTCATGAGATGAAATAACTGTTCACAGGCTACTATTTACAAAGGGGAGGGTACTTTAAATTTAGAAGTGACCTGCTCTCTAATAAGTCAGGTCCACCATCCTTAAAAGTTCAAACATTGTGTTACAGTTGAATAGACAAACTAGAGAGATCCCTAAGAAAAATGTTATTTCTCCTCATATATCTCCCATATCCAATCAGCAGGGCATTCGCATGCTCTTAGGGTGGCTGAATTAAATTAAATAAAGGAAAGACGTGAACCTGTAAAGAAGCCTTCTCTGAGTTGCCCGAAAGGTCATCACTGTAAGGATTTTCCCAGGCAAGCATGGTTATGAATATCAACCTCTGGAATGCAGGGTCCTATAAACAACATGCCCCAAAGCAATAAGCATTGTACTTTTTTTGGGATAAAAGCATAAATTTTATTCAGTATTACAGTATTTTATTCAATTATTGTTTTTCAGTTATTTTTTAGAAAACTATTTCCTCTTTCCGTATAAGTGCACTTCCTTTTGGTGGGGGGGGGGTCATCTACATGACTACATAAGCTAGACAACGTGAAGAAAGATTGAACAATTTAGTGTAATCATTCATGGTTTTCATATAGCACAATGGCATCGTTTGATAGTGGGAAAATGTTTGGTGGTTGTAGTTGTTGATTCACAGTTTTCATATTTGACAGCATGGAAAAACAAATTTGCAAGTGTTCAAAATATTGTAGAGGTATATTTTTCCGAATTCTTTACCAATAGACCAATGGGAGAAAGTGCAGAATCGATATTGGTGAAATCAAAGACCAGTGACTTCAAAACAACACCATATTTGGACTTTAAGAATGAAATCAAAGACTTAATCAAATCTACATTGCAAAGATTGCAAGAGATTTTGTTAGGGAAAACAATTTAGGCCCAGACCTGTATGAGGAAGGCCCACGTCAGTGGATAGTTTACACTAGAAGGAAGAAGGGAAAGGGTATAATGGGCAAAAGCAATGAGAAACCATTAGAAGAGATAGAGAAGGGGAATTTGGTTGGAATGAATCATGAGCAAGCCACATCAGCAGAGGGTGATTCTGTGTGAGTAGCATAAAATGAATGTGAGTGGAGGGGAAAGGATATCCAGAATATTGTTGTCATTTCGGCATTTTTGCTTGGGGCAAGCTTGTCTTGCACGGGAGCTTTCTCCTGGTTATTTTTCTGCATTTTCTTTGTTTCTGTTTGTTTCTCCACTATGAGAATATCTTTTGTTTCTCTGCTTTTCCCCATTACTAGAGGAATAATATAATACGGTGATATTCCTAACTCTATCAGATTTGAGGAAGAGCTCATCAAACAAGAGAAGGGCTTGGGTATGACAACTGTGGACAGACTGAGGGTTCACATTTCAGAGTCTTTAGGTGGAAAGGGACTGGAGATGCATGAACACGACCATATACTTGTGAGACTTGGTGTTCTTGAGCCAGATGTCTGACCAGCTTGGAGCATCTTCATCAATGCAGACTGGCACTTGTTGAAAAATTCCATGCCTCCCCACTCCGAGCACCAGATTCAATACTTTGTTCATGCTGTAACCAAAGAGGATTCAGTGATCCTCAAATTGCTGGCACAGATGAGCCTTCATAGCTCTGTAGGGAAAGGTCTCTTGATGTTTTAGAGTAGAGCAGGAAGGCAGCACAAACAGAGGGGAAGGAGAAGTGGTGTTGATTAGATCAAAAGAAAAATATGCAGCAACACAAAACAAGAAACCATATTTTTTTTCTTTTGAAATGTGTGTTTAGAAACTCAACCTTTCAAACAAATGTAATGAGTACAAAAAAAAAAAAATAGAATTTTCCCCTGCTTTAAATGAGAAAGATAAAATGACAAACCCAAAAAATACCAAATGCATGTTTTGATGAGACCATGATGAACTTATACTATACAAAATAGAAAATGAACAAGGTTTCCAATGTATCATCCAAATAACACAGATTATTCTATACCTTGAGGGAAGGATGAATATCAGAACCATCCCTTGACAAAAATCTGAAGCAGCAATATTCAACCAAATTACGGGCATCGCTATATACAGATTCAGGAACAAGTGCTTCAAAAATTTTCTGCATTTTCTTCCCAGTCAATCCATTCATCCTGCATATCTTATTTTCAAAAAGTCAAATAATAATTTCTGTATCAGTCTGATAGGCATGAAGTAAGCAAGCAATACAAAAGGACAAAATCCTCACTAAGGGAGCTTCCCAGGATTCAATTTTGCATTGATATAATTACTTGAATTAACAAAGCAACACATGCCAACTGGTTGATAGTTCACATGGCAACAGCCCTGGCCAAAGATAAGGGGTTGCTTGATGTTGTGCGCTCAATCCCTCCCCCCTTCTCTAGCCCTTGGGCCACTTATGTAACCAAAAATAAAAGAAAAAAGAAGAGTAATATATGTCTTAATAGGAAAAGCTGCTTCCCTGCACATTTAATAAAATGATAAATTGACAATTATATTCTTGCGTATCTCAGTCATTACTCAACTCATAGCTATTGAAGAAAACAATTTAGAAAAGAAATTCATATGAAATTATCAGAACCAATATATAAAAATTTCAAGGCAAAAGAAGAAACAGAAAAGTAGAGAGTATAGATTATTGAGTGTCTTTATTTATTACTTTGTTTTTAGTGTAATTTTGGGAGTGAATCATTTTATTGCACATTCCAAGGGCAAAACTAAAAACTATATATCATATAGCACTTCAATTATATACTTTAGTCATGAATTTGTTAAATCCATTTGATGAATGCATTGGCCCAAGGACCAATACAGAAAAGTTTCACCCAACACATGTATTCACCTGCTGAATTGCTCAATACATATAACAGCAGCTAGAGAAAGAATCCCATATGGCGTTCTGCGGTCAATTGTCTGCTCTACCATAAATTTGTCTTCCATAACTTGAAATCCAAAATCATTTTCAGGATCAGGCTTCCTACTTTGACCAGGCTTTGCAAGCGGAGAAGCCACTTCATTCAAAAAATTTTGGGTCCGCGATAGCAATACATTCATTCTTTCTTGGATAGAACCTTTGAAAAAGAAATGAAAATTTAAAAATTAAAAGACACAGCCAAAATGAGAGACAGAAAAAAGGTACAATATAATATTTCCTTTTTTGTTGGGTAATAATACACTTATATAATTTAGAGAAATGCTATATCTTCTTAAAGATCATCCTAATTACTTAAAACAGAAAATATTATCCAAAAAAATTCAATACTTTCTTCTTTAAGTAAATAGGATGATAATTAGGCTGATTCATTAGGAGGATATTTTATATAATTTGTCACAATTAGTTACATGCAACAAGCAAACAGCTCAAGAACATAAACAAATGAGTAGGAGTGTCATGCTTGTTTAACTAATGGTAGCTTCTCTAATATGGCCATGAATGAGGGAAATTTTATTTGTAACAATATTTCTAATTTGGAAATTATTGCTAGGTGACCTTGAGCACTAATTGGAAAAATTCACACACAAGAAGCACACATGACACATCTAGCTGAAACAAGAAGCAGATAGTTCCCCTCCCAGCAGCATAAGAACCTAAGAAGCAGACATCTAAGAAGTGAAACAAAGAAATACTTGAAAAGACAACATAACTAGCAGTTATGTCATTCAGCTTCCATCTATCCCCCAAAGACTGCCGCACGGACTTGAACGGAAATTTTTGCTCTGAGAATATTCTTCTAGAATACTTGGATGCAGAAAAATCCCTCTGGGTCTGGGAAGAAATCACATAACTGGGTGTCGAAGTCGCAAGCGATGTTCTCAACTGGGTCATGGGGAACTTTGGCCCCATTCTCGGTATTATCTGTTGTTGGGTATTCAAGAGTCAAGCTTGGAGCTCATAGCAGAAGCTCAAACAAGCATCAATCATAAGAGAAGGGAAGGGCAGTAGATTGTAGAAAGCACGGACACGCCAATAATGGCGTGTCCGTAAATGACGTGTTCGAGTCGGACACATGACAATGTGTACAGTATACGCGTTTCTTACGTATTTAAGTGTGTTTAATTAAAAAAAATATTTTTTTATTTGGATATAACTCAAATACAGTTAAGACACATCTTAAATATATTGTGAATATATATTAAATACAGTTTATTAAAATTTTAAAAAAAATTATTATGTAGTAATGTATTAAAATCATGATTCATAAGTTTAATATCATTCGACTTACTTTAAAAAAAATTATTTATTTTTAATAAATTATATTTATGTGTATTAATAATTTAAGTTTTAAATTAATTTTATTTTAATATGATAATTTAAATTTTAATTATTATTAATTTTTTTAGTTATAAATAAAAATATTTATATTATTATTAAAAAGTTATATTTAAAATATTTATAACTAAAATTATATATATATATATATATGTCATATTCATATCATATTTATGTCTTAAAATTTTTAAATTTAATATGTTGCTGTATTAATATTTATATTGTCTCTCGTATTCATATTTATATAGTCTCTCGTATGCTATCCGTGCTTCATGTAGATAGTAGAATTAACTGATTATAATGGAGAGAGAGAGAGAGAGACGCGTAGCAATCAGATAGATTACTCTCCACTGCTGGTTCTACGTGAGAGCCGCCGAGTCACTAGAGCATAGCCTTGCACGTGCTAAATGAACTGTTCTATTCTATTATAATATAGTGAGGCGAGTGCGATCAGAGACTATTATTTCCACGCAAGGAAAAGCAATCACTGCTTGCACGTCGGAAAAAGTAGTGTAATTTTATAAATTATTTATTAAATTAAAATAATTTTGAAATTATTTATTAGTTTAGAATTTTTTTTTTTATATTAATATGAGATTTTATATTTTATTTTATTTTTTATCACATTATATAAATAATAATTTTAATTTACTCTTTTTAGATTTTTTAACTTATGTCTCATCAAATCTAAAAGAATTAAATTTAATATTATTTTAATAAAAAAATAAAAAATAACTTAGAGTTATTTTTTCAAAATTATCAATTACGTCTTATCAAATTTAAAAGAATCAAATTTAATATTATTTTAATAAAAAAAAAAAAAATAACTTAAAATTACTCTTTTGTAGATTCTCTCATCACGTCTGATCAAATTTAAA
Source organism: Ormosia semicastrata (assembly GCA_029884595.1). NCBI lineage: Eukaryota > Viridiplantae > Streptophyta > Magnoliopsida > Fabales > Fabaceae > Ormosia > Ormosia semicastrata. The sequence goes on along the minus strand of JAQQTO010000057.1, from coordinate 1,974,630 downwards.
ATAATCAAATTTAATACTATTTTAATAAAAAAGTAAATAGTAACTTAAATTTTTTTAAGTACAAATCATATTCAAAAAAATTAAGTTTAATAATATTTTAATAAAAAAGTGAAAAAATAATATTAAGTTACTTTTTCAAAAGATGACACAACTCTCATCAACCAAATACGAATTAGGTTTAACAAGTATTTTAACAATAAAATGAATAGAGCAACTCCAAGTTGCTCTTTCATAAAAGTTATTTTGCTCCCCCGTTGGTCGATGTTCTCTATATTTAAACCCCAACTCGGGTATGCACTCTACATTATTCTCATCTCTTCTCTCTCGTCTTTCACAGATTCTTACATTTTTTAATTTCGTTCTAAAAATGAGTCAATTTGTTGTTTTCCTTTACTCAGATGGTAAGAAGTTTAAAGAGTCACAAGGGCTTACATTCGAAGACGACACTAGGTCAATTCAAATTAAACGCGGTATCAGTTATAAGATGTTGAAGAGAAAGATTCATACTAAATTAAACTTTCAGTTTCATCAAATCATTTTTTAGTCTTACATATAAATTTTTGATATATCGAAATGAGAGCAAATATACTGCTCTTGAAATATTTGATGATGAAGATGTTGAGTGCATGATCAACACAATATGACAATATTGGAATTGTACGTTGAGATCGACGTTGTAGACAGTTCATCATTACTTGCATATTCATGTCATATGAATACTCAACTAGGAACTGCTTATGAAGAAGACCATGTTGATGAGTATGTTGTTGCACCTTTTTGTGGTCAATTTGATACCTACATTGGGCTTTTCAGATGATGATGATGATTGGAATAGAGACCTGACAATGAAGTTCAGTGAAGATGAAAAAGAAGGTGAAATTCTTGATGACGATTCATCTGACACTGAAGTTGAGAGTGATTTTGATGTTGCTGGCTTGGCTTCCCCAGTTGTTATGGCTTTTCCCGTTGCATCATTATTACCTGTTAGCGAACTTCCACAACAAATAGGTTAGTATCCATATAATTTAGTTAGTATATAGTGAAGTTAGTACTTGTCTCTCACGCTTTTAAGACATGTACATGTATTGAACATTCCACAGAGACTTCATTTTGTACTTCAACTCCACATTATAAATATATTAATTGGAACCACCCCGATTAAAAGACTATTTTTCCAAGGTTAGATGTGCCCAGTTCCTGGCGTGCATGAGATGAGTTATATGTTGGTTTTACGATTTGACAGTAAAGAAGTTGTTCAGTTAATTGTCAAACATTATTCTATGAAAAGGCATCAGACATTTTTTGTGGTTGAAACAAAATCAATAATTTTATATGTGAAAAACCCAAAACATGCAGAAAGTTGCTCGTAGTGTATAAGGGCAATTTTAGGAAAGAAGACAAACAAGTGGCAAATTACTAAATGAGGTGGTTACCACACTTGTATGAATCCAATGCTTTCTTAAGATCATAAGAAGTTGGATTCCAATTTTGTCTGCTCGTGTATAGTAGGTATAGTCCTCACTCATATGTGAATTACGTGCTTTGGAATAACATTTCAATATTTTATAATGTGTGTGTTAGGTATGGTCAACCAAGAACCATCAGTCCCAATTTCTTTAATCAATGAGAGGATTAGCAGCCAATTTGGATATCAAATCTTATACAGGAAGGCTTGGAAGGCTAAGCATAAAGCAATTGTAAAGGTGTTTGGTGACTAGGATGAGTCTTTTGCAATCTTACCTAGATGACTGAAGTATATACAATTGTTTGCACCGGATTCCATCTACAAAGTCGAGACAAATGAAGTTGTCTTCAACAATAAGGTTGATCATCGGTTTCGTAAGTTTCATCGACTATTCTAAACTTTCAAGCAATGTTATGATGCTTTTAACTTTTGCAAACTAATTATACAAATTGATGGAACCTTCCTGTATGGTAAGTATCGTGGTACACTATTAATTGCCACGATACAAGATAGCAATAGTTGCGTTCTGCCAATTGCCTTTGCTATCGTTGAAGGTGAGACCTTGAGTGCTTGGTCATGGTTCTTGGCAAAAAAACGCCAACATATGACAAGAAAGAAATGTTTATGTCTGATTTCTGACCAACACCAAAGCATAATACCTGTTGTGAACAATGCACACCTTGGTTAGCAGCCTCCCAATGCATATCATGTATACTGCATACACCACATTGTCAGCAATTTCAACCATAAGTTTAAGAATGTAAAATCGAAGGAGGACTTATTAAAACTAGGTAAAAATTCATTCCCTATAATGTTTCATTGAGATATATGATTTTGTTGCTTTTCAAAACATTTTTTTTATTTTAATGTAGGTTATACTACTTGTAAGCAGCAGTTTGAGAGGAACTTGTAAAAATTTCGTCAAATTAGCAATGATATACAGAAGTGGATTGACGACATTTCAAAATAAAAATAGAGTCAGGCTTATGATGAAGAAGGGCAAAGATATAGGCATATGATGATGAAATACAAAATATTGTGAAATGCCTATAGTCCTAAGTGGTGGCCTATTGGAAATGAGGCGAACATTCTAGCCTCTGTGGGGTAGACATTAGTTCCAAATGAGTCGACCCTTCATGCGAGGGCCGACCAGTCTCAACATGCCTTAGGAACGAAATGGATTGGGTGCAGTCTTAGTCTAGGCAACGATGTGGATACTGTAGACAAAAAGGTCACAATTGACGGCTATGCCCTCGCCTTAGTCAAGGACAGAGCTCTCAACAAGGTGATGATAATGCTGAAGATGTTGAAAGTTAGATTAAAAGTTTATATGTAGTGATGTATCAATCATGGGGGTTATTAATTGAAATCATACTTATGTTATATATATATATATATTGTCTTATTAATGTAATAATCTAACAATGCTAAATTTTTTATTATATATTTTTTTAAAAAAAGCATTGCAAGTTCAACTAAGTCCACAACATAATATTAAAGTTTGTATATTTAATAGTAAATATATCAACAGTCATGGGGACCATATGGAGGTACAAGGGTCAGTATACAAACACGGCGTCTATCCCTTGCATGACGATAAGGGTTTCTTCGAAGTTTAGGCTCAACATCATCATCATCACTAAGGTTGACAACATCTATGAATTCTCGATTTAGATTAATACCCCTAAATTTAGGGGATAAAATAAGTGCATCTTGTATTCGAGCCATCAACGAGCCAAGTGTAGTAGGGGTCATGAAAATCATATACATATGCCTGAGGTGTACAATCCACTCATGATGGATGTAAAGAGCATCATCTGCCTGGGTAGCTACAGGGTCTGTAGTGTGAGATGAAGATGCATATGTTGTTGGATCTTGAGATGGACAATAATATGTCTGAGTTGGTGAGGAGTGTGTAGTGTGTGATGAAGATGCATATGTTGTTGAATCCTAAGATGGATAATAATATGTCGTCGACGCATATGACGACACAATGTCATATGGTGGTCCATGTGAAACATAATATACTTCATGACCACATTGTGGGATTATTGGAAAAGTAAGATATTTTGTAGCCTCACGTCTCCTTCGTCTTTGAAGTCCATGACCTTCCACTCGAGGTGCAGGTATGGTCATATTCACCTCTGGCCTTGATAATTGTTTCGACTCCAGAGCTGGCACAACAGGTTCTAATATGCGATCCAACTCATCTAAGGTCGATAACATCCGCTCAGTCTCATGTTTAAGCTCATCCCATGAATAAACTGAATGCTCTTCATTATAAATATGGCAATGCATCTTCTCCATACTATCGGCCTACAATAAAAAATGAAAATTACTTAGTTAACTAAATTTTAAAAAAGGATCAAAGTAATCAAATAAAGTAACATTAACATTACTTACCATCAAGTCAATCTATGTACCATCTTTAGTAATCCATCGGTAGGTACGCCAGCCGTACCACCACATATACTCAGAGTTTACACCAAGTACTTCCTCCTGAGGGGCATTCGTCAGCACATATGCACGTTGGTTATCTCACATCTGAATATATTGTGTATGATATTGCAATCAATTTTCAGTATTCTTGCATCGCAATGTAAGATCATGGAAGTGTTGAGGCTGACAAGGAGGTTTTGGAATATATTGGCTCATACCAAACTGACGCATCACGCGACCGGGTTAGCACTACTCAATGATATGAAAGCATATTAGTGGGGCGACAGCTCTCCAAATTTGAAACCCATACAAGCAAATATATAGAAGTGACATCATAATGTCCGGAGTGTATGGTTCCCACACAATCTACAAAAGGTGAATAATCACTATTATAAGTATCATAGCATTAGCACAACATTTATCAAGTTCATGTTAAAGGAGTTTGTTACATCTTTTCGCTTTAGCCGATCAAGTTTGTACCGATAGTAGGGCAAGTCTTGCCGAGTTGTCGTAAAAGTCCTACTGCCCAACCACCTGCTCATATGCACATAACTAAACAAACATTAAAAACATCTAATGATTATGTAAAATGCCAATATGGAAAAATATATGTCATGTACTGCGCGCCATAGGGGGTGTCATACATATAATACCCCAGTGTCATAGGTGTGATGGATGGGAATCTATCTCATGCCCACAACTGAATCAGGACACATAAACCACAAATCTCCTTACGATTATAATCAGTAGCTTTGTATAACTCACGGTATAGATATGCTAACACCGTTATCCCCGATTATATTACCCAACCTCCTCAAAATCCTCTAATAGTGTAAGATACCTTAAAGGTACCAATGAGATAGAGTGATCAGGAAATAAAACTCCACCCATCAACCTCAATTCGTTCTAACCTTTCTTCCTCCAGATTTCGCTCAAGATTATGTCTCATCTCGAGCAACCCTTCGAACCCGCGCTCCAAAGCCTCGATTCTAGCTTCCATTCCTCGCGTCGCAACCATGAACTCTTCAAGATCTTGAGACCTTTGATACCAGTTGATAGAAACTGGTAAATGAAATTGAATTTCTGAAGATAAACTGATTTGTATTGAAGTATTCTTTGTGGGAAATGTTCCCGAACCAGAAGAAATGATACAAGAGAAGAATGAGAGAGAGTGAGAGAGAATGATAGAGAGATAGAAATGAAAGAATGTCGTGCTAAGAATCAGAGAGCTTGGCCTCTCCCTGTCTAGTCCCAACTGATTTCCTAACTATTTTTCCCTCCATTTCCTCTATTTATCCCGTATAGCTAACGGGTCCAGCTAACATACATGTTGGTTCTTATTAGTTACAATAAGTCCTAACTAAAACAATAAATCCTAATTAGTAGGATCAACTGAATCTGGAGCTACTGGCCCAATTGGTTTGGGTTGGCGCCTAACCTTCCTACTATAGGTTGAATGAATAAGAGGTCTAACAGATAATTCTAGGAAAGTAGAGTTATTTGAACTCTTTTTTATCTTTAAATTGTGCTAAATCCTTGTTTTATTGTCATGATGAGCATTGGAAATACTTTTTCTTTGTCAAAGTTAAGTATGGTTATCTATCTTTAAGTATCTATGATTATATGTGATGAATTTGAATGATTTCTCCATCATAATGCTTTGATGACTGAGTTTCTTTCTACTGATGGAAAGGTTAAAAACTTCAATGGAAAAGAAGAGATTGAGAAGACATCGTCTGCAAGATGGAGATAGTCTTTAGGACATAAAGAAGTCATGGAAAAGCATGAAGAAAATGCAAGGTTGCTGGCTGCCCTACGATAGAAACTCTAATGCTGTAGCGGCCAGATTCGCGAATAAGTGCCTGTTCAGTTTTGTAACAGCAGAATTAAAAGGTTATTTAATAAGAGGCCATTCTAAGGAGAGAAGGACGAAAATAAGGTCCGAATTAGAACTTTTGGAGCAGGAATCTTGAAGGAAACAAAGGAAAAATCAAGATCGGAGTTTTGGATTCATCGTCTGCAACTCCGTATTTACGATTTTTCTGAATTTCTGAGTTTTTCTTATGAGGGCTCCTATTTCTAAATGGTTATTGTTGTTCTCAATGTATGCCATGAACTAATTTTATTTCTAGGATTGTAATCAAACTTCTCATGCAATTTGAATCATTAGTTGTTGAATTCTTATTTCAATTTACGAGAAATATTTACTCATGCTTGTGTGTAATGCTTCTGATTGCCTGATCATCAATTGGATGATTTAGTGGATTTGAATTGAACTTGGGAAAGGGAATTTGAATCTATGAACTAGTAAGAGTAACATATGTTTGAACCAATTATTGTGGATTGGGAAAATTTTGTTCTAAGGATAGGAATATCTGTTAGAACCGTATGTGATTTCGAATAGAGCTTGATTATGCATGTATCCTGTTTGATTGTTTATCTCATAGGAATATAGAGATTAAAATTAAATGGGTTAAATTTTGTATTGCCATTGAAAAAGGAATACAATTATATTAGAGCTCTAGATTGATATTTTGAGTAAATTGGAATAGCAAAAAGTTGTTTTAACTGCAATTCAAATGAAGTGAGAAAAAATATTACAATCCTAAGATCCAGCAGAATAGAGTTTATAAATTATTCAGTTCTTGATAGTTTACGCTTTTTGCAATATTATTTTTAATCTAATTAAATTGATGAAAATTAAATTGTTGTTTGAATAATAATAAGAGTTCTGAATGTTAGTAGTTAACTATAAAATTTAGTAACAAATCCTTGTGAGAACGACTTTTATTCACTACTTTATTACTTGATTGACATGTATACTTGCGTTGTTGGATTTATCCCATCACACATAACTAAACAAACATTAAAAACCTTTAATGATTATGTAAAATGTCAATATGAAAAAATACATGTCATGTACTGTGCACCATAGGGGGTGTCATGCATATAATGCCTCGGTGCCATAGGTGTGATGGATGGGAATCTATCCCCTGCCCATAACTGAATCAAGACACAAACTACAAATCTCCTTACGATTATAATCAATAGCTTTGCATAACTCACGGTATAGATATGCTAACACCGCTGATCCCTGATTATATTACCTAACCTCCTCAAAATCCTCTAATAGTGTAAGATACCTTAAAGGTACCAATGAGATAGAGTGATCAGGAAATAGAACTCCACCCATCAACCTCAAAATATAAGCCTAGATAAATCATTCAAGCTTCACGTGATCACTGATATTATCATTAACATCACCAAAGTTATCATCTAGCCACTTCATTCGAATCCGACCACCCTGTAGTGTGTCATGTGGTGGATACATGCCTAATAACTAGTGCACAAATGATTCCCATTGATCCACGATACAATTAATAACTGTTTTCCCTTCTACTCGGAGACCAACTAGGATAGCAACATCCTGTAATGTTATCGTACACTCCCCCTAATGGCATGTGAAATATGCAGGTCTCAGTTCTCCAGCGCTCTACTAATGCATATATCAAGGTACGGCGAATATGAAAGAATGCAAGCTGTGCAACTCCTAAAAAACTTGCCTGTTGCAGATACGGAACAATCTCATTAGGAACCTGCTTTATTCCTTCGTGTGTCACCCGTGCCCGTCTAACAAACATAATCCGATCTCATTTTCCATTCCAAATATGTTGAGAAATATGTGTTTCTTGCATCAACAATGGTGGATCCTCTGGCCCTGGACGCATAATGCGTGATTATGAAGATGAATTGGACGTCATATCTAACACCTAATTTGTCGAACATAAATAATTATTATGATGTAATCAATATTTTATTAATTAATTAATTATACAACATGCATAAATGAAAATCAATGTTAAAAATATTAGTTAAAAGAATTGACAGATAAAAGACCTAATCCTTAAAAAGAATTGACAAAAGTAATTTTACACTATTATTTAAAAAGACTTTATCTTTAAACAAATTAATAAGTTACAATTTTTAATTCTAATAAAAATTTCATATTAAAAAATCTAATCAAACAACTAAAGTCACTTTACTAATCTCTGTAGATGATAAGTTGATAGTGTTAAACTTAATAAATCTTTTAAGATTTAAAGTGATAAGATTTTTTGCATACAATAATATCAATTCTTTTTAATGATATGTTGTTACATTATTTAATGAAATTGATAATGCATATAATTTTTTATATTGTCAAACTCATTAAATAATGTCTCAACACATTATTAAATAATAGTGTAAAATTTTGTTATTCTAAGCTTTCAAAAAAATTATTTAATAATTTATTTAATAATATGAATACAATGTTACAAAAATTAATTTATATTTAATAATTATTCTAAACTTTCACAAAAATTGTATTCATATTATTTAACAATAAATTAATAAATAACAATATTACAAACATATACTTATAATGCAATAGATAAGTTAATTAATTAATAAGAATAACACGATTACAAACAATTCAGACTAATAAATAAAAATAGGAAAAGTGCATTATGAAACCGATTTAATATTTCATGAGATTTAATAGAAGAATAATGTCAGCTCCAAAAAATAATAATAATGTTAAACCTGTATTTTATTTTCTATGCTTATGCTTTATAGTTTTTTTATATGAAAAAAAAGGAGGAGAGAGAAGATAAATTTTTTTCCGTCTTTCTTTTTTCTATGTAAATTAAAGGAGTTGCAAAGTAAAAGTATATAAGGTGTGAGAATATCTTTGTTATTATAAAATGTATTTATAATTTTGTATTGTCTAGATGCCTCATGTATTTGATAGAAAAATGCATCTTAATTAAAGTAAAACTCCAAAAATGACCAACAAAACAAAAGGACAAGCGCAGAAGAGAATAACCACTCTCTCTGCTTATGTTTCAGAGAGGACATTTCAACTCTATGATTTTTCATTTTCTTTTCGGTTTGTGGAAACATAACACAAAGATTAGTTTAATAATACAATTTTATATTTAAATATTTTAGTTGAAAAATAATTCTAAAGATAATCTATTTTATTTAGACGTAAAAAAATATTTTTATGTATTAAATTATCAAAAAAGATATGGAGATATTTGTTAAGATAATTTAATGTTTATTTTAGTAACATATAAACTTTTTGGCTAAGATAAGAAGGAAAATGATAGATAGTTATGTCTAGAAGCTGAAAATTTTACTCTCTTTAGATGCTCTTTCAATAGCTCATCAATAAAGGAGGAGACCAATATATATTTTTTTAAAGGAAGAGTACTTTTTATTTTAGGGGAGGGACAAAGGAGTGTTTTCTTTATGAAAGAAGAAAATGAGGAGTGTTTTCTTTTGCAAGGAGGGCCTATCATTATTTTAAAAAAGAGTTTGATAAAATTAGTGGCTTACATTGAGTCATATGTCAATTTACGAATAAAGAGTAACTTTAAGTTATTTTTTTATTTTTTTTATTAAAATAATTTTAAATTTGATTATGTTATACTCGATAGGATGTAACTGATGAAAAAAATAACTTAATCTTACTTTTTTATTTTTTTAACTGAAAAGACTATAATAACTTTTTACAAAAAAAGTAACTTAAATTTGTTCTTTACATGATATGTAAAAAATAAAATATAAAATCTTTTATCAACCTGACAAAAAAATCTTATACTAATAAATACTTTTAAAATTATTTCAATTTAATATATAGTTTATAAAATTACACTAATCTAATAAATAAAAAAAAACCCGGTCATGGCGTTAAAAACCAAAGCTTTTGGACGTTTGTGTAATTTTACTCTCAATTTTTCCAGAACCCACAAGACAAGAAGAAAAATTTTTTTGGTGGGCAAACAATCGATATCAGAGTGGGTAAAGCATGGCCTTATCCTCTCCTACCTCTCTCCTTTCAGCTCTCAACACCACCACCGATTCAGTTCCCAAAGTGCTCCATTTTCATTCGCCACCTTCTTCTTCTCACTTCCCAATTAGACCCACCATCTATCACACCAGCCATGCCCTTGCTATCTCTGAGAAATGGAGAGCACAAGTTTCATTTTTCCCTGCTTTCCTAAAGAAAGGCAAAGATGCTAAGACCATCAAGGAAGAGCTTCTCGAGGCCATTGCACCCCTTGATCGAGGGGCTGATGCCTCTCCCGAAGACCAGCAAAGAGTTGATCGGGTTGGCTTCTTCACATTTTTTTTTCTCTTTCGAGTTTTGGTTTCACAACATAAAGTGATATGCTCTGATTGCTTAATCAGCGTTGTCTTAAATGAAAGCTAGGAAGAAGATGAAAATATCTTTGACTACAGAACCTGACATGAATTTAGTGTTACTTTGTTCATGCAGCTCTAGTCTGTGGTTCTGTGAAACTCCAAATTTGATAAATAATGTGTGTCTTCTATCTATTCTTAAAGATGGTTGATATTTATGTGAATTTAGTACTTTTTATATTTTTTTATCATGTTTGAATCACTTCTTTTAAAAAGCGCAAATGCATTAAAAAAGATTTTTTTTGAACTTAGATTTTGGTGTTTAAAAAAAAAAGACATTTTTTATAACATAAAAAAGCTATTTAAACCTTAAAAAAATATTTTTTTTATATTACATCTAAACATAAAATAATTTTTACTTTTTTAAAAGACTTTTTTTAAAAAAATCACATAAAAAATCTTATTTTAGAATCTCGTCCAATAAAGGAGTGGAGTCATGGTGCTGAACTCTACCAAAAAAAATTAACTGGATAGAAGTGGGGCTTTAATGACCATGTCTTTCTCTCTGTTTTAATATTCTATCATTTTCAAAGGACTTCCAAATTTCAGTATCTGCTGGAACTTTTTGGTTTTTGCTTATCACTGTCTGTTTATAAGTTGGTTTTTGCTGTATATACTAGAGAAATGCTAGCAATATACTATTTTGAACACTTTTTTTAACACTTATTTTACTATTAGTTTAAAAGCAAGTATTACCAGTATAATAATCCTTTCAAGTATATAAGGTAAACTAATAGTAAAACAAGTGTTGAAAAAAGTATCTAAAAGAATATATTACTAACATTCCTTGTACTTACTGTGGAATATTGTACTTACTATGGAATATAATTGTAGTAGTTTTTTCAGCCAAAAGATAGGGGAGAGATGAGCCTCTCATATCAAAGTTTCACATGACCTTGTCATGTAGAGAGATAGACACAAAACAACAATGCTATTCACATACATTTACACTCACATCACTTCACATCTCTACAGTTTTTACCATCAGATTATATTTGGGCCCACCTTTTTTTCTATACACTAACACTCTGATTTTACCATGTAAGCAGATGTGAGAGACTAGCATTTTTCGACACAAAACACCAACTTGTTCTTGAGTAGTTAAATAATCTTTCCTAATTCCTAGGTAAGAATTTATTACCTTCTCGGTGAGAAAATGTAAGTAGTAATTTTAAAGCTTTTATTATAATGTAAGTTACTGGATTTGACAAATTCCTAGAAAGAAGGGATCCACCACGTTGCTGATAGGTCTTGATATATGTATATATGAAGCTACATATGTTTAATGCCTTGTGGATTGATACATAATATTTAAGTAAAATGTAAATATTGTTTCTAATTATACGTTATTCTTTGCTTTAGCATGAACATGTGATGCATGTTTATATCAATAATTTTCTCTCAATAGAATTGTGGCAAAATTTTCAAGTTCACATGCATCTTTATTCTTAATTCTTGGAATTTATTTCTAAATAGATTGCACGCAAACTTGAAGCAGTTAATCCAATAAAGGAGCCCCTAAAATCTAATCTACTGGATGGGAAATGGGAGCTTATATACACTACCTCAGAGTCAATCTTGCAAACCCAGGTAAACAATTATTTTTTTCCCCTTACCATTGCTCATGGTTATATCTATATTCGGTTGATAAATCATCCAAGATATGTTAGGTATTATGCTGCATCTAATGTTTTTAAGCATTGCAGGTTGTTTCCTTCTATGTGTGTTTACATATCAATGCTCCTTTGGTATAATTTTAGATTTGAGTTAATATAACAAATATGAGCAGTACTGTACATTTATGTGCAAGAAGTAAAGTTCAAAAATAGAACCCTTACTATTTTACTATGAGAATGCATAATAGTAGGTCATAAATGCACATATTAATTGAAGAGATTCATAGATTAGATTGTAGTAAAAAAGAATACAACCACCTGAAAAATACAAAGAGAATTTTCCTATTCTTGGTTTAGGATTCCCCTATGGCCTAAAGTATGAAACTGTCTACTAAATAGTTCTTCAGTAATTAAGATTATATTAGGATACATCTTTCTTATTGTTTACTCATTTTCAAATATGATACAAACTTATTATATTAACCATTAGAGAAGGTACATGATTAAGCTCCAAGGTAAAACTTTCAAGAAGCTCCAGTTCTCACTTTGGTTTAGACCATACAATCGTCCTGTAGTGCTGCCTGGAGTTTACATCAGTGGAACAATTGTGCCATTTCCAGAGTTTTGTGTGCAAATTTTTGCTTCTCAATATTTGCAGAAAAGTCAAACATAAAACCAATATCTACTACATGTATTCAGTCATTTAACTAGCCGTTTAGCATCAGTATCACTACTAGCTTCTATAAGTTTGTTGTATTTATGCTCTTCATGAAGCCACAGTATCTATTTCTTGTGCAGTACATGACTTAGATTTTAACCAGCTTTCACTAAATTGCAAAATAACTATTATGCTTTTATTGTCCCCTTTCATTTTGCAAGATTAGATGACTCTATAATAGATTTTTTTAAAAATTCAAAAGCTATAAAAAATAAAAATGTTTAAAATTAATTAAACCTCACTAATTATAATTGTTTATACGTGTACAAAATAAATTACAAAATACATATTAAAAATCGTATTTAAAATAAAAAGCAAAGTATAGTAAAAAATATATAATGGATTGAATTTTTTTCTTCCTTTTTTTTTTTGGGTTTTTGTGAGCTAGCCTGCACTAGCCTGTCGATTTACAGACTAGCCTATTTAGGGCTGCATTTAAATTTGAAACAGGCATCCTAAACTCCAGTCTGGCCTAGCTCGTTTTGACGGTGATACTTGTAATATGCTCGTCTTATAGATAGTGAAGTTAGAGGTTCCTCTTTTTGCTTGTTTTTTTTTTTATCTCCCCCTTGCCATCCACCTTTTTTGCCTGCATGTATTGTACTAACTTTTTCAATAACGCAATGCCAGAGACCAAAGTTTTTGAGATCAGTTACAAATTATCAAGCAATCAATGTTGATACTCTCAGGGCTCAAAATATGGAATCATGGCCATTCTTCAACCAGGTGACACTTGTAAAATTGAGTTAAATTTTCACCATTTATGCATTATCACTCTGACATTTGCATATGTAAATGAAATCAATATTGTGTAGGTGACAGCAGATTTAACACCTCTAAATGCAAGGAAAGTGGCTGTAAAGTTTGATACTTTCAAAATTGCAGGCTTCGTAAGTATTCAGAGTTTCAATAGTTATCATTGAAATTATATTTTGTAATGTTCCAGATAACGTTGGCTTGAGAACCTTTAGGAGTGAAAAATGAAATTCTGTTGAGGTTCCTGGCAAATGCTAATTATCTAACAAGCTCCAACCAAGCCCATGTACATTACATTACTTCCTTAAGTGAAAGTTATAAATTAGAGCATGTTTGTTTTAAGAAAAAAAGTTGTTTCAACAGTGTTATAACATGTTTGTCAAAATTAACTTCAATTTTTTCACGAAATTCAATACATTATAAAACTTTTTTATCATAATGCTTATGATTCTAGCTTATAGATTATTCTTTACACTTTGATATGTATATATCATTGTGTACTCAATTAAATAATTTGTTTAATCATTCTATATTTATTTTAATAATTTAATGCATAAAAACTATTCTTTTTTATATCATTCAAATGAAACAGATTAGTTTAAAATCACTTTTCAACTAACATATTCAAATATAAAACTGAATCGATTATAATCGATTATAACAAAAAGCTTTTATATAATAATCGATTATTGAAATAATTAAGTTTTCACAATTATCCCAAATACACACTTAGTATCCTGCGTGTGCAATTTTGTATGGATTAAGTACCCTAATAAGCAATGTGTATGCATGTTCCTGCACTTCTGTTGACTAATTGCTTGTGAACATGATCTTTGTCATCATGCTGTACATGTGCAGATACCTGTTAAGGCGCCTGGAAGAGCCCGAGGTGAACTGGAAATAACATATTTGGATGAAGAACTGCGGTGAGTTACCAGATTACATGTGATAAAAGAACTCCAACATTTTTGTCACATTCACTTTTATTCTTCTTGGAGAAAGATGTTTATGAACCGTATTAGACCTTTTTTTACCTTGTCTCCACTATAAATTGCTTTACTATCATTTGGTATAGATATCAAATAATCTTTGTCATACTTTTTCATTATAATTTAACAGGTTATCAAGAGGTGACAAAGGAAACTTGTTTATCTTGAAAATGGTCGATCCATCTTACCGGGTTCCTCTATGATGCATTGTCAGCGTTGCAATACCTGTATTCACCTTGCCATCGTGTTTTCTTCCTTTCAAGGGATTCAAACTACTGTCAAAGCTTCCTGAAAATACTTGTTGGAACTTATACGAGCCCTCTACTACTATTCAAGCTGAGTTGAAGCATTTTGGGACTGTTTTTTCTGAAGTAGTATGGACAATAATCTTAAGCTGTGTAATGAGTTTTCCTATTTTTCTTCCTTGAAATTTGTATTATGTGGAAAACTCTGATTCAAAAGAGGTGGTTGTCAAATCTTGATATATTAATATAATATAATATCAGCTTTGCTCAGGAGACAAGAAAGCCTAAAAATGTAATCTTAATATTTTAACGACTTTCTAACTTGGTTGCCTATGATTCTATGAAAACGAAAAGGATTTCTTTGCAGTGAGTAAAGTAAATGCAAGAGAAGCTGCTGTTAAATTTGCTTCTTTCAAAATATTGCAACGTGCTTGATATTGTTATCATTGAAATAAATTCCGCACTCGGTAAGACATCATCTAAATGTAAGATATCATGTATTAAGAATGGATGATGAAACCGTCGAGGTGCCGTTAAACAAAGAAGAAATTTGCTGGCTGCCTCTTTGAAGAAGAAAATTATGTATGTCTCCTGCAAGGCTAGGCTAGCCATTACCTTCTTGTGCAGAAAGGACTCAGCTCCCAACACTTCAATTTTAAAAGATTTCAATAGACAACAAATCGATTTTTAAGATATATAAATTTTTCTAAGAAACATTTACATGTTTTAAAACTTTGAATACAATTTTTAACAATCCTTGATAAATTTTTTTTTTTTTTAAATGCTACTATACAGTATAAGTACAGCAAAACCACACAGAGCACTTAAACTAGTGTAAATTTTATAAACATTAAATTACATACATAATACAAATTTTCAGTCTTACCATAAATTTTAGGAAAAATATCTTCTAATAAAAAAAATATTTTTTTATCTGATAATAAAAAAAATATTTTTTAAACACAAGGACACAATGCATCATGAAATGACAAATCACGGGGACGTGGGTTTCAGAAAATTGGTCAGTGTGAGCTGTGTGGGAATCTGTTTGAACGGTCAAAAAATTTGAAATACCTAAAAGCAAAGCGGGCTAATTTTAATTTTAATTTTCAGCCCCACCCACCTTCTCCATTTTTTAAACTTTAAGGCAACAAAACAACACATATTTACCAGAAAAATTTCGAAAATACCCAAAAACCCTGCTCCTCGACTCAAACCTCCTTTTTCTTCTTCTTCCCTCTCTTCCGTGCCCCATTAGTCCATTACCACTTCTCTCTCAACCTCGACTAATCCTAGAGAGAGAGAGAGAGAGAGGCAAAAGAGCAGCGAATCCAACCCAAGATCTTGATCTTCATTCTGAGTTAATCGCCAAGTCTTTTTTCCCCTCCTTCTATTCGGATTTCAATGTGTAAGCTGTTTCTGTAACCCTTTTTGCTTCTCCCTAGCTGGATTGAAAAACTATATATATTCTTTTTTGTGTTTCTGAGTTTGAAGCATGATTGGGTTCTATCCATATCCATATACATGAATTTCTGCCTGGAATTATGATATAATGCTTAAATCTTATATTGGTTCCTCTAACTATACTACAAATATATTAATTGCATGCAGAATTTTCCACCTTTCCTACCTGGGTATTCTCCTTCTATATCCCAATGTACTACAGAGAGCTTTTCAATCTTTTTTGTTTCTCTATGCGACATAATTGCTTATAGTTAGTGCTCCATTTAGTTGTTAGCACTGCCAAGCAAACAGTTTAACAAGTGTTTTTTTTATCTTCTTTTCTAGAAACTTGCCTCTCCATGACGATAATTATACTGTTTAATTAACACTTCCTTCTATTGGGTTTTTGTTTTTCAACTTACTTCATTGTTTCAAGTCAAAGAGGGAAAATTTTCATAGTATACTTTAAGAAATAGGAACTAAACTCAAAGGAGATTGTAATAGTAAAGACAGTTCTAGGGAAGGAAATGCTTCAATTAGATTGTGAGAGTAAGATGACTTGAGGATTACAGATTCTTCTAATACTTGTGCTTGATAGCACCAATTTTGCCTGACAAGTGATGACAGTCTTCATCATTTCCAATTGTATTCTTTCTTCATACTGCTAACTTGGAAAGATGTTATTGAATCTGTCTGCATACTGACAGTTATCTGTTTGATTCTTGTCCTCAGCAATGGAATCTCTCCCTGATGCCATACTTCAATACATCTTGTCCCATATCAATAATGCTCGCGATGTTGCAGCTTGCAATTGTGTTTCTAAGCGATGGAAGGACTCCATGGCTTATATCAGAACTCTCTACTTTCCTCGCAACTCATTTGATAACCCTCCTGGCGGTGAAAGTCCTGACAACATTGTGAAAAGAATGGTATCAACAGTTGTGCGATTAGAAGAGCTAGTTGTATATAGCCCTTTCTCCCCTTCTGGCCTTGCTTCATGGCTATCACTTGTAGGTCTATCTCTTTCTCAACTTGAGCTTCGAATGGACAACCTTGCTGACAATCAGGCTTCCCATGAAAGCCCATCAAAGTTGGATTGCATTGGCGCAGCAAGGAATTTGGAATCTCTAAAACTATGGGGTGTCTTAATGATACATTCCCCTAAATGGGATGTCTTCCAAAATCTTAGGACCCTAGAAATAATTGGTGCAAGATTGGAGGATCCTGCATTAACTGTGGTGCTTCGGTCATGTCCATATCTGACAAGGTTGTTACTGCTTGGATGTGAAGGGGTTAGGTCAATCTCAATCGACCTGCCGTATTTAGAGCAGTGTAAGCTGGATTTTTATGGTCTGGGGAACTGTTCACTTTCTCTAACCTGCCCGAAAATTGAATCCCTTGAGGTACAAGGCTGTAGTTGGATTAGGGTCCCTGAAACCAAGCGTCTGAGGAATCTTTCAATATCCAATAGTGCAGGTAATTGACTGTTTGAAGTGATTCTTGTACATATTTTTTATTGGCCGTATTTTTTCTTGGTCCCAAGTAATCTACAAAGTAATCAACTTTTTGGCTTTTTCAGCTTAATTTTCTTTCCTTTCATGTTAATTGCTTCCAGGGAGAGTATACATGATTGATTTTGGAAACCTCACAGCTCTGGAGTTCCTATCTATGAGGGGGGTCCAGTGGTGCTGGGATGCAATATGCAAAATGCTGAAATTGGCAAGTGAGGTGAAGCATCTCTATATGAAGGTTGAATTCTCTGGGGACTATGAGGCTCTTCAACCCTTTCCAGAGATTGATTTTGTTGATTTTTTCAATAGCCATCCCAAGCTATGCAAGTTTGATATTCATGGAGCCATGTTTGCAGCACTATGCCAGAGGAACAGTCTGAAACATGTAAATTCATAATAATTTTGATATTACACTTCTGATTAAGGTTGTTCTCCAACATCTTATTTGATGAAGATACTCATTCATTTTACAGGTGGATCCAGGTTTCGTGATTCCATGTTTGGAGGAGGTTGTGATCACAGTGAGATCACCACTAAATGCTGAACAAAAAATGAGTACTCTCGAATCCTTGTTGAAGTATGGAAAAAACCTGAAGACCATGGTTATAAAGATTCTTCAGATGAAGAGCTGCCATAGCAGTGCTGATGATTTTTTTGATGAGATTTGCCGGCTGAGATACATGAATCACGAGATAGTTCGGATAGAATAAAGCTTAGAACAGGCTATTATTTCTTGATGCATTCTTAATACAGGCCATTTCATGTTGATTTCCAGTTTCAACTGGACTGCTGAATTAATTATGAGTCTCAATTGTTTTGGGGAGCTAATTAATTTGTTAACTTCTTATTTATTGTTTTGAACGTCATTTGAAAATTGATTATCTTTTTTTAGCTAATTTGGAGTATGAATGGTTTACCACCTCTCCCTTGATTGTCAAAAGTACTGGATAATAATGTTGCTATATATATATATTGAAAGATTATATACTAGACACCATTTTTTAATTAAGTTTAAATTTGATAATTTTTTATATTATCATTTAATGATGTGTTGAGACATTATTAGACAAGTCTGTTATAGTTGTTTCGTAGTTAAACTCTAGGGTAAATTATTCTCTCCTTTCTTGAAGTTTGGCAACATTACACTCGCTACACCTCATTAGTTTTCAACATTACACTTTGTTCCTTTATTTTATTATAACAATAATATTTTTATTACAAATAATACATATATTTTTTTCATATTTTTTAATAATATTCATTATACTTATTTTTTTATTATTTTATTTTACTTAATCATAATTTTTAAAAATGATATAAATAGTGATATATCCCTAAAAAGAAGTGTAAGATCATCATTATTCATTTTATTAACTAGGCTTACACGTTGTACCCCAAAGATAGAGATATTCCGGTGATAAAATTGTAACACATCACATTTAAAGCCTTGTTAGAGAGAGATGATGTGTGGCCATTAAACTCACTTATCACTCATCATATCATCTCTCTAACTTTTTGTGAGTGTCTTTAAATGCGATGTGTTATATTTGTCTCACCCAAGAATATCTCCCAAAGATAACGTTAAAAAAAATTGTCTTCTCATTTTTAAGACCATTATATTCTCCCCTCTGTCTTGCACGGTAAATCACTTCCCCTAAGTTAAAAAATATTAAGATTATATTTGGATATTTAATAATTGATAAATAAAATAAGATGAATGAGATAAAAATATTATTCTATTATTTAAATATTTTATGATAGAATAAAATAAAATTATCATTCTATTATTTGAAAAGTAAATTGAATGGTAATAATTATAACTTTATTTTTTCTAAATTATTTTTATTACAAACACATCAATTTTAAGATATGATGTTAATGTAATAAAATTGTAATTATAATTATAATAAAAAAATTCTATTTCATACCCCAAATTGAAGGAAAAAAATTAATAATTT
This sequence comes from Ormosia semicastrata, assembly GCA_029884595.1. Lineage (NCBI taxonomy): Eukaryota > Viridiplantae > Streptophyta > Magnoliopsida > Fabales > Fabaceae > Ormosia > Ormosia semicastrata. The sequence goes on along the minus strand of JAQQTO010000057.1, from coordinate 1,955,241 downwards.
TTTATGAAATAAAATCCATCCCACCTACTTCTATCTCATTTGAACATTTTTTTATTTCATCTCCTTTCATTTCATTCTACTGAATCTCATCAATCCAATCAAAACCTAAGACTCCCCTTCGGATTTATGCATCGCTGCTACAGGAAAGAGGTGAGTCCTAAACTATGAAGTACGGAAACGAATACGGACACGGGACACGACACGGACAAGGACACAGGGACACACCAAATTCAAAAATTTTAGGGCACGGACACGACATATATATATATATATATATTTATATATTATAAACAATCCATATATATATAATTTTCAATAACAATTCAAACATCTTCATTTATATAACTAGAAAAGAAACCAACAATAATCGAAAAATTAAACCACCACCAGAAATGAAACTAACTTGAAACTTGAACCATTAAGATACACAAATGAACACAATATATTTAGAAAGAATAGAAAATTTTTCCTGAGGGTGGGTCGGGTGATATTGGGCTTATGAGCCGTAATATTAGTACATTGTCACACAGTAATTTTTTTTAAAATTTTAATAAGATGTGTCTAATATGTGTCTGCGGTGTGTCCGAGATGTGTCTTAGACGTATCCGAGCCAAAAAAATAATTTTTTTAATTAGACACACCCGTATATTTGAGATACGCATGTCGTGTGTGCGTCGTCCTGTGTCGGTGGACACGCGTGCCGACACGCGGACACGCCAGTAAAATGGCGTGTCCGTGCTTTCTAGGTCCTAAGGCTTGAAATCATACATGGGGTGGTTGGGTGTTAACGGTGGTTGTGGTGGTTTGAGGGTCTCGCAGGTTTGTGTGCAGGGCGCTAGGGTTGAGAGATTGTTGGTTATTGGGCGTTGATTTGAGGAGTTTGGGTCTCATTTTGGGTTAAGATTGTGTGGCTTGGTGACTTGATTTGCTATGGAGAAAAAGGGATTGTCCGTTGTTTGACAGGAGTTTGGATCTAATTTCTCTACTCACTGGTATGCACTTTGTCCCTTCAGGTGGTCCCAAATGTGGTCAGTGCATTAGGTTTTCAAGCGGGTCTGCGACAAGGAGAAAAGAGAGAGAGGAAATGAAAATAATTTGCTATGATTTGGTAATACATAATAAATAAGTTTTACACGAAAAAAGAATTAAAATTATATCATTTTAAATTATGGAAGATAAAAAGGGCAGTAAACCAATGATGCAAAGTTGCAAACGCTATGGATACGCCAAATTTATGAGGAAAGAGACGGTGCTTGTACATATTGCTTTTGTGGATAAATCAATTAGTAACTAGTAAGTTAAGGCCATCACGATTCCCGATTTTGGGTACTTATCGAATCCAAATTTCAGTTTGACTCATTCAAATTTTAATAATATAAATTTGGAATGTCATATAAGATTCGATTATATAATTAACTTGAGCAAGTTATAAAAAAAATGTATTACATTCTATTAAATAATGATTACAATAGTTTTAATTTTTTTTTAAGTTTAGGGTGAGGAAAAACTAATCATATTCTAAGGCTAAGATAAACTATCAATTTTAACAAAAATTTATAATAAAATTACATATCACTTATTAATGAAAAAACTCTAGATTCTAACCCAAATCTTGTTATTATCACTAACTAAAAATTGACCAGGTTATCCAAATTTCATTGACAGCTTTAATTGTATATTTCAACATATAAAATTACACCCCCAAAAAACAAAGAACAAAAAGATTTGTCACCAAGACGATATTTAATGAAAATATTTTATGTACATTAAAATATGTACATCATATTTATATTATATGTTAATATAAAAAAAATATCAAATCATCCTATATACGATTACAATATTCTCACAAAAAATTAAATAAAATTAGACAAAGTCAAAGTGCGATTATGTTACAGTCAAAGTGCAATTACACAGAATATAAGCTAATATCAGCCATAATCAAATAATGAAAACTGTATAAACGTGAGGTATTGACATATGTGGGTAGATGTACTCTGATTTAATAATCTGTCTTTTATAATTGATCATATCTTACCCATTTGTCCCCTACCAAGAGCAAGTAGTTAAAGCATCATAATAAAATTCTGTGGATAAGAAAAGTTGGAAAGTCTAAGTGGTTTAAAAAATTTCCCTACTTGTGTAAGAAGTAAAGCCTACAAAAATGCTTAAGTTATAAAATTCGTTCTTCAAAATTGAATTAACACTGACACTATCTAAATAAGCTTCTTCTTCTGGAAATATCGCTTCAAATGCCACAACTGCAAAGCTGAAACAGCAATACAGATACCCAAGGACATAATACTAAACCATGCAACTCTTGCATTTGTTGTTTCACTCACGGTCCTCATCTCTGCTTCCCTGAGTAAATACAAAAAAAAAATTAAAAAAAAAGGAGAAGAAGAAGAAAGAACCATCAGAGAAATTAAAATCATTTGCAAGAAATTTTTTCTTGGGGAAGAGTGTTGACATAATAAGAATTACCTGCCCTTCAGATAGATCAAATTCTCGTGGATGGCCTCCACTGCTCCTTCTAGCTTTCTCAACTCAAGCTCTACTCCCTAGGCATCAATCACATGTAGAGACTGATGTCAGCAAAACGGAGCATTATAAAGCAAAGAAGAGAGCTAACTTCAATTTGCTTGCAATTACTAAAAGGTAAGTTTCGCGCTCATAGTGCAAAAACCAAAAATAATTCAAGCAAACTACAAATCTTGATATTCTTAATCCCTTGTAGAAACAGCACTTCGTTTCATTCTTTGATAGGCATTTGAGTAAATGTTGGCCCTTGAGAGTTGAGAGGTAGAACTCAGAAGTTCTACATGGAATTCATAGGTACATTAAAATATTATAGATATCACTGAAATGTTTACCTCAATCTTCTCTTTTCTAGCAACTGAATCCCAATCCTTGGCAGCAATTCCAATTTTCCAATCAAGGTTCACACTAACGTCTCCACCTCCTTGATTATGATCCACCCAGAAGCATGCTAGGTAGTTCCCAGTCTCTTGAGTTGTAAATGCAAAATTACCAATTGTTGTGTTCTCCCTATGATGAAGATTGTTTCCATATGGTGATGTCACCTAAAGAAAACAAATTACTATAAAAAATTAAGAGAGAAACTTACAAGAAATAGACCCTTTTAACAATCTGATGTCTCAAGGTTGTCATTTAAACCCCAGTGAAAGTTATAATCTTGATGATACAAGAATAGGTCTAGACAGAAATAAAACTATTATTATTATATATTGTCTCGAATAATTGCATGCACTTCACAATTATTCAACCCACATTTCTTGACAGACTAGAGACTCTTTTATTTGAAGTAATCAAGTAATTGATCCATGGCCCAGTTAGGTAGCCAATGTACTGATGTCTCTTGCTCTGCCATCTTTGATCTCGGCAGCACCTCAGCACAGCAAGGATAATATTCTCTGAAGTCTGGACCGTATGTAAGACAGTCCCACCATCAAAACTAAACCCAAATAACCATTACTCTACCATCATAAAATCTCCACAAACAAATTTCCAAATGGGCCAAATGACAGTATGTGAGAAAAAAGGGGCCAATTTTTGGATAAGATTAACATATAATAAAATTAAAATTAGGATGCCGTCGTTCTATAAATAAGCATCTCACACTGAAGTTGCAGATTTTTTAGCAAAGCAAATTAAATTAACAGAAAGAGGTGGCACTGGAAGCCATCAAGATTTAAAGCATTATAACACCATGGGCAAGATAAGCATGCATTAAGGTTAAAATAGCCCAAAAAATTAGTTCAAAAAAATAAGATCTACGGATCATACATTTCAGAAGGGAACATCTAATTTAACACACAAAGGGATAGGTTTACTGATCACACAACATGAGCTACCTACTAATCAATTTTGCAAGCAGAAGCAGTCCCTCTCTAGAATTGTCAATTACTCACTCCTTTAATGGAAAACATCTCACAAAAATCGTCTCTTCTTTTTGTAGTAATATAAAAGCGCTTCAATCGTTTTCCAGTTTACTCAGTCGAAGATGATAAATTGTTTAATCTTTCAAATTACTGACGGCACACAACCAGTAAGTATATATCGCTCAATACAAATAAGAATTAAATATGTTCTTCTCGATTGTCTCAGAAACCAAATAAACTTACCAAAAAAAATAAGGGAAAAAATTATCTAATCCTAATTGATCCACACCACAATTGAAGAATTGAAGAATTGAAGAGAGACCCACGAAAGCAATCGGAAAAGGGTTATCGAATGAAATCAAAAGATGGTACCTTGACGGAAATGGTGGGGTTGAGGGAGTGATCACCGGCGACGACAACGTAATCAGCCAAAACGACGACGTTGTTCTGGATTTCTTCAGAAACGCACTTGGTACCGGAGGCGGGTAAGGTGAGCCAGATAGCCCGAGTGGTTGAGAAGAAGCAGACGAAGAGGAGTACCAACAACCACAAAGCTTTGTTCTCCATATCTCCTTCTCTTTCTCCTTCTCCTTCTGCTTCACTTTCTCTCTTTTAATGTAATTTTGAGCACTCCGAGGAAGTTCTTCGGATGTGGCCGACAACGTAACACTTCCGATCTGTAACTGCCTCTCTCTGCTACCTCCTCTAATCTAATTCCTGTTTTTCCTCTATTTTCTGTTTTTCTTTCCAAGTGTCTCCTATCTTTTATTTTTTAATGTTTATCTTTTTTTTTATTTTTGCTTTTCATCTCGGTGTTAACAAGGCTTCTCCCTTTTTTTTCCCCTTAATCTATAAAAAAAATATAATACTTTGTATTTTTCTTAGATGTTAAATAATAAAGATACCAAAGATATATCACTCTTCTCACCGATGTTTTAAAAATGGATTCAGATTCCTTCCTGTTGTCCAAAACAAGAGGAGGTTCTGTTTGTTATATCTCAATCATACAATTATAATAAATACTTATCTATGACAAAAATTATGACACATTATTTGGGAGTAAAATACATTATTTTCTTTTTTTATTATTATCATTTTCAGGAAAACATAGTTAGGGAACGAACCATTTTTCCCCTTTCGCGATAATCATCGTGTGCCAGCCACCACGTCGATTCGCTACCAAAGCTCGGCGTCCCTTCCTTGGTCGAGAATTTCGTCACCTCCATCTGCTAGCAGAGCTTAGCGTCCTCTCTCTGTTTGAGATTATGTTCAGCCTCGCCTCCATCTCCTTCCTGTTGCCATTTTTGTGCCACCAATCACCTCCATTGCTGACAGAGCGCGAGGTACCTTCCCTACTCAAGATTCAGTTCAGTCTCGCCTCCATCTCTTTCCTTACGCCCCACGTTATTTGGTACGACCTTTGTCTTTATTGCTTTTCTCTTCTTCCATTTCTATTCAATTTTCACCTTATTATTATTATTTCTCATTTTTAAGTTCAATTCCACTGCATTTGTGCAGTGATCGTAGAAGATCCAAATCCTTTTGAGACTTTCGAGACAAAAAAGGGGATAGAAAACTATCAGTTGTTCACTTAATATATAGTAGAGATGTTGAAGTCTGTTAATCACTTTGGTGGCATTTGAAGCATTCTATTGACCATAAGCAATAGTCACCTATTGGGAGAAAGGAAGTTCATAGTATTGATATAGGTTTAGTGAAATATGAAGTGAAAAGATCAAATATCTTACTTAACTTTTACTAAGTTAATTATGAAGGTTAGCCTGAGTATTTGCTTGTAGGTAATGTCCAGATTGGCATTGGCAAATTAAATGTTTTCTGTACTTTTGGATCATATGAGTCCTTACTAGAACCTGTGAATCAATCCATTTGGTGATCCTAAGGCCATATGAGAGATTTAAGATTGAAAAGGAAGTAAACAACTATAGGTGTATGTCTTGAAATTGGTTAGAAGTGACTAACTTAAGTCTGGAAAAGCAAATGGCAATTATAGGTGTATGCCTCTGAAGAATGCAAGGCTGTTGGACTGTATCTATCAAGTATTAGTGGTGGGTGTGTTAGCTATTAAGAGTAAAGAGAGGACACAAAAAGGTTCCTTCAGAATGACCTTTTCTAAATGAGCTATTCGAATAACTCATGTGTTATTCGAATAGACCAGTTTCACAAAAAAAACCCTTTTAACAAAGTTATTCGAATAACCCTCAAGATATTTGAATAACATATATCAGAAATGGTTTTCACGTGGTTTTTCAAAAACGTGTTATTCGAATATCACAATGGTTATTCAAATAAACACAGGTTCCCATTTTAAAAAGAAACGGCCATATTCGTATTTATTAAGTGATTTAATAGCACCTAAGGCTATTTTCTTCAGAGCTCTATAAATAGTGCCCTTGGGTCATCTTTGAAAATGCTCCAACTATCTGAATCAATCTTTACTTGCTTTAACACATATTTTATATTTTTGCGTATTTTTCTGTGCTTTTTTTTGCCAAAATTTTGAGATATCCTTAAAGAGCTTCTTAGTACTTCAAGTTGTGATATTTACTCTTTTGAAAGTTTCTCTTCTTCTATATTCTGATTTATTATAAAGAGGGTGAGATATTCCTAAAAGGTTTTTGTAAGGTTGAGGTATCCTTGAAAGTTGAGTCTTTAGCACAAGGGTAAAGTTTCTCTGCGTGTGAAAATTGCTCTTGTTTGTAACAGTAGCAAGCACTTGTTCAAGCTTGCATTGATAGTGAAAAATCTTATATAGTTTTTCGAGGACTGGACGTAGGTCACAAGTGGTTGGTGGTCGAATCAAGATAAATACTGTGTTTGCTCTTCTCATCTTTATTTCTTCTATTTTTCTGCAATTTATTTATAATTAACATTTGCTTATTTTCTGTTCTTAAGGCTTTTTATCTTCTCCTTTTTATTCACATCTTTTAAGAAATAACTTCAACAAAATTTGTTTTATAAACATTTGTGAATTTTTTTTTAAATATTTAATTCATCCCCTTCTTAAATACTGAAAGCTACTTGGTAACAAAATATAAAGCAAAAATATATCATGATATTCTAGTAACATTGTTTACAACAATTCCAAGCAATATGAAAGAATAAAGTGAACTATAAATGACAATTGTCAACCAAATTAATCTTGTAAGTATTGTTGCACAACTAATATTATCAAAGGAGGAACATATTCAAGATAAAATGCAATAGTAGATGCTTTTGCATTAAAAAAAAAACTTTTGTTCCCATCAAAAGCCTACGTGTTGGCAAGGAAAGTTAGATATATCATTGAAAGGACTTGACCCTTGATTCATTATGTTATTAAGAAAGAACTCATTAACCTCTTGAAAAGACGAAAGATGTGTAGCTTCATCAAATGGCTCCTATAAATCAACAAAATGAACAAAACATCAACAATTAAATAATGACCAATTAAAATTTATACTAACTTTCACTAACTAAATAAGATATTACATTACTAAAAAAATATTAATTTCAGTGCATAAATTTCTTACCATTAGTAATCTAGTGAAACTGCAACTACTATTATGAACAGTCCAATTCTCTAACCCCACATCCTATAATAAGTAAAATCCAAAATTTCATATACATATTCATATAATTTACAACTAATTTAATTTAAAATACTGAAAATACTTGGATATTTATACCTTATTTAAAATAAATTCCTCTTATGTAACACCCTAACTCTGATACCAACTAATATAACACCCTAGCTCTAGGGTATCACATGTCTGACTCTCGACTCATAATCTGAAAATAAGTTCGCACAAAGTTTGAGTTATAAAATATGGGTTTCAAAATTTTCTTCTTTACTTTACGAAAATATTAGGTAATAAAAAAAAAACATATTTCAACTATTCATTATACAATATTTACACCAATTAATATCATAATTTAAAGAGAAATATAAAATTAATAGACTTATATATTTTTTTTTGACAGACAAGTGCAAACCTCGTGGTTATTGATTTAATAGCACCTGCACAACGCTAATGAGAAACTTTAACATACTTATTCCTTATCTCGTCCATCTTGATGCATCAAACATCTGTTTCTTTGTCAACACCGCACACCTTCAAGTCTGAATGTCCACTCCTTATTGTTGTCACCAATCTCGGAGTATTTATCACCATATGTCTAAGATAACTCGATCTTTCTATTGTTTGATTTTAACAATACAAACACAACAAAACAACATAACAAAGAGGTGAGATCACCTACACCATACCAATATACTTGACACGTAGATAACACATGACCAACAATATCATACGATAGATCATACCATAATCATGTTATCAGCATTATCATCATCATCATCCAAGTATTCATAACAATCGTTATATCCAATATTCCTCAATTAATATATCATACAGATATAAATGCTTAGATTCAGCAATATTATACAGATAAATCATACCATAATCATGCTATCAACATTAATCAACTATCATCATCTAATCATTTATCAGTTCAATCATCATCCAAGTACTCAAAACAATTGTCATAGCCAACATTCCTCAATTAATATATCATACGATATAAATGTTTGATTTATGCATATGTACAAAGACTCGCTTTATCAAAAACAACTCCATGGAGGTTTTTCACAATTTCGAGGAGAATGCTCTTGTCACAACCCAAAGACAATCTCCCGGTCGTTGAAAAGAATCGTGTTCTTGTCGGGTATCGTCAATGCGTTGCGACGGACTGCATCGCCAAGTGGCACAGGATACTCGCTAGCTGTCCACTGGTCGACCGCCGCTCCTCGACGCCCCCAAGATCCATCATAGACCTCACTATCAATTCTCATTCCCTCTTCAACCACAAGGGTCATAATAGCTATTAGCTATCTTTTATACAATGCACGAATTTACCAATGCAAGTCCAACCCCAACGGGCCAAATCTTTTCAGTTTCATTTGTACAATGCACGAGTATATCAGTGCAAGTCCAACCCCAACGGGCCAAATCTTTTCAATGCATGTATAATGCACCAAATCCAAATACGGACATCTCTTTCCAATGCATATAAAATGCACCAAATACCAATCATAGGCAAAACACGTCACTCTCTCATACAAATCATACACTTTAAACAAATATTATACTATATTTTCAACACAAAATCATGTTATCATGTTTTCATAGTTATAAAACACTTTCGCCAGTATTTTCACAAGATTGCGTAATATTTTCATTATGTTTTCACAATTCCAAAATATTTACATTACGCTTTTCAAAATATCGTAACACTTCAATTACGTTTTCAAAATTTTGAAATGTTTCATTATATTTTCACAATACAGTAAAAATATTCTGTTACTTTTAAATCACATAGTGATTTTTCAACAATACGTCAAATATTTAAACTCACGTAAAATATTTAAACGTAATTCAAATCACGTAGAAATATTTTAACATATTTTAAATCGCGTAGGAATATTTTACTATATTCTAAATCATTTTTAAGATACGTAAATCATTTTTCACTACAATTCTATTACGAAAAATATTTCTTAACCTTCAAAAATTCCATTTCATCCTTTCTCAAAATATTATGACTTTGTACTTCATTTTTCACATTTTCTTACTCAAGAAAATCTTTTTTCACGTTTCTTTACTCAAGAAATTCTTTTTCAAATATAATCCACAAAATTACCTTTCCATTGATATAAATCAATGTTTCAAATCATAAAATTTTCAAACGTACTTCAAAACTTGAAAATAAGTTATACTTGAGTAAATTCTCAAAATACCATTATATTCTCCATTTTTCCCTAAATCATTTCCAAATTAACCTACTTCAAAATAAATTGAAGTTTGAAAACATTTTCGTTTACAAAACTTAATTTTTCAAGTGAGTAAAATACTCTGATTCCCTTTTCAAATTTCTTGTATTAAATCAATTATATTTCCACTTGAAAAATTATTTTGTTTCATTAAAATCTAGGCATTACTATTTGAAAAATTATCAAAATATTTTTTTTCTTTCAAATTGATATGGTTTTACACAAACAAAACCATTAAAGTTTTATTTTCAAAACCAAAATACCGATTGGTCATATAACAAACCCATTTGTTCAAATTCATTTTCACTTTCTTTGCAAATCCTTTTTCATTCTTAGTCAAAAATCTTTTCCTTAATATATATTTTCTCAAAATCACTTTTTATTGATCTAGTCCTACAAAATCATACTGAGTTATTTTAATTATTGTTTCTTAACTTTAAATTTCCTAACATTTTCCAAAACCCAATAAATAAATTCTCTGTTAGAAATTTTAAGTTACAAATGTTTTCCTTTATATTTCTAAATCACTTCTAAAAATTGATTAATTTGAAGTTCAATACTTTCAATCTTCTTTTTCTTTTATTTATGAAAATTCCACTTCACTTAATTTATAACACTTAATTCCCTTTTCAAAAATCCTTATTTGAAAATTCCTGTATTTCATAAGATCAAAACATTTTTCTAAATTATCAAAACCTTATAGATGGCCATTGGAACCATGAAATATTTTTCTTCTAACTTAAATAAATTCCATTCTTGTTTCTACAAAAATAAATCAATAAAATTTCATTCTAAAATTTGTGTTCATGTTTTCTTAGAAAAAAAAAATAAACCTTTAGTTCATTTTTCATACTCCTCAAATCAATCTAATTTTAATCTTCCATAAACATATTAATTTGTAAACACCTATTTTGAGGTGTCTTGGCCGAAATTCTCATTGTTCTAGGGATCAAAATTTAATTTCCTTGTTCTTGAAAAATTTCAACATTGACCCAAATCAAGGGCATCAAAACCGTAATTCTTCCTTAGCCATTGGAACCAAGATCAATTTTCTTTCCATCCACACATCATGGCATACATATATATATTTCATCATAAATATCACAAACATGTCATATACTCATCATGCATATTATAAGTATACTATCAAAGCCATAAAATCATGTAAAACATATTAACCATAGACAAAAATAATCAAAGCACAAGAAAATAAAGCAAAGCTCATAAACACACAATTAATTATTACATAACCATGGATTGGAATTCTCACATGAATTCACAATCCATCAAATATAAGACCATCTCCCACCACCATAATTGGTTGGTGAGATGGATCTCCCTCTTACCTCTTGAAGATCCTCAAAGCTTCTTGATTTTGCTTCTCTTTCCAAGTCCTTCAACACCAAGGGCTTCTCAAATTCAAAACAAAATACATAGAAATTAGTATACTAAGCTTGATTAAGAGGAACCATGGATCAAACATGATTTAGATCATGAAAAAGAAGAGAAGAAATGAAGTCTTCTTATACTTCACCTCAAAAATCCCATAACTTTGTTCTTGAAGAAAGTCCATGAATATGAATGATTTTGAGAAAGTCTCCAACATGAAAGTTGCTTAGAATATCATGTAGATTCAGGATCTATGGTTGGATGAAATTAAAAGTGATGGGTGGTGATTTTGGTGGTCATGACCGAACCATTTGGTGAGAAAATGAAGGAAAATGGTTGTTTTGTGTTCTTGGCTTGGTTGAGTGATGAATATGAATGATTTAGAGAAAGTCTCCAACATGAAAGTGTTTTGAATTGATGAGAGGATTCAAGATATGTAGCTAGATAAAATTATGGAAGATTGGAAGTGGTTCCATGGGTGGTGACCGAATGCTCAAGGAAGGAAAGAAAATGGTGTTGTTCTTGGTGTTCTTGACAAATTGGAAGAGAGAGAAGAGAGAGAATAAGTTAAGTGTTATAAAATGTGATACAAATGAAATCAAATGGCTGAATTGAAGTGGGCAGCCGTAGTATTGCATGGAGAGAAAGAAAAAAATAATTTTGCTTTAGAAAAATGACCAATAATTGGTCAAGACATCTAATTAATGTCTTCAAACTTTTTCTTTGGCCTAAAAAGGCTACTCCAACATGTCTCAACATGTCTCTTCTTCTTTCTTGCTTCTCCAACCGTCCCCTCCTTCATCATGCAATCCAAAGGAAGCAAACAAAACAATAATGATCATATTGACCATGACAAATAATAATGGTCATTAATTTAGTTTGCATGGCTATTATTGGTGGTTCAAGAACCATGTAAAAGTCTCCCCAAGCTGCATGAAAACCGTGTGGCTCCTTGAGTATTTTAGGGAATTAATTGTTCTCAATTTTCACCTAATTGCATGCTAACTAATTACCTAATTAATTAGCTTAAATTTCCTAACCAATCTTAACTAATATTCTAACTATATAACTAATTAATTAACATATTATTTCACATATTATAATCTCTAATTAAAATTAGGATATCTAATTAATAATTAGATTATAATAATTTAATATTTAATTTAGTTTACTTAACTTATTAATTAGGCCATTAGATTAATCAAATTAGGCTTAATTAGTTACTAATCAAATCATTGTTGACTTCATCTTTTCTTTAGCCTAAAAAGGCTACTAAAAAAAATTGTCTCCTCCTTGTCCAAGCACTCCAAAACCATCCCCCCTTCCATAATGCATGAAGTTGTCATCTTTTTTTTTTATACAATTATTTGAAGCATTCCTAGCCATTGATTAATTCAATGGTTAGGATTTAGGTAGACTTTTAATTTTGAAGACTTAATCTAAGCCATTGGATCCTTCTCCTTTAAATTCTAGCCATTAGATGTGTCTCTAAAATAAAGGGTCAAGATTACTTCTTCTTACTTTTAATCCAAGGGTCATAATTAGTCTTTGCTACTTTTTAAGACCAAACTTCCACCCTTGATTAATTCTTCATCCAATGGTCATAAATGATCTTTGTCACTTTTTAAGACCAAATCTCCACCCTTGATCAACTCTAAATGCAATGGTTGTAAATGGTCACTTTATATAATTAATTTTACACAGTTGATTAAATCTACGGTTGATATTGAAGCTTGTCTAATTAAGTTTATTCTCACACCATTGATTAAATCAATGATGATTATCTTATGTTTCTTTATTAAATGTATTTCTTAACCGTTAATTGAATCAATAGTGGATATCCAAACCACCAATGTTGACTTAAGCAATATAATTTCTATTTTTATCTACTAAAAATCTCACGAAAGAATATATTTACTGTATTTTTATCTTCCGATAAATAAATACAGTACAAAACAAATTTTTTAAAACTGTTTTTGGATTCAGGTTTAGTAAGATCCTCTGTCTCCGTCTAAACAGTACAAATTTTTCTATGCATAGAAATTTTTTTCACTTTACGGGACCCACCTAGGCCCACGTAAAGTCACCTGAGCCCACCTAGGACCACCTGGGCCCACATACAGTCAAAAATTTCACAATCACACATAAAATCACAAAAATTAGAAAACATATGAAAATCAAGTCAGATTATTAAAAATAATTAACAGTCAAGAGAAATAAATACAGAAAGATTTTTCCCGACCCAAAAATTATTATTTTCCGACACGGAGTAAATCACTCAAAACGATCAAATACTTGACGGAATAAACAAAATAATTTTACAATCCCGAAAATTACTAAACAAGAAAATTACCAAAATTACTGTTTATAGGATAAGAAATTTTGGTGTGTTACATGGAACACTATGAACGCTAGAAGAAGTTTGGTTTCCCTATGCAAAAAAAAAATTATTGAAGTTAGCATATTTAAACATCTAGTTAGATGAATAATAGTATAAAACATTATGTATCTTTGGTTGTTGATTTTGTGATGCATTGTTCATTTTGCTATTTTTCTTCTTTATTGATTACTTTTCAACCCAACTTCTTGGATATCTTCCTCTTTTTACACCATCTCTTTTTTTCAAGCATTTTGGCTCTATGAAAATCAAGGTTATTATGCATCATGTTTTAACTTGAATTTAATGTAGCAGATGATGTATGAGTTGTATTATTGTCTAAGCCTATATTTCTCTTACGGATACATTCAACTTTAGCTAATCCATCTATAGCCTTGTCTAAATGAACATAAGCTTCCTTCAGTCAGATGCTTGAGCTGCTAACCTTACCAATTTAGGACATATTTGTTTGTAGCATCTATCAAACTTACCATATTCTTATACAATCCTCCCTCTTGTGTCTTGCACAAATCCATTTTTCGCATCTCTTGTACATCTTCTTAAAATATATTAGCTAGGAACTAATTTAATATCATTTCTATCAAATATCTTCAAGGCATGATAACATAAAGTGTCAAATGTCTCAGACTTTTTATAACTGCACGATACCGTTTTATCATAAGAATTAAAAGAGACTTTGAACTCGGCATCTCTGTTGACTAAACCAACCACATATTCATAAATTGTTTCACCTTCATTTCGATGTTTAATCCATGTTGCGGAAAACAAATCATACTCTTTTTGGAAAATATCAAAAATCAATGGAGTATAAATTTAAGCAAACTTGTTGCAACAAAGGTGAATTCTCCATCTTCAACCATGACAATTTTTCCCTTGATTCAAATTCACATTGCAACTCATTATATCTTTTATCACTGAAAACCCTTTCAAAGTGCTTAAAAAATTGAGCTATATCCAAGTATGACTTCAAGCAACCTTTCAAATATGCATTTAAGCTTTCACTAAGTTGTGTACTTCACAAGCCTATAATGAAAGGTTTTTTCATAAAACATTTTGCTCATTTCTCTTTTATTTTATACAAGTAAATTAACCACTTGTTTTCTTGAAGAATAAAGTCTCTCAACAATTTTATCTCATGTTGTTTGAAAATCAAATTCCTCCTCATATTGGTACATACATGCCTTAAAATCTCTTGAAAAATTAGACCACTTCTTCATCATGTTTTCAAGGTGCTTTATGCCATTTTGCATCAAATGAAAAGTGCATAAACCACAACATGTTTGAGGCATTACCTTAAGCAAAGCTTTAGCCATTGTAGGATCGTGATCAATGAAAATAGTTTGAGGCTTCTTTTACTTGTGGGCTTGTAAAAATGTTTTAAACAACCATTTAAATGACTCCACTGTCTCATTATAAAGGAGAGCAGCTCCAAAAGTTACCACTCCTCTAAAATGATTAAAGCCAGCAAATAAAGCAAGGTCTATAGGCATTATTAGTACTATAAGTAGTATCAAAAGTAATCACATCACCAAAATGAGCATAATCAATAATCATCCTTGCGTCAGCCCAAAAATTGTTTGTTATTTGTTCTTACACATCTAACTGTACTACATAGTACAAGGAAGGATTTTCCAATTATTCTTGTTGGAAGTATCTTAATAAGCTATCTGCCTTTCCATATTCTAAGTTTTTCATCCTTTTATAACGAATATAATTCTTTTTATCTAAACGTGTGTAACCAAGATTTGCTCTTCCACCAACATGTCTACTCATTAATTCAAATGAAGCCTTTTGGTTTATGCCATAATCATATGCTAAATCAATCTCATAGGCATGCACTTTAGTCAATCTTCTTTGACATGGTAATATGTGAGTGGTCTCCTCAAGATGTAAAACATGATTATGCTCAACAACAAGATCATATACTTTGTATTTTCCAATTTCTCTTACAAGTTTGATTCCTAACCTTGCTGGACATTTGTTTCGAGTTTCTAGCTGATGATTGCTAGTCAAATGATCTCACTTGTCCTTTTTACGTACACCCTCCTTGGAACACACAAATCTACATGTAGTAATCTCTTTATCTTTTCCACTTTTGTTATGCCATTGTTTTCGAACACCAAATCCGATTCTAGCACCATAGGCACACCAAAATTCCCAAGCTTCATCCATGCTATTAAATTCCATACCTATTTCAGGCTTCCAAACAACTTTAGAATCCATAACATCTAACATAGTGCAAATTTCAACAAACCTCCTAAAATAACAAAGTCAACAAAACTAAAATGAGTATGAAAAATTTAATTTGTCTTCAAATAAGAGAGAAAAAACTTGCTATAATTAAGTAAACCATCTTTTTTTTAAAAAAAATTCAATGATCCAAGATCAAACAAGAGGTGTATTCCAAGTGCCCTATGTGCTAAAAGTCTAACTTTATAACAAATAACAAATAATAACAAGAGAGATTCTTGCATAAACTCAGGGCACTCAATTTGAGTGTATTTGATCAATCACATTATTAATTATGGTAGGTTACAATAACTAATTATTATTTAAGTGTAGTAGTTACCATTAATCAATTATGTGATTGGTCAAATATACCCAACTTGAATACTCCGATCGTATCTAAAAATTTCTCTAATAACAAACTCAACACCATGATTCTAAACCCATGAGTCTACAAGCTTATATGTTGTATAAACAACTAAATTCCATAATGAACAAAGGTAGGTGCCACAAATAGAGGAAAAACAGTGCTATATTATATAACAAAAAGAAAAATACTAATGAAAAAAAGAAAAAAAGGGCAAGAAAAAACTTACAATAATTTCCTATGCTTTGCTTCTTTGAAGTGGATTTGATTGTGAAGCTACATTAGAATCTACTAAGGATGAGAGGTGAAAGTGAAACACTGAAAAAATTAGTGCGAAATGGGTGAGTGGGTCTGCTTATGAGGTGAAAAAAAAAATTAGAATGAATGAAATGAGATGATTCATTTTACTCTCAAATGATGTGTCACAATTTTTGTTGTAGATAAGTGTTTATTATAATTGTATGGCTGAGATATAACAAACAGGACCCCCTCCTGTTTTGGCCAACAAGAGGGAATCTAAATCCTTTAAAAATCGATTCAACTGGACTAATTCAATCATGAATTAGTTACCTTATTAGTTTTAATTTATTTTAAAATTTAAATAAGTGGTTCAACAATTAAAAATTAGTAAAAAGCTAAGAAATTTAGTAAAAGTCAATGAATCATCTAGTTAAATCGACTAATTTAATTTAAATTTAAAATTTTTAATTAATTCATTTAAAAAAAAAAAAGAGAAACTTATATAGTTATAATATCACCAATTTAACTACCAAGCTTAAATTAATTAAATTATAAACCACTCACTTTATTAATTCAATGATTTAACTACGTTTAAAACATTATTCCTGTCGTTTAATCTAACTATCTAACATACATGCATTCAGTCACAAGGTTTAAGAGTCAATCAAGGTTGTTTCAACTAATAAATTCTTTTTTTATTAATTGGTGTATTAACTAGCACTACATAATTATCAACTCATATTTTTTTATATAAGAGTGATAAAGAGGTTTGAATATATGACTTCACGCAAATTATCTAAATCCTTCAAAAATAACTCGTATTTTTTTTGTTAAAACAAAAAATAAATAATTATGATTTTTTTATTGTTTTGTAATGTTTGCCTACATCGTAACCCACTTTTATTGTAATTAAAAGTAGAGACAGGTTAAGTCATGTCATATCTTATCTTAAATGAGTCTGACTTATTTTTCAAATACAAAACTTAAGCTTGGCCTTTTAAAGTAAAGGAAAATGTTGAATTCTACTAGAGCAAAATCGTGTAACAGACACACCAAACCAAGGAAAGTACTTGTGTTTTATTTATTACTATTTAATAGCCCATGCATTACATTTTTTTTAAAGTTTTAATATACATTTAGAATATAGGATAGATATTTAATTTTTAGCATGCTATAAATTTGTAGTATGTGATAAATTTTAGTTTTTGATCAAGTATCTCCATAAATATTGTTATGAGATTAATTTTTGGATGTTGTTGTGATTAAGAGGTCAACCCAATAATTATTTTCTTTAATAAAGAATTTAAATACTATTAATTGTTAACATTTTATTATAAAGTTTAAAAAAACTAGAAAATGTTAAATTTTTTAGAATAATTAAATTCTATATAAAACCATTGTATGTATTAATGGTTGACCTCCATAAATAAATAATTAAATACTGATTGGATTAAGCACTTAAAAATAAAATTAATAAGAAAATTGATTAGAAAAATTGAAAATGGAATTGATTAAGAAAATTAGGTTTATATAAAGAAATTAAAGAGAATAAATAAGAAGGACTGAAATGGACAATGCAATCTGTTAAAGGAAAATTTAAGTAAAAGAAAAGACTATTAATAGCCAAAGAAAAAGTACATTTGTTTAACATAAGAAGAGAATATGTAAAGATATTATCTTACTCTTAAGAAAGAATACTCAATTTTGTTATATTAAGGTAGATTAACATTTACTTTTTACTTTTTAACTTGTTACAATTTTTATCTGACAGAAGTGGTCTTAGTGGGGTGCCCACATCATTTGTGAATCGTGATATACCACAGCTTTTCTACAAAGTTAAAATTAGTAACTAATAATGGTTGGCTCATTTGATCAAATTTTCGCTCATAACAACAACATAACTTAAGAGTTCGAATTCATTCTCGTTAAAGTTAAAGATTTGTCCCTATATTAGAATGAAGAAAGTATATTCTCACCTGAAACTTATTATAAAAAAAAAAGAAGAAGCTAAAATTAACGTTAAAACTTTTTTATTTTGGTATTAATTCGGGGCCATAGGCCCAAAGAAAACAAGTTACATCTATTGAAGTCTGAGAGATGAAACTCCCACCGCATCATTCAATAACACCCCCCTCGCTTCCACTGGAGGACAGTTCCACTCCCGATATCCCAACTCACACCTATGGCTCAAGTTTGCCATGATATCCGCACATTTATTTCCCTCCCTGAGCGTATGGGAGATCAGAACTCTCCACTCCCACTTCAGCATTCCTTGCAGCCTCCTCAGTTTATGTCTTTTCTGACTGCCCTCCTTTGTGATCAACATGACCACCACTGCCGAGTCCATTTCCAGTATTACTCGTCGAAATCCTTTTCTCCATGCCAAATTCAAACATTCCCAAGCTCCCCATATTTCAGAGCAGAAAGCATTTGCTTCCCCTAGGTTTCTTGGAGAACCCCACCACCCGTTGCTTCCCACACTCCTCTTTAAGTGAAGTAATAAATTATGAGACTGTGACTATCCTTTGAGTTTAAAGCAGGAACATAAAATCTGAAACTTCCCGAAAAGACATATTATTCTATCTGTTACTTTTCGACTGGTATATATCACAAATCATAAATTAACAATTGGCTCTTGCCTCTTAGACTCATAATTTATTCTGATTACATAGAAAACTACTTGCTCTAATCTCTCTAGTTGAAACGAGTGTGGCCTTGCCCTTGTAGTTGTGGGGGAGGTGGGACGTCATATGTTGGTGGGCCTTCAGAAGGCCCAGATGGAGGAACCCATCCTTTCGGCAACATCCCAAAGTTTATAGTTGCCGATGGGTTTTCTTGCAAACCGCCAGATTCCATTGGCTGCTGAGCATGTGGATTTCTGGCCTCTGCCGGAAAGAAGAAGAAGCTGAAACTTATTAGTACAAACACAAAGATCAACCTCTGCCTGTCCTTCACCATATTTTATTGCTTCTCTTGCAGGAGCCTTCTATCTAAGGATTAATGGATTATACTATATTTGTTGTCTTAAATAAGAGCAATCAAGCCACTTTTCTTCCCCAATAAATGCTAGGTGGTTGGTGATTTGTTCTAGTAAATAAGATTTGATTATTCTAAAGTGTATGACATAGTCATAGTGATGGAGGTACGAAGTCTTCTGCTATTTTGAAAATAATTTTGATTTTTTTATTACAAATAATGTATATATCACTTTTTATATTTTTTTAATATTATTTATTATATTTATTTTTTTAATTTTTTCTCACTTAATTACACTATACAAGATGAGTGTGAAAATAAGTGTAGGATGAAAAATGATATAAGACCATCATTGTCCTTTTAAAAAATTAATTTTTACTTATGTGAGAAAATACTTTAAAAAACAAAGAAAAATATTAAGTATTGACAATTATTAATATTTTTTTCAATAATTGTTTATCAAATTATTAGATTTACAAAAAATTTAAAACACTGATCTTTTTTTCATAAAGGCAATTTATTTTACGCCTATTTAATAAAAGGAAGATGCACTTTAACAAATTCGAATCCAAAAAATAAAAATAATTATGTATAATAGTATCACGATCTGAGTTCTTTTTTTAAAAATATTTATAACATAACCTGATTCTTCTTTGAGAGTTATGGATAAAACCGCTAGTTTTTTTTTATTAACTTTTTGGGATCTTATCATGTTTTGGTTTCATTTTTTTTTCTTTCTTCCAAATAAGTTGCACTAATATATAAATAATTTTTTTGGTACAAAAGTGACAATGAGGTTTTAACTAATGACCTCATGCAAACTACTCAAGTTCCTCACCACTAATTTATATTCATATTATATAATAAAATTGCCTTAAGAGATATTTAATAATATCATTAAATACATTTTATTTTGAAGTAAAAAAAAATACATGATTATTTATAAAAATATAATGATGAAATTAAAGAAAGACAAGATTTGAGTGTTGGCAAGAAAAGTATAAATCATGTAATAGTGATATTAAGAGGAGAAAAGGGTATTTAAAATTTACTAAAGTGTATGATAGAGTGAATTATAAGCATACAATTATTAATAAATAAAAAAATTTATACAAAACGTGTATTTTTATGTATTTATAATTTGTTTATCAAATTATTAGTAATTTTAAAAATAAAAAAGTTGATTTTTCCATAAAAACAATGTATTTTAGACTTATTTTTTAATTTATTAGAGTATCTACATCATATATATGATAAACTAATTTCATAAATATGATTAATATTTAAATAAAAATTTCTTCTAATAATATTATTTTTATTTTCTATCAGACCAATATATGTTAGTTATTTTAGACTAATTTAATAAAAGGAAGCATGTATTTTTAAAAAAATTGAATCCAAAAAATAAAAATAAATATGTATAATAATTTCATTATTTGAGATCTTTTTGAAACATTTATTACATAATCTGATCCTTCTTTGAAAGTTATGGATAGAATCTATAGGGTTATTTATTTATTTATTTATTTATCATGTTTTGTTTTCATTCTTTTTATCTTTTGTTTCAAAACTAGTTGCACTAATATTAATTGGATGAAATTATTGACACTCTCAAATATTTATTCACATTTCTTATTAATATTAATTGGATGAAGTTATTTTCACTACAAAAATATCTATTCACACTCACATTCAAACTGTCATATGTAATTAATGTGCCTTTTGAAAATTTTGACACAAAGCACAGTAACATTTTCGTAAGTTCTTCAGTGGTTAGCACTTGTCCATTTGCCTAAGTTTTTAGGCCAGACCCTGACACTTTAACGGGAGAAATTGTTGTTTACTCCTACAGGGTCATAAAACATTGTATATATATCATTAAAATCTTAACATTTTAATATTTATTAATAATAAGATTTATTATTAATTTACATATTTATTATCTTAAATTTATTTAAAAAATAAAAAATATATAAATTAATAGTGAATTATATCATTAGTAAAGGCTAAAATATGAATATTTAAATAATGTGACATGCAATAATTTCTCCTTTAAATGTCACCCACTTGTGTTCCCCAACTGTCATAATTCACCGTAGTTTCCTAACTTATATGATTTTTCAGCAGCATGAAAAGGCGTTCTTTTACCATAAGGTTCAAAAAGTCCACAAGTCCATCCACCCTTTGAGAAATGAGAAGAAATCAAAATTTCAAAGCAATGGCCCCACTCTCCCACTATGATTAAGATTCCCCAACTACGAGTTAGATAAGAAAAGCCATCCTCCGAACCTTATCTGCACCATAGAAAAAGAAAGGTGATTCCTTACCTTTCTGTAAATGAGAAGAAAAGGAACTTCAACGGCTCTATTCCAAGTCCTTTTCACAGCAAAATGAGGTCTAATTCATATAACATTTAGGTAATCAAAGAAATGAGGAGGATTTTATGATTTTTGTCCACAAGCTTGATGAACATACAAACCCAATAAAGCTAACAAAAACGAACAATTCCTTGTGCTGCATTTGCAAAAGCAATTGGATTTCCATGCCAATTCCTTAATCCATTTAAGCCACCCCCCTGTTTTTTTTTTTTTATTAGCACCCAACCAGAAAATGAAAACTACAAACTATAGTTATATTCTATCTAACTAGTTATTACTGTCCCATAAGAATTTATACTCTGAAGAGTGAAGACTCAGTCCAATATGGGTTTAATAAAGATCACGTGACCTTGTAAACAAAAAAAATAATAAAAAGAAAGACCACGTGACCTTGTGGAAAATTCTAGCCCTAGGAATTCTTAACTTTATAAAGACCAAATACCCATCCTTTATATGATTCCCCACCCACTTTTTCTTGCACTAAACCCAGCTAGATCTGCTTCTTCAATTCACAGTTTTCAGTTCACACTTCACACTCACTAAGAAAAATGGAAGCCCTCTTTTCCCAATTCACCTTCTTCTCAGACCAGGCTTTACAAGACAAAAACTTTGATCCATCCACGATCGAAGATCTTATGAAGCTATTCGAGATTGAATCATACAAGGCATGGGCAGCCGCAGAACTAGAGCAAGAGAAAGAGGTGGAAGAAGCAGAGGTTGCCATGCAACAAGCTGAGGACTATCTTGACTCGGTCATGGAAAGTGCCATGGATGAGTTTAGGCGCTTTGAAGAAGAGCTTGAGAAGATGTCAAAAGCTGAAATGGAGAGTTTAGTTGAAACTGCTGAAAGTGCCAGAAAAATGGGGAACTTGATGGAAAAGGGTGCCTCTATTGCTTCCAAGAGGTATATTGAGGCTGCACTCAATTCAGCCACTGCTTCTATGAAATCAGCTTGGAAAGGACTCTCTTCTGGCAAGGTTCATCCTTCTTAACAGATAACAGCCCCTCTTCTTGAAATGTATTCAAGTTAAACCTGCCCCTGCAATAAAATGCTTCTCCTTTAGCCTTTCTTGTTATTTTCAGTTCTTACATTGCTGCTTTAGAAAACTGGGAATTTAATGTACCAAAATTGAGATGCTGAACATTCAGCCACTAGTGAAAAGACAACAGATTTACTGGAAATCCATTACTTTTTTGGGTGGATCTGATACCATACGAGGCTTATGATTCAAGCAGCTTAATATTGAACATTCAATGATGTATTTAATCCTTGTTTCTTACGAGTTATGATTTCTTTGGTCCTGATTCCCGAACTAATTGAGGAGACAAGCATCTCCAATTTCCTCACCTCTTTTCTTTTCCACAAGTGGGCGTTTCTTGCAGATTAAACTGTGTTTTTTTCCTTGAATTTTCCATATTTCAATTCTCTTCCACCAAAGCATGCAGATGAATCAGTTTTTGTTCTCAATTTTTGCAACTGCATGTATATGATGTGTCCCTGATTCCAGTTCCATTTATCTCAATGAAATCTTAAATGTTAACAATTTCCATTAGTGTGCAATTATGCATAGATGATAGATATACAGTGCTATATGGTTAAGGAATTGGGTAATGAGATATTTAACATATCATTTTCGTCATGTTCACCTATACCAAAATTGCAAGTTCGTTCTGAATCCAGTTGTCACTGGCACCACAATGACTTGTACCAACCCATCTCCCAAAGAAGCAGAATCGTTAGTGGCATAGAGCTAGTGAGCTACTCTGTCTTAATCTAGCCATAGGTTGCCACGGTCTAATTTAGCTCGCAGTTTCATGTCAAGAAAATGTGTGTGGAGTATACTTCTGACATTGAAGATTTAAGTCTTCTCTTTCACTCACGTAACTTTCTTCAAGTCTGGTGAAATCCATGCTCCCATTATTGGCTTACAACTTATAATAACATTCATCTCCATTCTAATTTCAAGAATCAAATAAAATTTCATTTGATTGCTGTGAAATTGTTTTTATATTTTTAATTTTAAGATGTCTACACATATTTGATAATACTGTATTTTATACATTTTCTAATCCTCTCACTAGGTTTCTTAAGGTTCAATTAGGCTTAATTAAGTTGGTTTTAACACATTTTATGATTTTGAGCCAAATTAGACAATTAAATAAATTATTGCATAAATTAACCGTAATTATCTTTTTGGAAGTGTTTAGTAAACTGGCTATAATTTGAGTTGCAAATATCTGATTGATGTGATTTTGGTCTTGTAGGAAAGTTTAGACAATTCTCTACAACTTTGATGTTGAATACTTTTCCAGAATCGAACTCTTTGGAGGTGATATTGGGCTTTGAAGTCCAAATAGAGGAGCTGAAATCGGTCTAAACACTCTGCGAGCATTGGATCATATCTTGAGTTCTAGGTATGATTTTGACTCAAACTAAAGTCATTTTAAAGCAAATATCTGGCTTACAACTTTCATGAAGATCACTTCTCTCATAAAATGAAAAAAATGATGGATGACGATTGTATTTACTTTCAATTATTATTTTAAAAAAAGAAAAAAAAAAAAAAGAAAATAAAGAAACGTCATGGATGACGTTTAAGACTTAATTGTTAAGTTTGATAATTATGGCTCCTGTAGCCACAGTGGAAATAAATTGCCTATAAAAAGGCAATCAATTGCATTTGAGGGGACGGGGACATTACGAAGAATTGGGAAGAGGAGCCTTTGGGCTTATTTCCAGACTCAGTCTCCCTTCACTTTTCCTTTCTCTCTCTTTTTCTTTTTTTTAGTCTATGTGTAAATAAATTTCAGTCTACTTGGGTCAAAGTGTGAAGCTATTGGTAATAAAAACTTAATGCACACTTTTTAATTGTTGCATTGCAAACCCAAGTGCAGGTTGTCTTAAGTAATAAATTTTTCAGTGAGTCCAAGGTCGATCCACAAGGAATTGTTGAAGATTAAGGTGAAATAAATATTTTGTTACTACGGTAAAAATTATTTACTTGGGTAAAAAGATCCACTCTTAGTAAATAAAGTAAAAGTAAGATTAATTCCTTTTATAACTCAATTAGAATCCTCATGAATATGGCGTTCCAATCGAAAAATACAACGTTAAAAGTCTATTAAAATAATATACGTAATTATATTATGTTTCCTTTAATCATCTATTAATATCATCATTCATAAATGAGATCAAGTATTCACTGTGCCAATATTTTGTTTATAATAAATCAAGAACTCCTCTTTACAAAGGTAATTTCTAAATTATCAGAAACAAAATATAACACGTATAATAATTACTAAAAAGATAAATCATTAAAGCACAAGAGAGAATAAATTTAACCTTATTTTATTACCAAGAGCTTCACACTTTTGACCCAAGTAGACTGAAATTTATTTACACATAGACTAAAAAAG
The DNA here is from genome assembly GCA_029884595.1 of Ormosia semicastrata. Lineage (NCBI taxonomy): Eukaryota > Viridiplantae > Streptophyta > Magnoliopsida > Fabales > Fabaceae > Ormosia > Ormosia semicastrata. The sequence goes on along the minus strand of JAQQTO010000057.1, from coordinate 1,930,118 downwards.
AGAAAAAGAGAAAAAGAGAAAAGGAAAAGTGAAGGGAGACTGAGGAGAGGAGGGAATTCCTCCTCTCCTCCTCTGGAAATAAGCTCAGAGACTCCTCTTCCCAATTCTTCGTAATGTTTCCGTCCCCTCAAATGCAATTGATTGCCTTTTTATAGGCAATTTGTTTCCACTGTGGCTACAGGAGGCATAATTATCAAACTTAACAATTAAGTCTTAAACGTCATCCATGACTTTTTTTATTTTCTTTTTCTTTTTTTTTCTTTTTTTTAAAATAATAATTGAGTAAATGCACAGCCGTGCGTCCAATCATTTTTTTCATTTTTGAGAGAAGTGGTCTTCATGAAAGTTGTAGGCCTGGATATTTGCTTTAAAATAACTTTAGTTTGAGTTCAAAATCATGCCTAGAACTCAAGATATGGTCCAATTACTGCAGAGTGTTTAGACTCGGTTTTAGCTCCTCTGTTCTGACTTCTAAGCCCAATCACATGAGTAGTTAACTCAAATTGGGGTTGAAGCAAGAACCAGAGTGCTTTTCCTGACAGCTTTTTCGTGACTCTCAAGTCGGATTATTTTTCAGTTTCCCATAATAACTGATTTCTTTTCCTTTTTAAATGGTTGTCATTCTCTCAAATTTAAGAAAACATTTTCCTTCTCTCCCTCTAAATACTTTAACAAAAGTCTATGAAGTTAGGTGTGAAAGACTGAGATTGTTAATGTATAAGGGCATCTCAGAAGATATACGCTGGATAATCGAAACAAAGGTTCGTTTAGCTGGTGAATCTTCAGATTCATTTGTCCCATAGATGCCTGGTTTCAGTAAAAGTTCATTTTCAAAAAGGAGAAGAGCAAAAAGAATGAAAGTTTGTTACAAGTGTGCACGATGGAATTGCAACACGCGATGTCGCTCTTTGGGGATGGTTTCTGTAAACAGAGAAGATAAAACATTCTTCATTAAGAATGGACTGAGTAAGGAGTTATTAGATAATATCTTATTGACTCTTGAGACGCATTCTTGTGGAGTTGTGCAACGTGAACTTCTTAGTTTGTGGAATCTCTTCAGAGACGAGCAAGAGCGTTATAGTCTTGAGAATCTGACTCAAAAAGACTCTGTTTGCCAATTTATAAGAAAATTCGATAAGAAGCTTATCCTCGACTCATAGAAGGCGTTTAAGCGTTTACTGGACGTGAAACCGAGAGAAGATGTGAGTCACATTCACAATAACATATATATATTATCTTGTACATCTTCAAAAAAAAAAGAAAAAAAAAAAAGAAAGAAAAGAAAAAAAAGAAGAAAAAATAGAGAAAAAAATGAAAAAAAAATGAAAAGAAAGAAAAGAAATAAGAAATAAAAAAATAAAATAAAAAGAGGCGAAACTTCGGTTGTACTTAGTTTTTAATTAGATTAGAGCCCACGCCGTGCGCAGACCTGTCATTGACTCGGGTGGACCTTCGCACGTTGGTCGGTAAATAAGGTTCGTGTGCCATGCTCGAGAGAGCCGCGCAAGCATTCTCGGTGTTTTAACCAAAGGCTTTGCTTGGCGATGGACGAAAAGAAGCGTCTTGTGTTTGCATTCTCGCGTGACAATGCCTCGAGCCGGATCCTGTGATTTAATGCCATGGGCTCTTCACGATCTCCTCACCGGTTGTGGTCGTTGGTGGTAGGCTGTCGATTTATGCACTTTAATTAGTGCGCGTCGTAGCTCATCAAAATATCCCACAAGCGGGAGGAGAAGAATGCCCAGGATTGGTGAGTCGTCTTGGTATTATTGCACTCATGACGCGCAATATAAAGATCTGCCATGAAACTTGTACATAAAGGTATGTAATCATTTGTTATTATTATTTTATCTTTATATGATTTTGTTGAATTTTGGTTTTGGACAGACGATCCTTTGGATGGAATCCTTCGGGGGTTTCTAGACTTCTTTACCCTGATGGTTTTCTTGAAGTAAAAAAAAAACAAAAACAAAAAAAAGAAAAAAAAGAAAAAAATTATTATTATTATTTTTAAAATTTTAAACTTTTCTGACACCAGCCAACCTACCTGTATAGGAGCTATTATTACTTTTTCTATTCTCTTCCCTACTTATACAATTCATTTTCTTTACTTTCCTGCAACTCATAATCATTCAAAGAGAGTGTGAGTGTAGAAATGGAGGGAGCTTCTTCTTCTGTTCGTAGATTTGTCAGTATCTGTGTATTTTGTGGGACAAGTTATGGGAAGAGTTTAGAGTTTGTAAACGCAGCAAGCACTGTTGGTAGAACACTTACTGCGAGAAACATTCGTGTAATATATGGGGGAGGTTGCCTTGGGTTAATGGGGGCTGTATCACTTTCTGCATTTGTAAGAGGTGGTCAAGTTTTAGGTGTCATTCCTGAACCTTTAACTCGAAGGAACATCGTTGGAAAGACAATTGGACTAGAAATTCAAGTATTATCAATGGATGAACGAATAAAGACAATGCTTGCAAACTCTGATGCATTCATAGCCTTACCGGGTGGTTTTGGTACTTTGGAAGAAATTTTTCAAATTGTCTCTTGGGCCTAACTGAACATCCACCATAAACCCATAGGTTTGCTGAATGTTAATAATTTCTTTGATCTTTTATTATATTTTCTTGACCATGCTGATTCATCACACTTTCGGCAAGACGACTCCTTATTTTTGCTTCCACTGTTGATGAGTTGATTGATAAATTAGAAGCTTTTGTTTATGAACCGGATCCAGTAACAGCTCAGATAGATTGGTCAGAAGGCAGCAGCAAGGGAGGCAACAGCAAGAGAGGCAACAACAAGGGAGGCAGTAAGGAACAAGAGTGTGATCTGACACTTCATCTATAACTTTCCTTTATCTTTAGTTTTATCTATCGTACTTTGTTTTTGTTTAAATTTGTGTGAAATTTCTCTTTTCAGTAATTACAGCAGGTACTATCTTCTATCCTTTACCTATCTATCTTTGACATTGAGGACAATGTTATGATCTGGTTGGGGGGAAGGATAGTTGTGTAAAAACAAAAAAAATAAAAAAAAATTAGGAAGTGTGTGTATTAATATATTTGTTGTGTTTATATGTTTGTCAGTAACTTACTAAACCAGTTAAGGATGGCAGAGTAAGGAGTAAATTTTACTCTTGAGACGCATCTTAGTTGGGATAGACAACTAGTTTGTGTGGAAGTAGCAATTCAAATTCAGGAAAATTTGCATGATTGAGTAAATTGTCTTCATTCTTAAAATTCACATGCTTGGTTACGGATGTTGAATTGATGGACTGAGAATGATAAAATTATGCCTTGTGAGATTTTGAGCCTATTGATGAATGGATTGAACATTTGTACCATTTTTTTTCTTTCTTGTGTGAATTTTACTCATGGAATTGTTACTCTAGAACTTGCTTTGATTCTTTTTGAGACTACATTTTCATATGCATACATAAATATGATTGAGACATTTTTTTGAAATAGCTACTTTAATCAAATAGCCAGCCTTGTTTAGCAGTATGTTGTCTCAATATGATATCAAGCACTCTTATAACTTCTTGGAAATTCTCTGATTCCTGCCAACATAAAGCATTAGAAATGACCTATTTTTCCTTGCTTAACCCCTTTGAGCTTATTTGACTATTCTTTGTTTCGAACTCATTATGTGCCTTAAATGAAAAATCATGTTCTTACTTGACCTTAGGGAATAAGAGAACATTAGTTTTGTCATTCGATGAGTTCTTGAACAAGTGTGGGGGTGTATGTGCAGAATGGTTAAAAAAATGTATATATGATGTTCTTTTTGTAAAAAAAATAAAATAAAATAAAAAAATAAAAAAAATCAATTAAAAAATTGTAAAAAGAAGAGGGTCAACAAGGTAATAAAGGAAAGGAAAAGAATATGTAAAGGAAATTTGTATTAGGTGGAGTTGGGATGAACTTTCTTGCTTGTTAATTGAATTCAACTCTCATACTCTTTTATTCTCTGGTATTTAACTTGTCATATCCATATTACCTCCTCCTTTACCTTGACCCCATTACAACCTTGAATAAAGTCCTCATGATTTGTGTGTGCATGTGTTCTGAGTAGTGGAGGAGTAGAAGATAAGCAAGCTTATGGTAGTGCAATTTTCATAAGTTGAATTGAATGAAATACCTACCTTTTAAACACTTGAGGGATTGAGAGTGAATCTTGTGAAAATCTATCATTCTTGACTCATGCTTTTCAATTGTAGTTTTCTTACTTGTTGGTTTGAGATGTGAAGATATGTTACCTCATGAATGTTTTGATTACTTGAATGATTGGTTGCTCTTCATTTTTAAATATTATTAGAAATTAAGTCTTTTAGAGTGCTTAACTTTTGAGTTTGTTTCAGTTTTTTTTAGTTTTGGTCTTGAGTGTTTTGCCCAGGAGTGCAAAAAGCTAAGTGTGGGAGAATTTGATGATCACATATTTGATACATTAATAAGCCTTCAATTTTAGTCATTTACACTCTCCATGTACTTAATTTATTGATTTTGATTATGTTTTGTAAGTTTGGACTCAAATTGGACTTAATTGAATTTTTTAGCATAATTTACGTCTTACGTTATTTCTGTATTTGAGCTATATCTTGGGATGTAGGTAGTCAAATGAGGTAAATTTGATGGCATTTTAAAGATAAGAGAGAGCTCTATAACTTTTATGAAGACCTCAAAGGCCCAATCACACGAGTAGATAACTCAAATTGGGGTTGAAACAAGAACCAGAGTACTTTTCCTGACAGCTTAACCTACGTGTACTGTTCATCACATATTTCGGGATAGAAGTTGTTAAATGGACGAAAATTTGGATGCTAAATAGTTAAGACTCATATCTACAACTTTTATGTTGAACACTGTTCCAGAATCAGACTCCTTGAAGGTGATATTGGGCTTGGAAGTCAAAACAGGGGAGCTGTGACTGGGCCTGAGCAGTGTACAGTAATTTGAACGTATCTGGAGTTATAGAAATGATATTGGACTTAAACTAAAGCCATTTGAAAGCTAAGATCCAGGCCTACAACTTTCATGAAGACCACTTGGTTCAAAAATGATGAATGCAATGACTTCAGAGCTGTATGATTTCGGAGACAAGGAATCTCTATAATTTTCCACTCACCAAAAGTCATTTGGCATTTTCCACTCATTTTTCACTCATCCACCCACTAATGACTCAGCCCACTTATCATTTTATATATCATTTTATATCTCTAATCCTCTATAAAAGGGGTCCTTGGCAGATCATTGAAGGGGGTTAGGTGTTAGTTACCAAAATGATGTCATTTTGTTACTAGGTTTTCTTGTAGTAATTTTCTTTTGTTCTAAATTAAAGTCATGTTCTTCTTCTTCTTCTTCTCTCTTTCTTTCTTCTTATCTATGAGTAACTAAGTTTCATTTTACTTGGGTGAAAGGGTGAAGCTCTTGGTAATAAAGTAATGTTAGATTTATCCTTCTCTTGTGCTTAAATGATTTATATTTTCTAGTAATTTGTTTCTTATAATTTAGAAATCATCTTTGTAAAGAGGAGTTCTTGATTTGTTGTAAATAAAATATTGGCACAATGAATGCTTTAACCTATTTATAAGTGGTGGTAATATTTTTAGGAAACATAATATAATTACGTATATTATTTTAAATAGACTTTTAATGTTGTATTTTTTAATTGGAACCTCCATGTTGCAACGATTCTAATTGAGTTATAAAAGAAATTAATCTTACCTATACTTTATTTACTAAGAGTGGATCTTTTAACCCAAGTAAATAATTTTTATCGTAGTAACAAAATATTTACTTCACCTTAATTAATCTTCAACAATTCCCTGTGGATCGACCTCGGACTCCCGAGAAATTTATTACTTGAGATAACCTGCACTTAGGATCGCAATGCAACAATTAATCCCGCATCAAGTTTGTAAACTTGTTTGAAATTAAAAATTGTGCATCAAGTTTTTGTTACTAGGTTTAATCCTCCTCTCACTTTGCAACGATAATAATAGCAACATAATTTTTTAAGGTCTCTAGACATAATAATAAAATGAGGTTGATGCACACTTTTTAATTATTGCATTGCAAACTCAAGTGCAGGTTGTCTCAAGTAATAAATTTCTCGGTGAGTCGATACACAGGAAATTGATGAAGATTAAGGTGAAGTAAATATTTTATTACTACGATAAAAATTATTTAATTGGGTAAAAAGATCCACTCTTGGTAAATAAAGTAAAAGTAAGATTAATTCCTTTTATAACTCAATTAGAATCCTCGCAACATGGAGGTTCCAATCGAAAAATACAACGTTAAAAGTCTATTAAAATAATATACGTAATTATATTATGTTTCCTTTAATCATTTATTAATATCATCACTCATAAATGAGATCAAACATTCACTGTGCCAATATTTTGTTTACAATAAATCAAGATCTCTACTTTATAATGAGAGTTTCTAACACCACAACTTGTAAATGGGTTAAAGCATTCACTGTGTCAATAGTTTGTCTACAATAAATCAAGAACTCCTCTTTACAATGGTAGTTTCTAAATTAATTGGAAACAAAATATAACACGTATAATAATTACTAAAAAGATAAATCATTAAAGCACAAGAGAGGAATAAATCTAACCTTATTTTATTACCAAGAGCTTCACACTTTGACCCAAGTAGACTGAAATTTATTTACACATAGACTAAAAGAGAAAAAAAAGAAAAAGAGAAAAATAGAGAGAAAGAAAAAGTGAAGGGAGCTCCTCCTCTGGAAATAAGCCCAGAGGCTCTTCTTCCCAATTCTTCGTAACGTCTCCGTCCCCTCAAATGCAATTGATTGCCTTTTTATAGGCAATTTGTTTCCACTGTGACTACAAGAGCCACAATTATCAAACTTAACAATTAAGTCTTAAACGTCATCCATGACATTTTTTTTATTTTATTATTATTATTATTTTTTAAAATAATAATTGAGTAAATGACAAATGCAATGCCATGCGTCATTCATTTTTTTTTCATTTTTGAGAGAAGTGGTCTTCATGAAAGTTATAGGCCTGGATATTTGCTTTAAAATGACTTTAGTTTAAGTCCAAAATCATGCCTAGAACTCAAGATATGGTCCAATTACTGCAGAGTATTTAGACCCGGTTTCAGCTCCTCTATTTTGACTTCAAATACCAATATCACCTCCGAGTCTGATTCTGGAAAAGTGTTCAACATCAAAGTTGTAGGGAATTGTCTAAGCTTTCCTACAAGACCAAAATCACATCAATCAGATATTTGCAACTCAAGTTATAGTCAGTTTACTAAACACTTCCAAAGATATAATTAAGGCTAATTTATGCAATAATTTGTTTAATTGTTCAATTCGGCTCAAAATCATAAAATGTGTCAAAACCAACTTAATTAAGCTTATTGAACCTTAAGAAGCCTAATGAGAGGATTACAAAATGTATAAAATACAGTGTTATCAAAAAATAAAAAAAATGATGACGAGGGTATTTGATTATACCCTTAGGAATGGAAAGGTTGTTGAAGAAAGTAAGGAGATAAAGAGTCAAGTGTCCAAAGTGATGAACTCCTTAAGTGTGAATGAGCTAGAGGATGTGGAAAAGAATCAAGATAGTAGTGATGCTGAGCTACCCAAGGAACCTGAGGTGACAAAAAGTCTTGTTAAGCCAGAAAATGATGACGAGGGCCACCAGACATACATGATTGACTCAATCATGGATAGGGGAGTTTCTACAACCTATGATTTTGATCCCCTTGAGAATTTTTTTGTCAATTCTGAGTTTGATTCTATCAGTAATCTCTCTGATGTAGTTGATATCTCTACTATTTTTGATAAAACTCAAGATCATGATACTCAGGCATGGCAACCAAAGTTTAAGGAGTTTCTTAAGAAAAGTTGGAGCATTACTGATAAAAAAGGTGTTCGTCCCTTGGTCTGTTCTTATAAATTTAATTTGGAAAAAGGTAAATGGTCAGCGGTTGAAGCTATAACTTGAGTTGAAGGATCCAGATGTAGCAGAGACTTTGGTAGACGATCCTGTCTACCAAAGCTGAAGTAAGTTTTTAGTATTTCGTGTTTTTATTGAGTCGGCTTAAGTGCCTCCCAAATTTCGGAGCCTTTGTATGGGGATGTAAATAGTATCTGCCAATAGAAAAAAATTATAAAATAAAAGAACCAAAAAAAAATGTTTGCATGCTTGTTTATTTTATTTTATTTTGTCATTGCTAACCATTGTCAAGATGTAGTTATTCTCTTCTCGTCTAAGCATTTCGGGTATGTGACTTCTCCCCATTACTTTATGTAATTTTGTCCCAATAATTTCTTTGATGTATATTGATGATTATTTCTTTAGACTAGATTTAATTTTTAACATTGAGGACAATGTTGTGATCTGGTTGGGGGGAAGGATAGTTGTGTGAATAATAGTGTAAAAAAAATTAAAAAAACCAAAAAAAAATTAGAAAGTGTGTATATTAATATGTTTATTGTATTTATATATTTGTCAGTAACTTACTAAACCAGTTAAGGATGACAGAGTAAGGAGTAAATTTTACTCTTGAGACGCATCTTAGTTGGGGTAGTAACTAGTTTGTGTGGAAGTAGCAATTCAAATTCAATAAAATTTGCATGATTGAGTAAATTGTCTTCTTTCTTAAAATTCACATGTTTGGTTATGGATGTTGAATTGGTGAACTGAGAATGATAGAATTATGCCTTGTGAGATTTTGAGCCTATTGATGAATGGATTGAACATTTGTACCATTCTTTTATTTCTTGTGTGAATTTCACTCATGGAATTGTTACTCTAGAACTTGCTTTGATTCTTTTTGAGACTACATTTTCATATGCATACATAAATATAATTGAGGTATTTTTCTTGAAATAGTTACTTTAATCAAATAGCCAGCCTTGTTTAGCAGCATGTTATCTCAATATGATATTAAGCACTCTTATGACTTCTTGAAAATTCTCTGATTCCTGCCAACATAAAGCATTAGAAATGACCTATTTCCCCTTGCTTAACCCCTTTGAGCTTATTTGACTATTCTTTGTTTTGAACTCATTATGGGCCTTAAATGAAAAATCATGTTCTTACTTGACCTTAGGGAATAAGAGAATATTAATTTTGTCATTCGATGAGTTCTTGAACAAGTGTGGGGGTGTGTGTGTAAAATGGTTAAAAAAATGTATATATGATGTTCTTTTTGTAAAAAATAAAAAATAAAAAAAATAAAAAAAATCAATCAAAAAAAATGTAAAAAGAATAGGGTCAACAAGGTAATAAAGGAAAGAAAAAGAATATGTAAAGGGAATTTGTATTAGGTGGAGTTGGGATGAACTTTCATACTTGTTAATTGAACTCAGCTCTCATGCTCTTTCATTCTCTGGTATTTAACTTGTCATATCCATATTATCTCCTCCTTTACCTTGACCCTATTACAACCTTGAATAAAGTCTTCATGATTTGTGTGTGCATGTGTTCTGAGTAGTGGAGGAGTAGAAGATAAACAAGCTTATGGTAGTGCAATTTTCATAGGTTGAATTGAGTGAAATACCTACCTTTTAAACACTTGAGGGATTGAGAGTGAATCTTGTGAAGATCTATCATTCTTGACTCATACTTTTCAATTGAAGTTTCCTTACTTGTTGGTTTGAGATGTGAAGATATGTTACCTCATGAATATTTTGATTACTTGAATGATTGGTTGCTCTTCATTTTTAAATATTATTAGAAATTAAGTCTTTTAGAGTGCTTAACTTTTGAGTTTGTTTCATTTTTTTTTAGTTTTGGTCTTGTGTGTTTTGCTCAGGAGTGCAAAAAGTTAAGTGTGGAAGAATTTGATGATCACATATTTGATACATTAATAAGCCTTCAATTTTAGTCATTTACACTCTTCATGTACTTAATTGATTGATTTTGATTATGTTTTGTAAGTTTTGACTCAAATTGGACTTAATTGAATTTTTTAGCATAATTTACGTCTTACGTTGTTTCTGTATTTGGGCTATATCTTGGGATGTAGGTAGTCAAATGAGGTGAATCTGATGGAATTTTAAAGATAAGAGAGAGTTCTATAACTTTTATGAAGACCTCAAAGGCCCAATCACATGAGTAGATAACTCAAATTGGGGTTGAAACAAGAACTAGAGTGCTTTTCCTGACAGCTTAACCTACGTGTACTGTTCATCACATATTTCGGGATAGAAGTTATCAAATAGGCTAAAATTTGGATGGTGAATAGTTAAGACTCATATCTACAACTTTCATGTTGAACACTGTTCCAGAATCGGACTCCTTGAAGGTGATATTAGGCTTGGAAGTCAGAATAGAGGAGCTATGACTGGGCCTGAACAGTGTACAGTAATTTGAACGTATCTGGAGTTATAGAAATGATATTGGACTCAAACTAAAGCCATTTGAAAGCTAAGATCCAGGCCTACAACTTTCATGAAGATCACTTGGTTCAAAAATGACGAATGCAATGACTTCAGAGCTGCATGATTTCGGAGACAAGGAATCTTCATGAAGACCACATTTTCATATGCATACATAAATATGATTGAGACATTTTTCTTGAAATAGCTACTTTAATCAAATAGCCAGCCTTATTTAGCAGCATGTTATCTCAATATGATATCAAGCACTCTTATGACTTCTTGGAAATTCTCTGATTCCTGCCAACATAAAGCATTAGAAATGACCTATTTCCCCTTACTTAACCCCTTTGAGCTTATTTGACTATTCTTTGTTTTGAACTCATTATGGGCCTTAAATGAAAAACCATGTTATTACTTGACCTTAGGGAATAAGAGAACATTAATTTTGTCATTCGATGAGTTCTTGAACAAGTGTGGGGGTGTGTGTGTAGAATGGTTAAAAAAATGTATATATGATGTTCTTTTTGTAAAAAATAAAACATAAAATAAAATAAAAAAAATCAATCAAAAAAAATGTAAAAAGAAGAGGGTCAATAAGGCAATAAAGGAAAAGAAAAGAATATGTAAAGAGAATTTGTATTAGGTGGAGTTGGGATAAACTTTCATGCTTGTTAATTAAACTCAGCTCTCATGCTATTTTATTTTCTGGTATTTAACTTGTCATATCCATATTACCTCCTCCTTTACCTTGACCCCATTACAACCTTGAATAAAGTCCTCATGATTTATGTGTGCATGTGTTCTGAGTAGTGGAGGAGTAAAAGATAAGCAAGCTTATGGTAGTACAATTTTCATGGGTTGAATTGAGTGAAATACCTACCTTTTAAACATGATGCACACTTTTTAATTGTTACATTTACAAACCCAAGTGCAGGTTGTCTCAAGTAATAAATTTCTCGGTGAGTCCGAGGTCGATCCACAGAGAATTGTTGAAAATTAAGGTAAAGTAAATATTTTGTGACTACGGTAAAAAATATTTACTTGGGTAAAAAGATCCACTTTTGGTAAATAAAGGAAAGGTAAGATTTATTCCTTTTATAACTCAATTAGAATCCTCGCAACATGGAGGTTCCAATCGAAAAATACAACGTTAAAAGTCTATTAAAATAATATACGTAATTATATTATGTTTCCTTTAATCATTAATATCATCACTCATAAATGGGATCAAGCATTTACTGTACCAATATTTTGTCTACAATAAATCAAGATCTCCACTTTACAAGGAGAGTTTCTAACACTATCACTTGTAAATGGGTTAAAGCATTCATTGTGCCAATCTCTTGTTTACAACAAATCAAGAACTCCATTTTACAAGGAGAGTTTCTAAATTGATTGGAAACAAAATACAATACGAAATAAAATAATATACGTAATTATATTATATTTCCTTTAATTATTACCACCACTTGTAAATGGGTTAAAGCATTTACTGTGCCAATATTTTGTTTACAATAAATCAAGAACTCCTCTTTACAAGGGTAGTTTCTAAATTATCAGAAACAAAATATAACACGCATAATAACTACTTAAAAATATAAATCATTAAAGCACAAGAGAAGAATAAATCTAACCTTATTTTATTACCAAGAGCTTCACACTTTGACCTAAGTAGACTAAAACTTATTTACACATAGACTAAAAGAGAGAAAAAGAGAAAAAGAGAGAGAAAGGAAATTGGAGGGAGGAGGAAATTCCTCAGAATTTCCCCTCCCTCAATGTGTGCGTCTTCGTCTCTGAATTCTCCTCTGAATTGTGCCTCTGCGTCTCCAGAATCCCCCCTCCCCTCTTATGCGTTTTTCTTTCATTTGATTGCCTATTTATAGGCAATTTGAAGTGGAGTTACTGATAACGCCACAAATGCGCTACAATGATCTACGGTGGCCTTCTGATAAACGCACTACGATGATCTACAAGTAATCTACGATAACGAACTTTGAACTTAACGATTAAGTTTCGACATTTTATTGATTATTTTTTATTTATTAATATTATAATAATTGAGCAAATGCATATGTAGTGTGTCTAGTCATTTTTTCATTTTTGAGAGAAGTGGTCTTCATGAAAGTTGAAGGCCTGGATATTTGCTTTAAAATGACTTTAGTTTGAGTCCAAAATCATGCCTAGAACTCAAGATATGATTCAATTATTGCAAAGTATTTAGACCCGATTTCAGCTCCTCTATTCTGACTTCAAAGCCCAATATCACCTCCAAGGAGTCCGATTCTGGAAAAGTGTTCAACATGAAAGTTGTAGAGAATTGTCTTAGCTTTCCTATAAGACCAAAATCACATCAATCAGATATTTGCAACTCAAGTTATAGCTAGTTTACTAAACACTTCCAAAGAGATAATTAAGGCTAATTTATGCAATAATTTATTTAATTGTTCAATTTGGCTCAAAATCATAAAATGTGTCAAAACCAACTTAATTAAGCTTAATTGAACCTTAAGAAGCCTAGTGAGAGGATTCCAAAATGTATAAAATACAGTGTTATCAAATTCTCCCACACTTAACTTTTGCACTCCTAGGCAAAACACAAAAGACAAAAACCAAGGAATAAAGAAAAATAACACAAACTCAAAAACTAAAAACTCTAAAGGATTCAATGACTCAAGAAGAGCAACTAAACAATCAAGGGATCAAAACAGTCATGAGGTAACATTTCTTCGCATCTCAAACCAACAAGTAAGGAAACTTCAGTTGAAAATAATGAATCAAGAATGATAGATCTTCACAAGATTCACTCTCAATCCCTCAAGTGTTTAAAAGGTAGGTATTTCACTCAATTCAACCCATGAAAATTGCACTACTATAAGCTTGCTTGTCTTCTATTTCTCCACTACTCAAAACACATGCACACACAAATCATAAGGACTTTATTCAAGGTTCTAATGGGGTCAAGGTAAAGGAGGAGGTAATATGGATATGACAAGTTAAATACCAGAGAATAAAAGAGCATGAGAGCTGAGTTCAATTAACAAGCATGAAAGTTCATCCCAACTCCACCTAATACAAATTTCCTTTACATATTCTTTTCCTTTCCTTTATTGCCTTGTTGACCCTCTTTTCCATTTTACATTATTATTATTATTATTATTATTTTATTATTTTTCATTATTTTTTGATTTTTTTGATTTTTTTTTAGAAGAAGAACATCATATATACATTTTTTAACCATTCTACACACACACCCCCACACTTGTTCAAGAACTCATCAAATGACAAAGCTAATATTCTCTTATTCCCTAAGGTCAAGTAAGAACATGATTTTTCATTTAAGGCACATAATGAGTTCGAAACAAAAATGATCAAATAGGCTCAAAGGGGTTAAATAAGGAAAAATATATACAAGGTTAGCTATTTGGTCAAAGTAGTTAATTCAAGGAAATACCTCAATCATTTTTATGTATGCATATGAAAATATAGTCTCAAAAAGAATCAACGTAAGTTCTAGAGTAACAATTCCATGAGTGAAATTCACACAAAAAAGAAGAGAATGGTACAAATGTTCAATCCATTCATCAATAGGTTCAAAATCTCACAAGGCATAATTCTATCATTATCAGTCCACTAATTCAACATTCATAACCAAGCATGTGAATTTTAAGAAAGAAGACAATTTACTCAATCATGCAAATTTCCCTGAATCCATTTGCTACTTCTACATAAACAAGGTATCTACCCCAACTAAAATGCGTCTCAAGAGTAAAATTTACTCCTTACTCTGCCATCCTTAACTGGTTTAGTAAGTTACTGACAAACATATAAACACAACAAACATATTAATACACACACTTCCTAAAAAAATATTTTTTTTTTTGGGTTTTTTTTACACAACTCTACACACGACAAAAAGAAACACACTTACTAATTTTTTTTATACATTTTTTTTACACAACTATCCTTCCCCTCAACTAGATCACAACATTGTTCTCAATGTTAAAAAATAGAAAGAAAAAAATAGAAGATAGTACCTGTTACCGCAATTACTGAAAAAAGAAACTTCACACAAATATAAATAAAAATAAAATACGATGAACAAAACCAAAGCTTGTAATTATTTAAATAATTGGAGTGTCTGAACTGGCTTACTTTTCTTACTGCTTCCCTCAACATTTCTTTCTGACCAATCTATCTGAGCTGCTACTGGATCAGGGCTGTCATAAGAAGAAGATATACAAGAAAATATATACATGTAGTTGTGATTGTGGCTCACATCTTCCTCTGGTTTTACGTCCAGTAACGGTTTAAACGTCTTCTATGAGTCGAGGATAGGCTTCCCATCCAATTTTCTTATAAATTGGCAAACAGGGTCTTTTTGAGTCAGATTCCCAAGACTGTAACACGCTTACTTGCCTTTGAAGAGATTTTACAAATTAATAAATTCACACTGCACAAATTCACAAGAATGCGTCTCAAGAGTTAAAAAGATTTCATCTAATGATTCTTTACTCAGGCCATTCTTTAATGAAAAATATTTTATCTTCTTTTTTTTTATTTGAGGAAACCATCCACAAAGAACAATTTCGCTTGTTACAAGAAAAATTGACAATTTGGGCAAACCAAGACATGAAATTAAAAATTCATCAGAGAAAAAAAAATCATTGATAGGTGTAATTTAAAAAAAAAGTGAGCCTATTATAAGTATGGACAAAACAATTTTGGCTCATTTTGAATTCTTGAAGCAACAAAATCCACCGTATCAACCTAAGTTTACAAAAACTTGTTGAGTAAATCAACGAGTGACCAAAAGGTCAAAATAAAGTTGATTATTTAAAAAGAAAAGAAAAACAAACACTAAGACACACGAAATTAAGAAGAAAAAGAGAAAACAAAGTTTTTTTTTTGTATTTTTATTTTGAAATGAAAACACATGAAATTAGAATACTAGGGATCAGACTTCACTTGATTCAATAATCTATTATAGACAATAGAGTAGTTTTGGGACCTTCCTTCTAATCAATTTCTAATCATCCAATTGATGGAGAGAATCAGTAATTAAAAACATTTAAAGACATGACTTTTACTCTATGGATTCTCATGGAAAAATGCCACAGTTCTCCCACACAACCTATAATCTCCATTCCTAGATGATTATAAATCATGGTACTTTATTATTTATGGTCTAGGTCATATGCAAACCTTTTGGGTTCTACATATGCCCACTAGATCAATTTATGAGTGGCTAATTCATAAAAGCATTATGAACCATAATAAACACTCAAATTGAATAGAAAAAAGTTAATTAGAATTCCAATCTTAATACATGTCAATTGAATCAAGTTACGTCTTCACCCTAAAAACACACAAATTTAATTACACATGACAAAATAGAAGAAGAAATAGAAAAATAAAAAAAAATAAAAAATATATATACAAAGGTGTGATATAAATCAGTCACCAAATAAATATTTACAAAGGCGTGGTAATAAACCAACCACCAAATATATATATTAATACGTAATCAATAAATATTAACAAGGTGTGGTAATAACCAACCACCAAATAAAAAAAAGTAGATAACAAAGGTGGGGTAATAAACCAATCACCAAATAAAAATAATAAAAATGGTGTGGTAGAAACTAACCACCAAATAAAAATAACAAATGTGGGGTAATAAACCAACCACCAAATAAAAAAATAATAAAGGTGGGGTAATAAACCAACCACCAAATAAAAAATTAAAAATGGTGTGGTAGAAACCAACCACCAAATAAATTAATAAGCAAAAAAATAAATAAAAAGTTAGTATGCAAGTAAATTAAAATGTTAGAAGCAGATAAAGTAAAAAGTTAGATAGTTAGTAAGAAAGTTAGTAAGTTAGTAAACAAAAATAAATGACAAAAAATAAAAAAATCAAAAATAAATGACAAAAAATAAATGACAGAAAATAAATAAATGACAAAAAAAATAAAGTGCAAAAAATAAAATACGAGAAAATAAAGTGCAAAAAAGTAAATTTAAAATATGAAAAGCCGAGAATCGACAATGCCGATTTTTCTTCTGCAATGAGAGAGAAAGAGGAGAAGAAAGATTATTTCATTAATGATTGCAGATTATAGAGAGATTAGGGAGAGTTTCCCCCACTGTTAATATTTATAAAAATAAAAGGGAGAGATTCCCCCCACTAAGTTAGTATATACAAAAATTAAAAGGAAGAGATTCACTTGTTAATATTTACAAAAATTAAAAGGAGAATTACCTCCATTTGAGTTAGTATATACAAAAAAATAAAAGGAGAGAGTACTCCACTAAATTAGTATGCAAAGATAAAGAGAGAGATTCACAATTAGATACGTTAGTGTGTATAAAAATTAAAAGGGAGAGATTCCCTACTACACAAGAAAATAAAAGGGAGAATTAACCCCACTTGTTAATTTTTTATGTTTTTTAATTATTTTTTTTGTGTTTTTAATAATTCATTTTTTTAATATATAATTTTTTTTTACTTTTTACTTTTTTTACTTTTTTACTATTTATACTATTCACATATCTTTTTTTAATTTTATTATTATTATTTTTATATTATTATTATAAAATTTTTTATTTTATTTTATTTTTTACTTTTTATTATTTATACTATTCACACACTATTTACCCTATTCATACTATTCACATTATTCACACAAATTTTTTTTATTTTTTATTATTCATACTATTCACATTACTATTCACATACTATTCACACTATTCATGCACTATTCACACACTATTCACACACTATTTACTTTTTACTATGTACAAAAATATTTACACCAGAAATTTATTCTTCAAAACAAGTCTCCAAGAATGACGCTCAAAAAACTTGATCTTGACACTTTTAATTGTTGCATTTACAAACTCAAGTGCAGGTTGTCTCAAGTAATAAATTTCTCGGTGAGTCCGAGGTCGATCCACAGAGAATTGTTGAAAATTAAGGTAAAGTAAATATTTTGTGACTACGGTAAAAAATATTTACTTGGGTAAAAAGATCCACTTTTGGTAAATAAAGGAAAGGTAAGATTTATTCCTTTTATAACTCAATTAGAATCCTCGCAACATGGAGGTTCCAATCGAAAAATACTGGCGTTAAAAGTCTATTAAAATAATATACGTAATTATATTATGTTTAAGAGAGACTTTAATCATTAATATCATCACTCATAAATGGGATCAAGCATTTCTTGTACTAATATTTTGTCTACAATAAATCAAGATCTCCACTTTACAAGAGAGAGTTTCTAACACATCACTTGTAAATGGGTTAAAGCATTCATCATATCATAAATCTTGTCTACAACAAATCAAGAACTCCATTTTGAGGAGAGTTTCTGAATTGATTGGAAACAAAATACAATCTGAAATAAAATAATATACGTAATTATATTATATTTCCTTTAATTATTACCACCACTTGTAAATGGGTTAAAGCATTTATTTATGCCAATATTTTGTTTGATAAATCAAGAACTCCTCTTTACAAGGGTAGTTTCTAAATTATCGAAACAAAATATAACACGCATAATAACTACTTAAAAATATAAATCATTAAAGACAAGAGAGAATAAATCTAACCTTATTTTATTACCAAGAGCTTCACACTTTGACCCAAGTAGACTAAAACTTATTTACACATAGACTAAAAGAGAGAAAAAGAAAAAAAGAGAGATAAAGGAAATTGGAGGGAGGAGGAAATTCCTCAGAATTTCCCCTCCCCCAATGTGTGCGTCTCCGTCTCCGAATTCTCCTCTGAATTGTGCCTCTGCGTCTCCAGAATCCCCCCTCCCCTCCTATGCATTTTTTCTTTCATTTGATTGCATATTTATAGGTAATTTGAAGTGGAGTTACAGTAACGCTACAGTAACGCTACAGTGATCTACAGTGACGCTACAGTAATGCTACAGTGATCTACAGTAATCTACAGTAACGAAACTTAACGATTAAGTTTCTGACATTTTATTGATTATTTTTTTATTTATTAATATTATAATAATTGAGTAAATGCACAGCCGTGTGTCTAGTCATTTTTTCATTTTTGAGAGAAGTGGTCTTCATGAAAGTTGTAGGCCTGGATATTTGCTTTAAAATGACTTTAGTTTAAGTCCAAAATCATGCCTAGAACTCAAGATATGATCCAATTACTGCAAAGTGTTTAGACCCGATTTCAGCTCCTCTATTCTGACTTCGAAACCCAATATCACCTCCAAGGAGTCCGATTCTGGAAAAGTGTGCAACATGAAAGTTGTAGGGAATTGTCTTAGCTTTCCTACAAGACTAAAATCACATCAATCAGATATTTGTAACTCAAGTTATAGCCAGTTTACTAAACACTTTCAAAGAGATAATTAAGGTTAATTTATGCAATAATTTATTTAATTGTCCAATTCGGCTCAAAATCATAAAATGTGTCAAAACTAACTTAATTAAACCTAATTGAACCTTAAGAAGCCTAGTGAGAGGATTACAAAATGTATAAAATACAGTGTTATCAAAACACTTGAGGGATTGGGAGTGAATCTTGTGAAGATCTATCATTCTTGACTCATGCTTTTCAATTGAAGTTTCCTTACTTATTGGTTTGAGATGTGAAGATATGTTACCTCATGAATGTTTTGATTACTTGAATGATTGGTTGCTCTTCATTTTTAAATATTATTAGAAATTAAGTCTTTTAGAGTGCTTAACTTTTGAGTCTGTTTCGTTTTTTTTTAGTTTTGGTCTTGTGTGTTTTGCCCAGGAGCGCAAAAAGCTAAGTGTGGGAGAATTTGATGATCACATATTTGATACATTAATAAGCCTTCAATTTTAGTCATTTACACTATTTATGTACTTAATTGATTAATTTTGATTATATTTTGTAAGTTTGGACTCAAATTGGACTTAATTGAATTTTTCAGCATAATTTACGTCTTACGTTGTTTCTGTATTTGAGCTATATCTTGGGATGTAGGTAGTCAAATGAGGTGAATCTGATGGTATTTTAAAGATAAGAGAGAGCTCTATAACTTTCATGAAGACCTCAAAGGCCCAATCACACGAGCAGATAACTCAAATTGGGGTTGAAACAAAAACCAGAGTGCTTTTCCTGACAGCTTAACCTATGTGTATTGTTCATCATATATTTCTAGATAGAAGTTGTCAAATGGGCTGAAATTTGGATGTTGAATAGTTAAGACCCATATCTACAACTTTCATGTTGAACACTGTTCCAGAATCGGACTCCTTGAAGGTGATATTGGGCTTGGAAGTCAGAACAGAGGAGCTGTGACTGGGCCTAAGCAGTGTATAATAATTTGAATGTATCTGGAGTTATAGAAATGATATTGGACTTAAACTAAAGTCATTTGAAAGCTAAGATCCAAGCCTACAACTTTCATGAGGACCACTTGGTTCAAAAATGACGAATGTAATAACTTCAGAGCTGCATGATTTCGGAGATAAGGAATCTCTATAATTTTTCACTCACCAAAAGTCATTTGGCATTTTTCACTCATTTTTCACTCATCTACCCACTAATGA
Source organism: Ormosia semicastrata (assembly GCA_029884595.1). NCBI lineage: Eukaryota > Viridiplantae > Streptophyta > Magnoliopsida > Fabales > Fabaceae > Ormosia > Ormosia semicastrata. The sequence continues at coordinate 1,910,183 of JAQQTO010000057.1, read as the reverse complement.
CTCAGCCCACTTATCATTTTATATCTCTAATCCTCTATAAAAGGGGTCCTTGGCAGATCATTGAAGGGGGTTAGGTGTTAGTTACCAAAATGATGTCATTTTGTTACTAGGTTTTCTTGTAGTAATTTTCCTTTGTTCTAAATTAAAGTCATGTTCTTCTTCTTCTTCTTCTTCTTCTTTCTTTCTTCTTATCTATGAGTAACTAAGTTTCATTTTACTTAGGTGAAAGGGTGAAACTCTTGGTAATAAAGTAAGGTTAGATTTATTCTTCTCTTGTGCTTAAATGATTTATATTTTCTAGTTTCCATTAGACGTATTATAATTTGTTTCTTATAATTTAGAAACCATCTTTGTAAAGAGGAGTTCTTGATTTGTTGTAGACAAAATATTAGTACAATAAATGTTTTAACCCATTTATAAGTGGTGGTAATATTTTTAGGAAACATAATATAATTACGTATATTATTTTAAAATGACTTTTAATGTTGTATTTTCTGATTGAACTTTTTTATTTGGTAGTTGGTTTCTACCACACCATTTTTTTTGATGATTGGTTTATTCCACACCTTTGTAAAATTTATTTGGTGGCTGGTTTATACCACATCTTTGTATATATTTTTATTTTTCTTATTTTTTTTCTTTTCTTTTGTCTTGTGTGTTTTTAGGGTGAAAACGTAACTTGATTCAATCGACATGTATTGAGATTAGAATTTTAATTAATTTCTTTTCTACTCAATTTGAGTGCCTATTATGGTTCATAATGCTTTTATGAATTGACCACTCATAAATTGACCTAGTGGGTATATGTATAACCCGAAATGTTTGCATATGACCTAGACCATAAATAATAAAGTGCCTTGATTTATAATCATTTAGGAATGGAGATTATAGGTTGTGTGGGAGAATTGTGGCATTTTTCCATGAGAATCCATAGAGTAAAAGTCATGTCTTTAAATGTTTTTAATTACTGATTCTCTCCATCAACTGAATGATTAGAAATTGATTAGAAGGAAGGTCCTAAAACTACTCTATTGTCTATGATAGATTATTGAATCAAGTGAAGTCTGATCCCTAATATTCTAATTTCATGTGTTTTCATTTGAAAATAAAAATACAAAAAAAATACAAAAAAATAAAAAAAATAAAAAACTTTGTTTTCTATTTTTCTTCTTAATTTTGTGTGTCTTAGTGTTTGTTTTTCTTTTCTTTTTAAATAGTCAACTTTATTTTGACCTTTTGGTCATTCGTCGATTTTCTCAATAAGTTTTTGTAAACCTAGGTTGATACGGTGGATTTTGTTGCTTCAAGAATTCAAAATGAGCCAAAAATGTTTTGTCCATACTTACAATAGGCTCACTTTTTTTTTTAAATTACACCTATCAATGATTTTTTTTTATGAATTTTTAATTTCATGTCTTGGTTTGTCAAAATTGTCAATTTTTCTTATAATAAGCGAAGTTGTTCTTTGTGGATGGTTTCCGCAAATAATAAAAAAAAGACAAATTATTTTTCATTAAAAAATGACCTGAGTAAGGAGTCATTAGGTAATATCTTTTTGACTCTTGAGATGCATTCTTGTGAATTTTTACAGTGTGAATTTATTAATTTGTAGAATCTTTTCAAGGAAAAGTAAGCGCGTTACAATCTTGGGAATCTGACTCAAAAAGATCATGTTTGTCAATTTATAAGAAAATTAGATGGGAAGCTTATCCTCGACTCATAGAAGGCGTTTAAGCGTTCATCGGACGTAAAAACCGAGAGGAAGATGTGAGCCACAATCACAACTACATGTATATATTTTCTTGTATATCTTCTTCTTATGACAGCCCTGATTCAGTAGCAACTCAAATAGATTGGTCAGAAATAAATGTTGCGGGAAGCAGTAAGAAAAATAAGCCAGTTCAGACACTCCAATTATTTAAATAATTACAAACTTTGGTTTTGTTCATCGTATTTTGTTTCTATTTATATTTGTGTGAAGTTTCTCTTTTCAGTAATTGCGGTAACAGGTACTATCTTCTATCTTTTTCCTTTCTATTTTTTAACATTGAGGACAATGTTGTGATCTAATTGGGGGGAAGGATAGTTGTGTAAAAAAATGTATAAAAAAAAAGTAAGTGTTTATTTTAGTTATTTGTTTTGAACCGAAAAACCAATAGTGTTTATGTTTGTCGTGTGTAGAGTTGTGTAAAAAAAAACCCAAAAAAAATTTTAGAATGTGTGTGTATTAATATGTTTGTTGTGTTTATATGTTTGTCAGTAACTACTAAACCAGTTAAGGATGACAGAGTAATGAGGTAATTTTACTCTTGAGACGCATCTAGATTGGGGTAGATAATTTTGTTGTGTGGAAGTAGCAATTCAAATTCAGGAAAATTTGCATGATTGAGTTAATTGTCTTCTTTCTTAAACATCACATGCTTGGTTATGGATGTTGAAATTTTTGTGGACTGAGAATGATAGATATATGCCTTGTGAGATTTTGAGCTTATAAATGAATGGATTGAACATCTGTACCATTCTCTTCTTTCTTGTGTGATTTTTTCTCATGGAATTGTTATTCTAGAACTTGCTTTGATTCTTTTTGAGGTTACATTTTCACATGCATAAATAAACATGATTGAGGCAATTTTCTTAAATTAACTACTTTGACCAAATATCAAACCTTGCATACTTTCCTTAGCTTAACCCCTTTGAGCTTATTTGACCATTCTTTGTTTCTAACTCATTACGTGCCTTAAATGAAAAATCATGTTCTAACCCAGTCTTAGGGAATAAGAGAGCATTAACTTTGTTATCGGATGAGTTTCTTGAATAAGTGTGGGGGTGCATATGCAGATCGGTATAAAAAAAAAAAGAGCTGGCCAGCGAATTCTTGGAAATAACAAGAATAGAAGGAAAATGTTCTAGCCTAACAATGAATTCAACCTACTAATTGATCTTTAACGAAACATTAGTCAAATATTGGTCATTGCCCTTTATGATAAAGAAACAAACAGAGAAAGAATTAAGAAAATCTTGGGAAAATTTAGACTGAATGTTCTCAAACATCTTCTCCACTCTAATTGTAACATAATGCTCTTTTATTCTCTTTGATATTTAACTTGACATATCTATATTACTTCCTCCTTTACCTTAACCTCATTATAACCTTGAATAAAGTCCTTATGATTTGTGTATATATGTTGTTTTTGAGTAGCGAAAAAGTAGAAGATAAGCAAGCTTATGGTAGTGTAATTTTCATGGATTGAATAGAGTGAAATACTTACCTTTTTAAACACTTGAGAGATTAAGAGTGAATTCTGTGAGGATCTATCATTCTTGATCCATTTTTTTCAACTAAGTTTCCTTGCCTGTTGGTTTGAGATGCGAAGAAATGTTATCCCATGACTGTTTTGATCCATTGATTGTTTAGTTGCTCTTCTTAAGTCATTGAATCCTTTGGAATTTTTAGTTTTTGAGTTTGTGTTGTTTTTCTTTATTCCTTGGTTTTTGTCTTTTGTGTTTTGCCCAGGAGTGCAAAAGTTAAGTGTGGAGAAATTTGAAAACACTGTATTTTATACATTTTGTAATCCTCTCACTAGGCTTCTTAAGGTTCAATTAGGCTTAATTAAGTTAGTTTTGACACATTTTATGATTTTGAGCCGAATTGGACAATTAAATAAATTATTGCATAAATTAGCCGTAATTATCTTTTTAGAAGTGTTTAGTAAACTGGCTATAATTTGAGTTGTAAATATCTGATTGATGTGATTTTGGTTTTGTAGGAAAGCTTAGACAATTCTCTACAACTTTGATGTTGAACACTTTTCCAGAATCAGACTTCTTGGAGGTGATATTGGGCTTTGAAGTCAAAATAGAGGAGCTGAAACCGGATCTAAATACTCTGCAGTAATTGGACCATATCTTGAGTTCTAAGCATGATTTTGGACTCAAATTAAAGTCATTTTAAAGCAAATATTCAGGCCTACAACTTTCATGAAGATCACTTCTCTTAAAAATAAAAAAATGACTGGATGCACGACTGTGCATTTACTCAATTATTATTTTAAAAAAAGAAAATAAAAAGAAAAAGAAAATAAAAAAACGTCATGGATGACATTTAAGACTTAATTGTTGTAGCTCCTGTAGCCACAGTGGAAACAAATTGCCTATAAAAAGGCAATCAATTGCATTTGAGGGGACGAATACATTACGAAGAATTGGGAAGAGGAGCCTCTGAGCTTATTTCCAGAGGAGGAGAGGAGGAATTCCCTCCTCTCCTCAGTCTCCCTTCACTTTTTCTTTCTCTCTCTTTTTCTCTTTTTCTCTTTTTTAGTCTATGTGCAAATAAATTTCAGTCTACTTGGGTCAAAGTGTGAAGCTCTTGGTAATAAAATAAGGTTAGATTTATTCCTTTCTTGTGCTTTAATGATTTATCTTTTTAGTAATTATTATACGTGTTATATTTTGTTTCTGATAATTTAGAAACTACCCTTGTAAAAAGGAGTTCTTGATTTATTGTAAACAAAATATTGGCACAAAGAAATGCTTTAACCCATTTACAAGTGGTGGTAATAATTAAAGGAAATATAATATAATTATGTATATTATTTTATTTAATATTGTATTTTGTTTCCAATCAATTTAAAACCCTCCTTGTAAAGTGGAGTTCTAGATTTATGAGTAATAAAGAAAAGATTTGTTGTAGACAAGAGATTATATGATGAATCTTTAACCCATTTACAAGTGTTGGTGTTAGAAACTCTCCTTGTAAAGTGGAGATCTTGATTTATTGTAGACAAAATATTGGCAAGACAAATGAATGCTTGATCCCATTTATGAGTGGTGATATTAATAGATGATTAAAGGAAACATAATATAATTACGTATATTATTTTAATGACTTTTAACGTTGTATTTTTCGATTGGAACCTCCATGTTGCGATGATTCTAATTGAGTTATAAAAGGAATTAATCTTACCTTTCTTTTATTTACCAAGAGTGGATCTTTTTACCTAAGTAAATAATTTTTACCGTAGTCACAAAATATTTACTTCATATTAATTCTTGAATGATAATTCAATTTGTGGATCGTTTGAAACTAAAAATTGTACATCAATATTCACTTTGTAAAAATTTTAAATGTAAATCATTCTTATGCTAACCAATGTATAAAGAAAGCAAGTTTTTATGATGCAATCAGATTTCAAAATAGTTATCGCATGTATTATATTGAATATTTTGATATTTTTAACAACCTAATCTTGCATCAAGTTTGTAGACTTGTTTGAAACTAAAAATTGTACATCAATATTCACTTTGTAAATTCTTATTAGAAAATTCTGCGGTATTATAAAAAAAATTAAATGTAAATCATTCTTATGCTAACCAATGTATAAAGAAAGCAAGTTTTTATGATGCAATCCGTATTTCAAAATAGTTATCGTAATAATATTTGATATGTATTATATTGAATATTTTGATATTTTTAAATATGTTTTGTTTATATATTTTTAATTATTTTTTTAATTTTTATTTTATTAATATATTTATATCATGTCATATTTATGTTTTGTATTTGTATTTGCTCTTCTTAAGATGCAACTGTTGCGCTAACATAATTAGTAGATAATATTGTTAATGAAAAATTAGTAGATAATATTTTCTACATCTTTGTACTCCATAAGAAAAAAAACCTTATTATTTAGTCGATCCTAAAAAAATAAAAACAGTATACTTCTTTTCCACGATTCCCTTCGGTGGGTTACCAATATGGATGCTGACTGGATTTTATGCTATTCGTTCTGGCTCTGAGTATTGGTTGGGAGCATGGCTTTAAGAAGCTTCACGCTGGAACTGACTCTTTGGTTTGGAGACGGAGCGGCTTATCCGTCAAGGCTCGAGGATTGTCTGGTTACCTTGTGTATCAGTCTATATATGGTAACAACATCATTTGGACTCTTCGAGCTGGGAAGTACCATAGATAAAAAATCTCACATAAGTGCGTTTTATATATATTATTATATATAGATAATGATAGGGGAAACTAATTACAATTCACAAGTAGTTGGTAACTTATTTACAGATAAAGATTAAACAATAAATCGAAATTGTTATTTGTTAGTTTATTTTAGTTATTTGTTTTGAACCGAATAACCAATTTAGTCATTATTTTATCCTTATTTATGTACAAGTCTTCAAAATTCTCAATAATTACGAGTTCCCCTGATAAATATTTTTTGAGGTGACCCTTGCTCAAATTCATGGTTGTTTCCAAGAGTCATAATTCAAGTGACACAAAAACTTGAAGAGCACGTTGAAGGAAGAATAAGAGGCCAGTTTCGCCAAAAAAATTGACGAGTAGCAAGAAAAAACTATTGAACCAGAAAAAGTGCCCAAATCTTAAAAGCCCGAACTATGTGGCATCCGATGTGGAACGCACGTCATTCCTTCTACTTTGTGCTTCTTCTTCTATCTTCACGTCCCTCACTAATCTATCTAAGCCTTCCCCTTCATACACTCCATCAATCTCTGCCGTTGTGCGTACCCGTTTCATCATCTAAATCCCAAGCTTAAGCTTTTACACGTTGCGCCTCTTCTCAATTTCTCATCATATTCGTGCCCTAAAACAAGGATGGTGATCCCCCCCTCTTTCCTTCTCTTCTCTGCCTCCAGCTTCTAAAATTCTTCTTCAATTTTATAGTAGATGATGACTACCTGTTAATCTAATACTTGACTAACACCTTCTAACTTGATCTAATAAATCTAATGTAAGAACCCACGAAATTGATCGTGTTTCCTGTTGCACATTATCTTGGGTTTCTTCATTTCATATTTTATTTTTTTGGTTTTTGTTACTAATTGAGGAAAGAAAACTACATTTGATTTTTAATCAGTTTAATTTTATATTGATTAAAAACAGATGGTGAATTATTTTCTATTGATGTATTGTGTAATGCTACTTTTCCAATGGAATCTGCTGACGGGTTAATGCTAATGCAGTTAAGCTTCTCTGGTAGGGAAAGAGAGCGTAAGGCTTTTGAGTATTGCTGAACAAGCTAGTGTTTCCAAGGACTGCAAAATATGAGCTTTTGATCATTTTGTGTAAATCATGTCACTAAAATTGAGTTAGTCTCTATTTCACATGTATGAGAACTTAGCTACTTTTCCCTTTTTTTTTTCTTTTTAAATAATTTTTTGTAATGCCCTTGATACTATTGCTCGAATAATCCCTCTGTGGAAGGATGGTCTTGATTATAGACTACTGGTCATTGAATTGGGTCCTACTTGAATGTTTAATAATGTATTAGGTAATTATAGAATGTTGTCAATATCTCTTTGTTAACTATTATTTAATATTTATTGAGCAATTTGTGCCATTTCTTCTTGCGCATGTAGCAGGCATTTTGCTAGGTCTTACCAAAATTCACGAAAGATCATAAACTGTATTCGTTGTTCTACTTCTCTCTTTCTTGCAAGGTTTTAATTACCTTACCTTGGTGGCTTGAAAAGGTTTTACTGGAAACTGCACAATTGAGGCCTACTTCATTTTTAGACGGTCAAATTTTGTATGCAGCCAATATGCTTATGAGGACTTAGCTGGGATAAGTTAGAAATGGGTGAAGTCACGTAGACCAACTCTGTTCAAGTCAACTCAGTCATTTTCCTCCCACTGCTGTGTTTGTATACACGTATCTTGAATTTGATGTATTTGAAAAGTTAGCCTATAAATTTGATGTATTATTCTGTTCTTGAATTGCAGGGGAATGAGGCCAAGGTTTGTTGGAAAAAGCAACAAAAGCTCGAGCACAGAGAAAAGATGCAGTAGAACAAAAATAAAAGGCAAACAAGATACTGGTAGAAGCAAATATCCAAATGTGCAGTAGCATACATTAGAAGCTGTAGTTTGGTGTATATAATACAAGTGGGCAGTAGTTTTGATCTTGTAATATTCCTACTCTAAAAGAATTGAGTAAGGATTGACTTTGTACTTGATACTATTAGGAATTAATGAGAAGCAAGTTGGAGATCTTTCCAATATTTGCTCTGTAATTTTAAATTAAACACTTGTTCATTAGAGTCAATATAATAATGTCAACATTCAAATAACATTGCTAGAAAATTACCAAAAATAAAGAGGCTAAAATTGTCAATTTCAACCTGTTACACAACTTAATCCCTTCTTAGATCAATTGTTTTTTCTTCACAAGAAGAATATCATTGTTGTAGCAAGCAATGACCACAGAGAAAATGATTTCCCCCTGGCACTATGTTATTCTAAATCAAAACCACCCTCAGACATAATGTACAAGAGTTTTTTCAACAAATCACATCAAGCATGATCCTTGGAGGAGTCAAAAAGCTACATGAACATGTTGAAATGGAAGAGATCCGGGACATGTGCCATGGGACCTAGCCTAACTTTTACACAATTTCTATGAAGAAGCCAACCCTTTATTGTATGAAATCCAAAGTATGAGTCTTTTCTTCCATTTGTTTGATTTTTATCTGGATGTCATCAACAGTTTTAGGTGCCTTAATCACATTCTCCAGCTTACAGATCTCTTTACAAATTTCTTGCTTTGCAATTATAAATGGAAAGGAACATCTGCTAAGACCTTCAATCTGAGAGTAAAGAGTATCAACTCAGATAAAAATATAGCTTCGAAAGTTAGCAAAATAGAAAAATCCATTTATGCAGTATATTTTGTATCACCTAAATCTACCACTATGCAATTCTCTGCTTTATTAGCAAAAGTCATCTTTAAGCTTTCTTTCTTGGGATAGCTTGCCTCTACTCATTGAAAACATAATTACAATCGCAACTTGTATGGTTGTTGATAATTCAAAGCTAAGTAATGTCTTACAATAATTTCAAACAAATTTGTCACAACTTTGTATCTAATTTTCAATCCTCTCCTCCACAGTCCCGTAGGCCACTATTTCTTAAGGGAAATGGAGAAAGTACACTCCAAGGTAAAACGTCACAAGTAAAGAGAAGGATTAGTTACCCTCATAGGTCACAACAAAAATATACATACTCAATCAAATAAAGCTCTCCAATTTTTCAATGGCAGTAGGTGGTAGGGAAACAAATTAGGGTGAGGCGGAACCAATCAAAATATGGGCAATGAGAGAAATGATTTTGGCTTCAAATTTTGATGATGGAATCAGTTGAGAATTAAGTAGGGACTTATCCTAGGAGGTAGCGTAGATGCTGCCAGTAGAGTAGAATTTCGGAGGGTTGAATTCTCCGGAGCCTCGTGTAGATACTCGCGGAGAGAGGGATTGAACTTTAGCGGAAGGTTTGGGTGACGTGTAAATTACACCTAAAATGCCACCTAGTTAGGGAATAGCAAGTCGGGCAAATGCTTCTGGCTGAATAGCAATTTTTTGGTAAACAATTAATGTGAGAATTTTAGTTACAAGATACAACTTAGAAAATGTACCCACTTTTGTTGGGATATATTATTAAAATTTGTTTTAATCGAAAATCTAAGTTGATTTGACTGGTAAAATTTTTTCGCTTTAGCGCAAACTCTTGAAATTGAACGTTGTTTTCACCAAGGAGAAGATGATCTAGAAGGTAAATAGAATGTTGCCTCTCATCATATAAGTCTCAAACATCAACTAAAAATGAGAGAACGCATATATATGCCTTTATCCTTGATTGGAATTTTAATGTCAATTATATCAATAAAATATTTTAAAAAATAAAATCATAAAATAAAATATCAAATATGACAAATGGCGAATCCTCCAACTAAACCTTAATATCATTAACCCTTGAAGACTAAAGGGCAAGTTGATGAGAAATGACATTACTCTCATGATAAATATGATAAAAAGATAACAATAATAAATAATAATTTCAAAAATAAAATGCTATGAAGGAAAACACAAGTTCACATAAATATATAATACTTATAACAAGAGCATATATCTCTAAATCCCAACTTTCTTGCCTAGGACATATACTCTCTCAATACCCATGTTTCCATGATTGAAGGAGAATACATTGCAGGCAAGTTTTTGAAGCTGCAACATATAAACTACTATTATAATCTCTAACCACTAAATCCCACGTTTTTGAAGCTGCAACATATAAACTACTATTATAATCTCTAACCACTAAATCCATATCACCTTTTCCTTATCTAAAAAGATAGTAGCATCAAACATTAATTTTATATGAGTTCAAAGGAGGGGATCCACTTACTTATATTTCTAGGTTGATAAAATAGTCCTGAGGTGTCAAAAGGCTTTCTGTTGGCATCTTTTTAGTAAATCCATAACGATGTAGTTCTTGTGGTATTATAAGAATCACCTAATTCTTTTCGAGCCATACAAACTATAACAGAAATGCACAACATTGATTAATTCTTAATAATTTAAGATAAAAACAATTCTTAATGATTTAAGATAAATGTTTAAAAAGGTTGAAGAACAATAAAGCAATATAAATTTAGATGGGTTGAAACTGAGCAAGTACAACTAAATTTTAGTATATTTTAAATGTTTGATTAAACTAGTGGAACAATGGGGGGCCACGTTTCGTAAGGCTCAAAGCTTTCTATTAACATTCTTTGAAAATTTTTAAAATTATTTTAGGAATTTTGAAATCTCTTATATTTTCTAATGTTTGGCCCCTTTAAAAATATAAAACTGGTATTTGACCCCAGCAAAAAATTTCTACCTCCGCATTTGCAATGGAACATAGCTCAGTTGATATTTACTAAGGTGTGGTTATGTGGTGAAATTTGATCTCTCATATCCTAATGTAATGTCCCATTCTCCTTACCCTTGAATTCAATAGAACTTCCCTAGAACTAAAAAAAATGTTTAATTAATATCCATTACTAAATGAAATCTTTAAATTTATTTATCGTATTAATTTTATGAGAGAATTATTTTGTTGTTGAGAGGTGCTATTAAGTTGGACTATAAATTAGTCCAGTACAATAGTTAGGCATGCAAATGCTGATTTTTAAAAAAAAAAAAGATGTTTATTATGTCTTGGAGTTGGGCTCAAAGCCTCAAAGGCTCAAACTCTTGCTTTGAGAATCCTATAGGACCGAAGATCCTATAGTGCAACTGACTCGTGTAGATTTTTTCTTTTTGTTTTTGTTTTTTCCCCATCTTTGGGTAGAACGACGCGTTTTGAGTTGAGAAAAATAGAAGATGCATTTTGGTCCATCTGTTTTCATCTTCTATTGTCGTCGTCATCGTTCATCGTGTTAGGGTTTGCAGAGTTGCAATTTACTCTCTCAATATCGCAATTCCTCCGTATGAAACATTTCGATAACTCGCGAGATCGAAGACTATATATCTCGTTCCTTGATTACTGTATTTAGAGATTTCCCTGGTTTTTCAGGTGAAACCTTGTTCTTAGTTTTTTTTTTTAATTTTTTATGCTGCTTTATAGGATTGAATTGATGTATGAAGAATCCGTGGAACGATAATCCTTTTGTTGCTTTGATTCTTATGCATTTCAAATTTCATCTACTAATTCACTTTGATATGTTTTGGTTTTGACGATCATTTAATATCATCACAATCAACAATCAGTTTGATGCACTTTTGATTATTTCTTTTCTTAACTGATTGATTTGTATTGATATTTGTTTTACAGGGAAGCTTTTTTTTTTTTTTGGTTTTTTTTTCCCTAGTTGTCCTGAATCTTTAGTTAACAATATCATAAGCTTATTGGGGATCAGGTGCTAGGAGATGCCTCGAGACTTGTCACGATCCCGGTCGCCTCCCTATAGGCGTAGGCATTCACCATCTCCTGTGGGACACAGGTATAGTAGGAGGAGCAGAAGAGACAGAAGTCGATCTCCTTATTCATCCTACTCTTATAGCAGGTGACCCCGTTTGTATGTTTGTTTTTCTTTATGATAGGATACCACATATTCAGTTAGATTGATTGGGGAGTCCCTCTTTTACAATAACCGTTTATTTATCGATACTTTGTTGCTGTTCTGTTTCAGTAGGCTTCCTTCCCTTTCCATTTATCCATTATATTATTGCCTTATTTAGATGTCAAAGAAATTACAATTTTGATTTTATATTTTGGCGTATATGTGGAAAACTGACTATTTTTTTGTTTGAAGAAATGAATATGACATTTTCAGGACTACAGAGCTATTGTATTTTTATGACCAAAACATGTAGGTCAAAGTTGATCACCATGGTTTATAACGCTGGCTATTTATGGAATGTTATTTGAATTCAATATCTACTTGGTAGTTGCTTATCATTCGGCTTCTTTGTTGTACATGTTCAAGTGGACAAGAATGGACGGGTAGATTTCTTTTATTCTGCTGTTTGGATTCTCCTCTTCTGTTGAGCTCCTTGAGCCACTCAATGAGATGCATACTGTTATGCTGGATGATTGATATTGCTAATATTCAAGTATTTAACAACCTTGTCATAAGTGTCTGGTGATGGTGTTTCTTACTTTGTAAGACTTTTTATTGGGTTTCTTTCTTTTGGGGGATTTTCTATTTGTTTGCCGAGGTGGAAACTCATAAATAACACTTACATAGAGCATAATATAGAGAACAAGATAGGATACATGCTATTCATAACAAAATTAAAAAGAACAGTTTCTCCCCATAACATGGAAAGTGAGGGATGTAAGCAGGTGGTGGGTGCTGATGAGTGTTTTTTCATTGCTCGATTGTGACATATGCTTCTTCATGTCGTAAAAGATGGCGCACACAATGGTTATTCTTAGCAATTTATGAGGTAACTGTATATGTTTTTGTATTTAGTGCGCTAGATGGTGGGCAGGCTTTATATCCACTCAATATAGCTGTTCAGTGGCTGAGGTTTGTTGCTTATGATCATCTTTGTCATCATACAGGCGAAAAGGTCGTTCTATTTCACCAAGAGGCCATAGAAGTCCTTCTACAACTCCAAGGCGTCGTAAAAGTCGATCTCCAACTGCAAAACGATACAGAAGACATAGAAGTAGGAGTTCCTCATTGTCTCCTACTCATAAATCTTCCAGTTCAAGCCTTGGGTCAATAGAGCAGAAAACTGCCATTGAAAAACAAAGGAAAGAAGAAGAGAAGAAAAGGTAGATTAATTGCTTATCGTTTTCTTCTAACTCTACCTTCTCTTCACTTGTCCTTGAGTTATGCTTTAAGATGGAAATCATGATTTACTAATGGGTAGGTTCTTCTGATTTATTATGAGAATTTCAGTCTTTTATGCATAATCTATAATGTATTGCTAGAACATTGGAACATTGATGTTATTAAATGTGCATATCTTCTATTTAAAAAGACATGTGCTTATTATCAGTAAGACAAACTGCCTGGAAAATTAAGAAAGGAAGATTATTATGGTAGACCTTTGTATTTGTTTTCCAATTCTTAGGCAAAATAGGTCTTGTCTCAAATTTCCCATCTACCATATGTTTATTTCTGATATTGGCATACTCTACTTTCTGGTGGTCTAATAATGTTCTGGTATCTATTGATGTATTATTATGTTTACTTTCATGTTGCATAGAACATGTTGGATTTGATTCAGGACATTTGCACTTGGGAATACAAATTTTTCCTTGGTTTTGCTGTTATCTATCAGCCATTAGCTGAGGACTATGCTATGAGATTTTAAGTTTTGCCCCTTTTGCCTCTCTCTCTCTCTACGTGCTACCTAAGCCAGTAGGCCTTATAATATGACCATAATGATATGTTGCCTAGTTAATGTTTCTCTTGTCTGTAAAGAAAAGAAAATAATTATATTAAAGAGTAGGATATTACATCTCTTTCTTCCATCATATGTCTTTTGAGGCAGAGTGTGTCTCTGTCTCCTCTGTGTCTCTGGCTGGATGCCCTGGTCTTCATTATACTGCTCAGTTTAACTCACTTCTGGTTCCATTGATTTATTCCGAAGAACCACTGGTTAATGCTTTATGCTTTCTTTTTACAATCAACATATATCACTTGTGAGGAATATAACAATATGAATAGTTAAGAAGATTCAAGAATTCTAAGTAAGGAATTGCTGTTAAAAATATTTACCATAGCAGAAAAAAAAACCATTTGAAGTGGTTATTGTGCATATATATTAGCTAAATAACCACTCTGTCTAATTATTATTTCTTACGGTAAATATTTTTATTCCCATTTGGGGGAGGGGGGTGGAGGGAAGTAGGAGGAGGATTAGTGGTTCCCTTTAGTACTTTTGACTTATTTTTTATAGTAACACCCAGTCAGAAAGCTTGACCTGACCCTGTGACCCACCTCAAAGGGTCTAGGCATCAGGCTTACGGACTAGATTGTCTCCAAGTTTGAATTTTTTGGTCAGGCTGATCCTTTAGGTGCAAAGTTCATCCCTTGTTGCATTTCAGTTTTAGTTTTGACTTGGCATTTTATTAGTGTAATGCTCTAGCTCTACAGAGTAAATAGTATTTTCATCAGGATGAACATATGGTTTTTTTAATTGTTTTGATGCTTTTGGCACTTAACTAACAAAAGAACTTGACCTATTTTACAACAACTAACTTGTCAAAGATGTTTAATGTAAAAATTCAAGTATTTCCATGATTAGTTTAAAACTGCAGCAGGTTACTTGAATTTCTTCTCCACAGGCTTGTCTGAAGGAAGGTACTGCTATAATTCAACTTGTTATGTTTGATGATCAAATTGGCTGCCTCATTTATCTACTGTTCACCAGTTTTGAAACTCATTTGTTTGGATCAGGATTCAATAGAGGTATGCCTTAAAAGCATAACCATTTTTTTAGTGCCTTTGTCATCATGGAGGTTACTTTGCTGTTGATTGTGGTTTTCTATTAAGCAGTTTAGGAAAGGGTAAAAAGAAAAAAGGGAGAATGAAAATGGGGAGAAAAAAATGAAGCAGACATGTCTATTGTCCAGTTTAGTTGTTAGCTGTCTATGATTAAAAAAAACATTGAGTCTACTAATGTGTGGCATTTCCCCGTTTGAGTGGCCATTTTTCTGCTTAACATTTTCTTATGTTTTCACAGGCGTCAACAGGAAGCAGAATTGAAATTAATAGAAGAAGAGACTGCAAAGAGAGTTGAAGAAGCAATTCGTAAGAGAGTCGAAGAAAGCTTGAACTCTGAGGAGGTTCAGGTGGAGATTCAAAGGCGGTTGGAAGAGGGACGAAAGAGACTTAATGATGAAGTTGCAGCTCAACTTGAAAAAGAAAAAGAAGCTGCTCTTATTGAGGCTAGACAGAAGGAGGTATTTGTTTCAAATCACACTATACAGAATTCATTCTTTACTCTGGTACGATAGGCATTTGAATATCATGCTCTTTTGATTTGAAAAATCTTCAGTCTTGCTTTGGGGGAAAATTTAAATTTGAAATTTATTATATGATTCCTTTAATCTTTCAATTTGTAAATTTGCTTATTTGATTGGTGTATAGTTTTACCTTAAGGTGACAATATGATGGTTGAGTTATGATGGGTTACTTTTGTCTTAATTTATCTTACATTCTTGGCAGAACAAGTCCAAGATAGGTACCATTTTAGGGCCTGATGTAATATTTAATTTTTTTAATTCTTTTGATAATTTGATAGAGAAGCTTCAATGTCTTTTGACCCGTTATATGAAAAGCTAGTTTTTGTCAGACTATGAGTGTGCATGCAGGACTTCCTCTTCCGGTTTCTGTGTCTGCATTGCAATTCTTGCATGTGCGAGTACTTATTTTCACAGGACTAAGCCTGTAGCCATGTGGAAACCTTATAAGATTACTTATCTTGATCTGCAGGAACAAGCTCGGAAAGAGAAAGAAGTTCTTGAAAGGATGCTTGAGGAGAATCGGAGGAAGATTGAAGAAGCTCAGAGAAGGGAAGCTTTAGAGCAGCAAAGGAGGGAGGAGGAACGTTATAGAGAGCTAGAAGAGATACAGAGACAGAAAGAAGAAGCCACGCGAAGGAAGAAACAAGAGGAGGAGCAAGAACGGTTAAACCAAATAAAGTTGTTGGGTAAAAACAAATCCCGACCAAAATTGTCATTTGCTCTTGGATCGAAATGACTTTTGGGCAACCTGTGTCTATTTATGTGATCTATAGTGTTTGGGCTCAATTCCGTATTTGCATCTGTAATTTGAGGAAATTATATACAGCCTCCAGCTTTAGTGTGATAGCGTTGTTACTGTTTCCAGTTTGCTTTAGATTTGAGTGTTTTTCATATCCACTTAATTGTCCACATATGCGTAATGCGTCTATGGCTATCCTATTTTTGCTGTGAAATTACACTTTTTTTTTTTTTGCTGACGGGGGGGGGGGGTGGTGGTTTGGGGAGGTGGTTCAATACACACTCACTTGTGTAGTGACTAATGAGAGAGAGCAACAACGTTGAGGGAGAGAAGACCTGGGCTTAAGAGTAAAGAAATGCCACGACAAGTTGAGTAATTCCTAATAGCCCATTGGGCTTATATTATAAATTGCATTCCCGACTATAGCCTTTGCAGGCTCTGTCCATTAAGGGGGAACAGAATATAACATTTCTTAAGTTCCTGTTTGCT
The DNA here is from genome assembly GCA_029884595.1 of Ormosia semicastrata. Classification (NCBI taxonomy): domain Eukaryota; kingdom Viridiplantae; phylum Streptophyta; class Magnoliopsida; order Fabales; family Fabaceae; genus Ormosia; species Ormosia semicastrata. The sequence goes on along the minus strand of JAQQTO010000057.1, from coordinate 1,893,687 downwards.
GCGTCTTCTCTTTCATCACTAATAAAGAAAAGGAGAAATTACAGTTTACACTCTTGAACTTTCATTACTTGGCACATAATATTTCTTAAATGTTTTTTGTGTCACTAAACTTCATAAACTTTTGATTTAAAGTGAAAATGTTAATTTTAACCTTCTTAAACCCTTAAATTTTTTTTGAATAGTTATGGTTTTAATTGTGGTTAATTAGCCTAAAATTGTGATAGGTTATCGCATAGGTTTTTTTGTGTATACACCTTTGCATTCATAATATTATGCATTGTTTGTGAGTTAATGACAGTAGAAGTCTTTGTAAGTGGGTGATAATAAATCAATTCCTTTCATTATTTCATAGAAGCCTTCGCAGGTCACAAGTGTTACTTGTGCAGCAGGAAATTATTGTGATGGATGCAAATGATGAAGAAGCAAAATCTTCTATCACCCAATAACGCTACCTTTTCAACATTGATAAAATCAATGTGGGGTTTCAAGTGCATAAACAGTGGTGAAGTATAATTTACAATTTAGTCACAATTTTAAGCTAATTAGACTGTGACAATTCATTTTTATTTTTATTATTTTACTTAAGGATATTAAAATTAATGGAATTTAACGTTTTCACTTTAAACAAAAAATTTAAGGAGGGTTTAGTGACACAAAAAAGTTTGGGAAGTTGCATGATAAGTGATGAAAGTTTTTTTTTGGTGGGGGGGAGTAAACTATAATTTACCCTAAAGAAAATCATAGCCCTACCTATAGCTAATTCAATTCAATCTCTTCATCGAGCATACTTGAGTCATTGGTCAAGTGATGGACTTTATCAAGTCGTTGATGATTCATGTTATATGATGATATGATGATTCTTGTTTAGAGATGCATACCAGGGCACCCTGCACGATTTGCATTTTCCCCATCATATAGAATCAAGTTACAATTTTGATAAAAATGCACTAAATTAAAGAGTGCAATACACCATTAACATTCGCACAGTCCTTTAATAAGGTAAATTATACTCACCTAGCATGAGGTTTAGTGAAATTACACTTGATATCCTCCTTGTTTATACTCCTACATAGGGATGACAATGGGGCAGATCGGGATGAGTTTTTTGCTATTCATCCCTGCCTCGTTCACTCACATATTGCCCTATTCCCCACCTCATTACTTAGAGAGATCTATTTTTTGCCCCATATCTAAATTCGTGGGGATTTATTTGTCCTGCCCCTGCCCCGTAGGGGCGCACAACCCGACTCGCTGACCCGCCAACCCGACCCGACCCGACCACATATATCCGGGTTGGTTCGGGTAATCGGATCGGTTTGGGTCAAATTTGATAAACTCGTTGGATATCGGTTCGGGTAACGGGTTTAGTGAACTAACTTGATGACCCGATGACCCAATAAAACGACGTCGTTTTGCTTATATTCAAGTTTTTTTTTCTTACAATCCGATCCGGTGACCCGATCAACCCGATTAACCAATCCGAACCAACCCGATTCTAATCGGGTTAGTTCGGTTCGGGTTACTCAAATTTTTTCCCCTCGACCCGAACCGAACTCACATGATTGAGTTAGATTTTTTCTCCCTTAAACTCGACTCGACCCGACTCGTGATCACCCCTACTGCCCCGCCTTGCTCTAAATCACACTTTTTTTATAAAATTTTAAAAAAATTGGTTAAATAACAAATTTATTACAATTTAAATACAACGTATATAAATTATTTAATTATAATTTTATAATTAGAAATCAAATAAAAATTATAATTGTATAATTTTAATATATATATATATAGTTCGGTAATGGTTAATGGGTTCGGGCGGTAGTAATAGAGCGGGACACCCTATACCCGACCTCACCTCGTGCCTGAAGATAATGTATTTGGATTTTACCCGAATCTGTCCTAAAATATGGTTAATCGTGGAATTACTGAACTTGTTTGAATCGGGACATATTAGGATAGGACGAGCCAAGCCAAATTACCATCCCTACCCCTACATTGGCCTCCCTTAATGTAGATGGTGTTAGAATCCGTTTGTAAATTTTTCTAAATCCCCCAATTACCCCTCTAATTTAAGGTTTAAAAAAAAGACATTACTTTTACCTTAAAAATTTTTAACCCCTCAGTTTCTGTCACTTTCTAGTTTTCCAAACACTCTCTTTCTTTCTTATATTGGCAACGCCATGCAATAGGGCAAAGAATATGAAGCACCTTTTTTTACGCTCCAAAACACACTTTCTTTCTCCTTTTTCAGCTACCACTTCTAATCCCACCATTCAGGGTAAAAAATATTTGAAAGATTTGAGTTTCCTTTGAAAGCGCTCATAATATCACTGTTGTCAATCTCAGGGAGGACCTATTCCTTTTTGCTCCAAATGTCAAAGCCATAAGGCCAGAAGGTCTTGCTGACACACAAGTCGAAGAGGGTGTGTTGAAATCGCCGTCATATAGCTTAAGAGCTTCGATGTTGTGGTGTACGTTGAGGAGGCCACTAGATTCGGATTGCTAGACGATCTCATCGAGGGAGTAGGACTTGGTGGAGGAAGGGTCAGTGTTGAAAGGGACGTACTTGGTAGAGAATAGGTGGTTATGGGTGACATTGTTACGTTGAGCCTCATCCTGGATGTTCTCGTCTGCGGGGTGGCAGTGTTTTGAAATTGAAGTATCGATGAAGATGGCGAGGAGGAAGGGTTGTTGTTGTTTTTAACATTATGTTTGAATATTTTTTTATTAATAGAACGAAATGAAATAGGTAGGGATGGATCAGAAAGGAAAGTAAATGAATGGAACATAATTACTTTTTCCTTTGTTTGAAAGATTAATAAAAGAACCGAACGAAAATGGTTCCACTTCAATTTTTGGAGAACAAAAGTTGGGTCTTTGAGGGAAAGAGAGAAAAAATAGTTCTCTATATATTTCTTTTCATTCTCATGTATTTTAAAATTATCAAAAATTAAAAATTATTTCTCTTCTTTTTATTACTTATGATCCAGACATACTGTAAATCAAACTGCAAAACAAGGAGTGCCACCTAAACCACCATTTCCAAAAAAGAGTTCAACCTATATTGAATCCAAAATGGACCCACCTCAGTATTAATAACAGAAGATTACATCATCTACCGATGAGACATTTTCTTACTCTAAGATTTTCAAATGTTGATAAATTGAAGAACCAAGGGAGAGTAAAAGAGGATGGAAAGAAATAAAATGAACCAACCAATTTCACTTACAACTTAGGGATAATTTATAAATTTTACATATCAAAACACATTAAAACTCACATGGGTGGCTTGTGATACTTATTATGTTTGCTAATTTGATGACACATTATCTACAAGGGTAATCAGTGATGAAACATTACATAAATTAAGGAAGTACGCTGTAGAAGTATAAATAAGAGGGGTATCATGTGTAATTTCTCAAAGTCTTAAGAGAAATTAATGCAATTTGTCTAGTTTAATATGTAATATCTATTCTCATAGAAAAAAAATCTCACACTTATAAAAAATAATTATATCAAAATATTAAAAAAAATTAAATTTTAATAAATACCAAAGATAACTTATCCTCATAAATATAAAGTTAATTATAAGAAAAAAATTAATCAAAAAGCCAAATCTAAAACCGAAATACTCTTGAATATAGATTGTAGGGTGAGAGAAATTTTTAAGTGAACACGATTTAACATGTCGTTATTTAGGTATTAAATTATTATTTGATATGTGTAAAAAATATTATTAATAATTAATATAATTTTATAATAATTTCTATTATTTTATATATGTCAAATAATAATTTAAGTATTTATAATAGATCATATCTACTTAAAAATTAATCATAAGGTTAAGTGGGAAAAGAAATTGAAATTGGGAGTGAGAGGCAGATAGTTGTAGTCCTTGGTTTCAGATAGTCTGTGGAGGGTGGCTGACAAAGAGGCCAGTGAGAAAACTTTTGGTGTTCCACATCTATCATCATTAACATATAATTGCCGTGACCAGTGTTGCCCTGACACTTTGAACCAAGCACAGCCCGCCACGTGAAGAGACAATGTACGTGGATCATGTGTTGGCTCCCCCGGCCCCCACATTGCGGTGCAGTCCAGGTCCAACCAGCCCAACAGTGACAGTACCTGCAATGCATTCAAATCAAGCTCGTGCTGCCCAATGCTGTTGTCTCACGTGGATTAGTCTTGTCCGTCTGTCCAATGTCGTTGACTTCAAATCCACCATGGGATGGAGTGGAGGCTGTCATGTTATTTAATGAGCTGACACCAGTGTCCCTATTCACCGAGGGATTCTCAAACATACGTATAACAATTTTTTATACTAATAATATTAGAAAAATGGATTCTCTGATATATTTTTTTATATAACAAAATTATGTAAAAGAAAAAATAGATATAAAAATTATAAAAAAATTATATATTTTAATTATATTTTATTAATAAATTTTTTATATATATATCTTTTCTTTACATGATTTTTTTATGTAAAAAATACATAAAATAATTTATTTTTATAGTATTAGAATTTTATTATAAATGTCATTTAGACATTTATTAAAAAATCAAAATATCGATTTTTAAATAAAATTGTACAAATTTTTAATTTTTAATATATTAAATATTTTATTTTTATTTAAAATTTTTAAACACTTGTTAACAAAACTTATAATATTATATAGTGTGTCAAGTATCTTTTATAAATTATTATTATCTTTTACTTTAATCATTAAATTTATTTTTTCTCAATTTTAATTATTATTGATACATATGGATATCAACGATGAGAGTAATTCATGTAATTGACGTGTCATAAATTCAGTGATACAGGCATACAGCATAAAAATATTGTCTTAAATTCAATATCTAAGAATCTCTTATTTGCAAAATGCGCTAAAATAAACGTGCTGGTTGAAAAAAGAAGAGCGCGATGATTTTCTCTATGTGATGGTTCGATCGTTCAAGTTTTCAAATTTAAGAAAGAGATTTACACTATTATTTGTCTAACTAGATTCAAACTACATTTTCGGAAGGCCAAGTGTATTTAATTATGATTTATTGTTAGTGTGAAACTTATTTACACTATTATCTAATAAAAAATGATGTTCATACATCATTATTTTAAAAATATTACTATTCACTTCTTTTGTGGATGGTGGTGATTAAATGAGAAAGTGATAAAAAAAAGTGATATAATCAATGGTATTGAGAGAGGTGTAAAAAGAGGTATATGTACTATTTATGATAAAAATATCATTATTGTTATCTAATATATATTACTGTTAAAATGGTTAAATTTAGTTTGGGATAAATTTTACCATGCATGTGAGTAATACGTGAATCGGATAATACTCGTCATCCCATGGGATATAAATACCGTTTAGTATTATCCCCGTTTAATAAGCGAGTAGGTGAGCGGTAAATATATATAAAAATTTTATATAAATATTTTATATGAAATTATTAAAAAACTCAATTATATAAATTAAAATATTGTAAAGTTATATAAATTAAAAGTATTTTAGGTGTTTGACATTATTTTTAAATTAAGTTGTGTTTGATAAATTTTAAAAAATTATAATATTATACTTTTTTTTTATTTTTTATTTTATTTTTTAATTTTTTTAAATTTTTTATAATTTATTAGATTATCTATCCGTTCTTGCATGGGAAAAGATAAACGGCCGTTATGGAATTTAACTATTATTTGCGGGGGGCGGGGGCGGGGCTACCCGGATCCCTAAATTTAGCTAACGGGAATCAACGCTCGTTTTGAAAGGTCATAATCAACAATGCTGAACTTTAACGGTTAAAAAATTTCGATACATCTAGCATTTTCTTTATTATGAATATTTAGGATCAATTCAATTTCAAATTTTCTTCATTAAGGACATTTTTTTTTTGGCTTTATGGCTCCACACTACCTGGGCGTACAAATAAACCTCATTTGGGATACTAAACTATTCCTAAGTACAAGTGCTTTCTTATGGAAACTTGAATACTATGATAGTATTAAGTTTCTCCACGTCAAAACAAAAAAGCTTCTCCATTCAATACCAAAAGTTTAATGCTACACAATCCGATATACATAGGATGAGGTCCTTGATAAAAATAGTTTAATTTGTCTAATTAGATTCAATCCACATTTCCGGAAGTTGATTGTTAAATTAGGCAAAATTCTTTTCCAATAAAGAATTCTAGCTATATAGCATTTTCCTTCTTTATATCATTAACTTTTGTTATAAAACTTCCGAATACATATCAATTGTTTTACTTATTACGTAGATTTGTTTTGGTCATGTGATTCCAACATTATAAATCAATCTAACAAAAACGTGTATTTAGTTTCTTGTTAATATCGCCACTTAATATTTTTCCTATTGTTTTTTAAAATCTAGAAAATAATTAGAAGTAAAATCTTATAATGCAGTTTTTTATCATTAAGTTGCATATAAACTTAATTAGTCTTATTATAATTTTTTATATTTTTCCTAAGAATACATCAAATATTTTTAGATTAAATTTTGATGTACAGTTAGCATAAATTTTATTACACTATCAATTAATAATGTATTGTAATGTCATTAAAAATATTTAACTTTCATAATAATTATCTAAAAAATTATATATCTAATAATATATAATTAGTTGATAATATAAAAATTATACAGTATCAGTGCATTTAAAATTAAATTCATATCTTTTTCTGTCAAAACAGGTAAAGAAACTGTATATTTATACTAACCACCTTGGGTAATTTTTTTTCCTTGAGAAAGTATAAGATATATCAGCTTTTCAAATCATTCTATAGAGTATATTACTTAAAAAAATAAAATCTGCCGCTTAAGTATATATGGCAATATCTAGGTTTTAAATATCTGGGATTTCATCATAATATCATATGATCCTAAAAAAAAAATTAATAAGCAAAAATTTGAATTAAAGTAGTGATAAATATTCATCCAAATTAAGTTGGCCGTATTGACAGAGAATATTTATAAAAGATGCCAAAGTAGAATGGGAGAGATGACCCTTGAAGAGGAGAGTTGATTACACGAGCTAAGAAGTAGCGTGAGCCCTTAATCACGCCACCCATAACATAAGATGTTAACCTTTGCTTCACTCAGCAGTGCCAAGTGGGTTAGGTTTTATATATATATGGGTGAAACTCGCCTTTGCTTTTTGCTCCCTGTGCTTCTCTTCATCACTGCTTCCTTTAGCTTACAAACATTTTCTCTCCATTTCCCTCTCTCTCTTTTGTGTATGAGATGAGAACAAGGGTTTCTGCTAGTGCAGAGAAGGAAAATAGGTTCAGATCAAAAGCTATGGTTTAATTAATTTTTCTTTCAGTTACAAACAGCTTCTTCTTTCTTCTTTCTCACATATGGGTATCCTATCAGTATCTACTGTTCCTATGGTTGGAAAATGGGAGATTGGGGTTGATGGGAATGTTGTTTGGCTCGAGGTAACTTTGGTCATGGGTGGTCTCTGTCTTCCTCTTTGAAGCTTTCTGGGTTTGACTCTTTTTGATCCCTTGAAACAAAGAAAGCTTCAAAGATCTGATTTTGAAGCTATCCCTTTATGTAATCTCGGACCAGGCTTCATTCCCGTCAACTCTCTCTCTCTCTCTCATGTCTCTTTCTCTCTCTAGAGATCTCCCGTATGGGGTGATGATGGTTTCTGGTAAGGTGATGCCGAAACTGTGACAGTGTCTGATGATGAAACTCTCTGGAGTCTGGTCTGTGTGTGTGAATTCAGACATTGCATGAGACGAACTTGAAACATTTGTCAAAAATTCTAGCAATCAAGATCAGAAAGATGCCTTTGACCTTGTAGTTGATGCACCATTTTGTAATGACCACTACCTTTGTTTGTCATATTTCTTGTGGCTGCATATGTCCATCTCTTTTTCTATCTCTCTCTCCCATGATTTAAAGTAAATGTTGAGATTTATGCTATTATAGCTAAAAGGAGGCTCCAAATATATAATTATTTTTCTTGGATTATGATTAGTGAGTGATTGTAATTAGCTTTTTCTAAGTGGGAAAGTCGTACATATATATAAATAATGCTATTATGTTAATGTGTGCTGAGAAACCCAAGGGACTTCGAAGTTCTGTATTTTGTCAGTGTAGGTTTCTCTGCAGCTAGCATGTTTAGGGTTTGAGAGGTTTCTCCGTAGCATCTTTAGGGTTTGAGATTCCTGGCCTGCTTTTCTTGCTTTCAAGTTTTAGTCTATGTTAGTAATTGACCTCATTATTCCTGCAGGTAACATAATAACATTCATACTCTTTCTTTCTCTCTCCACACTTCTTGACATACTTCTATTCATAATTGTTTTTACTTTTTAGTATATATTTTTTTTAAATTCATTTTAGGTAGTGACAGTTACATTTTTCAGGTTAATGCCTGGATTCAGTTGGTTTTGTTTTCATTTTGGCAATGAAGGTGAAGAGAGAGAAGTACTGAGAAGATACATGCACGAAGATTGATGGATTTAAAACAAAAACGGTGGCACATATATTTTCCTTTTGTTGTAGGTTATCCCTCATCTTTCTTGCTTGATTCTTTTAATTTGAGGGGTAGGTGGTGGGGGTGGGTGGGTTTAAAAGTTGTAATTCCTACTTCCTAAACTTTCTTGCTATTTTTTTTTAAAAATATTTCTTGTCGTCTCTTTTTTACTCCGCTGGCTGTATTTTGGGACTTGTCTCATATATTAATCGCGACCAAGCGTATGAATCTCATCAAAAAAATAGCCAAAATTTATAAAATTTAATTTACTTGTGTCATTGAGCAATCCTTTGTTGGCTGCAATTGCATTATGGTTTCTGTCTTTCAATTTTAAGGATGCCTAATCCCAAAACATAACCAAAATAATGTATTGGGAAATTAAATTTACCCATTAAGCAAGAATTGAAGATATCATAAACTGATGCTGCATTTGTCTCAAGTCCATGACCATGAGCCATGAGGTACATCTAATGATGGTACCTTGTAGAATAGTACTTTTTATTCCTCTATGAAATGGTGGCTCAGAAGGCAGGAGCTTTTGAGCGGAAAAAGTGATGCAAAAGAAAATAAAGCATCACTTTTTTTGCTTCGGTGATGGAAGCTTTGATTCTTTGGAAGTGAATACATGTGTTTTGCAATAACAGGCCTTCCAATTTTGCTTTCAATGTTGACTGAACTCGAACCAAAGAAATGAAATATATATTTAACCTCTTTTTTTATTCAACTGAAAAAATATTCTCTATTTCACTTTATTTTGGCTTTGATACGTACCAGCATATCTGAGCTATGCCTATCCGTGCTTCCAAGTAAAGGTAGCTGGAGCATACCACGTGATAATTGTGTAGCAGTTCTTGTTCTTGTATTGTATCTGAATCTGATTCATTCTCGAGCCATTCTGATATGGAAATTAAGCTGTATACGGGTTTTTTTCCACAAGCAGCCAAGATTACGTAACTGTGGCCTTAGCCTTTCTTTCCTGAAAAAACCGAAGTTGAGAAGTATTATATATAGATAACTCGAACAGTTGAAGAAAAACACATTCATGTTGAAGTTCTTGCTCATGGAACTGCATACTGCTATCAAATAATTTCACACAATGACCCAAATTTACTGTCTAAATTCCAGAAAACTGGGTAACGATACACTGTAAAACAGTTCTAGTGTTAAGAGTTGTTTATTAAACACAAAAATATATCATTTTTTTTTCAAACTTTTTTAGTATTCCTAGCAATGTTTTAAAAACTGATCTACCGACAAAACTTTTGAGTCATAATTTAATTGATTCAATTAACTAAATTTATGATTGAACCATAATTAAATAATAATTAAATTGAATATTGTTTGAATAAAAAATATGACTAATTTATGATCTAACCAATTTAACTAACAGGGTCATTTTGATTTTTAAAACACCGATTCATAATAGTAATTTCTGTTCAATCAGTTTTTGTGGTATGTATCATTGCTCTACTTTCAAATAGATTTAGTTAATAATCCAAACAACTAGACATCTAGGAACCAAGAATATTCCATTGATTATTATTATTACTATTTTTTTGAGCTGATTCGATTGATTAATTTGAAAAATAAATTTTTTATTCATGTGTATAATGGCCTATGGCAACTGATATTATCTGTATTAATTCTTTGCTTTCTGATTCAGAAAGTTAGCTTGTATAATCTTTCTTTATCAAAGTACAATAAAAGAACCGCACATAGCATCTAATTCTCCAACGATAAACAGCTTTGATTGGATGCAATGGTAAGAAAAATATTTTTAATTTAATTCCTTAACCAATTTGATAACAAAGTAGCCATTAATTTTTAACTGAAAAATTTGCAAACATTAATACAAATGCAAACCATAAGCAAAGTGAAATACAATTCTCTGTATTCCTCCCCCCCCCCCCCCCCTTTTTTTTTTTTTAATTTTGGAAAAGAGAAAAGGCAATAGTGCCTGGCTGATGCGCTTGCAAGAAACATAGACATTATTTTCACCAAACAGCATTTACATTATCAGAAAAGTTACATGTGAAAAACACGAGGAATGATATTTACCTAAAAAAAAAAAAGAAAAGCAAGCCCATTGAACTTATTGCCTGCGTCCAAATTTATTGACCTTCAATTTTCTAAAGTTACCATTAACAGGAGGAAATTCATCTTCCACATGAAACAATTCCTTTCTCGTTTTCCAAACCGTATCAGATTCAGATTCAATACTGTGAGCCTTCTGTTGTTGGGTTTCTAAGTTCCCAACTTTGTCATGCCGTACAACTGATTTGTTTAGAGGTGAAGGGGTAAGTGGCTTGATTCCCACAAGCTCAGGATCCGGTGAAAACTTGAATGGTAACTTGCTGTCGTCCATCTTTCTAAAGGTAATAGAAATCCTGTAAAAGTCAAATATTTAAGAAAACAATACAGTAAAACGGGAAATAATTTCAAGCGTATATAAATTTGCTAGGTTAAAAGGACCTTTTTGACGAGACAGATGGAATACAATGTTTAGCAACATCAGCTCCATTGCCATTCAAAATGAACACTGACCTGCATGATTAAAATAATCATTAGAATTATACCCCAAAAAAAATATGATCATTAGAATGTCTAAATTGTTAGAAAATTATAGTTTTGGACTTCTATTGATTGGTGTATTTGGTTTTAAAATTGGGTTGGTTGAATGGATAGTCTTATATTTTTGCTAGAAGCCAATGTTATTATGTGATTCATTATAGATTTGAGAATCACCATTTATATATGTTTTGTTGGATTTGAGTTCAATTGATAAGTGAGCTAGATTATGGTGTAGGGCTAAGTAATTTAAGACCCATAATGAGTGGAAATTAGGGTTACTGCTATATATATATACACTCTTGATACTTCTGGCTGGCACTCTTCCCATCAAGGTCTCAGTTAGAGATATGGAGTAAGAGGGGAAGATCATGCACATTCGTTTATACAATTTTCTTTTAGGGCTTCTGGAAGGTAACTAGTTTCTAAAATATCTTCAAGAAGTATGCATTGATTAATCCTACATAAATAAATTGGCAATAAACATGATCAAACAACCACATTATTTGACCATTAATACAAATCTAGAGAAAAATAGAGGTCATGATCAAAATTTCAGTCATTTTATTGGCAGAGAAGAGGAGGGGAACAGAAGCTTACCCGACAGGCAAAGAAATGGAAGCAGGGCCCGAAAACTCTCCAGCACTAACAACTTGCAAATTGGAACCTAATACTATTTTACACTCATTCAAGAATGACACTGTATAAAATGGCCTCACAAAATCGTGGTGGTCGATATGAGGGGGAATGCAGTCCCCTTCATCATATATGTTCACAATGCAACTATCAGGAATGCCGGTGGAAGGAACTATATTCCACCGAACCATCCTCTTTATCATTTGCTTGAACAGAGGTGGTAATAGATCAACCTCTTCATCTCTAACTATGCCAGGAGGGTTGCCATTTTTGTCCTGTAAGATTTTACAAAAATAAATAAGTAAAACATCAAATAAGAATGAGAGAAGAATAAGTAAATTTCACCATACCATTGCATAATTGTAACAACAGCCAAATTGTATTGTTACGCGTCCTTTACCACGCATCCATTTTCTTGGTTCTGAATATGTACGTTCTGTAAACAGGAAAGGCCAAATAATGTAGGTGTAAGAATATTTTTTTTTTCCAATTTTATAATATGCTAAATGCCTTGAAAATTTCGGTAGAATCAGGACAAAATGCAAAAACGTAAAACAAATAGTTACCAAAAAAAAAGTAAAACAAACAGCAGAGAAATATATTGGCCACGGATATTTTGTCATGTGATAAATATAGTCTTGCACAAAATGCAATTAATTCTAAGAGAGTCTTTGATTGAACTCGATTTAATTACCCAAGCTAGATATGCACAGCTAAACTGAAAAAATGGTTCATATTTTTTATGCCATATTCATCCCATGTAAGACCAGACATTTCTTCACTGGTTGGTGCTATTTTGCTACAAGTACCGGTGGCTAGAGTAGACTTCTAAATATGCCAAATGATTACCTACTCCCAAAAACAGTGATAGGCAATATGATTGCCATACTCTTGAGCAGAACATGCTTAACGAGATTGTAATGTGTCAGGTTATGGACTATATGAATTCAGGAACTACTCAATTTGCAAATATGGTAAAGTCACAACGGAAAAAAATATTGGTTTCTGTAATGCCTAACCAATTAAAATTAGTCAAATCAGAAAAATTAATATAACACCCAGAGAAATGAAGTCATCTTTTTTGTTCAACAAAAAATAACAAACTGATAGGTGCTACCCTTTCCCACTCATTCTCCCTCATATATATCCAACGTTTGTATCACTTGCAAGTTTTCCAAAATGGACCCATGGTCACTGCATATAAACTAGCTAGCAAAAATATTATGGGAAAAATCCTGCACACATTGAATTCCGCATTTGGTTCTTTTCAAGATTAGTTCTAATTTTAACACCATAGCAAGCATGAAATTAAAAAGTGCAACAAACTTTTGTATAAATCTAACATATGGGGGGAAAACATATATGCTAAAGTTCATGAATAAAACAAAAGATTGAATCACTAAATTGAAGAATAAAAAAATAATAGAAAGCTCCACATATACCTCTAAGTTTCCCTTGTTTTCCCCTCCATTGCAATCTGTATATATACTCAACAATTTTGTTCTGCTCCATAGAATTGAAAACCCCAGTATGAAGTTCAAGCCCCTGGAGCACATTTATGTCTCTCCCATTTACCCTTTCAATGTGGGTAAAGTTCTTTTTACTGTGAACTTGAGAATACCTGATACGCTCCTTTTCTTCCTCTGGTAACCCATTTTCAAATGAAGTACCTCCACCAATTCCATCATTTAACAATAACTCGAGATCAGATTGCTTGCTGCCTCCAAAATATTTAGGTGAGGAATCAAAAGTGTGTCTGTTATCCTTCATTGAGAAAGTAGAATCATGTCTCTGGAATGAGTTCCGTGGACTATCCCATTGTTTTCCAAGCCTTCTAGTCAATGATTCTGAATTTGAAGCATTACCATTACTATTCACAGGCATGTCTACTGCATCTCTATCAAAGCCTTCATCAGGAGATGACGTTTCATTCAGCTTTCCTACATTTAGAACCACTAAATAAATTAATGGCCAAAAAGAACCAATACATTGGGATGCATATGCTATGGCATATTCATTATTAATTTAAAAACTCAGATGTCCAATTATGTACATATATACATGGAAGCTAAAAGCCACGATTTGAAAAGAGAAAAAAAAGATCAACCAGACAAAAAGGGAAAGCTGAACTAATCATTCTTATGGCAATTCAAAAAAGAGAAAACTATATTACAATTGAAACTGAATGTATAGAGAAGCCACCATATATTATGATCCAAATATGATCAATGTCAGAATTTTTTTTTTTTTAAAAAGAGAGGAAGAAAGGCAGAAACTGAATTTGAATTGAAACTCCAGAACCAGAAGCAAATAAATTAGAGAAAAAAAAGAAGAAGCAATGGGTTATGATAACAAACACATGCACTTGCCTGATCTGAGTGTTGAAAAACTAACTAGTACTAAGTGTACTAGTACACACACAAAAACAGAGAAAGAGAATATAATTTTGTTAGTTAATTACTTTTATGGAGAAGGGTTCTAATTCGAGCATGCACAAGAGCCTCACAGTGATGGCAGAAACCATCAGAGAGAACCTCCAATATCTCCTCCTTCTTCAATGAGCTCAGTAGCTCCATCTCCATGCAAGGACACTCCTTGCCGGCAACGTCCTCCCAAGTCCCACCCACAGCTCTACACAGAGAGAGAAGTTGACTGACTTCACTCTTTGGAGTCTCCTGGGTGATTACCATTTACCAATACCAAGTCAAGTCCACGGAGAGAGAAACACTAAAAGGGAGAAAAACAAGGTCGGAGGAGGTTCAGTTCTGGTTCTGAAATAATACACTGCTTGCCAAACACGGTAAACAACGAGGTTAACTCATTTACATTTTGTTTTTTGGTTTCTTGTTACTCCATCCGTTTCAAATTATTTTTCTTGTCTCAGTATTTTTATTACATGATATACAATTTTAATGAATTTAAGTATTTCAATTAAAAAAAAAACATGTTACATGTCTCTGCCTTTTTAGATGGCCAGGTAGCATGGATACTAAGTTTTTATTTTGTTTAAATTAAAAAAACTTATAACAAAATTAACATAAGTCAGACTTTTTCAGGTTATGTAATTTTGAGATGTCTAGCATAATTTTTTAATAAAATATTTTTTTGGTGAATTAATTATTTTAATATTTTTTATTAAGTATTTTCATAAATATTATTATTATGTTATGAAATTAATTTTTAAATACTGTCGTGATTAAAAAAATCTCTTCAGATTTGATTTAATAAAAGATAATTTAGTTTAATATAATTATACTTTTTATAATTATTTTTTTTCTTTGCGTAATTATTATAAAAGAAATATTTTACAACTAGAAAGTATTTATTAATAATGCACATGCTTGACTTGGGACAAGAGAAAGGTAGCTACGTATGCTTGGCCATCGATCAACAAGTCTAAAAGTTTTAGTGATGATAGAGTGAAAAGATTTTCTATAACTTTTATCACAATATTTGTTAGATTCTTTATCTAGTACTTTTTAAAAAAAATAAATAAAAATCTATTACCTTACTACCTGAGATTTATCCTTGTCTATATTGAAATATATATTAAGAGTTTTGTGATATTTTTTTAAAATATTTTTTTAATATTCTTCTCAATATTAAATTAAAAATGTCAAATAAAAATATATATTAATATCTTAAAAATATAAATACATAAAAGTATTTAATATTTTAAATATTTTCTTTATTTAATAATTAAAAGAAATATTAAAATAGTTGTAAAAATTTTAAATTATTCGTGTTAAATAACATTCCAAGTCTTGTGTGGTCCAATCGAAAGCACAAGTACTTACACTTAAACATGTCTTTGATTAATATCGTCTCTACTATTTTATTTTATTGCTAGTATGCGAAATTTTATTAAATCTTACTGTTTTGTAAGTTTGTTTTTTTATTTTTCAAATTCTATTGTTTCAATGAAATAGCTTATTTAATAAAAATAGGTTGAATTGTTTGATTTTTATCTAGTTTGTTAAATTTTGGATGGATTCTACAGAAAAATCAATATGGAGCCTCACTAGAAATAGCTAAAAAGTCAGGTCATTAATGTATATGTCTTTCGTTCCATTTTTACATATTGCTTTATAATTTATTTTATTTTATTTATTATTTAAAAAAATAATGAAATAATTATTTTTTTATTTTTCAAATAAGTGAGAGAAATAATTAATAGAATAATAACAATATTTTAATTTTACCAGCTCAAAAAAATTTAATTTTACCAAAAAGTAATAACAACTTTAAAATTTCAATAAAAAAAAGTAATTTAATCAAATAAAATTATTTTTAATTATAATTAAAAGTATTTAATAACTTTTTTTAATTCTTATCAAATTATTATAAGAATAATTTTTTGATAGACATAGTCTATCATAAATATTTAAATCATTATTTGATAATATGTAAGGTAATAGAAATTATTATAAAATTATACAATTTTTTAATAATAATTATATATATATATAAAAATAATAATTTAAATACTTAATTAATGATATGGTAGTGCCTATTCAAAAAATTCTCTTACAGCTGTAAATGCGAATGGAATTATATCCTTTAACAAAGGGTTAAAGCTAACATTGAGGCGAATAGAGGCGTTAAATAAAGAATGGGCTCTGAACTTTAAGGCCTTAAAATTGATGTTAGTGTGAAAGCCCAATCAGTCCAGTGTCCCTAACTCTAACGGCTAAAGGTGAAAGATCCCTCCCTATCCCTATCCAGCTGTAGATGTAGTTGAAGCTCCTTCTTCTTTTCTCTGTAAGTGAAAATGGAGATATCATCATCCGTAGTTGCATTTGGGTCCCAAGGCATAAGCATGGTGTTTCAGTTTCGTCAATCACCAATCCCTTCTCTCTCAATTTCTTCTTCTACCTCAACAACGGAGCCACATCAAACTCTAACTCAAACCCAATTGTCTAGTTCCAGTTCCACTACTATAAGAAAATCCATCAAAGTTCGAAAGGCCGCCTCCTCCAAATCCAAATCCACAAGAAAAGCTGCCTCACTTGAAGTTCAGCAAGCTTCTGATTTGCCCTCTGCTCTTTCAAGGTGAAATTTCTATTACCATTACCATGCCATGCTATTCACAATGACATGTCTCATTTAATTAGCTCCTAAAATATATAATTATAATTGTAATTAGGATTTAATTTATATGCAATGTAAGTGTAAAAAAAATTTATGTCATCAACCTCATGTATTACTATGTCATTAAAAATGTTCTTACAATAACTACCTTAAAATCACACATGTGGCAGTGCATAATTGGTTGATTGTATAAATAACTTTAATGACCTCAATTAATTATCAGGTTAGGAGAATTGTTGACAGTCAAAGACCTCAATGCCATTTTGCATCACTTTGGCAACTCAAACAGATTCCATCATATCTCTCAGGTGCTTCCTTCTTCTTCTAAATCATATTCCATGCATACATAGGAAACTAACTTGGTCATCCTTAATTGAATTACCAAAGTTTTTCCATAACTTCTAATATTTTTCCAATAATTGCCTTTGCAGCTATTTTTATGGATGCAAGAAAACAAGAAGCTTGATGTCTCATCTTATTCCCATTATATAAGGTTCATGGCAAGTCAACTTGATGCACCTAACATGCTACAACTATACAATAGCATTCCAGATGAATCAGCCAAGAACAATGTCTATATATGTAATTCTGTTCTCAGTTGTCTTATCAGGAAAGCCAAGTTTGATACTGCCATAAAACTGTTTCATCAGATGAAACAAGATGGTGTAGTCCCAGATGTTGTTACGTATAGCACAGTATGTCATTCTAAATCTTAAGACAGACTTTCATAACATCTATGAACATGAGTTATTTGTTACATAATATGTCTCTGTGGCTAGACATGGAATTATGTACAAAGTTTCTATCTTCTTGAATAGTGTTAAAAAAATAAAATTAAAAAAAACAAAGAGTATGCATGAATAAATTATACTAAATAACATTGTTGTATGAAGTGTGGAACAGTTCTGGAAAAGTTAACTACGTATAGTGCTCATATATACACCACTCCAACTTTAGGATTTAATTATTTATTGCTATCTAATTTTTGTTGTTCTCATCCTTAGCTTCTCGCAGGTTGCATTAAAATGAAAGATGGGTATCCTAAGGCACTAGAGCTAATACAGGAATTGAAACACAATAAACTACAGATGGATGGTGTAATTTATGGAGCAATTCTGGCAGTGTGTGCTTCAAATGGTAAATGGGAAGAAGCAGAGTACTATTTTAACCAGATGAAGGATGAAAGTCACGCTCCAAATGTTTACCATTATAGCTCTTTGCTCAATGCTTATTCAGCATGTGGAAACTACAAAAAAGCTGATATGTTGATTCAGGATATGAAATCTGAAGGGTTAGTACCAAACAAGGTTTGTTTTCCTTGTCATTTACTAATATTAAAATGATAATTTGTGACAAGTAATATATCATACTGCGGTTATATATGGCTCTACATCACAGAATGGTAGAGTTGGTTGTTTTGTTTATGGCTCTCCACCATTGGCTTGTTTTCCAGGCAAGGTTTAAAATTAAGGAAATCAGATTAAAAAGAATGAGAAGAAGGAAAAACATGCTTGCTACCTAGATTTCCTTAGCACCATACTAAACCTAAAATCCTGATCTAGCTAACCATATGGAATATTATAATCAGCTCCAGCAACAAAATGAGAAACTAAAGCATTTTGTTTCTCTGGTTTTTAAACTTTTGCGTACTCATCTTTTTCTTTGTCATGATTCTCATTTGATCTACATGAATAGGACATATTAACATTCATAGGATGAAATATACCTAGTAAACATGTATTTGGTTCATAATCACTTATAGGGACAATAGATTTTATGCCAAATCTATGCTTCTCTTCTTATTTTTCCTCATTGAAATGCAAAATCTTTTATATGTTTCTAATATGTTGCTTTTTAATATTTGATTGAAGAGCAAGCCCTTATTAAATTTGACTCAAGCTAATATAAAAAATAAATTGCAGGTCATTTTGACAACCTTATTGAAGGTATATGTTAGAGGAGGTTTGTTTGAGAAGTCAAGAGAATTATTAGCTGAACTGAAATCTTTGGGCTATGCTGAAGATGAGGTAATAAAATTCTTTGAAATGAAAAAGGAAGGGTTGTTTGCTTTGTTTGTGTTTGACATGTTACTAAATCATTTTATACATATTAACATTATCTATACTTTGTTGATGCCCTAAAATTTATTTCATGTCATAAATTATATATCCTTCTTTTAACCTTTTTGTTTTTCCATCTCCTCTCTCTTGACTGCCTTATTTGACTAGTGTGAATCTATATGCAGATGCCATACTGTGTATTGATGGATGGCCTAGCTAAGGCAGGACAAATGCATGAAGCTAAACTAATTTTTGATAAAATGATGAAAAACCATGTCAGATCTGGTAAGTTTCCTTTTGGAGTTTGCTTCAATAACATAATATATTAAGCATCAAAAATAAATATTTGGTCATTCTATATATTTGGTTATTCTGGAGGTATTAACTAGTCCCATGGATTTTCAGGAACCAAAAACACATACAGTACCAAGTATTAATTTTCATCAGCCATATATATTTGTTTCGGGTTACCTGTTTCATCTTTTTCATTATGATGCAATGAACATGAAAATTCAGTCCCCTTTTCCTTCAGCTTTTATTGGTGGTCTAGTATTATTTATGAAATTTATTTGCTTCTTTTAGTGATATAAAAGCACTCATGAGCCTTCATCTAACAACTAAAGCTTTTAGTAGATTGGTCCTTGACATGATTTCAGAGCCTCTATGACCAATTGGCTAGGAGTTCAATCCTTGCCACCCCCAACAACAACAACAACAACCAAAGTCTTTTCCCACTAGGTGGGGTTGGCTAAATAAATCAGACGACGCCATTGTGTTCTATCATAAATCATGTCCTTAGAAAGTCCCTTTAGGTCTAAGTCCTTTTTAATAATTTTTATGGTTTTTCTTGATCTGCCGCTACCTCTAACTATTAAGCTTTCCTCCATCTGATCTCTTTTTACCGGGGCTTCTAATGGTCTTCTTCTCACATGGTCAAACTACCTAAGACGAGATTCTATCATCTTTTTGTCAATAGCTGCTACTCCTACTTTTTCTCTAATTTAGTCATTCTTGATCCTATCTTGTCATGTATGTCTGTCTACTCATCCAACACAACATTCTCATCTCTACAACACTGAGCTTATGCTCTTATATGTTCTTTACCGCCCAATATTCAATATCATAAAGCATGGCAGGTCTTATAGCTACATGGTAAAATTTTTCTTTTAGCTTGAGAGGCATCTTTTGATTACAAATAACTTCCGAAGCACTTCTTAATTTCATTCACTCTGCTTGGATCCTATGGTCTACATCTCCCTTTATTTCTCCTTTATTTTGTATGATAGATTCAAGATATCTAAACCGTATGAATTGTGGGATGGTGTGAACTCCAACTTTCACCTCTAAACTAGTGTTAGTGCGCTTCTTAATGAACTTACTTTACATATACTCCATTTTACTTCTACTTAATCAGAAGCCATGTGCTTCCAAAGCATGTCTCCTCAACTCTAGCTTACCATTTATTCCCTTTCTCGATTCTCCCACTAGGACTATATCATCTGCAAAAATCATGCATTATGGGCTGGCTCTTGGATATGCTTAATAAGCACATCTAAAACTGAGGTAAAAAGATAAGGGCTCAAAGTTGACCCTTGGTGTAATCCTATAGTTATAAGAAAATCTTTTGTGACCCCACCATGTTCTTGCACACTAGTCTAAGTCTTAACCCCATCTTACATATCTTTGATCGCTCAAATATAGGGAAATCTTCTATAATCCTTGCCACCCCCATTATTCACAATTAAGTTGAATTTTTGCACAAGGTTAAATGGACTTGGGCATAGTCTACGCTTCAAGCCAAAGGCTTTTGTGTGAGAGAGCCTAGATATAAAAAACCATTCATGGGCCTCCACTTATCAGCTTAAGCTTTTAGGAGAGTTGATCTTTGACAGCTTCATATGCAATGGAGATCAATAAGACTTCTTGGAAATATGTTCACAAGTTATCCTTCCTGTTTCTATATTTGTGCATCTTATCATTCCAATTTTTGAAGTTCTGCAGGAATCTCTGTTCTTCGAGCCAATAATAGATAGATTTTTGTAACTCTTAGCTGAGCTTTCTGTTTTTCTTTATCGTATTAAGCTTTAGTTTTAGTAACTTTTTGTTTTTCTTTCACGTGCTAGTAATTTACAGATTTAATTTCCACATGCAGATGGCTACGCTCACAGCATCATGATATCAGCGTTTTGCCGAGCCAAGCTTTTTGGGGAGGCAAAGCAGTTGGCCAAGGATTTTGAAGCTACCTTTAACAAGTATGACTTAGTTATATTGAATACAATGCTCTGTGCCTTCTGCAGAGCAGGTGAAATGGAAAGCATAATGGAAACACTAAGAAAGATGGATGAATTGGCAATCAGTCCTGATTTCAATACCTTCCATATTCTAATCAAATATTTCTGTAAGGAAAAAATGTATCTATTAGCTTACCGAACCATGGAGGACATGCATAGTAAAGGCTATCAACCAGTGGAGGTATGTCGTTTTATGAATGTACTGATACTAGTATGAAGTCCCTTGTATGATTGAACTCGTCTTCCTCAGCATGTGACTGTAATCTGTCTTTCTAATTTTATTATTTGTAATATATGCCCACATCTGTTATATTTGTATCCTTGTTGGGGATTTTCACATTTTCACAGCATTGAACCTTGTGTATTTTTCTGCTTAATACAATTATATATTCTGTTGCATGTTATTTGACATTGATTTTTCCTTTTTCTTTTCTTTTCTTTTTGTCTACAAAGATATTGTTATAAATTTTCTTATTATACAAGTGAGCCTCTTACAGTCTTACGCAAAATAAGTTGATGTATGGTTGCATTCCTGAAGAAAGAACGAATGTCCAATAAAAAAATGATAGGGAGAAGGGAAAGTTTCTGAATGTGAAGTTGCACTTACATGATTAAAAAGAAGCTGAGAATGCTTCATTTAATAAAGCTACTGCAATTGTTTTCCATCTGTTATCAGTTCGGTGAGTAAATAAAAGTTTCTAATGCCTTCCTTTCTTTGTAGGAACTTTGTTCCTCTTTAATATATCACCTTGGTCAGGTAAAAGCTTATTCAGAGGCATTTTCTGTTTACAATATGTTGAAGTATAGCAAGAGAACAATTTGCAAGGCACTTCATGAGAAGATTCTGCACGTTCTCCTGGCAGGACAACTTTTGAAAGATGCATATGTAGTAGTCAAGGTATTCCAGGTTTTAGGAATACATAAATCTTAATTTTTCCCATAGCATTGCAGTTCATCTGATGGATCTTATCCTGTTTAGGATAATGCAACATTTATTTCTCGCCCTGCCACCAAAAAATTTGCAAGTGCATTTATGAAGTCAGGTAACATCAACTTGGTAAATGATGTTATGAAGACCCTCCATGGTTGTCGATTCAAGATT